>OU696696.1:21264525-21864525 GCA_916050605.2 Platycheirus albimanus | reverse complement strand
CCAACCAAGACAGCTCAATGTCTGTTGACCAAAAAAAAAGCTTCACTTTTATAAACTACTTCGTCTGTATATTTATTTCTACACAAAAGATATATCTTAATCGAAGTACTTCATCTTTTTGGCATAACATATTCTCTGCGGTCTTCACACTTTTACCTTCGTCATTTCAAAACCACAAACAGCCACGCCGCCGACTACGATGACGACGATAACGACGAAAGGCAGGCATACAAAAAATTAAAAAAAAAAAAAAAAATATCTGGTAATACTGTACGATAAACAGAACTGAAATCCATCACACGGTTTATTTGTGTGCTGCATATACGTGTGCTCTATGCGCTCCAATAAAGTTGGCACCACATTCCTAAGAGCTCAGTTTGCAGCCGAGTTGAATAGACCCTCTAGATTCGTTGCACCAACATCAACTCGATGACTAGATGATGATGATGACGACGGTGAATGCACCACATCCACTACGCCGCACCACATTTACCCCCCACCCCCTCCCCCTTCACCTTCCACTACCACACTGTTGGCACACCCTGCAATCTATTTATTTTTTTTTGCATAATATCTCAAGGTGAATGCATTTGATGGAGTAGCTGATACTTATATCTTTGAAAAATGAAGTTTTCTATCTTTTACCCCACACAAAAATGTACTCTACTCTGCTGACTCCCAGTTTTAATAACTCAAGCGAAGAGCAATCGAGGAAAGAATTCTTTTCCTTCCCGTCGTCCGCTTCGTGTCCGTCGATAAGGAATGCATTTTTAAGAATTCGTTCCGTCGCGTCGACGTCGTCCGTCCTCCGTCGTCTTTTTTGGATTCCTTTTCAGCGATCACTTTACTGCAAGAGCAACAGCACCCTGCTGCCCCCATAAACGTGTATCTTTTGCGAGAAAGAAGTATCTTTATATCTTGCAATGATGTCTGTGCAATTATTGACGATGACGGTAAATGACTTGTTGCGGTAGAAATATGTAACCTACCAACTAACACTCATGATGTGTGTGAGCAAGCAGACTAAGAAAACCTTTGGTATGCAGATGTGGAGCAGCAGAGTGTGTGGACGTAGAGTACTCGTATAGGCACGTACATAGTTGCCTTTGATGACCAGCTTGACCGCATGGTTAATGGTCTGGCGATTGATGTGACATAATACGAGCGAACAGAGTGAAAGACGCAAATCACGTCTAAATTTATAATTTTCCCGGAGGCATATTTCCCCCTTCTTGAGAAAGACAGTTTTGCACGGAATGCGTTTTAGTTAAAGGCCTGCTATTTAAAGAACAATAGATTTGGTGTGACACAGTTAAGCCTAGGAGGGCTTGGCTCGGCTTCGGCTTGTTTTGAAAAATAAGTGGTACTTGGTAAAAACAGCTAAACATGATTGAAATAGTTGAAGGGTATAATTTTTCAATCAGCGAATTAAAATGTTTGAATGGAGCAAGTGAAGGTAGAGAACGCTGACAGGCAGTCAGGAATTTAAAGAGTTCGACTTTGGTTTGTTTTTATTTTTGTTAACAGAATATTGTTTGATTAAAGTTGTTGAAGAAGGGTAAAATCCAAAGTACCCAAAGTAAGTCGATGATGCCACTAAAGGTATTGGAATGGAACACTTCTAAAACGGATGAAACCTATGTCAGGAAAATCGAAACCTAGTCTAGAAACGAAACGAAAAAGCTACCAAAAAAATATTTTTAAAGCTAATTTTTGTCACTAATAGGCTCCCATTTTAGGAGGTATTAATTCCCTCATCATGAACTTACACAGCAGGAGTGTTTCGGAAGGTTAGATGGGAGATAAAAGTAGATACCAATGCAAATTAGTTTTGAATGTCTATATGTCACAATAAAAGCAAAAAGTTGACCCGGACAGAGCATTTTTTCTGGATATGGGAATTATATACAGGGTACGGCGAAACAGACATTGCAGTTTTCAAAAGCTATTAAGAAAAAAGTACGCAACTTACAGAAATTAGTTTTATATAATTTTCTTCAGTAAATCATGCCGTTTTATGTATTAAGTTTTAAAAATGGCAACAGAAAGATGATGGCCGCCAGCAGCGATACATTGATGAAGGCGATTTCTGAAGTTTTCGGCCGCATTTTGACACATTTCGACTGGTATAGCGCCAATTTCCTCCCGAATTCTCTCTTTGAGTTCTTCCAAGGTGGGTGCGAGGTCGATGTTTAAGAACAACAACAACTCGCGATTACATTACGGTGAGGGACGGTATCATGATGCGCAAGGCTAAAGTGCAGCCGGGAAGCTCCCTGAGTTGCGACGAAAGAACGACCATTTTCTAAAAAACCTACTAACGGCGAAACCCCATTGTTAACTAGACTAAATCATGGTAAGGAATGATAAAGGCATGGCCACCCGATGAAATGAATCATATTTCCTGCGTCGTCTTAGGAAATCTTATAATTTTACGGCATTTTTTTCAACGTCCAATACGCCAATGTTCCACAGAAGTACTAGACCACATATGTAGATATTCGGTACCCTCGATGTAAGTGCCACTCTTGGATACTGTCATGGGGGCTTTTTTTGGCTTGAACGACAGGAAACAGTTTTTGAAGCAGTAAATGCCACATCGTTAATAATTCCCTATTAGACCAGTCATTTTAGGCATTTTAAACCCCAATCTGCGGAAAAATTCCAATCAAGCTGAATTTTGGTACACACCTTTATTACGGCGTTGTTATGGAGATGTGAAAAATCGACATTGATATCGTGCCGGCAAAAAAAGTTATGAAGGTCAAAAGGTCACTAAAACCTAAAAAAAAACCGTTTTTCGCAAATATCTCGGTTTCTATAGCTCCAATGATTTTAACGTGTAATATAAAATTGTAGAATATAAAATTTGCTACAATTTCGTTAGTACAATCAATTTTGTATGTCGATTAGTTACCGATATATGGCACTTCGAAAAACAGGTAATTTTTCAAAATTCGCCAAAAAATGCCAAAAAATGAAGAATTCCACCTTATTTCTTCGGATATACCCGAGAAATCATGAAATATTGCTGTTTTTATGGCTTCTTGTTAAAATCACCAACTTTTTACACTCCCCAACGATACCCGCTTGCCCACCAGGTACCAGGCCATGCCCATTACTATTGTCATTCCGCCCTAATTTTTATATATTACTTTGTTCTTAGTATACAGTGGGCAGGTAGAAAAAGGTCGGAAGTTAATCAAACTTTGAGATATTGTTCAGGAATATTGAATAAACATTTGACGAAGTTTTGGACCTCACCGGCCTTGTTGAAAAAGAGGAGGAGGGGAAACTGCAAACTTTTCGAGTTCGCTCCGGTTTTTGCTCTATAACTTTTTTTGCTTACGTTCTACGGCAAAAGTTTACTAGACTTTTTTGTAGAGCGTTAAATTTACTAAAATATTGTTGGTACAAAAATAGTTGTATGTCATTTCGTTACCGAGATACGGAAAAAGAGGAAAAGGGGGAATTGCAAAATGTTCGACTTTGCTCCGGTTTTCCCTCAATAACTTTTTTTCCTTACTTAATACGGCAAAAGTATACAAAACCTTTTTTGTAAAGCATTCAATTTCCTACAATACAAATAGGGTGAAAATTGTTGTATGTCAATTCGTTACCAAGAAATGGAATTTGAAAAGGAGGGTGGAACAGCTTCATTTTTGACCTTCCATTCCATTCCATTTCTTCATAAAGAATTGACATAGAAGAACTTTTGAACTATTAAAATTGTAGAAAATTTAATGTTCTACAAGAAAATCAAAACTTTTTTTCCGTAAAATGTAAGGAAAAAAAGTTATTGGGAGAAAACCAGAGCAAATCAAAAATTTTGCAGTTCCACCCACCTTTTCTTATTAAATTTCTTGGTAACAAATTGACATACAACAATTTTCGCCCTATTTCTATTGTAGGAAATTGAATGCTTTACAAAAAAGGTCTTGTATACTTTTGCCGTATTAAGTAAGGAAAAAAAAGTTATTGAGGGAAAACCGGAGCAAAGTCGAACATTTTGCAATTCCCAATTTTATGCTCTACAATTTTTGTCATACACGTTAAAATCATTGGAGCTATAGAAACCGAGATATTTGCGAAAAACGGTTTTTTTTTTAGGTTTTCGTGACCTTTTGACCTTCATAACTTTTTTGCCGGCACGATATCAATGTCGATTTTCCACATCTTCATTACAACGCCGTAATAAAGGTGTGTACCAAAATTCAGCTTGGTTGGAATTTTTCCGCAGATAAAACCTAAAATTACTGGGCTATATTGAAAAATAACAAGATCGAAATTTGAAGAGCTTATCATACGTTGCTATTGTAGTTCCACATCCAAAGAACAGGGTTACCTATCTATCTGAAAAATAATATGAGAAGCTTAGGATACTGTCGTCATCAAAGCAATTAAGTTGATTAAAAGTTCTGGATATGAGGTCATTGATACAAAAAAGCAACAAAATCGGAATCAGAACGTAGCCTTGAGGCACACCAGTATTTATTTTGTTTTTATATTGAACAGAAATCAATACGAAATAACACGAATGTAAGAGTCTGGAAGGAAATTTCTAACCTCGAAGAAGAGGTTCGTCGAAGCCAAAAGCGAGCAATTTCGATATTTTGTCTGTTTTAGATGAAATTTTCAGTTTTTCTACAAATCAGTTCTCAAATTAAATAAAGTACACGACTGGATCGCAAGAATTTGCTCTAATCTATGACAGTGGTCTAGGTGCTTGAGGTTTTGGAAAAAAAGCTGGGAAAAAATCATATACAATTTTATAAATCACTTAAAAATTACTAGTCGAAACGTATTTTTTGGAAAAAATTAAGTAAGCCATCTGATTTCTTTTACTGTTTTAAATTTTAAGGAAAAACAAATTTCAAAATCGTCGGAACATTTTTTTCAAACAGTTTTAAATTTTTTTTTTTTGAGAATGCATCATCTAGCAGTTTGTAGTTCTTATCAGAAAACTTGTCAACGACCTTGGCTCTGATAAAGCATCGCTTCCCAATAGATCAGCGAAATCAAACATCGTTGCGCGTGGTTAGTAGTTAGATGGTGGACCGTCGAAACTAATGACTGCGAGCTGTTGGCATGTGTTTGTCTGTCCTTCTCTCTTCTGTTCTGTCATGTTTGTGTTGTCTTGAGCCAGAGGCCTCAAAAAAAAAAACACCCTTTAGTACCTATAATCGCAAGTAAAAAGCAAGATTTGTCGGTGATTGCTAGTACAGGGAACATATCTATAGACTCCAGGTTAATTTGCAAGGAAGTTGAGTAGCAAGCTGCAGACGTGGTTTTACTTTCATCTTTCAAATTGAATATTCTGATATTTACGATAAAAATCAGGGATCCGTTCAAAATCCCGAAAGCCAAATTCCCGAAAGTTCAAAATCCTGAAAAATCAAAATGCCGCAAATTCAAAAAATCAAAATCCCGAAAAATCAAAATACAGAAAAATCAAAATCCAGAAAAATCGAAATCCGGAATGTTCAAAATCCCGAATGATAAAAAGCTACCCAAGTACTGCTGATTAAGAAAAGAAGAAGAAGAAGAAGAAGAAGAAGAAGAAGAAGAAGAAGAAGAAGAAGAAGAAGAAGAAGAAGAAGAAGAAGAAGAAGAAGAAGAAGAAGAAGAAGAAGAAGAAGAAGAAGAAGAAGAAGAAGAAGAAGAAGAAGAAGAAGAAGAAGAAGAAGAAGAAGAAGAAGAAGAAGAAGAAGAAGAAGAAGAAGAAGAAGAAGAAGAAGAAGAAGAAGAAGAAGAAGAAGAAGGACATGCTTAAACAACACCAAGACTAACATAGAAATCAAAAACTTTCTTAATTGAAGCCCTATCTCAGGAACAAACATGGTTGATGGTCAGGTCAAATATTTATCTGAAGATGACGGGAATTTAATGGCATACTTTTCCCTTAATTAAGATCACCAGGGCTGGGAGTTCCTAAAATTCTTAGGATACAGTACAATTTTTCCATTTCCATCATTAATTGTTTCATATTCAGTTAGATTCGTTTTAATGATTGCATTTATAAAGCCTTCATATTTTAGTTCAACACAATAATCAGATTAAGCTGCATCAATTCAAACTAAGCCCTCGATTACAACATTCTTACTAAAACTTTTGCAAGCACTATTGAAAAAGAAGAAAAACCGCCCATTTGTTGCATAATTTACCAACAAAAGAGCGAACACTATACCTATGTGTGTTTCAGATTAACCTAAGACTTTTAATTCTTCGGTTATTTCATCGATTGAAGCCCCCAAAAGCTGCCTGCGTGCTTACCTTCCGTAACAGCCTTCATCCGTTCAATGGCACAGAATTTTGAATATCTTTCTTACAAAAAAAAAAAAAAAAGTAAAAGAAGAAAAACTTTAAACAAAAAACTCTACTGCTATTGTTGGGAAGACTTTGCAATCAATATTCCATTTAAAAACAACCGCCTTTCAAAGAATATTACACCCCACACGGAACCATGCTCATCCTTCGTCAAATTCGCTTCCATTCATCTTCATTGCTCCCAATTTTAGTCACTCGCCGCCTGTCCGTCCGTCTCGCAGCTGATATTGTGTAATTTTGTTTTTTTTTTAGTATCTCCAATTTTCCACTTGGACGCATTTTTTGTGCACATTCTCCAAACAAGATACATTTTATTATTACAATTTCGTTGTTCGGATAGATGTTGATGATTTTGTTGTTGTTGTTGTTGTTTTGGAGGGAAATTTAGGTCAAGTCAATTGGAAACTGCACCGAAGTTGATGACGATCGATGGGCCCTCGTTAAGAAGAGACTGTTGAAAGAGGCGAAATGTCGATGTCGATGTCGGCGCATATTTAGGGGGCGCAG
The DNA here is from genome assembly GCA_916050605.2 of Platycheirus albimanus. NCBI lineage: Eukaryota > Metazoa > Arthropoda > Insecta > Diptera > Syrphidae > Platycheirus > Platycheirus albimanus. The sequence goes on along the minus strand of OU696696.1, from coordinate 21,857,691 downwards.
TCAACAGTCAGTATTCTTCTTACAACAACAAAATAGGGTAAAATGTATATAGTAATGGTAGTTATTATTTACGAGGAGAAAATGCAGAAAGGCCAAAAGATTTATAGTATAATTGATACTCCATGGAGCTGCGTGCGATTAAGAAAGTCCAGCACTTGTTCCGACATCGACAGCGACAGCATCCATCGACAAGAACAACAAAATCGTATCGATCGAATTTGATATGAATTTATGAATTTCTCTCCTTCTTCTCTCAGATTTATTGAAAATTATGGTTAATAAATTTTCTTATTGATTATAATAAATTATTATTATAAAATATATGATGCCCGACAATGACGAAGAGTACGGCCGCACTGACACATATCACTGTCCTCACATGGTGCCAGTGATGGTTATTTAATTGGCAACATTTGTTGCTAATAAAAACACCATTTCGGTCGGTATTCGGTTTCGGTATCATCAGCAGTTCGTGTCTTTCTTGGGTGTAATTTCGATAAAGAAAGTGGTTTAATTGAAATTTGTGTTTGTAGTGAGTTGTTGGGTTGTTTTGTCGCCGCCACGCCGGCCGATGCGATGTTTCTTCGAGCGATTATACGGAAGAAATTAGACTCGGAAGAAGAAATTTATAGCGCAACCACTGTCTTGGGTGGTTGGAGATTACTGCAATTCGGATGATGCTTCAACTTGTAATTTGTTTCAGAAGCGAATATATATTTTTTTTTAATAGGTATGTAGTGTGGTCTGGAAAAATTATAGTGAAATTAATTCGGCTTATAAACATCTTTCTTTTGTTTATGTTTTTTTTTTTTTTTTTTTTTGCAAAATAATCTTACGCAACATTTAATGAAGACAAAGACACACATGAAATTTCTTCCTGTATTGCATGAGCAAATTCTACAACTAATTTGTCATTAATTTTGTTCGAGTTAATCGCAATGGGGAACAGCTTGTGTTAACAAATAACTTTACACATTGTATCGGGTTATGTTATTTTCAATGTGGTAAGTCTGGAACAGGAGCCAGTCTCTCCTAATGGTTCAAAAGAAAGTTTCATTTGAATACTGGCAACATACAAATTATGTCAGAGTTTTGGAATGTTAGGAACGAAAGGACACACCAAAAAGACTTTTGGTTAGAAACTGCCAATACAACGCTCTGCAGTGTTGACAAAACTCTCAACTAGGTGATGTCAAAGTCATTACATTCAAATATAACATTAACAAAAATCCAAAATTAGAAATTAAAGTTCTACAAAGACTTGATTTGGATAGGCAGAACTTAAGCAGGTCAGCAAATGAGGAGCCAAAAGATCAAAAAAGGAAAGTGTCAAAATTTCTAACTTTCCGGGTTTTTCAAACTTTCGCGATTGTTCGAAATTTCGAAACAGAATGAAATTGGCACAGGTTTATATTGGCAGCTGTGGCAGCCATTTTGTTTTGGAAACATCTGTCAAATCTATTGTTTATTTATCTGATGCGAAATCACCATTAAACAGCACGCTCAAATGACAAAACTTCATTATAAAAATAAGTTTGGGAGAGGACTTTTACTTTGGTCGAAAACCATCTTTTGCGATGAGGAACATTTTTGAATGAATGGCTGAGGAAACAACCAAAATTGCTGTGTTTGGGGTGACACCAAGCTACACGAGGTTCGTAAAATGACAATACGTTCTCAAAAAGTTTTCGTTTCGTGTGGATTTTGGGCCGCGGTACGTACTTTTACGAACGTGACGTTGCTAAGGCACCCAGCGTCAATGGCAAGCGCTGCAGACCCGAAAAAACTTACCTATAATACCATGAAATTTGGCAAAAAAAACGACATGACCAAAAATGTTCACACGGAAACAATGGTTGGAGAAAACTGGGCACACAATATTACGTAAGGTGGCGCAGACAGTATATTGTGGACCACGGCCTAAACCAACAATCTTCGCCAGCTAGACCAGTACCTAACCAGTGGCCTCCAGTTGCGCACACTTTGTTGGTTGAGGTCGTTCTCCACTTGATCGCGCCACCTTAGATGTGGTCTTCCAGAACTGCGTCTTAACTCCGGCTTGGAATTAAAGACTCATCGGGTAGGAGCGATTTCTTCCATACGCTCCATATGGCCCAGCCATCTAAGCCGCTGTATTTTCATTTTTTTAACCAAGTCAATGTCGCTGTATAGCCCGTACAGTTTGCCATTGAATCTTCTCCTCCATACTCCATTGATACATACAGGACCGAATATCACCCGAAGAATCTTTCTCTCAAAGCTCCCCAGCCTGTATTCATCGGATTGTGTCAGTGTCCATGCTTCTGCCCCATACAGCAGGACTGGGATAATTAGGGTCTTGTACAGTGTCTCCTTGGTCTTTTGCTACTATAAGATGCCTTCTAAGCCCGAAGAAACAGCGATTGGCAAGAGTGATTCTTCGACTGATGTCTTCACTGATTATGTTCTGAGAGGTTAAAGTGGAACACAAATCGACAAAGTCCTTGACAACCTCAAAGTTATATCTCTCCATCGTGACCTTTTGTTCGAGTCTACGGTAACTACGAGGACATCATATACATACTTTGTTTTATCTTCATTTATAGACAGACCCATTTTCGCCGCCTCCACTTCAATACTTGCGAATGCTCCACTGACAGCGCGCTTCGTTCTTCCAATAATGTCAATATCATCAGCATAGCCAAGTAATTGAACGGATTAAAAAAAAATTGTATCGCTGGTGTTGACATGCGACTTGCGAATGATTGCCTCAAGAATGATGATGAAGAGGTTACATGACAGCGCGTCACCCTGTCGTAAGCCTTTCTCGAAATTAAATGAGTCGGTGGTGTTCTTACCCACCTTGACGGAGCAGCGCGAGTTCTCCATAGTCTTCCTGCACAATCGAACGAGTTTAGCAGGGATGCCAAGAAGTGACATGGCTCTGTATAGCTCGTTCCTGTTTACGCTGTCATAGGCGACTTTAAAATCGATAAAGAGCTGGTGAGTATCGATCTGGAATTCTTGGGTCTTTTCTAAAATCTGCCAAAGTGTGAAAATTTTTTCGGCGGGCGGTTGACTTACCGGGCCTGAAACCATCTCCCGCTGTTTTGAAGAGTTCAGCCGTAAGGCCATCCGCTCCAGTAGCCTTGTTTTACTTTACTTTTGATATTGCTACCGAACTTCATCTTGGTCGGGTGGACGGAGGTTTTGTTCATCATCGTCCAAATCGAATGGATCATTTTGCCTGACGGCGATGAGTTGGTTGTCTTCGCCGCCGTTTAACAGTCTGCAGAAGAGTTCTTTCCAAATTCTCAGCACCAACTGCATCTTTTCTACACACAACGTACAGTTTTATAAAGAATCCTGGTTTTTTTTTATAAAACTGAAGTATTGGAAGGCTGCATCAACAAATATAAACTTTTCGCTAGACGTTGAATATCATCAAAATTGACGAAATGGCTGTCTCTTCGCAGAGTTGGCAATGTTATCAACAAAAGGAAGGACATAGGATCACTTTCATCAGCAGAGTGATGAATCTTAGACATCAAGACATTATGACCAATTTGATGGGGTCTATTGTAGTTTTCAGTAAACGAAGCATTTTCTTGAGAGTTTTGTAGCCACTACTGTGTTGATATGGACTCGATAGTCTGGCCAACGTCTGTTTTCTATTTTTTTCTAATTTTATTAGATATGCCGCAAGGATAAGTCGAACGACGTGAAGCTGCCAAAAAAAAACTTTCCCTTAAAATCATGGATTACAATGTAGCTTAAAAAACTGCACCTAACTTATATCATCTTGTCACTACCTTTAGCGGAGCTCGCTTTGTCAATTGCTAATAAAACTCATTCCATTAACAATCAATCAGTCAATAGCTTAAAAATACATTTCAGTTTGAACATCCTTGACCCTTATCGATTTTGAATTGAAATATCTCTTGACTGTTCAAATATTCAATTTAATTGAAGTAATTTTTTTTTTCTTGAACAAACTCATCACTCGATATATTTTTACTTATATGGCAACAAAAATTGCAACATCCCATAACAGTCGAGTTTCAATTTAATTTTCCCATAAAACACACACACAAAACGAAAACGTCAACCATCATCAACTTCGATCGATTTCAAATTTATTTTCTAATTTCCCACGTTAAATGCTTCGGTAGCAATTAATAAGCGCGCCACTGTTCATAATATCAGCGAAATCTAACCAACAACAACAAATAAATTAAATTATTTAATTCAATTCACTTCACATCGTTACATTCATTCATTCATCCGATAGCTTCCAATGCAAAGGTCATACTCGATGGAATAATGTTTAACAAAACAAACTTAGAAAATTAAAAAAAAAAAAATTAAATTGATTTATACAAAGCACCCCACCGAACCGAACCGAACAGCTGAATTGAAACCTCATAATCCACCATAACCGAACATAGGTACCTTGACAGCTACAACAGGTATTCCTCGTATTCGTATTTGTATTTAATTCTTGATGATCTCTATCACAGCCAGCATCGTGCACATCGAATTTGTGAAGTTAATTTGTATCTCTATTTTTTTTTTTTTTTTGGTTTGTATTTAGTGGTTTTATTACAAGCTTTACTTCAATGCTGACGCCATGTCATGCCATGCTCAGCTAATAAATAAAAGTAAACATAAAATGTGCTTAATTCTCATGGAGATACATGAGATCCATGAGATACATGATATTGGTGAGCTATAATTAGATTTACATTTTATTATTGTGCGTTGTGTTAGAAATGATTACAAGCTGTCATATGTCAAAAGATTGATGAAGGTAACAAAGCGTATAAAAAATTTTGTTTTTTTTTTACACAACCTGGCTACGGAAGGAATTGTTTGAATTATAAGAACGTTTAGATAAAAAAAAAATAACTTGTAAATGCAAATTATTAAAATCATAAAAAAGTTGCATTTTGTCATGTATGTTGATAGGAGCATGTTTTTATTTCAATAACAAACATTCTGAAAAATAGTTCCACATACGCCACAGTGACTCGATGTGTTTGGAGTCATATTTTCTCGTTTGAAAATGTACAAAATGTGTGACGTTGTTTGCTTCAAAGTAATAAGTTTTACAAGGGAAATTATGTTGAGCATTTCATTATTAACTCAATTCAAGGGAACTTACTCATTGACAAGGATTTCTGAGAAGCCTTTGAGGATGTTATATTGGTACTAAGCTAGAAGCCGAAACAAACAGCCTGAGTTACTTTGCATTTTATTAACTTAAGATGAGGATTCTTGGTAATTTAATTTTGGGAAATTGGAAAAGAATAGTTTTGTGAAGCTGTAAATGGATAGTTGCACGAGAGAGGACATGATATTTCGGAGAAGTGGCAACTCACTTATGGTGGAAGGACAAAAACAAACGCTACTGTTCTGAGCACAGCAGATAGTGTAGATTATGACAAAATGGCATTCATGTCGAACATTTTTAAACGGATTTATCGATTTAAAATGATTTCTGAAAAGTTGTCTAGAGATGATGCTGTTAAATATTCAAACCGAGAATTGGATAAACGAATGGATAACAAATTTAGCTGTGATCCATAATTATAGAGAACACAGTTTATACTGTGTTAATGAGTGCATTTTTCTTTGACTTACTCGGAAGCGGCTCATCCAATGTTCCAAGCCATTGTATTTAGTTTTGAACGACGGACGTGACGTTATAATATGGTATTTTTAACATTGTAGAGTTTTTTTTCAAGTACGAAGATTTTGTGAATTTCTTTTTGAAAAAATAAAATATTTATTAAAAAAAAAAAACACCGACGAGTTTGAATTTATATTATTAATTCAATAAATCAAATGGTATATAATGTTAAAATCTAAATACGGTTTTAAAATGTATTTTAGAGCTTTAAATTGATGAATATCTTGTCCAGTCTTAAGATATCCAGTGTTTAGACTATATGCTCCATTTTTCTTGCATATGCTAATTTTTTGACTTTGCTGTCAATTATAAACTGCGTAACGAACGTGTAACTTTTTTTCCTTGAATGAACGTATCAATAATTAAAATAAAAATCACTGACACTGAAGTTTGGAAGTTTGCGGAAAAACCCATAGGTTTTAAGATACATGGCCGCAGCAGGAAAAAATCTTTCCACATAAATTTTGTACTTAAATTTTTCTGGAAAAAACATTGGAGATAGGTTGTAGCACAGTTTGTTTTGTAAAACATGTCACGTTAATCATTTTACAAATTATTATCTGAGAATTAAGAAACACCCTTTATAAAAAAAAAAAAAAACAATCTACCCATATAACAATGTTTCTTTGTATGTTTAATATGTTCTCTGAAACTACTAAGACGATTGAACTTAAATTTATAATTTTTGGTGTGAAGTTTGGTGGCTGGCCCACAAATACATTTAGAGTGACCCAATTTTTTCGTTCAACATCAATTAGATTGTATTTCATAAAATTACTAAAAAAAACTCAATATTTGTAATTTTTAACTTTACAAAACTAAAATTTGGTGTCTTCTGACAAAAATAAAATATTAAAACAAAGACGAAGTTTAATCCAAAACCATTTAAAAAGAATTTGTATGGAATTTGTAAGTAAGGGTTTTTCGATTGGCACGAATAGATTTTGACGGCCTGTTTTTAGATGACATCTGTCAAATCTATTTTTTTTTTTTTTTTTTTTTTCAAAATGATAAAATTTTGTTATCAAAAATAACTTTTCCCCATGATTTCGTACACGTGAAATATAGAAGCGAGTATCTATATTTTCATTTTTGCAGAGACAACAAATATCAATAAAATTGACTTAAAACGTGTAGGTAGAGTAAGAGTCGCAAATATGGCACAGGTTGGTATAATGGCCCACTGCAATATTTTATGAATAAAACATACTAGGCATTGAACTAACCGTTCAAATCAAACACATTCAAACCAGCATTGCATCATTGTGTTTTGGAGACAGTAGTTGATTAATGTTGATTATTAGTGGGTGTGAGTGCATTTTGTTAATTTTATTCGTGTTCGTTATAATTTTTGGGTGTGTTTACTTAAGGATTTTTGTATCAAAATTTTTTTAAAATTAAATAAGTTTTTGCGTTATGTACAAAGTGTTATATTTTATGTTGTACTGTTATTTATGGCAGCTCCTTCACAAAGCTAAGAATTGTTCTGAAGTATTGCCTGAAAAAATATCCATTAACGAACTGAATAAGTTCCTCCACCGAATGAACAATCTTACAAAATTGTATTTGGTAAAGTTACTATAAGAATTTGATTCCGGAAATAAACCTTCACGGATTTTTAACTTAAAGTCCTTAAATTATTGCGCATAACGTCGAAGGTTGATATCAAGTGGCCCTTTCCGTATCAGCCTCAAATTCTGTACCCAGGGCCAGATTCAGCAGATTGTTCCAGCAACACAGTGGATTCCACATTTGACATTCTTAAGGGTGAACATAACCATCGATCAAATTTAACCGAAGAGATAGGGGAAGATAAATCATTGGACCGAGGGAGGGGGGGGGCTAATTTTAAGTGAAACAAATGTTCAAATATGTAAAAAAAAAAAGAATGAATAAATGAAATGCTTACAATAAAAAATAAAGTGCACGACTGGGCCGTACGAACTTGTTCTAATGTGTTAAAATGGTTTTAGGGCTTGAGATTTTGGAAAAAAGCTTTGGAAAAATCATATGAATTTTTATTAATCACTTAAAAATCAATAGCTTAAACGTTTTTTGGAGAAAATGAAATAAACCATATGATTTCTTTTACTTTTTTTAATTTTAAGGAATATTTGTTTCAAAATCGTTCGACCAGTTTTTTTTTTCAAAAAACGGTTTTTTTTTTCACTTTTCGAAAACAAATTCCAAAAAAATTTAAACATTTTGAATAAACCGTTTTTTAAATTCGAAAAAAGTTTTTTTTTTTTGAAAAATTAAAGAATTAATATTATTTTTTTTATAAAAGAGCTTTCACATTAAAATTTTCATCGAAATCGGTGAAGTGGTTAACGAGAAAATCTGTTACGAAAAAACTTTTCCTATGGGAGGTACTATTATAAGACTTGTCCTGAAAAATCTGTTCCAACCAAAATATAAAGTTTACTCAAAAAACAATATTCAGAAAATTTTATCAAAATCTTAGGAGCCGTTTACGAGACAAATCAGTTTTTCATAAAAAATCATATGGCATGTATCGTTAGTTTTTCAGCTAGAATACTAATTCCAAAAACACCTCTGTAGGACATCATAATAATACTATGTACCAAGTTTGAAGCGAATCGGTCCAGGCGTTAAGGCTATAGCTACCGATACAGATAGGCAGACAGAATAAATTGTCGGACCCACTTTTTTAGGCTTCTCTATCATCGTTATGTTATGTTTGATTTTTACGAATGCATAACTTGCCTTAGAGTGTCTATAATCGCAATTGATCAAAGATGAAAAATGTAAGGGTATCAACATTTATGCTGCTCACTGTACATACTTATATTCCTTTCGTGTAAACGTAGGTATTGCGAACTATCATTAAAAGATTCCAACAAAATTTTTGGAAATCACTATAGTTTCACAAAAACACAAAAAACAAGATTGGAAAAAGGTCCTCCAAATTGTCAGCCACTAAAATGTAGCTATAACATTGGGCGAGAAAATTGAAAAAAAAAAAAAAAATACCAACCTTAAAATGTTCGGATGTGATAGTCGATTTAGAAGTTGCACTTCTCTCAGCATATTTGGTCGATTTGCACGTAATTGATTCATTTTTAGTACCATAACTTCTCCAGTCGTTCGGTGTGTGACCTGAAAAGATAAATAAAATTTATTTTCAATTAATTCAAAAAGACTCAGACAATAAATTGAATAAGAAAAAAAAAAAAAATACACACATAAGACCATAATAAAAACCTCTTCTAACCTAGTTGCCATAAATGGATTTGGTCTAGTTAAACAATAAAGACAGCTTTTATTAAAAAAGAAACAAAAGGATAAAAGTACGCAAAAGACAAATAAATTACGCAGAAATTCAAGTGTCGAATGGGTTTAAGGGTTGAAATCTTTTTTGTGTTTCGAGGTCTTCTAAACACACACACACAGACACATGTATAAACGGTTCATATAATATCATCAGCCAAGTTGTCTCCTCCATGTTGTTTGCACTTGTTTAAAAAATCTAAAAATAGGTTTTAACACGAATTGTTGGATTTTTGTTGGTTTTTTTTTTTTTTTAAACTTGCATGCCAATGAAGGCGTAGGATGTCAACTTTGTCTGTTGTCTGACATTCGTTTTTTTTTTTTTTTTTTTGAAAAAGTCAAAATATATCCATTTCAACCTTTACCAAGGCAAAAGATGTGGGTTTGAACAAAAAAAAAAGTAAAGTTTAACAAATGAAGGGCGGTCAGGAGTTTATGAAGCGAAAACTTTTGCTATATGACATGTTCCACAATTCGAGTGGAGTTGGTTGCTTTTTATCGAGAATTCCTGTAGAGTTTTTACGGTATTCCTTTTTTGGCTCTGAAAAGTGTTTTTTTTTTTTTTTTTAAAGAAACGTCGTCGCCACTTAGGCGCTGCTTGCATTATGATAAAGAGGGGTTTTTTGTTGGCATTGCAAGAACTGCACTAAAAATGTTTTGAAAACCAATGCAGTCATTGAAATATAAGAAGTACCTAGTGTATGGTCAGGGACGACACTCTGACCTCGCATCGATTTTGCAAAACTTTAAGAACTTTTTTTTTTGAGAGTTCGAACACTGTCATGTTTAAAATAAACGTTTGGAAGTAAATAGGATTAGTTTTGAAGGGATGTGGGCAAAAACAGCACATTGGCGAAATGGAAGCAGAGGCAATCATTTTTTATTGGAAGTGTTATGCATTTGTAAGAAAGAAAAAAATCACGATTTGGCTGCACGGACTTGTTCTTATGTTGGATGAACTATGTATTAAAAAAAACCACATAACTTAGGGGGCTTTTTTGAAAAAACGAAGTTTGAAAAAATATTTCTATAGAAAATGTCTATCAATGATCAAACTGGGATCTTTGGGTTATGAACTTTTCTGCTTCCGCTTAAGTGAAGACCAAAGTATAGGTAGGTCACTGAATGAAAAGGTATGTTCAGAATATGGTTAAGCGATTGTTTTGCAGGAAGAAGAGTCCCAAAAATTGACTTAAAGTATAGAGTACGAAGCATCTTCATCTTAGCTGCTGTTCGCTTACTCTTTACGTTACGTTTTGTACACAGATTCCAGATATTTAAATTTTTCACTTTGGAAATAACTTTTCCATTTAAATAAATATCTGGAATATTCATGTGATTCCAGCTGGTTATCTTATTTTGTCACTGTTCCTTTTCATTCATAATAAGGACCTGGATTTACACAATTCCGCTGACACGAATAGTCCCCCCCCCTATCATGATAACCGGAGAGAAATTTCCTCAGATTCGGACGAAATGTACGAATAGTGTATCCTGGTAGCCGTTTCGATTGATTAATCGGATATTCTTCCGAAAAAAATTTAAGCATGCTTTTAAACGTCTTAATCACAGCAACTCACATTGAACTCATGCGATACAACGCTTCTATTTGATTTGTGTTTCTTCCTATTGTCTCCGACAGCAAATCACATGCGAAAAAATACTGGTGTGCTGTGCTTATGCATTTTTATTTCTCTTCCGATTCGGATACTATGAACACAATAAATGCTCCGATCGGAGGATTCTCAGAACGGATACCATTATAGAGGGGAGTATATCTTCCGTAATTTTTAAGAGGTTTGCTGCCGCGCTGGAAGACCCCATCGTAAGTTTTTCTTTATCTCCTATTCTAAATACAAGTCTCTTTCTGATTGGATGGAAATCAGGATTTGTCTAGCTCATGCCTTAAAAAGGCGTATTGTCATCCCCTTCAAACTACCAACCAAGAAGCACTTACGTCCCGTCTTTCGATAGTCATGGAAACGCTGATATACGGGGTCACTGATTTTTCGGTTTCGAAAGTAAATAAAGCACATACGGCGAAACTTTTTTAATGAAAATTTTGTTGCGTTATAAAGTTTGGATTTTGATATTAGGTGTGAAAAACAATGCCCTTCAAATGGCCGCCTAGGGAAGATTCGCACATGGGTAATGTTGGTTTTTAATACGTCTAGATCTCGCGGATTAATTGCTTGAACAAGGTCTTTTGCGTAGCGCTACAGAAAAAATATAACGCTGTCAAATCGCATGATCTCCAATTGACATTATAAAAAAGGGAAATTACGCGACCAAGAAACTTCTCCTGCAATATAGTCATAATTGGTCGTATTATGTGGTTTTTTGCTTAATCTTGATGCAACCTCATATCGTCCAAGTCATGATCTTCAAGGGCCGACCAAAAAAATCGCTTCCAACGCCGGGAAATCTATAAATTCGGATCATGAACAACACTTGCACTTGCAGCAGCAATATTTTCGACTGTGTGTGCATCACGATGATGCACAGGCCTTACGACATCAGTAACGCTTCCAATCTCTTTAAATTTCTTCACAATTTTACCGATTGCTTGCGTAGTCGGTCGTTTATGACGCATAATACGCAAAAAGTGAATACGTTTGAATCACCACTTTTGTAGTAAGTTCGATTGCTAAGCGCGATCCGTTATCGTAAAACATTCAACTTATGATATGACACTTCAAATGACAGCTGAGTTTGACAGGTGTCAAATGCAAGCGCTGCCAACTTGAAACAACGAAATGAATGACATTATTATCAGATCAAGAAATATCTTGAGAAACTGAAACTTCTTAATGACAGGATGTTCGGATTTTGTAACAAAACAATAGTTCCAATTGTGATATACATGTACCTATATACATATCTCCGAAAAGTGGAATCTAAAGATCGTTTTGTAGAAAGGAAAATCATTGCGCTTGATATTAATTTCAATTTGTTGGGCGCCAGACTCTCTAACTAGAAATACGTGCATTTGGTATCGAAGAACCCCTCTTTTCATGTTTTTCGGATGTGAAGCATAGTCATAATATTTCTTGTCAACTTTATTGTAATTTCTCTAAACAATGCTAAAGGGAAATATCCAGTCGCATGTCTCTCTTGAAAGACTTCCCGGTAATACTGGATCCGCTAGGATTGATCATTAGTTTACTATCTAGCCTAGTTTCAGGCGTACTGCTAATTACTGTTGCCGACCTAAAATGTCTCTCCAAAACAACTTTCCTAAACGCTCGTACTGCGGTTATTCGTGATAAGAGTTTTAATAACCCTTTAAATGCACACCCTTTATGAAAACAAAATACAGATAGTCTTCAATGGATTCCTTAGTATATAAAAAGAAGTCTCTACCGGAACGACCTGTATAGAATAATTTTTTTGTAATTTTGTAGAATTTAATTTGATTTGGTGATAATTTTTTAGATACGATATAATCCTGCGCCATGGTTATTTTCACGAACTCAACCTTAAAAATGTTGGCTTATTTCCTTAAAAAAAATTGCATTTGACAATGAATTACGAGCTTACACCGTTCTCAATAACATTAAACAAAACCCATACAAGGTGAGAAAAAAAGAGGCGCCTTTCTAATTATATTGGCACAACAACAAAAATTTACGTATTGTCACATCGTTTAGTAGTCAAGTCGATTCTGATACCCAACTGACAACAAAATGAGCAAAACTTGAACAAAATAATTGGATTTCACAAAACCGTTTTCCTTGGAACCACCTTACAAGCCACAACAAGCAGTGACCAATTTTTATGAAAGTCCATGGAGAGCAACCAAAAAAAAAATTTAAACGGCAATTTCACACATCATAAACAAAATTGAAGCTCCAACTAAATATAAATCATCATTGCAGTGGTCTGGCAACATTATTATTTTGCTTTAAAAATATCTAGTATCTGTAAATGAAATTTGTCCAAGCGCGTTATATGCCAAATGACTAGATAATATGAATACATCATAGTCCGTTTCATATTCCGAAAGAAGCAAGTGTATCTTAGAGATTTAACTTGCGACAACACTTTTAGAAGATTTATGACCAAGTTTTGTTGTATCTTTTGGATTTAATTTTCCTAACTGTCTGGCAGCATGTTTTTGTTTTTGGGCTCTGCCGTACGTTATAATTAAATTAGCCGATTTGCGGACTTGTCCGAGTTGCTCTTCTTACTGGTTTGATATTTGAACTACATCTTAAATTAAAAAAAAAAATTATGGCTTATGGAGCGTTAAATGTTTTTGGCCGAGATTAAAATGTCGCCAACCAAACTTGATTTAGGCGATACCAAATTGTGATAATTTTATTTTTGTCTTTTTCCCTCCCCTGGCCAGATATTGGAACGCTTGTAAGGCGATTATATATTCGCGTGTTGTGGTTACTTATTCAATTTGTGTCTATATGAAACAGCTTGCCACAAGTTTAAGTTTTGGTTAGTTTTAATTTGAAGGTAATTCTATAACTTAATTAGCGGGTCAGTACAATTTATAAACTTGAATAGGATATGGCATAAGTAATTGTTACTTACTGCTGCTCTTACGAAAAAGAAAAACAGTTTTTTGTTTCAGAAATGTGTCATACAATTGTTGAATGTTTGTTTGAATTTATAAATAGAATGGCCTTGAAAAGTTTTTGAACTAATGTGCAATATGGCGCTATTTTGTGTGGGTGTTTGGACAAACATGAGCAAATTTTATGTAAACAATTTTCGACACACTAAGAAGATATATTTAAAGCAAAATCTGAAACGTAATTTTCAAAAACTACTTATTTTATTTATCCCTATGGAACGAGTGATCCGAAGTTTTGTATGATTCAACTCTCTGCTCATTTCCTTGATTATTCTGCTAATTTTTCATGTCTTTCAGTGAAAATGTTGACATGCATACATTTTAACCAAAGTGCATCTCTTTTGGATTAACTTATTGTTCTTCGAAGAATTTTTTTAGATACGAAGCTTACTTCTATTTTATTTCCCAAGTCAAGGTTGGGTTTTCGATTTCGATTATTGCAAACTGGAAACTGCTACTTTACCAGTGTGGATGAGAAAACCAAGGCTGCATCACTGCAACCAAGGAATAACAAGTGATTTTTCAGATCTCCAGTTTCATACAATTTCTCCTTTAAACGTTATCCGGGATACAACTATAATGGAAGGTTACTTCATCAAATGGCTGAATTCCGAAGTTAATAGCTATTATGGCTGAATGACAACGACGCACCTCAGCTTCGCGTACGTCAAGATGAACAAGCTTTACGGATGCATGGAGATGAAAGATGACATTTGAGTTAATCAACTTATCGAAAATAATATTTCTGAGGAAAAAATTTTTTTTATATTTTTGATGTGAAACATCTATTGGCGTACCTAGGCAGTAAAATGGATCGTAAACGTCACGAAAAATGGCATGACGCTCGGACGCCATCAGGCCAATCAAATCTTTGATAGCGTAGAAAAACGAACAAAGTCGATAAAATTTTTCAAAGTGTGACTGGAGGGTGGTTGGTGGTTGTAGGTTGGGTGGGTGGTCGTTGCTTGGTGGCGGGCTGGTAGTGGCGTAGAGGGTTTGGTTTGAGGGTGGAAAATTGTCAAAAATGGTGGGTGGTTGGTTACTAATGAGGGGGATTCGGTGTGTGTCGGGGCGTGAGGAAAAAACTGACAAAAATGGTGTGTGGTTAGTTGGTGGTTGCAGGTGGGATGCGTGCTTAATTGTGGGAGGATTTGGTGAACAAATGAGGAAATTTCATTTTTTTACTCCATATTTTGCCGGGCGTCCCGTGACAGCAAACTTTTTTTTCTATAAATTCACACCCTTTTCAGACTTATTTTTTTTATTATTTGTTTTAAATCCTCTGATTAAATGCTTAAAACTTTGAAATAAATGTACACACATAGAGGACGAAAATACAACAAGGCAATGCATTTACCGAGGGATATCAAAACATTTTTAAAATTGAAAAAACTCAAAAGGAAACACACAGAAACAGTAACAGTAGTTTGAAACGTCAAACGCGAGCAAATGCGCACAAATTTCGACTTTTGCTTCACTCGCTTTTACTACGTGGTTTATGTACTTACTTTTTGATGCCAAAACGTAACGTCAAAGCTCAACTCATCGTTGTGAGCATTATACAAGAATTTATATGTCTGAACTTTTGCGTTCTGTCAAAGCGTAGGTAAAAGTGGCATCAAGCAGGATCAAGTTAACTATCAGGAGCCACCAAGCAGGGGTTTAACAGTGGTGAATCATGTGTCAACACCTTGAAAATAATCTTTTAACTTAAACGGCGCTCTATGTCTACCTAAATCCACTGATTTCGAAAAGGCCTTTGATAAAACACGTGCACGTCGCTCAAGAACAACTGATAATATTGCTGCTGTAGTGCAAAGTGATGAAAAAAACTCAGGTTTATGAATTCCTCTTCGTTCTTAGGAATTGGGTATTCCACAAACGTCATTACACCGTAATTTGCATAAAGACTTGGGTCTTAAGGCTAATAAAGTTGAGTTAACCCAAGAACCCAAACCGGTCGATCATCAACAACTTCGTGTCTGTGCTGATTGGGTCCTTGAAATGCATGAAAATGATCCGGAATTTCATCGAAAAATCATCTTAACTAATGAGGCTCATTTCCACCTCGGTGACTACGTCAACGAGCAAAATTGTCGCATTTGGGGCTCGGAAAACAAGATTTGTTGTTGAAAGGCCTCTTCATCCGAGTAATTGTTTGATGCGGTTCATGGTCCGGCGGGATCATTGTACCTTACTTTTTTGAAAATGAGGCTGGAGCAACAGCTACGGTAAATGGATTGCCCTATCGAGAGATGATTAATAATTTTTTATAGCCGGAATTGGATGGTATTGAACTGGAGAACGTTTGCTTTCAATAAGACGGCGCTACGTGCCACACAAGCAACGAAACCATCGATCTTTTACGGGAAAAGTTTCCGGACCGTGTTATCTCTCGAAGAGGTGGTCACAAATGGCCACCGAGATCCTGTGACTTAACACCTTGCTACTTCTTCCTTTGGGGTCACGTGAAAGATAAGGTCTACGCCAACAGCCCAGCGTCGATTAAAGACCTCAAAGATGGAATTCGTGAAGCAGCAGCCACTTTGCGATTTGGTGATCGAAAATTTCATGAAAAGGATATCGTTGTGTAAGCGTAGCCGTGGTGGCCATTCGGCTGATATTGTTTTCCATTATTAATGACATACTTTCCTCTTTACATTGAAATAAACATCCGATAATTTATCTCAAAAAATGCCATTTTTCTTCAAATATCAAAATAACACCTCTTATTGGAAAACCCTATATAATATTCTATTTTTATTTATATAAAATTAGGATATTTTCAACCTTAATTTATTGAGTCGAAATCCATTTTTTTTCTCATAACCACACCAAAAGTTAACTATACTTTTATAACAGCTTATAGTATACATTTTCACGAAATGTCAGATACAATGATATTTTTTTATAAATTGTCTCTAGGCATTATATTCCTATCTCGCTACACATAATATATAACTACATTTATGTAATTTGGAATTCAAGGCTTCTTAGCTTAAAATTATATAGAGCATGTTGGAATGGACAAATGGACTTTTCCATTAATTGTTTTAATCTCTGCTTTTATGAGTTAAGGATGGGCTTTTTTATTACGACTTTTGTCCTGTACTTAAAGCTTGAACTTCTAACTGCTACGAAGTCCCTACCCACACCTTGTATCTTTATTACAACCTTAAACGGATTTAGTGCCTAAATCATTTTTTAGCAACCAACTAATTACTTTTTCATTCAAATCGTAAGTCTTTAGTGTACACTCCCTTCTCCTTGAATATCCTTTTTCATTTATATTCATCAAAATGTAATCTTTTTCGCACAAAAGTGATAGAAACTGTCCATTTATTCCGAAGAACAACAAAACTGGTTTATTTATATTTAACCCATTCCGCACACGCCCGCTCCCTTCTGATTGATATGAAAATCATTCTCAACATCCTAGAATCAATTTCAATTTATTTTACAATACAAAACTAAAATAAAGAAGTGGCCTTCAACAATAAGTATCTAACTCTACTACACGTGTGAGATACCTTCAATCCTTCATTTATTTGTGATTTACGTATCCTGAGAAAATAGGAAAACACTTTTGTTGAATTCTTTTGTTCATTTTGATTACTTCGTGTCCCGCTTTGTGCTTGGAATGGAACAGAGGCTAAAAGGATTTAGTTAGAAGAACTCACATATTATTGTACAGCAATATAGCTAGTCATTCCGGAAGCATTAATATGTGCCCGGTGCTCGATCATGATGATGATGGTATCGTATGGTTCATTCTTTGTTGAAACAACAACTACAACAAGAGTCACCCTTAACTTCGCAATAACCCATATGTGTGTGTGTGTAGTCTGTAGTGTATATGAATATTGACTTCCAATGAAACAAGCGGCCATGGAATGAGTCTGTATAGGTTTAGCTGTTTATTTAAGTTTTTGATGCGGACGGACGTGTTGAGTGTTGACTGCCAGCAGCCGCTGTCGCCATCGCCATCGCCACCGCCGCCGTCCGTCTGTCAGCTGTGGTCACTTCCGTGAGATTTATTTTTTTAAATTAATTTTACGGAAAATAAAGAAGGCCAAGCTAAATTGAAGGGTGCTGCTGGTACAGACACAGGCAACAATCAGTATAATATAAATGGCGGGGGTGGACGCAGCGGACATGCCGGCATTTAGTGTACCGTGATATAGCGATGCAGCGGACTTGGAAGGGGATTATTTTGCTCGATATGAGTAATCCTGTGATATTTGTCAAAAAAAAAAACCAAGGGGTGGGGGTGAGGTGGTGCATCAACAACAATGACTACGACGACGCCGACGACGACGTCTGGCATGTGTCGCGGATTACACATGGTGGTTTAGGTTTTTATTAAATCCAATAAACTTAAATTGGGAAGGATGATATTTTTAAATTGCTTGGGCTTAAGTGCGCTTAAAATGCTGGAAGTGATTAGTTTAACAGGGGCATGCATATATGTGTTATTTACCGTTTCTTTATGATATCGAAGCATGTTGAGGTTAATTGGGATTGTATTTCAAAGTATTTTAGAGAAACAATATCAATTAACAAAAGCAAATGTCAAAATGCTTTTTGACGGCTGTCAAAAGGGTATGGGTTTTCGGGAAACTGAATAAATAAGCGAGGATAAAAAAATTAAATTGTTTTTAAGGCACGCTTATTGGTAAACGTTACTTTAATGGTTCAAAATGAAACACTTGTTCTCATTCTTTGAGAAGTTCTATTCAAACATTTCTAAGATTGGCCCTCCTGTAAATATTCGACTGCGTTTGAATTATACTCTTTAAAGGATACGAAAGTAGAAGCCTTTTTTTGAACTCCTAGGCAGTGTACAAACATAAGCTCTTTTAAGTCTTTGACCCAGGCCGTATTAATTATTATACGTCTGGATCCATCTCCATTCGGGAAAGATTTCACCAATTTTTCTTTTAAAGGTTATTGTTATTTGAGATAAATGACTGATTCTTCATGAATTTCATTCAGAAATAAACTTATAACGTTACTTAGAAACCCTACCCTCTGAAAAATAAGTAAACAAATAGTGTGGCTCCGGGGAGCCAAGGCCTTACTAACAATCTCAACCATTAACATATGTGTGTGAGTTGATACTCTGCAGAAATAGAAGGGTCCTACAATTTGATGTCGGATCCGAACAGAGGATGCAATTTTACTTTTGGAGTTTGTTCTCTTTCTCGCAAGAGGCAGCACCTCGTAGAAATACGGAGAGGTGGATTCAGGTATTGAACCCAGAACCCAGTCCGACACACTAATCACAACGCCATTCATGGGACCAAACAAGCAGCTGATTGATTATATTAATAACCCGCGTTTTCTCAAAACCAGTCGTGACAGTACTTCACGTTCGTGGATCTTAACTAGGTTTTTGGTCGAGTTACCCAAAGTTCCACATGTTATAAGACGGAATGAGAGTTTGTTGTTGTTGTTGAACAAACTGAACATCATTGGCAGGAACAATAATGTTACACTTCAGAAACGAGGTGACATACTCCTTGTTAAAATTCAGGGCAATGATACCTCAATTAGAACGGCAATCATTCTGCGGCTTAGAAGAAAAAGTGATAGAAAATCACATCAAAAACCAGACAGAAAGCCAAAAGGAGCAAAGAACTCGGATAAAACGAGTGCAAACTGCTGGCTGAAAACTTTAATCAGGTTAAAGGCTTGCATCAGTCTTAGCAGAAACCATATAAGAGTAATCACCGGAATCTTCACCTGTCAGTGGAAGGTAAAAAGACACCTCAGTGAGTTTGGTCTCGACATTAGTGCCGCATGTAAATTCTGCGACAACTCTACCTGGACGCCGAGCTTGACAAGTTGTAGAGTAGAGGCTTAAGTAGGGTCAAAGTTACTTGGGGCGCAGTGTCACGAGAAGAGTCCCGAAAACCAAAGGTTGTTCTCGCCTCATCCTTCTCCACTCCCTTCTTCACTTCACCGTCATATTAAAAATTCACAAATCTTTACGAATCATCTTCCATCTATGAATCGGCCACCTTAGACTCTGCTCTTGCCGATTCACAAACAAGAATATTGGCTGACGAGGAAGAGAACCTTCTCCTCAATTACTTCGCCAATCTTGGAGTATGGACGATGAAGTAAGCGTTGGTCCGGCTGACGATGATAGGTAGAGTATTCTTAGTGTCAGTGATAGCAGCTCCATCGCAAGCTCCAATCTCTCCAGATTGTCAACCTCATCCAGACGTAGCAAGATTACGAACTATTGGACGACAATCAAAGGACTCCCTCCCGTTAAGCCAAACTCAAAACTCGAAACCGAGTCAGACAGGTCATGCGCAGATTTTACTGACATATACGGGCTACAATGTATGCACAGACTACACAACTCCCCGTTTAGATTTGGAAAGACCGTTAATCACTTCTTTTCCTAATAGAGAAAACTGGCTTAACAACCAGACACCATACGAATCAGCCATTCAAATCTTTACTGATGGCTCCAGAATAAAAATTGGTGTTGGTGTAGGTTTCTACTCAGAAGCACTTAAACTAACCGAATCAATTAGGCTCCCCGATTACACCAGCGTCTTTCAGGCTGAGGTCCTTGCTGTGACGGAAGCTGTTAAAGAAGATGCAATAAGACATGCTGATATCACCTTTTTGATTGACAGCCAAGCGGCGATTAAAGCAATTCCTGCCATTGAAATAAAATCAAAACTTGTAACTATGCTGGTTTCCTGGGCACTGTGGTGTGTAAGGAAAAAAAAGAGCTGATGACCTGGCAAGATAGGGATCACCCACAGAACTCAGTCGAGCAGACATAAAGGTACAAATCCCAACTTGTAACATTAAACAGACGATTGGAAATAAAGTACTTGCTGCAGCTGGAACTCGTTCGACTCCTATGTCATAACTATGAAACTGTGGGGTTACCACAAAAAGAAAATGAAGCTCAGCACGGAGGACTTGTGCAGAGGTTGTGGCAACATAGATGTGTATGAAGACACTCCGCATTTTCTCTGTCACTGCCCAGCACTATGCCGCTTAAGAAATGAAGTTTTAGGAAGTCATTTCCTCCAGGATTTAGAAGAACTATCTAAACAAACCTGCTCCCAACCTGGGCCCAAAATCCCCAGGGTAGCACAATAGATCTACATTGATCTAAGTGTGATGGATATAACATCATCCATCAGCCCACTTACCTAACCTAACCTAAATTCTGGACAAACAGCAAATAACGCCAGACCATGTCATAGGTAAATGTGTAGCACAATTAATTTATTGCATCAGAATTTTTGATACACACCGTTTCAAAATTTCAATTTTAATGTTACTTCCTTTTGCCAGGACAGTTCGAATCATTATATAATCTACTCCAGAACTATTACCTACTTTTAAAAGCTTTAAAAACTATGCAATAACAACAAACAATGGAGCAGGTATTTGCTATTATATTTTGACTGGACTAAATCCCAGGGCTTTATTTTCAAATTTTGGATAATCAACTATCACTAACCTAGTTTTAAGAATTCTCCAAATTTGGTTACTTATTAAAATTTTCAAAAACCGAATCCACTCTTTTGTTAATTTTTGTTTTTGTATGGTTACCTCCCGCTGAGTTGAATTACTAAAAAATTTTTTAATTTGTCCATTATCCACATCTCCACCACCAAAATTGACAGCCCAATGGTTTTGACAGAACACATAACAGCAATTAATTACAATTAATTAAGTTTCAGAGTTAATTTGTCCATTTATAAGCAGTTTTTAAAAACTTGATTCAATAATAATTTAGATTGTTGTTAAAAGACACATCACCTTATCGGTTCAAAATCAAAATCAAAATACATACCAATCCCACGGATTAAGGCAATAAATATTTATTTATGAATGTTAATGAACTTGTGACGCAGTACTTGTTTGTATCTCACACCTTATGCTCGGAACAAATTCATGGTCAAATTCATAATGGGGAAACAATGTAACAAAATGTTTTTCTTCAAATTGTCTTGAGATGAAGATACTTTCGGTTAATGTTTTAACAACAAATATTATGTTTTTGTTGCTTAAAAGCAAAAACAAACAAAAATGGAGGTGTCTATAGAAAAAACATTTTCCCACACTAACTGCACCTTCCTAAAGTACAAGTTAATTCTTCTAAAAAATTTGCATGTTTTTTTTCTGCAGAAAACATACCTATCTATCTATTCCACTGTCTCGCAACAAAACAAGCCTCCCACACCCTTCTTTAAGTCTCAGCATCAAGCCTCGGAAATATAAATAATCGTCACATTTCTGCATTTTTATTCTAACACACACACCAACCGTACGTGACTAAGCAATGACGCCGCTAATATCCACGAGGAAAATCATGGACTTTGTCCCGAAGGAAACCTACACTCTCGCAACATGTTGCTTGTTAAAAACCTATCTCTACACTCTTAGCTACTTATAAAGCTGACTCTGCACTATGTGCAATGGTCACAATGAAGATTTTGATTTGTTGCGCCAATAATTATTAGCGAACACAGGTTGATTGCATTAAATTAAGGAAAATGTTTTATATTTTTTATAAAAGGTATAAACGTTGACGGTTGGTACAACGCAACGGTAAGTTAGTTGTAAGATACATGTTGGCCAATAATAGTGTAAATGGGTTGGTTATGATTAGGTAGGTACTTGTTAGAAAAAAAAAAATACCGTGTGCAATGGAATTCAAAAGAATTTCGCGACAACGGCAATGCAGCCGATAAATGCAGCGTGCTGGGGACGCCCGCCGACGCGACGCCAACATGCTGTGTTGGTTTTTTTTTTTTTACTCAATGAAAATATCACTTGAGCGGAAAATTATATCTGCACGATAATAAATTTTTCCATGTTAGCCGTGGTAAGATACTCTTGTAGACAACACGACAATTAATGACTGTAAATTGTTGTGAATTTATTAGTTGAGTTGAGAGTGTTGTATGATTTTTGAGAAGGCGATGAGAAGAATTTGTTTGGAAATTAGATTTTCAGCTTCGGAGGAGTTGTTTGCGATGATGAAAATTTAAACTTAAAACAAATGGTAGAGAAAATGTTAGATACCATTAAAATTGCATTTTGTTTCAGATTTTGTGTCCAATTATAATGAGCATTTTCCGATTTTTGTGACAAAACAACTCATTCATAGGATTCAAATAAATGTCTCGAATAGGCATGTGGGGTATCAGAAAACGAGCAGTAAAAGTAATCAGTTTTTTTTTTTTTTTGACTAATAAGGTCTCCATTTTCATTTAAAACGTCCAAGTATGATTCAAGAATAAAGGATCCTTAAAATGAACAGATTTCGAGGAAACTAGTGCCGCATTCACATGAACAGATAAGTAGGTTTAGCTCGGCATTGTTCTTAGTAAACAAAAATCATATATAAAATTGTTTACAATACTGTAGACGCTCGATATAGTGAACCTCTGTATAGTTAACTATCCAATATAGTGAACCACCAACATTTTACATACATACTGCTCTAAATAGTGAACTATGAGTATCTTAATAAAGTGAACTTAATTTTCGATATTCAACGAAAAATGTTCGGTTGCAATGCGCCTGGGAATGTTAACTAGTTTTCTGAACAATTTACCAACAACAATTTTGCTTTTGATACATATTGAAGTCGTTCAAATAAATTCCAGGAAAACGTCGAAGTATGTTATGTTAAGTATTAAGTGCATATGAAATTAAGGATATTTCAACTCTCGAAGGTGAAAACTAAGCTGTACAAATGGTTTTTAGGACTACGAAGAAAATATCTGCCAGATAATGGATTGATTTTAAAACAAAAGGCAATTTCAATTTTGGAAAAACTTAATGAAAGCAGGTATCGCTTCTTCGCAAGTGATGGCTGCTCTGGAATACAAATTCTTTAAATTGTTGAATTAATAAAAAAAAAAAGAATTTTATTTATGACCAATTCACTATATCGAGATTCTACTGTAATAACAAAACAATATAATACGCATAACCTTGATTCACAACGATTTTCTCTCATTCCCAACTGGTGGTTTGTTTCGCCATGACCATCAACAAGTCGCAAGGTCAGCCACTTTCAGCCGCTAGTGTCGTCTTCCAATAGGGACTCACGAAATTTGACAGTTGATAGCGGCCATATTATAAAAGCTACATCTGTCAAAATGGCTGTCATTTATTCAGTCTATTTTGTTAAATCACAGTAGACGGATTTAGAGTTCAACAAGACGTGCACATGATAAAGTTGTTTCATCAAAATGGGTGTTCTGTTACGCGCTCGTCGTCCGTTTTCCAATCTCCATAACCGTCCCACCGACATCGACATGACTATTCCCAGTGTGGTGGATAAATTCCACTAAACAACTGGTTCAGTAAACGATCAACCAACACCCGTACGTCGGTCGACGAAATGTAAGATCTGCCGAAATATCACCGATTTCCGTGAGAGTGTGCGGAAGAATCTGAGGCAGTCGATTTTGCGTTGCTGACAAGAGCTCGGCCTTTCGCGCACGAAAACTTTTCGTATTTCGCGTCGTGACTTGGGCATGCACCCGTACAAAGTTCAACTGACTCAGGAGTTGAAGACAACGACATGTGTTCGCTAAAAGAGTGGGTGTTCGACAACGTATGGAACTCTTCAGCGGTGAGGCCCATTTCTGGATAAATGGGTACAATAATGATACCAAATCACATGAGATCCAAGATCCAATGCATAACGAATAAGTCACTGCATTTTAGGATGGCGGGGTCATCGGTTCATATTCCCTTGAGAGCGACAGGCCATCACCTCCACCGTTGGCCTGAATTAGATGATGTGGACACCAACGGCTTGTGATTTCAACAACACATTGGAAATTCTGCACTAGGGATTCGAAGGCATGGTCATCCCACGTTGATGTGATGTGCACTGGCCACCGAGCTCGTGCGATTTGACCCGGTTTTTTTTTTTTATTTTGTATGGGTTTTTCTGAAGCCGCAGGTCTAAGCCATGATATATCGACCAAATTCAGTCTGATTTATGGGCCAGAATAGAAAATGGCACATTTTTGTTTCGCCCCACCCAGACTCTACGCGGCAGGCATTTGAACGATGTTCTATAAATAATGGAATCGTCAGACCCTTCAAACGGATACAAAATTTAGATCATAATACACACACACTTACTTTGTTTTCTTTCAATTTAAAGAAAGCAGGTGCTTAAAAAAATACCCTAATTATGTTGTATACTCTCGAGTAACTAAAGGGTGTTTTTTTTTTTTGATGTGTGGATTTCAAGAAGAAATAAAACGCATATAATTTAATCTTAAGGCCAAGAATTTAGCTTTGTTATAAAGATAAGGGTTTGCCATTATGTTTTAGAAAATGGTTTCGGGCAAGTGGCCGCCGCGTCTGGCTCAAATAAATTCCTGGGCGAATATGTCGACAGAATGTTGGACGCAGCGCACGATGCGTCGCGCGAACCGAACCATTATTTTGGTAATAAATTTGCACGATTTGCAAACGTTGTTCAGGAGTAAGTCCATTCATTAAGAAATGGCAAACCAAACTGAGCATGAATCAAGTGACAGCTGTCAAAAAGACCAACTCCGAAAAAGTATTGCCAGATTGAAAACCACACGTCTAAAAAACACCCTTTTGTTTCTAATGTCTCTTATGAATAGGTACAACATCAAATATTGTCATTTTGCACACAAATTGTACACGTTTTCAGTCCACGATTCAAGATTTCGAGGTATTCAAAGGAATTCTTTGATATTCGAGAAAACTTCATGATGCAATTTAGTTTCTCATGACATTTTCCACTTAAAAATCGACTTTGGAGCTTGATTAAAACGAAGTCAAGCAAAAAGAACGAAGCATCGGCCCGAGCAAGCAGAAAGAATGTGACTCCTTTCATGCCGTCACTACCACCAAGCACCAACAGGAGCTAAAGTGTTCTAAAAATAGTTTATAATTACCATCGTTAGACGTGTTACCTACGTAACATGCAATATCCTCGCAATGGCTTCGATTCCGCTTTTGTCAGACGTCATCGTTCATTCATCAGGAATATTTATATAAAACACCATATCAAAGTCTATTGGCCTTAATTCCTTTGACTATGTTTCCAGCTGAAAAAATATCTATGTAACTTGGATTGAGTTACTCTAATGAAAATAGCGTGTGCATTGCACAAGTTGTGTTTTCCATGTCGCGTGTGTGGTATATGGTTTATCCTCGTTTTGACGGCTATGTCCAATATACAACACTTCACATACACACACATTCCGTGTGCATAGTTGCACGTTATGCTCGTATGCTTTACCTCCAAGATTAGTTGAAGCCTATATATTCCATATCCACCCAATTAGGTGTCACTCCTGTCTCGATATCTGAATGAATGGCAAGGAATTCTTTGCATCTGAAGTTATTGCCATAATGGAGCTTTTTAATTGGTTTTAAATTCCACTTTGGATTTAGTGTGTTGAGAAACTTGGAGATTTTAATATAAAGCCTTGAACAACAGAATTTTCTTTAAACTTGGTTATTTAGAACTTGTTGGTGATTTCCAAGAGACCAATTTTAAAGAATCCGGCTGAGACGGTCTTGACTTTTCCTTTTTTTATCGCCTTATATTTAAATTTGAAGAAATTAAAAATTTGGTCGGCAACTTTGGAGCAAAAACGTGCGACCCAGTCGTGAATTTCATTTTTATTTTGCGACCGTTCGATAACCCGCCGAAGGCCAAACAAAAATGTCCATGTTCTATGAGCTGATTAAGCCCAGATACATAGATACTGCACCACGCTGTGGAATTTAAATAACGAAATAACTCCCAAGCAGGCATGTCATGTCGCATGACTTACGTGATCCCGCCGAACAACACTAATTAAAGGTGATTATTTATTCACATGACCAGGTATTTGCTCTTTCAATATGATTTACACGGTTAAAATAGATACTTGCTGCTGCAGCAGCAGCAGCAGCCATAGTGCTTCAATATTATCTAATCGACTATGACTGAATGGCATGGTGCTTAAAGATGAAAATCTTTGAGTTTCCTCTGAAGTAGTGCGACACTGCAGCTGGAATTTTAAATAAAAATTTCATGCGTAGGTTTTTTTTTTTTTGACTATTTTGATTTATGTTTAAATGAGTGCAAAACATTGGGATTTACGATAGAAACGATAGAAGGTATTTTGTAATTCGATGACAAGAAAATTTTAAGCTGGAGGCATAAATTTTCTTTGCGTAATCGTCGCGCATGGTCAGGTAAAATTTGACATCCGTATTTTGTTCCTCATTCAGAAGCAGTTGTGAAAAATACGATTTTATTTTGTTACGCAATCGAAGAAAAGACGTTTTGTGTAAGTCATATTTTAAAAAAGTGTATAGATACGCATCTAGTGTAGTCAAACACGGCTTTCAACCAAGGCACGTTTTGACAGCGGTAGTTATGCTGCATAGCTTAACAAAGCTTGAAATTCCATTTGCATGCTTTTACGTTAAATAAAATATACTATTTCTTCCCGAAATTAATTTAATTTATTTAATAAAGAAAATCATACTATAACTTATTTTCAGCTCAATAACGACTTTGCCAGTACGGCTTTCGTGACTCGCATCGCTAGGAATGCCCATCAATTTACCCTTGAGCCCAACTTCTAGCATACTGTTAAGTATAGAGACTCTTTTTGTTAGCCGCACTACAAGAATGTGGAATGCTTTACCCGTATCGACTTTCCCCCATTACGATATATAGACAGTTAAAACCAAACAGATGTGAAACTTCAACAGCAACGAATGGAAGGCACTTTTAATTATGATTTCTGATCTTTGCAGTATCGTACAATGGGAAATAAGAAACCGCGTAGAATTTAATGCTTCGAAAACACAATGCTGCCTCAGTTTGCTAAAACGAAACCTCTTGCCATTGTCCATGAATGGCACTTGCACTTGCATCGAAAAAACTAAGCAGCTTCAGCTTGCAAACATTTGAAAGTGGCGATTTTTAAAATGTCGATTTGAAAAAATCGATCGTCATAATTCCGCCTTACGAAAAGTCTATTGTTAAATAAGTCGGTATATTTAACAATAGACTTTTCGAAAGTCGGAATTATGACGATCGATTTTTTCAAAATGTCGACTCTTATAAATCGATTTTGAAAAAGGGTCGACAATGGCAGATGAGGTTCACATGCATGCCACTGTCGATCAGTGTTAAAAATTTTAACTGTCGATGCAATCAAAAGAACTTAATTTTTTATCAAGATAAAAGTCGACATTTTTACCGACACTCTTTTAATCGACATTTTTATAGTCTAGATTTTAAACTGTCAACTTTTTGTTTGTCGATCAAACATCAGTGGACATTTTGACAGTCACTGAAATTTGTATATATCCAGTCGACATTTTTTTGTCGACCATTTTTACGCTTACCGATTCAAACTTTAACTTGGCAACACTATTTTAACTGGCGCACAGTGGCCCGAATTGACTTTTTTGGTTGCAAAAATCATATCTCTTAAACGAATAAAGATATCGCCACAATTTTTTTTTTTATCTTGAAGGAAATTTCTAAGGCTATTAGGTTTGTTAACTTTAAGAAAAAAAATTTACAGGGTGTTTCAGAATTTGCTGCTGAAATAAGAAGTTTGTAATTTGAGTGTAATTTAAGTAAAACAGTGGGGAAAAAGAAAACAGCAGGTTTGTAATTTGAGTGTAATTTAAGTAAAACAGTGGGGGAAAAAGAAAACAACCCAAATTGAGTGAAACAGTGGTGACGAAAAAAAAAATTTTTTTTTTTTATTAATTTATCTTTTTATTTTTTTTTTTATAAAAGAGTACATTAATAAAGTATTTTATTGATAGATTTATATTCAAAAAGTAGAAAAATAAAATAAAAGGAACAAAAATTTACATACAATCATTAAATTTCTTGGAAACTTTCATCTAAGTCCGGAGAAATGCGTAATAAACTTATCATTTCTGGTGAGTATTGGGCTTTCAGATCTTTATGGGTTCTTACATACCTCAAGGAAGAAATAAGTGGATCGGATGAGATTGCTAGCATGTTAAATAAGTCTTGATTCTGCCGAATCCTTGAAACTTTGCACGTATTTTGATATCTGTATTTCTTGTAGTCTTTATTTTTGGACTCTTGGGATTCTTCTGACAATTCTCCAAGTGGTAGGGATTGGTATTCGATGATATTTTGACTATGAACCAAAATTTTATGAAGAGTAGGTGTTAGTAGTTTTTCAGGGTACTTTTGTTTCAATAACTCTGCGGTTTTTTTGGTGTACTCTCCAAATTTAGCTGTATTCACTTCTTCCCTGCAATTCAAAACATTAAGTATTATTTTGATTCTAGTTATAACCTCTTCATTGACTCCAGTTATTCGAGCGGTAGCCTCCGATTGCTCAAAAAATCTCCTTGAAGTGTTTCCATCATTGCTATTTCCGAATCCTTGCTTTGGTTTATCCACATCAAGTCCAAGCTCATCGTGAAAACGCCTTTGAATGTCTTGTTTTCTTCTCTTTTCTGCCTCCTTTATCCCAACAGATTCATCGAATTCCTCTCCCTCTTGTCGAAGTGTATAAGCAAGTTTCAAAATAAATTCCATGCACCTGATTCTAGCATGCAATGGAGAGATTCCATATTCATAATTATGTTCGTCGTTATTTAATTCATCCTGGTTATTGAAATTTTTTTGGGTCCTTTTACATATCGCACATGACCGCGTAGACTTTGTTTCTGTTAATTCATTTAAAACTTTTCCGTCAATCATAGTTAGAAAGAACTCGTGTTTCACAAATATAGTTATATCTTCATTAACTTTATACATTGTTGGTTGAATATCTGCGATTTGCCTTCTTATGTCGTTGACTGTTGTATTTATGAGGACACTAGTTTCTTTAGCATATTGGAACATTATGGGTCGGCAGAAATGAGTTGATGATGGGCGAGGGTTCCTCCAATATTCACAATCTGCACCATTGAGTCTGAGTGGAACAACTGATGCCATGAACATGTTTGCGTCTGTTTCACCATCTGTTGTTATAATTTTTTGCTTGTACGCACTTTGTCCGGATGATCCATCGCAGCCCCATTTACTCTGTAAGGTCAAACTTCTTGGAAGTGCAATTATTTGTTCCTCTGTTTTGCTTTTTAAAAGCCGCCTTGCAGTATGATCCATCATGTCTTGAAGTTTCACAACAGCTGATATTTCCGTGATTTCGCTGTTTTCTGGTACTGCTTCTTTTTTCGTAGCTGTAATTGTGTTGTAGGATGGCAGAACATCTATATTGTGTTTCCTCAACGAAGTTCTCAGGATTTTATACTTTTCTTTTGATAGACCCAAATCCATAAACAAAGCTAATGCATTCTCACTAGTATATTTTATGGGATCCTTTTGTGGAGTAGGTATGCTTTCCTTGACCCTTTTGACTCGAAGTGGACTTGCAGTAGAAATTGCCTTGATCACATCACTTTTCGATTTTTCATGGTCTTTATTATATCTTATCACTAATGCATCAGAGAGATTTGCAGTACTTAACTCCTCTGTTGCATTGATTAGTTTTTGTTTTTTTGTGAATGTTGCGCACTCATTGACTGACTTCCTTGGCCTTCCTCTAGATGACCTTGATGTAGTTGGGATATCACACATTTCTTCTATTTGTCCCGTAATGTGGAGAGATAAAGATAACCATTGCTCATTTTTGTTTATAAAATTTACTCTCGATCTATGAGCTTCGATCCATTTTTTCTTAGTAGTCCAATACAATTGTTTTAATTTTGCTTCATTTTCCGCTAAATTTTCAATGGACAGTTGATGTTCACTTAATACGGCAGAAAGAAACTCGTCAGTACTATTTACTTTTAAAAAAAGTTCAAACAAAATATTGTATGGTATATCCATTTTAAATAACTTATATTTATATTCACACAACTGCTCGATCGCTCGTTCAGGTTTTCAATGATAATTCCATCCCATTGTTTTATCTTTTTATACCTTAAAACTAAATACCTGCTCTAAAAATATTCAATTTTATGACATCCCAATAAGGTAATCTGTTTACCGTTAATATAAAAAAAATTCTAATCCAGATAAAGACCTTAATCCATCAAGCTACCTGAGAATAATTAATCATACCCAAAATCAAAAACATTCATACTTAAAAGTTTTATTAGGGGTTACAAGAAATAAGCTACACCAACCATTTTAAAAAACTAAGCATAAAATATGTTTTGCTTCTAAATTTAAAAAACATTTTATTTAAAACCAACACTCATACCTGCAAAACAAAGAAATAATATTTTCAATGAATTTTTTTTTGCACTTGACAAAAAAAAATTAGAAAAAATTACTGACTTTTTCAAATCAAATCGCTCTAGCTCAGCTCTATGCAACTTTATGCACCTGAGTTTTTGTTTGTAAGTAAAGAGATATATAAGGATTCATTATCCGTCCAGTTTGGCTTGCCTGCGTGAGACTGCTCTTTTTCTACTCAATGTAAAGTTGAAAAAGTGTGCAAAAAGTTGTGTTCCAAAAAACATTAAATTTAGCAGTTAAAATTTTTTTTTTTTTTTTTTTTTATTTCTGATTATAGCAATTAACACAAATATCAAGTAAAAATAAAAAAAAAAGTTTTACTTGTACTCATTTCCTAGCTTTAACACTCAAATAAAAAAAAAAAATTCAAATTTTTTTTTTTTTTCTCACCATAAATATTTGTCAACTTTGACTGGCTCTACAAGCCAAACCGTTCATCCAAATGAAATAATTTTTTCTATTTCTAAAGCTCAAAACATTTGTTAATTCAGAAAATGTAAAAGTTTTGCATTACTAACCCACCCGAAAAATGAATTTCGCAAGCACTTTTGCCTAAACGGGCCACTGTGTGGCGGCCATTTTGTCAGTTGTCAAGTGATTTATTTTTAAACTGTAAAACTGCCGTATTTGGAATGATGATAATCCTCAAGTGTATGTTGAGACACCGTTTCATCCACAAAAACTGACAGCTTGATGTGCTAATTGTGGAATAAATGGTGCGTACTATTTTTAAGACGATGCTGGCCAGAACGTTACAGTGAATGGTAACCGCTATAGAGCCATGATTAATGACTTTTTCGTTCATCGATTCGACAACCATGATTTGCAGGAGCTGTCGTTTCAACAAGAAAGAAAATAGTATGCACCTCGTGCCACAATTGAATTGTTGAAGGAAACATTCGGTGAGCGCATAATTTCGCGTTTTGGTCCTTTTGAATTGGCCTCCAAAATCGTGCGATTTAACGCCGCTTGACTATTTTCTGTGGGAAAATGTGAAGTCGAAAATTGGAAATCCAGATTAGACTACGTCCGAGCCAGCCAGTCATATGCCAGGAATCATATTTAAATTATAATGCCAGAAGATTATCTTTCGAACAAAATATATTTCATGTCAATTTAAAAAAAATCATCTTTGTTTTATTCCTTTTCAAAGTTCTATACCTTTAAAAAAAAGCACCCTTTATAAGATATTTTAAAATAGATCTGATACATTATTGAATTTCTTTCTCAAAAATATTGCAACCGTAATGCTCGAGCTTCTAGTAAGTTCCCCTCAAGCACAACCTCGGACGTACCGGTAAGAACAGATATTTGTTCTTGAGCCGCACAACACGAATGTGTATGTGCATAGGTATACTCTTCGGAAAACTTTTCAGGAATCGATTACTCTCATATACGGCTCTCCTAAATTAGATATTCGGGTAGACCATTCGGTTAACTTCGATTATAACTTTAAATATTTTAAAAACAGGTCGATTAATTTTTTTTTTTTATTTTTCTTTAAATTTAAACATTGAACAAAAATTTCCTGACATTTCATTTGAATCTTTTTTCAACTAATGGTAAGTTTAATAAAAACTATTGAAAACCCTTTCCAGCAATTTGTACTTTAAAAAAAATAAATAGGTAAGCAGTTACAAAACTGCTAAAATATTAAATTTAATCGAAGTCGATAGAGCCGTTTCTGAGACCAATGTCAAAAACCGATATTTGTATATAAGAGGTAGCCAATCCTTTTTGCCGCCGGTATTTGAAAATAAAAAATTCAAATTTCTCCTCAACGTTCATAAACAAAAAGTGCCATGCAATGTGTTTTTTCAACTGCGGCGGATAGATTTTAGCGACCTGTTGCGGCCATGTTGTTTTGGTCACATGTGTCAAATCTATTGTTTATTAAGCAATCAATTATGCTAGATAACCATTTTAAACAGAACGCCTAAATGACAAAACTTAATTATCAAAATGAATTTGAAAGAGGACCCCAATTTTGACCGAAAAGTCATTTTTACCGACGAAGCGGATGTTTAGATGAATGGCTGTGTAAAAAAGCAAAATTGACAATATGCTTTCTCATCAGTTTAGTGTGGATTTTGGGCTAACATTCTACTTCAATGGTCCCTACTTTTTCGAAATTGGTCGATTTGAGGGTTAGGTTATATCTAGGAGAGTTGACTTGAATTGGGGACCAAGGTCGAGCGATTTGACACCGCTAGACTGTTTCTTGTGGCGTTTCTTGAAGTCGCAGGTTTATTCAAACAACCACAATCGAACGATGTCCTTAAGGTAAACATAACACTGGGTATCGCTTGAACACAGCCGATCCTATACGAAAGGCAATGGTTTTTTTTTTTGTTTCAACATCAAACCGGCCATATTGAAAACCCTTCATAAAGACGGAAAAATCCGCTCAACTTTGAAGGCCTTAGATGGGTGTAGCCACAGTCACAGTTACACGTTCGTATCGGTATAAAGGACCAACTTTTTTGATGTGAATTATCTATTGGCGCACCTAGGCAGTAAAATCGATCGTAATTGTAACGAAAAAATGGCACGACCCTTCATAAAATTTTTCAAAGTGGAAAGTGTTGGGTGGTTGGTGGTTGTAGGTTGGGTGGTCGCTGGTGGTCGCTGGTGATGCTGGGGCGGTAGTGGTGGAGGGGGTAGGGTGGTAGTGGAGTAGGGTTATGGGGAGGGGGGGGGGGGGGAGGGATGGTGAAAAATTGTGGATGGTCGGTTGGCGGTTGAAGGATGTGGGTGGGCTGGATGGTGAGGGTTGTAGAAAGAATTTTAAAAAATGGTAGATAGTTGGTTGGAGGGAAAAATTGACTAAAATGGTATGTGGTTGGTGGTAGGTGGGGTGGGTGGTTGATGTGGGGGTGGGGTGTGAGGAAGTTGGTGAAGAAAAAAATGACGAAAATGGTGGGTGGGTGGTTGTAGGTGGGATGGGTGGTTACTGGTGGGGTTTTGGTTTGGGGTCGGGGGGAATTGACAAAAATGGTGGGTGGTTGGCTGTTGGTTCTAGGTGGAGTCGGTGGGAATTACGTTTTTTAATCTTTTCACCAATTTAGAAAAAAATTGTTAAAAATGGCCGGTGGTTGGTTGGTGGTTGAAGGTTATGTTGGCGGTGGAGTGGATTAAGGAGGATGTTGGGGGTGGGTGAGACAAAATTTACAAACATGGTGGGTAGATGGCGTTTGTGGTTGGGGGTTGGTAGGGGGGAAATATTGACAAAAATGTGCTTGTTTTTGGGGGGGGGGGGTGAGGAAAAAATTGTCAAAAATGGCGTATGCTTGGTTGGTGGTTGTAAATGGGCTGGGTAAATGGGCTGGGTATGGTGGTGGTAGGGGGACTTAATCTGGGGAGGGAATCAACAAAAATGGAAGGTGGTGGGTTGGTGGTTGCAGGTGGATTGGGTGGTTACTGGTGGTAGGTATTCGGTGATGAAAAACTTATAAAAAATGGTGAATGGTTGGTTGCAAGTTGTAGGTGGGCTGGGAGTATGGCAGTGTTGGCGGTATCTGATGGGGGGGTTGAGGAAAATTGTGTTGCTATGTGTTTATAAATGAGTACTTATAATCTGTAATAATTGATATTATAATAAAATGATAAGACAAATACATATATTGATTTAATTAACGAAACACTAAATTATTAAAAATTATTTCACTCCATTTGTTTAACGGTTTTTCAAAATTATGAATTTTAATGTAAACTTGAATGTTTCACATCTGCCGGGCGTCCCGTGACGGCTAATTTTTTTTAATTTCTCAATTCTTGTTTTTAAAACAACAAAGTTTAAAAGATTTTCTGCGCTCGTTAGATTGAAATGAGTTCGAAACATAAATTGGTTTTCAAGTATTCTTCTTGAGGCACACTAAAGCCCAAAACTATTGGATAACGGATGAAACTCCGAGTACAAAGCTATCAAATAAGTTAGCAGTACAACCTTTAATAATTACCGTTAACCCGGGTGACTTTGGCGCTTTTTCATTTTAAAATGTGAATAACTTTTGCAATAATTTTTTTCTTTAATGAACATTTGAACCTTTTTACCTACTTCGCTAACTCTATAGGTATGATAAGTCTTGAACAAATATATCGATCAGTTCTATATATAGAAGCTAAAATATGGGTGGCCAAAGTCACCCTCCCATTTCGGGTGACTTTGGCCGGAAGTACGTTTTCGTCATTTTTCTGCGAATTACAAGCAGCAAG
This sequence comes from Platycheirus albimanus, assembly GCA_916050605.2. NCBI lineage: Eukaryota > Metazoa > Arthropoda > Insecta > Diptera > Syrphidae > Platycheirus > Platycheirus albimanus. The sequence goes on along the minus strand of OU696696.1, from coordinate 21,822,618 downwards.
TCAGTCTCACCCAACCCAAATGAAAGACCAGATATTTTTTTTATATGTAGGTATTTTTTTTATGAGCTAACTCCGAATTTTTGGTTTTTTATATTTTTTTTTAAATTCAAGTACGATAATGTTAATTTCCTTGAAAGGATATTGACAAAAAAGTCTCTCTCGGCGATCGATTGTTGGAACAGGAAGTTTTTGCTCCAGATCACTTTTGTTTACTTGTGCAACGTCTTTTTTCTCTGGGTTTACCAAGCTGCACCCAGCACTTCTTCGTAAGAGGTACTGGGTACCCAGCCAAAGTCACCCGAAATGCATGCCAAAGTCACCCTATCATTTGGCGTAATTTATAAACAAAATAAAATTTATTGTTTATAAAATAGTTACAAGGGTTGAATTAAGAGAATTCAAATTGGAAAACAATACATATATCGGAGTTAAAGTCATTTTGCAATCATATATCTGGAACATGTTGAAACCATCCAACATTTTCAAATGATTTACATTTTCAAGAAAAATAAATTTTAGTACATATTATTATCTAAATTTAGTTAAATAACGTTTGTATGGTCATTTTTTAATTCATTCAATTATACAAATTTACAAAGAATTTTGGAGAAAATTAAACAAATCCTTCATATTTTAACAATTTTTTAAAAATGTATCCATTCAAAAGCCAAAGTCACCCAACCAGGCCAAAGTCACCCGGGTTCACGGTATATCACCAAACTTTGATTCACTTACATTGGCTTGAAACTATTTTTTGTTAATTTATGCAATGGTATTAACACAAATACTGAGTACAAAAAAATGACTCATAAATCATTTAAAAATCACTTTATTGCATAATCGTTGCTGCAACAAACCTCTTAAAGTTCTTTCGATCAATAAATGAAAACAGCATCATGCAACAAAGTACAACACACTTCAAAGCCCTCAAGACCTCCGCCATCATCGTCGTAGCCTTCGTCGTGTTGTCATAGAGCAAATAAAGTTCAGTATTTATTGTAGCTTGTAGCTCTTTAAACACTGAATCACAAAATAGATACAACGTCTTTTATTTTTGACTTGTTTTTTATATATGCCAACCTGTGTGGGCGGCTACGTTCGAAATTCGCCAGGTATGTGTCGAATCAATCGAATTGACTCTGACTCTAACTTTTTTTTCAGCCAAACCCTACGATGCATTTCAAAAGGACTTGGTTTCTTTTTTAGCCAAAAGGCACAAGGAGAGTCAGTTGGGTACACATTGTTGCAATATTCAATTAACAAGCAATCGTACATCATGTTGACATCGATAATATTCCGATGAAACAAAAACCGCATCACGGCAACGATCAAACTCAAATCCAGCCACCCACTCACCCACCATCTTGTTGCAATTAAATAACCTCAAATGATTTGCTGTTGCAAGTTGGAGTTGGAGTTTCAGTTGTTTGTATTCGTATCTTTTAATGTACATTTCCATGTTATGTTTTCTGTTTTTGGTTTTCTGTGTGGCTCCTCGACGATGAATTGCCATAGATATGGGGCTTCAAGCTTCAACTGCAAACGCCCACGCTATACTGTATAGTGTATACATTTCGCGATGCAGTAATCAAAAAGTTAGGTCGATTCAAGAAGCCCCGCACCGAAATGTATCACGTTATGGAGTGGGATGTGTGGGCGCGGGTGCATATTCGTCTATGAGATTGTTATAGGCTTCCTTCTTCTTCTTTTGCTTTGCTTTTGCTGTATAATATCTGTTCAACCAGCCTGCAGGGAGTTAATACTTCAAACATTATGGTGCTTGGTTATATAAAAAAAAAAGTCTGCAAGAAAAGTGTCCTCATTCTTGGAAGCCATTGTTGCAGCACCCAGCAATTAATGCTCTGGCAATTGTTTAAGCTGAACAAAAATGTGTCATTAGGGGTAGGATAACTGGAACTGGAAGACTCATTTAAAATCAATGAACTCAGTTTGGCATACTTTTTTTTTGTGCTTCCTTGATGGAATGAAGAACATGGAAGAACATGATGTTTTGTGGGATATTTTTTGGGTCAACATATTATCAAAGAGGAAATATTAAAATCCCTTTTTAAATCTTCGGAAAAGAAGGATACTATTGAAAAGTTGTGAGTATAATGAAACCTTTTAACTGTTTATATCGCTGCTCTTAGTTGTTTTAATGCTTCATATTACGCCTTTTTTAAAGTGAAACACTTCTTTGAGTACAGTAAATGGCAAACAACATACCCAACGGTGTGCGATTAGTGTCATTTTAGGGAAAACCCTTTATCCACACATTCGTTTTCATCACTCTTTCACAAAAATTTGGAAACCCCTAACCCAACTCAAGAGGCAAAGTATCGCTCCTCGGTAGCTTGGAAAATCTTGAAGCATTTAACAACAAACAAATTTTAACGAAACTTCTACATAGCTCTTTACTAGGTTGACGACGGATCAAAAATGGAAACAAGAATTGGTTTCGCAATTTTTGGTAATTTGCCTTGGTCATCGCTCGTCAATATTCTAGGCACTTGATACCAATTGTACCTCAAAAGCTTTGGTTTTCCTGCCATTATAAGATCGAACCTTGTTAAGAAGAATGTCATGGCACTCTCCGACTTTGCAAGGAACTTCTTTGAAATTGCATATTCTTTCGGCACTTAAGGGCAATGAAAGTGCTACCCACGCTATCGTAATTTAAAAAAAAAAAAAAACAACAAAACAGCTGAACTCGATGGTATTCCAGCGGAATATCTGACAGTAAAGCCCGACATAGAAGCCTACATTTTGTTTCCTTTTACGCTTTTTTGGAAAAATTAAACGTTTCCCAGGGAATGCAAGGACGGAGTTATCGTAAGAATAAATATATAAAGTTCGTAGCACATTCGTCATCTTAACTGTGTGGAACTCTTGGCAAATATCGCTTTGAACTAAGCTGAAACTCTTTGAATCAAACGGTCAATCTGTGCTGCTTTATGCCTGTAAAACGTAGGAATGTCCTAATGCCCTCCTTACATCTGGAAAATGTTTTAAGGTTTTGTTAACAGTTGCCTGCGTTAAGTCCAAAAGATCCGGTGGCCAAAAACAGTTTCCATCAATTACCTGTGGTTTAGGACTGCACAAACAAAATTGGATGTAAACATGGCGAAAATGGTGATGCGATGGTCATATACTGAGGAAGCTTTAGGTCACCATAACAAAGCACTACTTTGAATGGAATCCTCAATATATAATAAGCGGGCTGCACTGGTTGAATCTTTTGAGGGGTGCTGCGGCAGAAGTAATGTTCGAAAGTTCTGCCAAAGGGTAAAACATTCGTCCCAAGGGTTACAAAGCCCGAGCAGAAGCCTTTAGAGACGAGGGTGGGAATGTCGTAGAAGATACGCAGTCGGTGATGAGAATTTGGAAAGAACAAGAACAAGACAATGAACTAATCGCTGTCCGTCAGAATGATCCATTCGATTTGGACGATGATGAACAAAACCTCCGTCGACCCGACCAAGAAGAAGTTCGGATAGCAATATCAAAACTTAAGTCCAACAAGGCTGCTGGAGCGGATGATGACTTGGTGAGGAGCATAAACCAACTCATCTGTACAAGTGGTCGGATGAAAGTATGCCTGACAAATGGAACCTTAGCATTTTGTACCCTATTCACAAGAAAGCAGATACTCTGAACTGCACCAACTACAGTGGTATAAGACTCTTAAATGGCCTTGTCGGCCATTCTGTGTGAAGACTTTGGCTCGTGAACTGATTGGCCCCTATCAGTGTGGTTTCTGGCCCAGTAAGTCCACCGTCGACCAAATTTTCACACTTCGACAGATTTTAGAAAAGACCCAAGAATTCTAGATCGGTACTCACCACCTCTTTATCGATTTTAAAGTCACATATGACAGCGTGAATAGGAACGAGCTAAACAGAGCCATGTCACTCCTTGGTATCACTGGTAAACTCGTTCGATTGTGCAGGATGAATATGGAGAACTCGCGCTGCTCCGTCAAGATTCTTCAACATCATTCTTGAGGCAATCGTACGCAACTCGCATGTGAAATCTGATGATATTGACATTATGGGAAGAACGCGCTGTCAGTGGAGCATTCGCAAGTATTGAAGTGGAGTCGGCGGAAATGGGTCCGGCTGTAAATGAAGATAAAACAAAGTATGCAGAGCATCATCCCCGTAGGCTCGGGCAAAATGTCACGGGACAGATATAACTTTGAAGTTGTCAAGTACTTTGTCTATTTGGGTTCCACTATAACCTCTCAGAACATCAGTGAAGAGATCAGTAGAAGAATCACTCTTGCCAATCGCTGTTTCTTCGGGCTAAGAAGGCATCTTAGTAGCAAAGCCCTCTTCCAAAGGACCAAGGAGACACTATACAAGACCCTTATCATCCCAGTCCTGCTGTATGGGGCAGAAGCGTGGACACTGACACAATCGGATGAATACAGACTGGGTTGCTTTGAGAGAAAGATTCTTCGGGTGATATTCGATCCTGTATGTATCAATCGAGCATGGAGGAGAAGATTCAATGACGAACTGTACGGGCTATACAGCGACATTGACTTGGTTAAGAAGCTGAAAATACAGCGGCTTAGATGGCTGGGGCATGTTGAGCGTATGGACGAATATGCACCAGGCCGCCGAGTCTTCAATTCCAACCCGGACTGCCGAAGCAGTTCTGGAAAATCCCATCTAAACTGGTGCGATCAAGTGGAGAACGACCTCAACGCCTATCTGGCGAGGATTGTTGGTTGAGGCAGTGGTCCACAATTGACTGTCTGCGCTACCTTAAGTAAGCAAGAGTTGGACTGTCAGAGAAAACCTTGACGTTAACTGTCTTTAAGGAAGCTTAGTCCGAGAATTTAAAGTCGTGGGGAAACCCAACTATTGTGCGGTGAAAAGAAGGAACGAAGAATCTGGTCGCCGCCATACTATAGAAGGATTAAAACTGTGGCTGCCAACTTCACTTTCCAAAAACAAGAGTAGAAAAGTGTGAATTCGGGAGAGCGTTCGAATTAGAAATCGTAAACACACAATTTTGATCTTTCATGTTAAGCTTAAAAATAAGACTGTTATGGTTTTCTTATTTTCTATTTGAAAGAGATACATATTAACTTACACAGTTTCTAATTAATCTCGAATGTGTTCAATTAAATATCTTAATATCTAAAACATCCATTATAATTGGAACCATAATGAAACCAGCATCCTGCACAATCTCAGAGCATCGACACCAATACCTCCAATATGGTATGGTTCGCTTTCTCTCATTATTTTGATCCAACTTATTGATACCATGGACAGATTCAATTTAACTAATTCCAATTATAAAAATTATCAAATTACAACTTATAATAGTCAATTTGCATTTATAGGTACCATCTTACAAAAAAGCAATTCCAATACATCACACAACTTTTTGGACGACTCTTACCTGGAACGAAAAAAAATAAAGAAAACAATTTAGAATTAAGACATACAACTAAAGTTTTAGATAAGAAAATGTTAAACAAGATCTTCGGATACAAGAATATCAATTTAAATGGATTTCCTGCATCAAGGGGACTGTTCTAATTTACATAATACAGGATTCTGCTTGGAGACACAAAAACATAGCAAGCAAGCTCCCTCTTCTGGGAGGCAACAATGTCTATATCTATATGCATAGAGGTCTCTTCAACAACAAACAAGTCATCAATTAATTTAAAACAAGAATGAAAAAAAAAAAATTATTCCAGAATCAAGTTGGAACTAGGTTAAAACGCTATCCGTCCACGTCCAAGCATATACTGCAAGCAAGACCATAAGAAATGTACCGCAAGGAGAACCACATTACAATCTTAAAGTTAAAGAGCTTTGCCTAGCGGAGCAGTAGACTAAGAAATGTTTGCTAATTGGAAACCATAAAGCGGTAATGCACGTTTTTAGAAGACGACAGTCGACAGTCGAGAGTCGACATCTTTGACAACAAACAAGTGGCCTGGCCTGGCATGGCATGGCCTGCGCATTGGACATGCTAGTCCAGTTTTGGTATCAAATAGTGAAACACGAAAACCCACTCCCAGTCTCTGACCATAACCGACCACCATACTTTTGGATGCAAACATAGAGCCATCATCTGATGGAAAAGTGCGTCATTGAAAGTGAAAATGAAAACTTTGTAAATATTTTTTTTGTCCATAACTGTTTTGAAGAAAAAATATTATTGTGGTGGGAAACCTGACTGGTTGTTGCGCAGTACGTTCACCTTTCAGCTTCTTGAAACAGGTACTCCAACTGTAGGTGAGGCAAGGATGAGCACAAGCAATTTGTTTTTAGTACCCTGTTTTTATGTAGGGTAAGGTTACTTTGTGTCGATGTTGCAACACATATAGGTATTATGTACGTAGACTGACAAGGTTCAATTGGTGAGTTTAATTTATGATTACAAGGTTTTTTTTCAATTGTTTTCGAGTGCGTGTATTTAGTCCACAGACAGCGGTTGTTTTTAAGCTGTTCATAATGATACAAAAAACATCCCTATGCTGGGGGGTTGGTTAACCGCATAAAGTTATTTGAAAACTATGTTTGCGCTCATTTATACGTGAGTCTATGATTCTATAGCAATAGAGACAGAATTGTACATTGGCTGCATCGCAGTTCACAATAAAAACAAACAAGTTTTCGAACCTTTAATACGTCGTAAACCCCGTAGTGTAACATAAATAATACCCGATTAGAAGATAACAAAACAAAATGCTTTCCTTAAAAATATAGATGGGTCCAAACTTGTTAAATTAAAAAAAAACTAAAAAGGTACAGTAGGACCTCGGTAACTCGAATTATTAGAACCGACCCTAATTGGAACCACAAAGGTGTCCGAATTACTAGATAATTTTTCCGTATTCAATAAGTTAAATGAGAAAGCAGTGTAAAGTGATTTAAGAATAATAAAATAAATTTATATTTTTTTGCTTTTTTTCAAAATGTTTCGCTTTCCAGTCTCCGCTCCGATAACAGAATATGCTAAAATCTTCCTCGGATTTGTTTTTATGTATTAAACGGTTTATTTTCTAACTCCAAACTTACATGCTACATAGATGGTACATGGCACTCTTCCCTTTTTTTAATTCGCCCGAAATTTCGCGTTTCTGCTTAAGAGTCAAGAACTTGTGCTTTCTTTTTTGAATAGTTCATATTAATCAAAAAATATACTGAGGTAAAAGTTTATTTAAAAGGGAATTTATTTAAATAAGAAAACATTCACATAGCCAGTTGACACAAAAATAACAACTTCTCGCAAATCTGGAATGTAATAATTACAATTACATAATTGTCCCTAAAAAAAAATTAGACCCACAGCCAACTTCACTGAAATCAACGCGTAAAACGTTCTTCCCTTATATTTTTATAGTCAAATATGTTTGACTCTGGAACTGCAAAAGCACTAAGCAGAGGAACAACTGTCATATTCGAATTACAGAGTACCAATTTTGGCACGTAACTAATACTTAATGTAAAAAAGTAGATGTTCGAATTAGTGGAGCGCTCAAATTACCGAGGTCCTACTGTACACAAATTCTATTCTTTTATTGTGTTTAAATTTGTTTTAGTGAACCGTTTTCAAAATATTAATTTTCAATCTCAAAATTTTGTAGTGAGTAGAAATTCGAGCCCGATGATGGACAAAGTCCGAAACCCGCGTCGCTCTTATAATAAATAATACTGTGATATTTTTTAAGTTTTATAAATACTTACAAGTAAAAAAATAAAGATACATTTTTATATATTTTTCAAAGTTTTATTATTTCATAAATCAAAATTTTGATTTTTTTTTAACGTTCAAATTAATTTTTTATTTTTTCAAAATTTTACGAAATTAAGCACCTATCACTTTTGTTGTCAAAATTCGATGCTCTTATTATTTTTAAGTCCAACACTGAAAACCGTATGGCTTTAGGACTTTTTGTTGCCAAGCTATTCAAAAATAAACTAACCTAATTTGTTGTCCAATTTTAGTTGTTTTTAGAAAATTGCCCCTCACGGCTAAACTGGGGAAAATAGACCCCCGCCCAACCTACTCGATCTAGCTTTTTGAACAACCTTATACCAAACACCCTATAGTCAAACGAAAAACGTACAACTTTGTGGCTTATAAGAAAACATCTTTTGTAAGAAAGAATAAAAATTTAATTTGGGAGTGGCTGAAGCCCACTTTATAAAAGAATCTATAGAATCTTATGCTTGCAAAATGACAGTGTTTATAGTATAGCCACAAGCCCCAAATATTTGGGGCGTGACTTAAGCTTTTACTTTTTATAAAAAACAGACAAATTAAATTTACCCATAGTCAATTCCAATCAAGAAGTTTTTGCGTACGCATTATAAAATTAATTTCTTAAAACAGTTTCTTTGTGAGGTTTTCCAATACGCCCACTTTAAGAAGAGTGGATTTGTATGAAATACCTTTTATCAATTAAATTTTAAAAAACCACTTTGACTTTTAAGAATTACTTACGATCAAAGCTGAGTAAGCAAGCGCTTGATATTGCTTAAAAAAAAGTTTAAGAACACGTCAACTTTTTACGTTTTCGTCTGCATTATTGTTCAAACGTTTACTAACCATCTAAAAATGTGTTGCTTTGCAGTAAGAATCGTGCTTTGAGCTTTGAATTCTACGAGTATGTCACTAAGATCGTAGTATTGGTTTTGTCCTGGAAATACAAATTTTAAGCTTTGGGCTTGGCACACGCCTTCTATTAGGTACTGGCTATAGCAATAGTGAAACAATTTTTTCCTGGCTGTTTAAAGAAGAATTTTATTTCTGAAATCGGCAGACGCCAAATTTTTTTAAACATAGAAAAATATTTGTCAAAAATAAAGGCCACAAATAAAAATGTATTTTGCATTTACTATGAAAATAAATTAAAACTGCAAAGGTTTTATTCAAAATACAAGACTTTAAATTGCCGCCATTAACTTTTATTAAAGGTTTTAGGAACTCATGGCACACCCACATGGGTCATGAATTTGTCACAAACGAACTCATGTTGGAATAGGGTATTCAACAGTTCGTTGCAAATGTACTCGCTTATGTTTTTTTATATAAATTCTTAGAAAGCAATTTTAAAACTTGCACGTTTTTTTTTTTTTTTTTAAGAAATTATTCAAAAAATTCAAAGAAATTTGTTTGAAAATTCAAATTATTTGAATAGGTTATTTCTATGGGGTTTATTAAAGGGCTACTTAAAAAGGTATTTCAAATCGGTTTCCACCAGGGGGAATACTATGAACACTGTTGAGAATTCGTTAAATCTGGAAACCCACAGGAGACTACAAAACAAAACATTTAGAATCAAGTCGCCCTTAGTTAACAGTACAAATTTATATCTTATGTACTTGCTCACGGATTTTTAGAAACTATCACTCGTGAACGGATTACATAATATCAGCCCTATTATGAAATCGATATGAAATAAATAAAAATAAATCGAGCACGAAACCGAGATTAACACAAATCTTTGCTAAATCTTATCTAAATCACTGAGTTTGTTTTTTTGTGACGTCACCATCATCTTTTCACATTTTGTATACATCCAAAGAGGATACTTCAGAGATTAACCGGTAAATTAATAAATTTTCTTCTTCCTTTCGAAAGAAATTAAAAAATGATTGTGACTTCACACGCAACGTCTGTCTTTTCACAGTTTCTATTTTGACATGACCTGTCAACAATACTGTGTCTATTTATCTTTTCGGAAGTGGACTACCGATTTATTTAATCTCTTTCCAATGAAACTCGGATTAAGTTTTGGTGGGGAAAAAATGAGCAGCGGTTAAAAATTGAAATGTTTTCCCCTATGACATTTGTTTTCAATATTTTTTCGCTAAACCTTACTCTTATTGCAATTTTTGGTTTTCTGTTTTTGTATCCAGCATGAACGATTGAGCTGATTGATAACATAATTCGATTGACTCAAAGGCATTTTGAAAAATAAATAGGGTATGCTTCTTGTTTGCCAAAACGGCGCCAGCAACATTCTCCTTACGTTTTTTTATTATTGCGAAAAATCTTCTTCACCATCGAGACACTTATGTCTCTATTCATGCCTGGGAAATTGTTTTCCCTTCGTTTAACATTTTTTGATATTCATTACCAATCGCTGTCGCCGTCTATCATAGCAGCAAATTAATTTTCCTTTTCAATGGCATGGCTTTTCCAGAGAAAAAAAAAAAGACAAATACATAAAGACAATGGCATGGGGATGCGGACACAGAGGCCACTACTCTAGGTATCCACATCAGCAATTCAATTGAAATCATCTCACGAAATGAGGAGCCATGGTATCGGTGGCGGCTGCTTCAGCGGGAGGCAGTGACGGATGGGGACGGTCGATCGGAGTCTTCATTGTAGGTATTTGTGGAGAACCACAAAAAGACAGGGAATTCTTTGAAAACAAACAGACAACAACAAAAAAAAAATTCCAAGCTTCAATATGAGGGTTTTCTTCGTCTTCTCCTCCTTTCCTTCTCTCTTATTGAAAAAAAGATTTTCTTTAATTCATGGCAGAGAGGTCGTCAACCTTGGCGCGTTCTTTCTGACAAACAAGAGGGAGGCAAAGATTTATGATGATCCCATGACGATCATGGACCCCGAAGTTAGTCCAAGTTCAAAAGGTTTTCCTATTTAACGCTCTTTATGTGTTAATTGAAGTTGATTGAGCGGCACCACCAACAACAAGTTATGAGGAGAAAATATTTTTTTTTCTTTCGATTTATGTTGGAAGATTAAATGAAGACTTTTTTTTTTGTTGTTGTTGTGTTTCTCCTTAGCAAAACTATAAAGGGAAGAGCTTGATGAAGCTGCCTCCGTGATAGGGTTTTCAGATATTCAATGAATGTGAGCATGGAATCCTGATTAAGTTGGGAGATAGTTTTGTTTTTGTTTGTGCAATTAATTAGGATGACGGGATAATGATTGAGAGGTTTATTGTTTAGCAACGGGATCACAAACATTTTAGTGACATGAAAGGCAAATAAATTGGGAAACAAAGAAAATTAGATGTGTTTTGTGTAACATTGAAGAGTTCCATTTTTAATAAAGGGTGTGTTTTTAGAGGAATGGGTCTTTAAGTTGGCAGCATTGTATTTATTGGCAGCCATTTTATCATATGCCATGGGATTCATCTTTAGTTTGTTTTGTCATTTCATCATGAATCGACTGACGCCTGAACAACGCAAGCAAATTGGGCAGATTTATTTCGAAAAACACAGATTTGGTTAAAACGAGACGGCGAAACGTGTCACGCAGCTCGTTTCGCAATTGATTTGCTGAGCGACCTGTGAGTTGTCCTTCAAGATCGTGCGATTTAACAACGCTAGACTTTCTTCTGTTGTGGTATGTGAAGTCGCTGGTCTACACCGATAACCCGCAGACTGTCAACGACTTGGAAAACAACAATCACCCTAAATGCGGCACCAAGTGATCGAGAATTGAACGTCAAGTTTGGAGTACATCTGAGCCAGCCACGGCGGCCATATGCCAGAAATCATATTGAAATACAAATGGCAAGTAATTATCTTTCAAATTAAGACCGTTTTATGGCAATTAATAAAATTTATCTGCGTTTTATTTCATTTTATAATTCTATGCTTCTACAAGAACAACACTCTCTATAAGGAAGATTTTGAACCTCAATCACTTGACAACATGTCAAAGGAATTTTTATGGCACATTATTTGGTATCCATTTCATATGAAGCGAATAAAATTACGCTTGTCATGCTAGAAATACACAATTCAAAAAGCAATAAAAACTTAGCAAACTAGCAAAAGTCACGATCTCACCCCAATTAAATTGCTGTCCCAAATGTCCCAAAATAGGCAGATGTGCTTAGCAGCAATTAAGGCCACAATTAAACTTCGTAAAAGCTTCGTCAGAAAAATAATTCAATCAATATCTGCGACCAACCAAAGATCTTGTTTTTATTTTTTTTTACAGAAACATCACACATCATATTCGTACAGATCGTGTCATTATGATGATGAGATTGAGGAGGATTGTTTCCAGTTCATACTTGACACATTGTCACATAATGCCTAATCATATTAGAACCATAATTGAGTGACATAATATTCCTGATGTGCACAAGGTCAGTCTATTAATTTAAACTCATAATTATTATGATCGCTCTTCTGAAAAATTGCTTATTGAAAACAAAAGTGATATTATTGTGGATCTATGTTGAAGCAACATTGTTGCGTGACTAAATGCAATTTGTCAAACAAAAACAACGCGCTCATGTTTTTTTTTTTCATTTTTATTTCTAACTGTACTAATATTCATCCATGAAAAAGAAACCGACCGTATCTTATCTATCTTCTAGAACAAATGGTTCTACATTAAAGAATTTATCATATTTAAGCTAATGCCGCTAATTAGTTCTTATCTGCATAAATAAGTGTTTGCTAAACTATCGCACACCTAAATTTGCCATTTAAAGTCGTTTGTCATGGCGACTTTTTTAAGATATGTTTTTTTTTGGAAATTAGATTTTAAAAATACAAAAATGGAAATATTTGTTAACTTGGCAAAAAGGAGGAATTTCATTTTTCATTTGTGTTGTGTCCATGACTTATAATAAGGAAACATGCTCTTAATTTGATAATTCTTTTTGTTTTTGGAAAATTTTCTAGAAATCAAATTTGCTTCTCCGTTTCTTGATTTCCGCAAAATTTTCTTATTCTGTATTTATTCTGAGTAAAGGTTTCCATCATCTGCATTAAGAAAAACCAATAGTTATCCGGATGGCCAGGCTTAGCAGTGATTTATCAAATGAGATGAAAATGGTCGATTCAGTGAATAATCTGGTTCATAACAGACTACATTTTTACATGAACAGTTTACCCCGAAAAAATGGTACAACAACAACATCCAGCACTTTACATCTTCCATGGGGAGAGGAAGCCATAAAAAATTCAAAAACAAAAAATTGAAAACACCTTCAAATTTTTTAATGACTTGACATTTGCCACCACTTACCAAGGATTTAAAAAAAAAGCATACTTTGGTATTCCCTGATCCATTTTAAGGCAAAAAGCTCCCCAATGCTCCTTTTTGACTTCCAGGTCACTTCGTAAAGTACGATTACGATGAATTAATGGCTACTTATGCAGTAGAACAGTCAAAAATTGCATTATAATGATAAATGAAGTCGAAAAAAGTCAATCAGGCAAATATATGTGTGTGTATCGGCACGTACAGTCCTACAACATGAAGGGCTGGACCGATTTAATTAAAACGTAGGACAAAGTACATATTTTAACAACGTCGTAAAGAGGGTTTCTTGGAATTGGTATTCTAGCACTACGACTAACGCTATATTTCCTAAGTGTGGGATATATGGGCCACGTTGGTAATATGGCCCAGTGCAATATTTTATGAGTAAATTATAGTGGCCACTTTACTAACCATTCAAACCGGCCGGAAGTGAGCTTATTTGTTTAATTTCATTCGTTTTCGATATAATGTGTGAGTTTACACAAGCATTTTTGTACTAAAATTTTTGGAAATTAACTAAGTTTTTGCGTAGCATAATTTATGTTATTTAATGTGAAATTAAAGTTTTGATTGCAATTAATTGAGTGTGTTAAAAATTAATAAAACTGTCATCATATGGATCATTACGGGTGTCGATAACTTATACCAGTGGTCCATATTTGAAACATGGTTTAAAAATGGTCTAAATGGGTTTTGTTTTAAGGAATCACATCATGGCTGGCAATGCAAAGAAATATTTTATATATGAATTCAGCATGCCTTAACATCACAAAATATTTATAAAACATTGTTTCAGATATGTACCACCCTGGTCTTTATTTGAACCTAAGTGGGCCATATTACCCGCACTTATTGTGAATATTTTTTTAAACGTTGTTTTTTAAATAAATTCTAAGACTTTGAAATAAACAAAAATATGAATTTTATTTTAAAAAAAAGTTAATAATGGGCCATATTTGCGACACTTCCTCTTCCTGCCGTATGATTTTAACTAGATTTGATCGTGAATCTCTTGACAAATCGAATTGGAATTTTTAACGTGAACACCCATTTCTAAAAGTAATAATGTTGTTCCTTTGTTTTCCCAAAAAAATTGTTTGAGTGTTTTTTAAGTGCATTTTTTTTTTAACTTTTGATAATTTTAAAAAAAGGTTTGATCAATTTTTACTTGTCTGATTAGACCTACGAAGTTTTAGACATAACGCATGTCCAAAAAAAAAAAAATTTAAAACTGTTTTCGAAAAGTTGATAAAAAAACGGTTCTTCGAAAAATTGGTCAAAATATTTTGTTCTTCAAATTCAAAACAAACAAATTAAACAGCATTTCATTATTTTTTCAAATTTTTTTTCAATAAGTGACTTTTAAGTGATTAAAAACATGCAGCAGGTCGAAAACTACCCATACAAACTTTTGACCTTCAGATCATTTTTCTTTTGCAAAAAAAAAATTGAAATTTACTTTCACTGTAGAACAAATAAAAAGTTTTCCAAAATATTTCCATCGGATTGGGAAACACCCTGCAGAGCACGCCCTGTCTATACATCAAGGTTTGAAGGATAACTAAAGGAACATCGTTCAATGCTCTGAAGTAAGTACGTTTAATTGTCGTTTTGATTTTTGATATCGATTTATTTTACGAATGCAAAACATTCCAATAAAAGCACAAAAATCATTCACTCAAACAGATCTACACACGCACATACATGCGGTAAAAAAAATAGCACAACTGGTAAAAGTTTCATTTTAGCGTTTGTATAAATGGTAAAAAGAAAATTATTTAAAGCCTCTACTGTAGTATGTTGTTGCTTGAAGTGTCATTTGTCTTTATTAAGTATCTCTGGCATAAACAAGGTAACGGTTCTTTTTGTACACCGGCATATTTGGGAAAAACCTTTTTTTGAGCGGTAAAAACAATAGCACCCATCGCAGTTTTCGCTAGGAAAAAATCATTCCTGTTATCATATTTCATGGTAAGGTAGTCAAATGATAAAACTTGCCAGTGATTAATCGTTTTTTAAAATTTAAAGCACAAAATTAACAGTTTTTCATTAAAAAATGGGTCGTGGAAAGCACTGCACACACGAGAAACGTGAAATTATTAAAAAAATGATCTCAGAAGGAAAACCATATGCAGAAGTTCGACGTTTTGTTGGTTGTTCCAACAAAATGATTCGAAATGCAATAACATACGCACCCAAAACCGAAACTCGTGGACGAAAACCGGTTATGTCGACAACTCTCATCAGGCGCCTTGTACGAGAAAGCCAGAAAAATCCCTTTAAGCCTGCAACTGAGCTCAAAAAAGATTTAAATATTATGGCTTCCGTCGAAACCGTTCGCCACAGATTGAGGGAACACAATTTAAATGCGTGTAGTCCACGAAAAGTCCCTCTTTTAACTGCAAAACATGCTCAGAAACGCTTAATATTTGCAAGACAGCATTTGGAATGGCCAACGGAAAAATGGCGCAACGTTTTATGGACGGATGAAAGCAAAATCGTGTTGTTTGGCAGTAAAGGATCTCGCTCCTATGTAAGAAGACCTCCAAAAGCGGAATATAACCCCAAATACACAAACAAAGTGGTCAAGCATGGAGGTTCAAGTATAATGGTGTGGGCTTGTTTTTCCTACTATGGAGTTGGACCAATATACTGGATTAAACCCATCATGGATCAACATGTTTACGTTGACATACTCCAAAATGTTATGCTCCCTTATGCAGAGGAAGAAATGCCGCTTTTGTGGGTCTTCCAACAGGATAATGACCCAAAGCACACCAGCAAGAAGGCCAAAAAATGGTTTGGAGATCATTCAATTAATGTGATGGAATGGCCAGCACAATCGCCTGACCTAAACCCAATTGAAAATTTGTGGGCGGATGTGAAGAAAGCGGTCTCTGAAATTAAACCGACCAGCAACGAAGCACTCTGGGCAGCAGTAAAGGTCTCCTGGGAGAATATTCCGGTTGAAAGGTGCCAAAATTTAGTAAGGTCAATGACCAGACGGTGTGAAGCAGTAATAGCCAACAGAGGCTACGCTACGAAATATTAATTTTGGTCGACAACAGCTAAGGAATACAATCATTGAAAAAGTTTTTGGATTTTAACCATGTTTTAGTTATAAATTGTGTGATGAAATAATGGTGCTATTTTTTTTACCGCTTATTTATTTAATTTTTTATAGAAAGTTTAAGTTTTTTTATAAAGTTGATCAATAAAAATTGGATTTTGTTTTTGAATGTGATGTTTTCACTTAGTGTAACTTTTTTGCATACTCAAAATTTCTCTCGGTGTATATTCAAAATAACTTAATTTTTCAAAGACATTTGATTGTGCTAATGTGCTATTTTTTTTTTCCGCAACTGTAAATCAAACGTAAAACATTTAACATAACTCAGTGCGAGGACATGTTAACTGTAAAGAAGTCTTGTTTTTTTTGCTTTCTCTTTAAAATAAATAAATATATGAAAAAAATATAAATTTAGATTTTGATCAATCACCTAAACCGAGCGACTCAAAACATACCTTAAACAAATCTATGTCATCTAAGTGTTACATAACTGTCAAATGTCTGCAATCGCATAAATCACACACAAGTTACTTTCAAATATGGCAGCAGGTTGAGATACCGTTTGAGCTATACCAACACTTAACATGTTTACACCAAACATGTTTACTACACGTACACGGCTACCACGATCAGATCAACCTTCAGTCAAAAGCACCCATATTTCTTCAGATTGCATTCATGTTTCACGGACATGTTAACATTAAATTTATTATTATTATAAGTTATCTTTTAGAAAACGCTTTTCTTTTATGACTTTTACCTAGCAAAATGATTGGTAGACATCGTCGGACGTCATTGTGGATTCGAGTTTCGAATCTCCTCCTGGAACATCAATCGTTGCGTCTAAAGGTAGACCGAAGATGACGACGATGACGGCGACGTGCGCCGCAGCGGCCGACAGACGACCAAGACAACGGCGGCGCGGCGATGGGTCGTCCTCATCATCAAATGAAAGTACGTGTAACAACAACGCATTATGCTGTCGGATTGGTTTAGACTTCTTTCTTCCAGACAACAAACGATGATGACGGCAATGATCAAAGGAAGTTTTTTTGTTTAACCTTTCTTCAGCATCATGTTGCGAGGAGATAAATGGTGTTTAGCAAAGAAATAAAATTAGACACTGTGTTGCAAGTTCTAATGCAATTCGCAAGGCTTGTCTAATAAGGAAACTTAACTTCCTTAAAAATGTTACATAGCAATCTTAGACACTAGTTTAGAAGTAGCTGATGGATAGCAAAGAATGATCACAAGAAACATTGTGTGTGGCCGGTTGGTAGTTACCTACACAAATTGATTAATTGAATGCTTTTAGACAAATCTAATAGCTGTCATCATTGGTACATTTGGAACCTATTTCTTAGGTATCAAAGAAAAGGTGAAAAGATTTGAAATATGCATTTGAACCGTTTCCTTGATCGATTAGAGAATTATGTTCATGTTGAGACCATCAGGTTCATCACGGTTGTGTAGGTTTTAAGATGCATGCACTATCATTAATGCTTTTTTAAGGATTATGGAAACAATGGTTAAAGCTATCAACACAAATACTGTAATTTCCGTCGAATTGAAACTATAAGAGAAAATAATTTTAACTGCTTATAGCATGCATTGTGTCAGTAGCACAAAACGTAAGTTTGCAGTTAAGTCCTTACTGTACTTGGTTCTATACGAGTATGGTGGTTCCCCAGGCAACTATTACCTAGTGTATTTTTTAACATGCAAAAAGGAAATGGTTAACTGGCTAAGCACAATGGTGTAGTAGCAGCAGTAGCACGTAGTAATGTCAAAGTTAAATGTATTGCACGGCTATACTGTGAAGTAGCAGCTGCAGCATAGAGAATAGCTGAAGTACAAGTCGGCTCAACTTCAACTTCACCAACGTGCTGCGCTGCAAAACAACAACAAATCAAAATGGCAGACATGATTTTTGTTTGAGTTCAGTGATGCACATTGTATTCGTGTATGCTGCTTTGTGAGCTACTTTATTTGACATTGCTACGTGCTACTGCTGCTACTACACAATTGTGCGCAGCCAGTAATTTAAAAGGCCTATCTTTTAAAGACACGTTACGTAGTTCAGAAATCTCTCAGATACAGCCAACACTACTCCAGACCAGACCCGGGAAATTAAAATGCTCCGGCTTTAAGACTAGGTAGGCTCTTAGTAAGATGATAAATTAAAAATATGGCACGGAATATAATAAATGTCCCTGCTTTGAAAAGGAAATTCTTTTTGCAGTGAAGTTTGGTTAAAGCCCGGTAAGTCGTAGGGAGGGTCAATTAATAACTTTACAAAGAAAGTGTCAATATCGACGGAAGCAACTGAAGGTTTAGTAAAAAATTAACTTACAGCTTAACCTAAAGTTCGAAACTAAACAGCCTTTAAGGTGTTGTCAGTGGTGACAGACACCACCAAAGCGGTGACCAAATAAGTTGAAAGATATTGACTTATAGGACTCAGCTTCCTTCATAACAGTTGACCTCCATCTTTTCTTTGGTCTTCCATACCAGCTATCAGGAGAAACGGAAACCTTTTAATGACATATACGGTTTTCGTAGAAATAGGTTAAACGGTGATATGAATCACTGAACAGTGATACCAATCCTTACATCATTTTCGAGAGTGAAAGATTATTGCGATTTGTATATTTAAAGCACTTGATGGGTTTTGATATCAACGAACCTTATCTTTGATGGATCAGATTCTAAATTATTAGAAGATACCTGTAAGATCGTTCAATTCGCGTTTTCTTTCACGGTTTTCAGTCTGCCATCTACAAAATAAATGGTGGTTTGCTTCAAAGCTCCATTCTTTTCCTTATCTTTATAAATGATAGCTTGTCTTAGACTTCTAATCCACTTAATTGTTTGACTGATGACAGTGCGTTCAGCTTCTCATATTCGTTTCCAAATTCACAACTTTGTCCTTCGAATATGGAACTGCAACACCAGCATATGATAAGTTCATTAAATTCCGATCGATCTTGATAGCATTTTTAATGGGGATTTATCAACTTGTAATGCTTCAAAAACTCAATGATGTCTTCTGTAGCTTAACCATAACCTACCTCTACACTACGCCCCGCTCCCCTCCCCTACACTTGCATTGAGGAAACCTATCAATTTTGTGTTCTAGGTATGTGTTTTACAAACTTCTTTACTACTACAAACTAGCTTAGTCGTGATTTTTCATTCACAGGTATAATTGTAATTGTGATTTAAAATTTGCTGTGATTTTAAACTATGATAGTGAATTGTAATTTTTAAACAGAATTGGTTCACAATGCCCATGAGCATAATATAAACAGATACACAATACACAGATACACAACACACTTCACTCACTTGTCCTGTCACTCCGACTCGGCATCGTTCTTCATTAAGTACTTTTCACGCAGGTATTGTATTTTTTTTCTAGATGTTCTACGTTGTACGTTCAAACCCTTCTGCTCTTACGTCGAACTTTCATTCTTTATGTTATAAAAAATGTGAATGAATTTCGTGTCGTGATCGTGACTCACGAGCGGTGTCTGTTTGTTGTGATTTAAACTGCGAAATGAAGAAAAGTCAGGGAACAAATCTTAATCACGGTTAGAAATACGCAGTTTATTTGCATCTCGTTCACAGGTCGTGACTCGTGATTATGTTTTTTATTCACAGTTCATATTTCACAGGTCGTGGATTTTCGTTCTTCTTTACTAAATACTACTGATCTGGCTACAATCAATCAACAAGCCATACCAACGCTCGAGTATATTCTCATATCTGGGCAAGTGCTCGTTCCTGTTACACATTTTCCTTTCCTGGGAAAATGAACTGCGGGATCTATTTATTCTATTTTGGACGTCCACTTTTGTTTTACCATCGAGTAACAGATAACACCCTCTTGTCGTCTCTTTTCACATATTGACTTGCCTTTAGGTGTTTATCCTTAAATCAGATGCTTTCCCATTTTTGAATTTTTGAACGTTGGAGCCCCCACTTCAGTGCCGTTTGCCAATAAACAGATGTCATCAGCATGCTATATAAATAAATTGACTTGTGAAATAGGACTTATTGGCAAGCCTCTTTATTTCACCTGTCGTTACTATCAAATATTATCACCCATGGCCAGTTAGAACACAAACGGCGAAACTTCAAATGCATTGAAGACAGTTCTTAAACTGTGCAAAATGGAACACTTACAAATGTGACATCTTTTTTTATACACCGTTTCATTGAGGACCATCAAATGCGTAACAAAATTTATAAGACAAGTTTTGTGGGTGACCTTTGTTCGAACGCTATTCGATATAACAAATTCTCAGATCACTTGAACGTTACCGAAGTGGTGACAGTTAAAACTTATAGATTAACTTTGACCATGGATGGATGTCATTGTTCTAAAACAAAGGTACAATAATTGTCACAACGAACTTGCACGTGTCAAGTCTTTTTTAAGAAAACTCGACTAGATCTCAAAATGTCAATCCTTCTTAGTTTTAAATAAGTTTGGAACAACAATCAGGGGGTACGATTTTGAAAAACTAATTTCACTGAAATCGTTTCGAAATCCCGTTTGCACTCAGCTCCATTCCGCCTTTTTGGCATCATGCAAGTTATTATTTTACAGTTGTAATTTTATTTAACAAGTTGCCAGTTAAGTATTTTCCTTTTCTTCGAATTCACTCCTCATCTTGGTTTTTCTTGTTTACATAACTAATTATATAGATACGAGAAAGCAAAAGTATGAAACTCAAATAGCATCGGCTTCGGCATCATCATCATCATCATCATCATCTCCCCATAGTTATACCGGTATGCCACTTCAAGTGATGCAAGTCCACCACTTCCATTCCACCCAAACTCAAATTCATACCTAACAAGTAGTATGCAATGCACTCCAAAATGAGATGGAGTCGTCTCTTGATGTCTTAATCAAATTGTTGCTCTGTTCACTCTGGAGAGCCACCAAGATAGACTCTTCAACATCTTTGGAAAATTTACGTTTTACAACTTTCTTTTTGCTACAATGAATCCGATGTTGTTCCTTCCATGACTACGAGTATATTAATGCCTCTGCCGTGCCGTCTCAAGCTCCTCCGCACAACCCCAGCACAACGGAACTTAGAAATCCCAATAGTATAGTTAAATTGGTGGCGGTGCGCGGTGGTGGTATATTTTTTAATGACCATTAGGAATTATAAAAAAAAATGATTCCAGACACGACTTTTCTATCCCCTTTGCGCCTTTTCTTTTTAAAACAATACACTCCTGTTTTTTTTTTTTTTTTGCTTTTTTGTTTGTGTTAAAAATTACAACTCCGTTATGTACAGTTAAACAGAGAGTGCACAATTATCTTTAAATGAAACTAGTACTCTTCGTGTTTCCACCTTACAATACAAGAGGGAGCCAGCCTCAGCGTAATGCAGCGCAGCGCCAGCAATATATACAATATGCACTAAGCAACAAGTTGCTATGGTTAGCTTTGTTGCAATCCGGAACAACACCTCAGCTCAGCTCAAACTCAAATTAGGGATATTTTAAATTGTTTGTTCGTACTGTACACATCGTTAAAATTTTACAACACTTTTGTTGTATGCTCTTGGACTTGAACTATGGTAAACCAAACCGCTATCGTTATAAATTTTAAAGGAGTGTTGGTATAGTTGTTTATAATGGCGGTTGTTTGAGCATACTTTGTTTTAGGTATGTTGGGGCAAAATTCCAACAACAACAACAACAACAACAACAAGATTATTTGTGCAGTTGGCCACATAAAACGGAAGTTAATGTTGGAGCAACTTTTAATTTGGCGCTTAAGGTGGTCTTCGGAAATGATAGTTTCTCTTTTTAATCTTTTCAGTTTAATTTATAAAATTGTTTTATGTCGAAAAGTAGGAAAAGCGCATTGTTTAGTGAAGCGGTAAAGTGCAGTATTTGCGTTATGCGTTTTTGTTGTTGTTGTTTTAGGTCTTAAATATGGGTTGCCCTTAATAGGAATTTAACTATGCAAATTATAAGTTATGGTTGGTGAGAATAATTATTCATTTAAAAGTATACAAGTGTCCGATCTTAATGAGAGTGGAGACAGTTCCGTTTAGGTAATTCTTTCGGATACTATTTCTCTTTGTGGAGTTGACTATACTTAATAAGGTTTTTTATAATATTTATAATATTGGCATAATTTACAGATAAACGTGTATAATATGCTGTGACCTTTAACATTGAATATGGCACTGTGGAGGTATCTTTTTAATATTTCTAATCTGGTAGGCTCAAATGAGAGAGTTAAGATATATATTCGTCAAGGAGTAGGTGTCAAATTTTGAATTACTTCTTCTTCTTGGTGAAACGTGGAACCAAAATAATTGTTCAAAAATCGTTTTTTTTTTTTTTTTTTTTTTTTTTTTTTTTTTTTTTTTTTTTTTTTTTTATAATGCACTCGCACTCAAAGGGATATTAATACCTTTATAATAAATTAACATGTGCGAGCGAGGAAAGAGAAGGAATAGAAAGATAGGAAAGAAATGTGGTACAGTGGTTTTATATATTAATAAAAGATTCATCCGGGTAAGGCAACAATAAAAGTTAACGACTCCATAGAGATTTGATTCAACTGAATTGAATTTGCATTCGAATTTCGACCAACAGCCGACCATATAAGTTCTTAGAATAGAAAGGTTTAGAATATGAAGCCTTTATAAGAAAAATGCGTCGCTATTGTCTATTAGAATCTATAATGTCGTTGAACAGAGATTTTACCGCACGTTTGGCGGAAGTTTTCTAATCACATTAATTAGAATGAGTATGGTCAACACATTTAAACAGATTGGGATGGGACAGCGGCTTACGAAAATATTTCAAACGATCGCTGGTAGACCCTGACAGCAGAATTAAATGAGGCTGGTAAATACTTTCGCTGAGCATGGCTGCGTCAGGACGCATATTTACTGAGATCCTTCAGTAAAGACTTAAAAAAACAATGCTTTCAGAATGTTGTTTCCAGTTTCCAGGAAACTCGATGAATTCGCCAGAAATGGAACTACTGCACAACTTTCACCCAACAGGACGAATATTGGTATACCTATCGCTACATGTAAACTCATGCTAAAACACGATGCCATGGACGAAACAAATCTAAGGTGGTCAAACTTGACCACCTGTCAGGCGACAAAACAGATCTGGCCAAAACTAGATCCAAAACGTTCCAAATGTTTGTTGTCTCTTGGTAGATCTCATCTTAGCTCCTTAATCGGTGTCATAACTGGATACTGTTTTATAGGCAGACATGCTATTAGGCTCGGTGTCTTCTCGAACCACTTCTGCAGAAGGTGCATGGACGAAGAAGAAGAAGAGACTATAACTCATCTTCTTTGTTCATGCCCTGCTCTCTCACAAAGACGAAAATTACATTTGGGAGAATTCTTCTTCAACGATATTAATGATCTAACTCGCTTTATTTAAAGTTCCAATTGGTTTATTAGTGAGGTAATGCCTTACTTTTATATGTGGTAGCACAATGGACCTAGTATCTGGTCTAAGTGTGTCAGTCGTTGACTGACAGCCACCTTAATCTAACCTTAACCTAACCATGTAGTTTCAGGAAGAATTTAATCACACATATAGCCTTTGAATCATTCAAAAGGGTGTTTTTTTAAGCTGCAGAAGAAGTTTCGATGGTTGTTGTCTATGGTTCGATAGTTGAGAATGTCAAACAATTTTGTTCAATAAGGTTTGGCAACAACGCTTCCAAATTTATGCTCACGAAGTTCATAGAGGACTTTGTCCATTTTATGGTCAACCTAATCGGCCTAGTGAGCGAGCAATTCGTGCAGTTATTGATCGTTTTTGCACTAATTTTAATCCTCTCAATTCAAAAAAATCAACAAGACAATGAAATCGGAGTACCGAAGAGAGTACTGCTGCTGTAGCGCGAATTTTCGAAATGAGGAAAGAGCTAGTGTTACGGTGAATGGCGAGGCCTATCGAGCCACGGTGACAGATTTTTTGTTTCCAAAAATGATTCAGCTAAACATCCACGCCATTTGGTTGAAACAAGACGGCGCAACTTGCCATAAAGCGCGCTTAACTATCAATTTATTGCAAAACCAACTTCGTGAAAACTTTATTTCCAGAAGTGCTCCTGTTAACTGGCCCCTCGTTCTTGCCACTTAATGCCTCCCGATTACTTTTTATGGGGCTATGTTAAGTCATTGGTTTATGCCACCATTAACGCCGAACGGCCAGTTTTTTTTTTTTTGGAAAAAGGAGTGAAAAATTGGATAAATCGAGTCTACTATGTAAACTCGCACCCCGGAGGACATATGGCAGAAATCCTGTATTTAAAAAATAAATGCCATGACATTATCTTCCAGATTATAATAATACAAAAATCATTCCAACAATATTTCTGTATTGTATTCTTATTTAAAGTTGTCAAGCTCTTATAAAACACCCGTTGTGTTCTTCTAGTACCAGTACGTCTGATGCTAGTCTAATAAGAGGTGTTATTTTCAATATTCAAAGAAAAATGGCATTTTTTGAGATCAATGATCGAATGTTTATTTCAATGTAAAGAGGAAAGTATGCCATTAATAATTGAAATCAGCCAAATGGCAGCCACGCCTACCCCTACACAGCAATATCCATTTCATGAAATTTTCCATCACAAAATCGAAAAGTGTCTGCTGTATGCCCTCAATAGCTTCACGAATTCCATCTTTGAGGTCTTGAATCGATGCTGGGCGGTTTGCGTAGACCTTATCTTTCACGTGGCCCCAAAAGAAGAAGTCGCAAGGTGTTAAATCACAAGATCTTGGTGGCCAATAATTGTGATCACCTCTTCGAGAGACACGGTCCGGAAACTTTTCCCGTAAAAGGTCGATGGTTTCGTTGCATGTGTGGCACGTAGCGCCATCTTATTGAAAGTAAACGTTGTCCAGTTCAATACCATCTCATTCCGGCCATAAAAATTTATTAATTCTCTCTCGATAGCGCAATCCTTTCACCGTAGCTGTTGCTCCAGCCTAATTTTCGAAAAAGTAAGGTCCAATGATCCCGCCGGACCATAAATCGCACCAAACAGTTACTCGTTGAGGATGGAGAGGATTTTCAACAATAAATCTTGGGTTTTCCGAGCCCCAGATGCGACAATTTTGCTTGTTGACTTAGCCACTGAGGTGGAAATGGGCCTCATCAGTCAAGATGATTTTCGATGAAATTCCGGATCACTTTCATTTCATGCATTTCAAGGACCCAATCAGCAAAGACACGACATTGTTGATGATGGTTGTTGAAGCGTGTGTCGTTTTATTTTTATTAATGGCGTAGTTTCTACTTGTCAAATGTCAAAAAATTACAACTTCAGAAGTGACAACTACCGAAATAGCGTGCTATTCAAACTAACACCTCTTATTGGAAAACCTATTATAAGGGGGAAGCAGGAAACAACTCCCATAATTTTGTACGCACTATTCTGAATTCTTTCACCAAAACATCACTGAGTAATTATATTCAAGTGGACAAACGTATTTCGAAAAGGTAGCCAGGTCAAACGGAGACAAATATTTCTGTTTCCTCTAGACTAGAAAATCTAAACATTTGGGGACATCATACGAAAAAACCGTCAAATAAAAAACATGGTTGTCTGTAAAGTCGGTTTACGGACGATAATTTTACGTGATAACCAGTTCACAAAACACTTCATGTGTATAGGTATCTCTGAAACCACCAACCACCCAACCTACCTACAACCACCCACCATTCTTTTATTTTTGTCACCCCTTGAACACAAACCTCCCGCCACATACATCAACAAACCAACAGCCCACCATTTTTGAACATTTTTTCCTCCTCCCCCACACAGTAAATCCCCCCTTCCTAACCACTACCAATCACCCACACCAACTACACCCAACCATCCACTATTTTTAACAATATCACCCCCCCCCCCCTACGCCAAATTCAACCACTCACTCCACCTACAACCACCTGCTACTCACCCACCCCCAACCACCGCCGCCAACCACCCACCACAACTATTTTTGTTAATTCCTTCCACTTCTCCCCCCCCCCAATCCCAACTACCCACTCCACCAACAACAACTTGCCACTCACCCAACAACGCCAACCACCCATCAAACCTACAGCCACCAACCACTAACCATTTTTGACAATTATTTTTCCCTCACCCCCTCCCAACACCAAATCCCGCAGATCCAACCACCTACCCCACCTGCCACCACCTTCCACTCACCCACCTTTTTTGACAACTTTTTCATCGCGCCCCATCAAATCAAATATCCCCTCCACCAAAACTGCCAACCAATCAACCCACCTACAACCACCCACCATATTTGACAATTCACCCCCTCCCCCCCAACCTTACCAAATCCCCCCAACACCAAACACCCATCCCACCTACAGCCACCAAGGAACCACCCGTTAGCTTTGACAATATTTATCTCACCACCCAAACCAGCTACAATCACCCACCATTTTTGACAATTTTTCATCTTCCCGACACTACCCCCCCCCCCGGCGCCAGGCCCACACACACTCCCACCACAACCAACTAACCACCCAACACCCTCCACTCCCACTTTAACGACTTTCTAGGCAATCAAAGCAGCTAGGTAATGTCAGTGTGACTGTGACTGTGACATTTTTCTGTGCGTGCTGCCCATACATTCTAAACCGATTTATTAGACGTTATCACGTCAAAAACCAGAATGGGTGATTAAAGAAAGACCAGGCAATAGAGCTCTGAGCCAAGCTTCTCCTCCGGCTTTCTCCAAAACAATGATGTGAGATGTTTTTTGCAAATATTGTACTCCGGTCATTAACTTTGTGTTTTTCAAGATATTTCTTGATCTGATACTTTCTCAGCGTTTCCATGATTTTGGAAAGATAAGGCGCAAATGGAATTGTTATTAAGTTTGAGGGGAATAAAGATACGCCGCACCGTTTTACGGTATAAGTTGGGAAAATACGTCTTGCATCAACTCGGCGGGAATCATTTGGCTATAGAGTGCGTGGAAACACCCATCTTTAGAACTATGGTCGACGTTAAAGAATGAGTCATTCACATAAACATATCGGTTCTAGTTTTTCATTTCCCATTGTCAGCTATCAGGAAAAATATCTAAGGCTACTGAGCTTAAAAATTATCACAGCAAATCTGGAAACCTTGGATAAATATGATTAAGTGGAATATTAGATCATTTCATAATAATTACGATTCAAATCATCATTCCAACCAATGTTGTCTTAATATGAGGTTACAACCGTAATGTATGTTCAAAAGAAAAATCTAGGAAAACATTTTTAGCCTACGTCAATTTTTGCATAGTTTAAAAAAACACGCATCACTCACCTTCTAAATTAAAATTCAAAACTCACATCGAGGTTTTTTGATCGAAAATAACAGATAAAAAAAAAAATCTAATACATAAATTGTATGAATGAATCAGTCAGTGGCAGCAATTAAAAAACCAAACCACGTATCCCAATAAGTCTAAGGCTGCAAACAACATTTTGTTGCATGACACATTGTGGTTAAATGTTTCGTCAAAGTTATACTCAATTTAAACTGCCGTACTTGCTTCTCGGTTGGCCGTTGCAAATATATTTAGCACGTAATGCCAATACCATTTTGTTCAAAACTTTCCATTCTTGAATAAAAAAAATCGGGACTTCCAACCGCAATTAGTTAATTGCTGATCTTATCTCGATCAGGTAAAGAGTGTGAATAATTGTAGGCACGTGCTTTAAAGGTTGACTTTGGGAAAAACATTTCGAAAACAGAAAACCAACGGAAGGATGAGCTTAACCCAAGAACTCTATGAAGATCACGATTCTTACCAAAACGATCTGCCTGAGGAATACCAATGATCATTTTAAAAAAGTTGTCGCAGTAATTTTGGCCGCCATTTCTGTTGTTTTTTTTTTTTCAAGATCCCAGCCCGACAAGCTGAATATTCCACTTAATTGTAAGATCAGAAAATGATGATATACTAAACATACAATCCGCGTCCGGAACAGGATGGACTATGGACATGGACAAGGATAGTTGAACGTCATAGACACGAAAAACATTAAATGAATGATGGCGACAAAGACGGAGGACGCCGTAAGACGAATTTAGTTCGTGATCGTCATTCTGAATGGGAATGGGTTTCGTGCGTTCGAGTATAGCGCAGCCGGCGCAGCGCGCGAACCATCACACAAATCCCCTTTGTAAACTGTCACGAATCACGATTTCAAGATTCGGTTGTTTCCCTAGTTTTCCCCCTCTGAGTTTCCTTTCCCCTTCACAATGATTACAATGCTAGCTCAACGTATAAGAGAGACTAAAAGAATTGCTCCTTCAAGCAAAAAGAAAAAAAACAAAAAAAAAAGGAATGAATTGACCGACCGTTTTTGGATTGTCTTTTGTAGATCGATTCTATGCTCTGGAATAGATAGATACGGGATGTGTTGAAATCCATTAAAAGGGCTTGGTTCGAGTTTGAAAATTGAAGGAGGGTTTCTTCTGATGGCTGTCGGAGCACGGTGATATACCTTTACTGCCGCGCCGCATAAGGACTTGAAGTGGTAGAGATGGATTGAAGGAAAACGACCCTTGGCTTTGTTGTCTTCTGTTATGTTGTGAATGAACATCGCCAATGACGGCGACGCGACTGACGCGTCGATGGACACAAGACAGAGAAATAGGTTTGGTTTAATTGACTTTAATGTCCGTTGGCACACGTTTTCCATGTCGCCGATGTCGATTCACGCTGCAGATCATTGCTCATTGATGTTGTTGCTGTTGTTGTTGTTGTTCTTGTTGCTGGTGGTGGTGGTTAAGCACGAGTGCTGTTTTTATACCATGAAAAATTGTTTAGTAATTATTATTCAGTCGGAACAAAAAGGAGGCTTTTTTATTGTCCCAAGGTATCGGAGCAGCACACTTGAACAAGATCAAAGTGTTTTTTGGATTCAATGGATTTCTTGAAAATTATTCCATTGTATGGAAATTTTATGATTTATTCATATGAAGAGCCTGCAGATCATATTTTCTGATTGAAGAATTCACAAAATATTTAAGTTGTGTGTGTAAGTGCCTTTGTTTGTGATTTGATTTGGTTTTGGTTGTCTTCAAGATATACTCACCCAGACCCCATAGGCAGATTTCAATACCCTGATCGTTTTTGATGATTCTTACCTGCAAAAAAAGAAGGATTTGTTTAAAATAAATTATAAGTTATTTACAAATAATTAAAAACTAATAGACAAAAGTAAAAATGTATTCGATAAATTTATTGATCTTTTAATAAGAATACACCTGAATTTTTACCTGATCGGACAGGGTTTCAAAAGCTGCGTTTAAGGGTGAAAAAAAACTTATTTAAAACCAGTTATCCGGTTAGTTACGAGGAAACCTAAGTGAAGTAATTGTTCTAAGGGATGTCCTGAAATATATGAGCAAACTTAAAACAAATAGTCGACTCCCTCTAAGTCGAATTTTCACGGGATGTCAAAATTATTTCGAGTTAGAGGGAGTTTTTGAAAAATTCGAGTTAAAGAGATTAATATTTTTTTTGCTTAAAAGCATTTATTGAATATAAAAAAAAATAACAAAAAATAAAAAGCTAAATTATATAAATAAACAGAAGCTTCTAACTTTTATGGCACATTAATTCATTCTTATACCTTGTCAAATTACTGTTTCAACAAAATTAATTAAAAAAATTTGTAATTTTTGATTGATGCATCAAAGTGGCTGGAGTTTAAAAAATTACTCTATTTTGAAAAGGCAGCGTTGAACCTCATCCGGTACCTTTTCTGTCATTTCAATCGCAGATTGCAATATTCCAATTGCATTTTCGAATTCATTCTTTTCTGGCACTTCACTATTTATTGTTTCGACTTCGACTTCTTCATCTTCAGATCCACTATCATCATCGTTAGCATCAGCAGCATGACTTCTGATTATTGATTCCAAAATTGATTCGCCTTCAGGTATTTCTGTGGCCACAATACCGTCATCGACTTCCACATAATCCCTCCCCAATTCAAGCCCTCAATATTGTAATCAGTTACACATATGTGTTGGTTAAGTGGAACATCATCTTCATCATCCCATGTATCGTCCTTGAAGCCGGCTTTTTTAAAACAATTCTCTATTGTCAACGGAGTTACATCCTGTATCCACGCCCTCGAAACTTCGCGTACACAATCAAGCAGAGTTATTTTATAGTCCTCTTTTTTAGTTTCCCAAACTTTTAAGATGGTGGTTAAAATACGGCGTTTATAGTGAACTTTTGGATTATACCCATGTCCATCGGTTGCACTATTGAGGTCATATTAGGTGGAAAACACTCAAGTTTTATAAATGTTAATTTATCCTTAACTTGTTTTGGGTGAGCCGGGCATTTATCGATGATAAACAATACATTGCGGTTTGATCTTCCAAGCTTTGCATCTAGCTTCAAAAGCCAATTCGTAAAAAGATCTGCCGTCATCCAAGAACGTTGGTTGGCTACATATTCAACCGGCAAAGATTTAATTTTATTAAAACAGCGAGGATTTTTGCTCTTTGCGATTATTAAAAGCTTTAGCTTTTCCGAGCCAGTCATGTTGGATCCCACAAGGCATGTCACTCTTTCTTTACTGTGCTTCCCTATAAAACATTTTTCTCATTTAAAAGCCAAGGTACGTGTCGGCAAACATTTAAAAAACAATCCCGTTTCATCAACATTAAAAATGTCATCCGGTTTGAATACTCTGGCAACCTCTGGGATCTGTTGTTTCCATTCATCGGCCTTAGTCTTATCAACAGAAGCACCTTCACCAGACAAAACTTTCCCAAGGATACTATGTCTTCTTTTAAATCTGGTCAGCCAACCATCGCTTGCCTTGAAATTAGGAAAACCTTAGCTGCCTGCAAAATCTAGCGCTTGTTTTTTTAAGATTGGACCGCTAACTGGTAATGAATTGCCCCGCATGCTTTCGAACCATTTGAAAACAGCTTTGTCAACACTTTCATACTCACAAACTTTGTGCCGCTTAACCTGACCCTTGATATTAGCACAACCATGCCTAATCCTTAATTTGTCTCTTTCAGCCCATATCGATGATAGTGCACTGTTGGGAATGACAAAATCTTCAGCAATTTTCTTTTTCTTTTGATGTCCCTTCTCAATTTCTTCAATCAAGCGAATCTTCGTGGCAAGATCTATTGTATGCAATTTTCTTTTGGCAATAATTTATCTGAAAAGTTGGTTATCATTTGTAAGAAATAAGAAACTCCCTCATGAAGAATGCATTACCTACAAACCTAACAATGGAGTCCTTCAAAAGTTAAATTTTGTGTTATAATTTTAAATAAAGAAGCAGAGTATGCGACATGCGTGTGTGTGCTTCATGTTAATACCTATACAGGGTGATTCACGAGCGTTGTGCCAAAAAGCTAGAGCGTGTAGATTAAGTTGAGAAAAGAAAAAAATCGTATGGGAGGGGGGTCTATTCCCCCCCGTTTAGCCGGGAGGTGCAATTTTCTGAAAAATTGACTTATTTTGTAAAAAAAAATATTAAAAATCAACGGCTTCGTTTACAACACCGTGTTATACCTTTTTGGAAAGCCAAAAACTTCTTCTTTCATTTTGTTTTTAAATTAAATTGTTTTAACGAATAGTTTAAAAAATATAAATTTTCAAACTCAAAATTTTGAAAAAAAATTTGAAAAAATAATTTTAAAACTAATTTTTTTTCAAAATTTTACGTAATTAGGTATAGTTTTTGTTCTCATAATTCAATGCTCCAATTAATCTTTAATCCAACACTGAAAACCGTATGGCTTTGCGACTTTTTGTTGCCAAGGTATTCAAAAATAACCGAACCTACTTCTTCACAAAAACACGAACAAATTGGCTAAATGATCACTTGTGCCATCCCGTAAGGCTAGATTTTCTTGTTTTTGTGAAGAAGTAGGTTCGGTTATTTTTGAATACCTTGGCAACAAAAAGTCGTAGAGCCATACGGTTTCCAGTGTTGGATTAAAGATTAATGGGAGCATTGAATTCTGAGAACAAAAATTATACTTAATTAAGTAAAATTTTGAAAAAAAATTTATTTTAAAATTATTTTTTCAAATTTTTTTTTCAAAATTTTGAGTTTGAAAATTTATATTTTTTAAACTATTCGTTAAAACAATTTAATTTAAAAACAAAATGAAAGAAGAAGTTTTTGGCTTTCCAAAAAGGTATAACACGGTGTTGTAAACGAAGCCGTTGATTTTTAATATTTTTTTTTACAAAATAAGTCAATTTTTCAGAAAATTGCCCCTCCCGGCTAAACGGGGGGGGAATAGACCCCCCCCCTCTCATACAATTTTTTTCTTGTCTCAACTCAACCTACACACTCTAGCTTTTTGGCACAACGCTCGTGAATCACCCTGTATAACATATGAATAAAAAAAAAAACAATACAAGTTGCGCGAGGGTGATTTTTTTTTTGTGCAAGAGACATTCGACTTAAAAGGATTGGAAATAGTCCAAGAATCTAAAGAATTTATTCGAGTTAGAGGGAATTTCGACTTAGAGGGATTTCGACTTAGAGGATGGTTTTTGTATGGAAAATTGAGGGGAATGCAAAAATATGGCGAAAAAATTCGAGTTAGAGGGAAATTCGACTTAGAGGGAGTTCAACTTAGAGGGAGTCGACTGTAGTCCTCTTGGTCCATATTGTTCAATTAAGCCCATAATAAAGCATCGTAAAATTTAGAAAAAGTACGGACCATTGACTCCGAAAACACATCTAGAAGCAATTTTGACTTCCGTTCTGATAATTCACACTCTGTTTTTGTACGAATAAAATCATAAGCTTTTTAAATGTTCTTGAAAATGTTTTCATGATCGCTTTTAAATAATTGTAGACATTTATGACCCACATTTCGAGATAATAAAATGTAAATGTATGAAGCAGTACAAATTTCTAAACAAGCAATTAAACTTAAGTTATATTTTATGCTTTTAATTTATTTTTTGTTAAAAAAATATAATTGTTTTAAATTAAGAAACATTTTCTCGAAATTATGAGATTTGTCTTATTTTCAAACCTACTACTTAAAAACCTGGGCATAACATTTAACAAAACATTGGCTTGTTAAGATCACGCTTCAAGAGGGTAAAGTTTTTTTTTAATAACAGGTTAATCTTGAAAATTTTTAATTTTAATAAACTTTGTTAATTTAAAAATTTTAATTATATCATTCAGTCACTGACCAAGTTATATTTCGTATTTCCTAAAAAAAAATTATGTTTTAATATACTAATTTTCTTAAATTAAATAAATCTACATAAATGCAAACACATCACAATATATTGTTGAAGAAAACTTAGTATAAATTATAACGCAAATAAAGACAGGACAGTATATTCGGAGCACCTTTTTTCTTCTTTTCCTTCATCGTTATGTAATGTTTTGACTATCTAAAGTTCGATATTTTTACGTTTCTATAATGTGGCTTTTTTAATGGCGACTTTTTACTCAACTTAATTAATTTCTTGTTCAAAAAAAAATGAATAAACGACAATAAAAGTTTTTGTTCGCTATATATGGAGTACATTCCATATTCACTACAAATAGATAACCTCCCGATGATATACTTTATATGACATCAAATAACTAGTCTTATACATCAAGATCATAATAAAATCCAAGCCAACGGATTATTTGGCTGCTTACATTAGATTAATATGTCAGTTGAAACAAAATCTAAAAAAAGATGTCGCTTAATCCACTTTTTAATCCCAGAAAGGCCAAGAAATAATTGAGTCAAATATTTTTTTTTTCTGAAACTTGATTTTGGAAACTCCTCTCTTACCACAATTATAATGGTATTCCAACAACTTGAATAACGAACGGATTTTAAATTTTAAAATTAACTCATGTGCATTTGATTTGGTTGTCTATCCAAGATGGACCAAGCGATTCTACTGGAATGCGGCATAGAAGAAGATCTTTTGGTTCCCGTTCTAAAAATCGAATTTATAAACCAACCATGTAGATGGTTCTAAGCAAGGTGGAGGAATTCGACGAAACGCCGAGAACAGAATCTTTTAACGGGATAACGGATAAGCGTACTATTAACAATTCACTTCATCTAAAACAGAAAAGTAAACTAAATTGCTTCTTCAATTCAATGTAGAATACATACAAACCGAGAATCTTCATTCAATCTTGTTTTAATAAAATGTTGCTAACCATTTTAATTTTTAATGAGCTTGCTCTTAGCCGTCAATCAAATCAAATCACATCAAGTCAAGCGCTAAATCTGATGCAACACAATTCCAAAACCAGGTTTTATGTCAAACGACTTAAATCTCATCACAGATTATGTTAACCTTTTCATCGATGCGATACTCGATATCACGAATCCTGTTCCTTAACATCACTCACATCACAAAGTCTGCTCTAGAATCAACACAATTTTCAGACAGCATCTAACAGTAAAAACCGGCATTCAAAAACAATGCCACAGATATATCTGATGTGAAGCTAACAATTCCATCGCGGTTAAATAATACTAATTAAATTTAAATTAGGCATAGAAATGGTTTTTTTTCAATTTTTTTTTATGCTGGCAACATTAACCTATATTTAACAAAAAAGGCAAACGAATCAATCAACAACATCACACCGCGACCGTAACGTTTTTCGCTTCCAAGAGATTGTTTGGCTGGGGGATCTAGCAGGCTGTCTATTCGCTTTCGCGGAATCTCTGTTGGAGCTCTACAACTCTACATCAATAATAGTAGTATCTCGACCGAGGTCAATAGTGATGACTTGGTGCAACGTTCAAAACGTCGCTACTGTAGATACTTTAGCTGTTTGATAAGTTGCTAAACAAGAATGATGCAGCAACATCATCATGAATGGAATGGATTGCTGGATGGGTGATAAAGATCTCATTCTGGAGGTGTTGTTTATGTTCGGATGAGGCTGTAACGCAACGCTCCGGTCGCGGTCGGTGTGCTGGCTGAGTAGATCATTCATTATAATTTTTTCTGATTAAAATGTAGGTACACATTGTAATACAAGACTTGTCTATTCCATATACGACGGGTTGAGTATAGGCGAGAACTATAATTTCTTCTTAAACATTGTGGCTGGGAAGCTTGTTACAGGGGAGATTTAAATAAATTATAAGCTGATTTACATTCGCTTGAATGAATTTGATTAAGTGTGGACAGAGTGGGTTAGATCAATCATAATTAACATGGTCTCAGCCGTTAAAGGTGTTTCAGCAACATCAAGGCAGGCAGTGTTCATAGATGAAGCATTTAATGGGTATAATGAAGACTTTTATTTTTCATATTGGAATTTTTAGGGTATGGGTTACTTGTTAAACATTATTTTTGATGAGGATAAAGGTGTATTATGTTCGTGGTTCTTTTGACTGGATCAAAAAAATTTGGTTATCCAACTTAATGGTTTCTTTTTCTACTTACATTCCTACTTTTGCAATTTGGAGACTGGAGTCCAAAAGTGTCCCCTTTAGGCGGTTCGTGCTACTAAACTGGTTTACGAGACATCTTTCAGGAGAGTGTGTTGCATACTCCGCAAGTTAGTAAGCAAAATAAAAGTAAGTGGTCCACAGCTCTAGGAAGAGCCTAGAACTAATGACTTACTAAACTTGTGTGTGCGTTAGTGTTCTGCAGGAATGGAAGAAAACCCTCAATTAACTGAGGAGTCCGAACAGTAACAGTAACAGAAATGCACTGTTCATAACAAAATTTACTGTTAAAGAATTTTTTAATTCCTTGCAATTAGCAGTTCCCCGGAAAAAATAAACTTTGTTGGGATCAGGAATTTGACTCTGACCGCGTGGCAGTCCGAAATATTTCCCACTACTACATGGGGCGATTATTGTACACGTTTTTTTATACTTTGTATGCTCCTCTGAACCAACCTGCGTTCAAAATGAGCTCAAAATAGTTCTTTAGTGGCTTGTTCTCCAAAGTCTGCCTTCCTTGACATTTAGAGGCTGGGGAACTCACAAAGGAAGTAAAAATCCCTTTTCATCTTGAATCGTTCTCATTTGTGTTGATGCCCATTTCGCTAATTTACGAATTCGTGAACATTCTGGTCAGTTCTAATTTTCCAATTTAAATTAGTTTAACACGGTCATCGAAATCTGTCATTGCAATGACATTCTCAAGTCACAAGAAAATAAGTCATTATAACGTCAATGCACTGTCATTTTTCACAGTGTCATTTCTAGCTACAGTGACGATCACACGAATGGCGCAAGTCTGTCATTGGTGTTCCAAAATGCGATGAGGGGCAGAGCTTGTCATTGTGATTTTTGACGTTCGGTATAATTGCCATGACATACAAAAGGATGACGATCACACGACTTGACCAATTTCAAGATTTTGAAAGTTGATGGTGACCTGAACCACGATGACACGTAATTTTTAGCAATGACGATCACACGACAATCATAAATTAAGTCATTGTACCTGAATATTGACGTGAGTTTGTGAAGTTCATCGATCAAAATAATTTAAATTAAAAACAATAAATAATATTACATATTCCAATTACAGCAAATAAAAGAAAAATTAAAATATCAAGAAAAAATACACTGAAGATGGCGATTCTAGCAACATATATTATTATTGGAGGAAAGCACAGCTGAAGAAGACGACTACAACCAAAGACCATCACAACGAGTTCGTTCTGTGTGCTCCAAAAAAATGGTTGCTCCGTCTCTATAGTCTATACAGAAGGGTCATATTTTGAAGAATGGAAGTACCTCTTGAGTAATTTAGTTGATTGGTCCCACCGAGTTATGCGGAAGGACGAAAAATGGTGGAGTATTTGCGGTACCATATGCGCTTTGATTCAATTTGAAAGCTAAAGTGACGGAACTTCTTTGTCCTGGAAATCCAGTTGGAGAGCTTCACATGGAACGTCTGGGCGTGAGTGTGTTAATAGAACCATGCAGCCATGGTTACTGACAATGTTTAAAGTGGAGTCCCAAAGCTCTGCCTTAAGTGTTAAGTTTACCGCCATGGAAAGTCAAGTTCCATGGGAACTCAGACCATATAGAGCTGCTTTGTTATGATGCTGAATTAGGAGAGTTTAAAGCTCCTGCTCTCCACCAAAAATATTGAACCCGCGTGGTATCTCTCCGCGGAATAAACGAAAAGCGATAGGAACTTTTTTAATTTATTCAGCCAACCTTGACAACAATGGCACGGCAGACATTCTAGCCATGTCATTGTTGGGACACTGCCATTGCAATGACAAGTTGATCAAAAAATCTTTCATAGGGTCTTATTAACAATGACATTGTCATTTTGATGATCTACAAATATCTGTCATTGTGCTTGTCATTCTATAGTTGTCAGTGCAATGATAGAATTTTACGATGGCGATCTTACGACATGACGACTTTTGGACAGATAACTACGTCATTGTCAGAATGTCATTGCAATGACAGATTTCAATGAACGTGTAATCTTATAGCTTTACACTGTAAGCTGTTTCGCAATTTTTCACGGTGACCAAATTAAACTGGCGTTCGAAAGAATCCTATCTGAATACGGCAGATTGCGATTAAAAATCAAAAATACTGTTTGTATCAAATCAAAGCAAATTCCAGAAGCTTAACAGTTTTTCCAATAAAAATTCTCCATCGCAGGTAAGAACCCGTTGTCCACAAAACCTAGTCCCATAAAAACATTGAGTTCTAGCAGAAGAAACGTCTGTCACACCGTTATCCATAAAATAATTAAAGCGGCAAACATCATAGTACATCGCAATCAAAACTAACAAGGCATAGCGCCATCTTAACTGCCGCCCGCTGTTCCAATTGCACGAAGTTTTTCCACATTTCAAAAGCAGCAGGTTTGTTGCACCTTGCTCTAAACGGGTCATTCCAAATAATTACACACATCTCTACAAAATAACGTCGTTCATAGGATGACTGTCGTTGCATTGATTTACACGCAGTGAGAGTGCAAAAAAAATCACAGATACAAAAAAAATAGCAAGTACACGCACCATATACAGCAAGATGGCGATATGAATGAAAATCATGGCGGGCGACCGACGTAATTGCGCGAAGTACTTCTGTGGAATGCTGGCAGTATGTGGGGGAAGGGGAGGGGGGGGGAAATTGTATATTAAACAGTTATTATTGATGACATTGGAGGAGGCGGTGGTAGTGTTGTTGGATTGCTGGATTTATGGATGGTGCCTCGTCGCTTCACGTTCACATTGTCAGTAGTTCTTTGTCGTGATGTTGCAGCTTCCGAGGAAGAAGATGGATGGGAATAAGGAACAAATAACGTTTTTTTTTATTCGCTTAAGAACAAGAACTGCTATGTTGCCTGGCAATAGCGATAATGACAACGACAAAGTCTTTGGCTAGATAGATGGCAAGACAAATGCCAAAAGAGATAAATTGTCGTCATCTCTCTTTTGCAGCTTTGCCACTGATACTGCACCGAGTTCTGGCTGCTGTATAAAGTATCTGGCGGATCCTCTTATGTTAACGTCTCGTTTGACGCTAGAAAACTTCATTGCACTTCACCGTTTTATTGTTTGTGTTCCAACTTCAGCTGGAATTCGAAGTGTCGTTATGGGGAGGAGGAGAGCTCGCAAAGTCCGCAAGATAAATGTCTTTCAAGATGTTTGTATGTGCCGCAGTGACTATGGTGGAGAAAATATAAAAACGATGATGGCGGCGCGCGGCGCGGAGCGGCGGTGACTTGCAGACTTGAATGGGTTGAACTTGAAATAACAGCACACAGCTTCTGGTAGTTTTATTTTCTTCTTTTGTTGGATCATAATTAAATGTGGCTTAGATAGTTGGATTGTTGTGTAGCTAGCTTAACAGTTATGTTTAATTAGATAATTGTTTAAATATTTGCTGTGGCAATGTGCCAATAGTATTTAAAGTTGTTTTAAAGTGGCGTTAAATATTGATAGAAGCCGCATTTCTTGAGATAGAATCTTCAATAAAAATTGAGATTTTGTGTCGATATGGTAAGATGCAGACAAATACATATCAGAAAGTTCCATACCATTTTTTCGACTTGGCTTTTGAATTTTTAAACACGAACGAGTCCAAAATTGTTCCTTAAACATACCATGTGATGGTAGCCGATTACTGTTTTTTTAATAATGCTCAAATTTCAACCCCCATGTAAATACAAAAAAAAAAAAAAATAAATAATGCCCAATTATATGCCAAGTGCTCATACGGGTATGCATTATGGCTTTACTATCGGCAAAAATACTACAACATTTTGGGACCGCCTGGCCAGTCGCCACCATGTCTTGGTTATCGAAGACTTTAATAAAAAGAAAAGGGCTTACAATGATCTCCTGTGGTATACCGAAGTTGATTGGGAGTTTTTCAGTGATACCGGTAGGGCTTCTGCTTTTTTCCGTTCCAAATTTGGTTATAAAGCATCGGGACACTTTGAAAGGGTGTTTTGAAGGTCAGTTTAAAATTGATTTGCTGATTGCTTTAGGAGATTTAGTCCACCCTTTGGTGTACTTAAAACACATTCCATAAATCCGCCGTTGAGCTAACGATGCGCCGAGCTGTTCTATGAGTTTTGTCATATTCGTTTTAAAAGTATTGTGTGTTTGAAGTATTAAGTTAAGGTGGATTTTCAAAACTGATCTTAACTTTTAATATTCATCCAAACTCCAACCAATAGAGAAGTTTTGCGGCCCGCATACCAATCATGGAACACAATTTAGTCTTACATGAATAAATATTGTTGGCACAACAGCTCCGAGTTGAGATGACTGTGACAGTCACTTTCATCTCCACCATTCCTGTGAGAGCGTTAAAATTGTGCAGGAAAAGTTGTGGCCTACAATTCACCGTCGAACGGCCAGCAGAGAAGCACTTTTTAAGGACAAGATTTACTCTTGGAGGTCTTGGAGGATTTGTCACTTGGAAAAAAAAATGTGTGCGTGTACTAGTGTACACATGTAAGAAGTGAAACTTCTTTGGCAAACTAATTTTTATTTTTTTGCACTGCATTAACCGACCAGTGCAGCTTCTTAAGTCCGTTTACCCGCCTAACACATTTAATATTATACACATACACATCAAATTTCTCATATCAACCTTCCAGCGCTCATTTAACCACATACCAAGTCACATCCCTGCTACCCGCCAATTTAAAACCATCAACCACCCGCCTGCCAATGATGCCATATGAAATATATGAAATCTCACCGGATTCGAAATAAAATCCCAATTTTGTACTGTAGGGGGAAAAAACACCATATTTTGTTTAAAAGAAAGTTTAACACTAAAATCCTTCTCAATGCATTTTTCAAAAAAAAAAAAAAACCTTAGACCCGCACGTTTGCACTTGCGTCAAACATTTGATATCCCAGTTTCAAACCGTCAATTTGATCGCATTGCAGTCAACTCGTTAAATTTGCGCATGCTATTAAGTATTGAAAGTACAATATTCAGCGTAAATGCAATCGATTTAACAGCAGTTTGAAACTGGAATTGAAAAATAGTTTATTAGAGTAGGGATAGCCTTTAGAAATGAAATTTAAGTCTTGTATTTTTTCATTACTTACCTAGACTATAAAAATAACAATTGTCATTATTCGGTTTTCGGGAAACAACAAAAAATTCTTAGTTTTTTTTGTAAAACATGCTCGCTGAGCTCAATTACTATTTTTTTGTAAGTCAAACTTTAAGCCTTAATTGTACATATTTTTATTTTTGCTGATAAAATAGTTTTTTAATATTTATGTATGTAGGTACATATGTACCTATGTCGTACTGAATTATCCTTAAAATAATATCACCCCATAAAATAACAATCCAATCGGAAATTTTCCAACCATACAAACCACCAAGAATTTTTTTCCCACTACTTTACCCACCAAATAGTTTTTTTCCAACCATTTTGGC
Source organism: Platycheirus albimanus (assembly GCA_916050605.2). Classification (NCBI taxonomy): domain Eukaryota; kingdom Metazoa; phylum Arthropoda; class Insecta; order Diptera; family Syrphidae; genus Platycheirus; species Platycheirus albimanus. The sequence goes on along the minus strand of OU696696.1, from coordinate 21,781,582 downwards.
GGGAAAAACAACCAATCTGGGAACAATGCGGTGACTGCCTACAGTGGATATACGAAACAGTTTTGTCTGATACGACACACATAATGCATACCGTCTCTGCTACCCACCGTTTTATTTTTAACCATCAGCCGCCGACCTTCCTACAGCTGATATGCAGAACCAGTTTTTGCTATTATAAAACAAACCTAACCTAACCTAACCTAACCTATAGTTCTCTCCCCATGACACTGTGCGTGATGCGACGTTAGCTCTATATCACTCTCTCTCTCTCTCTCTCGGTCTTTCTGACTCGCTTGCTCCCTACTCTCGCTCCATGGCTATGTGCAGTGATGGAATCAAAACAAGAAAAAGATTGCGCGTAACGAAAAAATGTGACGCGTAACCGAAAAATGTGACGATAAATTTTTTTCCAACGCCGATAAAGAAGTTTCACTTCAAAAATTTGTTGGAGTCAGTTTTTTTTTGCATTAGTTTTCCCAACTTTATTTAAGAAGAGCTTTATCGACTTCTTGAAGATTCCGAGGAAGAAAATTTTGTTGTTTTCTCGCACCAGTGGATGAAACCCTTTTAGGAAAAAAGGAACTGCATAAAGGGCTACTTCGAAGACTTATATAGTTCCTTCCTATTCGAACAATTAGGAACTAAAATGTCATTGTTTGAGGAATTCTTTGAAAAATATAAGGTTCCTGACATCTTCCAAAAACTTAGCCATTAAAAAGGACAAATGTAGCGAATTTTTGTAATTGGCGTTGATTGCCTCAGTATTCCTTTTTCAACAAGACTTATGCTCTTGTTCCTGAGTGGACAAAGTATTACACTTCAATATCGACATCAACACAAAAACGGGCATGGTAAAATTTGCAAGTAAATTTTTTCTTAACTGTCAAATTTGAATTTTGACAAAATTTACCATTTTTGGGAGGCAGGAAGGGGAAAAATTTTATTCTCTCGTAAGCTCTCTCTTCTGCCGAAAACTACCAAACTTTCGTGCTATTAAACAGGATTTGGTTGAAATTCGTAGAAATTTGTTGTCCAATATCCAAATCCAATATACTTATGTGAACCGCTTCAATAGGTGAGAAGTCATTGTCATGTCAGTCAAATGCAAATTATACTGATTTGCAGATCGTCATTCAGTCCGTTCCTGCTCTCGGGTTAATTTATTTGCAAGTATCAAAAACCTAACTAGATATTACTTTGTTGTAGATACATGCGCGATCATTTTGCTATTTAAAATGAGTGATGAACCTGGACCATTGAAAAAAAAGAAAATTTACAATTTCAACAGCGAAATGGGAGGATGAATACTCACGAGTGTGTGCGAGAAAGCTATTTGCTTAGTCTGCCATGCTCCTGTAGCTGTACACTTTGAACGTAATCACAGATCTCTGCATGCGGATTTCAAAGTTGTGTCTATATGTACGCGCAGGTAGGTAGGTAGAGATGGCGGTTCTAATTTGAGTTGAAAAACTCCTTAAAAGAACCCAATTAGCGCTGGTGTGCGCCGTTTTGTTGTACGCGCAACTACTACTATGTTTCGTTTGTTACTTCTGTTAAGCTTTGACTGTTTTCTACTTTTATTGGAACAATTTTCTCCGTTATAATCGCGTGTTTGATAACGTTTAATGCACCAGCCACAACCCACCACCAATCGATAGTACCCGCGTAGCTTTTTTAGATTTTCAAAAAAAAAAAACCCTTTGAGCAATACCAGTTGGACACCACTGATCTTAAAGATCGAACGTTAATGATACTTGGAGATATTGTTCAGGGATAGTTAACTAACATTTTGCTAAGCATTTGACCTGAGGGCCCTGTGGAACTGCAAAATTTTCCCCCCATAACTTTTTTCATATACGTCCGACGGCAAAAGACTTTCTTGTAGAACTTTTAATTTCCTATAATTTTGATAGTACAAAAATTATTATGTTTGTCGATTCCTTACCAAGATATGGTGTTTCAAAAAACAGGTCATTTTTCAAAATTCAAAAAAACCAAAAAATGCAGAATTCCACCTTATTTCTTCGGATATACCCGAATAATCATTAAATGGTTCCTCGCTGAAATCACCAACTTTCAACATACCACTCTATCCTCTAACTACCTCCTAACACTAACAGCTCGTCGTCCTCTTGAGCGATCAGGCTGTCAATAACGTCTTCGCCGTCGTCTCTCTCTTCGCATTCGTCTACAATAAAGATAATAATTGATTCTTCTTCTTTTTGATTTTCGCAAGTAACATAGGCTAGCGATTATTAATCGAAAAAAAGAATAGGTCCTAACACAGTTCCCTGTGGAACTCCTTTGTTGCGAATAAATGGGCTAGAAGCTCAAAGTTTAAGTTTAACACAGACTAAACTGGTTGTTTTGAATAACCAAACAATTGTTTCAGGGCACAGAGAGAAAATTGGAAATAGTTTTGAGCTTCCACAAAAGTATAGATTGATCGGTGCAATTAAACGCTTTAGAAAAATAAAACATCACCATAACGTCAATGACATCAAGATTCATTGCTCCCTTATGTCAGATGATTCTTTCGAAAAAAGTATGTACTCTTGCAATTGCTGAACCAATGTTTTTCCGAATGTTTTTGATAGAAAATATAGAAGATCGATGGGCCTTAATTCCAAAGGACTTGCTATCTTTTATTTCGTTATGATTGTTACAACTTTGGCATTTTTCCATTTTTCAGGTAACTGTTTGCAAAGTATGTATGTACTTAAGTCTTAAGGACATTTTATTTCCTAAATGTGTAGATATTTTAATTCTCGTCACGTCAATAGGTTTTTATGATACCAAAACACTTTTACGATCCTTAAATTTTATCGGCGCTTATTACCCCACAAATGAATATTTTTATGTCACTTTAATAACACTCAAGTCAAATTGAAAACATTGTTGAAGCTCACAACTTATTTGTATATTTCTTTTAATGCTTGTTTTGTTTCCTATTCTACAGGAAATTAATAAGAAAATTGCCTTCTTAAAATGCCATCCGCGTTTTCGGGAAATATCCATCTTTAAGACGAAAATTAAAAAAAGTACACTTTTGTAACTTATTTTGAAGCAGGTAAAACAATTTAAATTTTGTTCACTATGGTTTATTTAATTTATGTATTTTAATTTTAATTGAAGGTAATTACAACAACATATACAAGTACTACATGCTTTAGGTTAATGCCTTTAAAATCTTGACCTTTTTTGTATTGTTTTTTTATGCCAAAAAAGGGCGTTGTTCGGTCGTTAATGACATTGAAAACAAACATAAAACAATTAACAAAAAAAAAAATGAATAATTTCGTCATGAATAAGTGACTCACTCGCATAATGGCATAATGCTGTTTCCGAAAACGGTATGCATTCAAGCATGACAAGTGGTTTTGAATAAATGTGTAGATTTTTTGTTTCCTCAACACAACATTGGTACATTATGTGCCTATGGCTTTGGGTTTTAAAGTTCAAGTTTATACAGAAAGGATAGGAGAAAAGTTATTGAACATCTCAAGCCGTCATGGAAAGTTTCAGATTAACCACTCAAGGTTTACACTAATGGATTGATTTTGAATATTTTTTTTTAAGCAGATAAATCATATTGAAAGAAAGTCAAACAAAGTTGACTGTTTTATGTTTCTTTAAACTTTGTTCATTAATTTCCTAACTCAATCCTTGAAAACTGTTTTGGTTATTTTAAAACCTATTCCCAAGTTAAAAACACGATTTTTCCATTTGAAAAATGCGTCTTAGCTAAGTTTGTAAACACCATCGTTTGTTCATGTCTTCTTCCCTAATTCTATCTAACCTCCAAATTTATTCTCAAGCTTAACGCAAAAGTGGCTTTTAGCGTCATTCCAAGTTGACGGAGAAAAATAGGTGGCCTCCTCCTCAAGGCACAATTCTCGCGAATATCGATTTTTGTTTGGTTTCACTTTTCTGTTGATGCTTCTTTTTTTTTTCTTACCACAAACAACCCTATTGTTATAAATGAGCACAATTTGCTTCCCTCTAAACCTAGACAAATCCTTCTTTCATCATCATCATCGTAGAGAGTTGTATTTGGGAAGTCTGGTTGACTCGTAGAAATTATCTTTATAGCGTAACTTTACCAATTTTATTCTTTCCATTATCTTAAGACGACCAACGACGGGTTTAGTCTTCTACCCTTTTTTTCTTCTTTTTATCCAAATGGGTTGGTATGGATGCAAATAACTGCGGTGATATGGTATTCATCGATTTTTGTTCGCCCTTAAATCTTACTTTCGTTTTTTATATACGATTTAAAAATAGGAACACTTCCGCCAACAACATAAAATCAAGAGAAGGATAACAAGCATTCATATGAGTTCTTTTTACTTTGGAGAAGATTAGGGCCAACTATAAGTAGGTTACACTTTTGTGGTGTTTGCATGTGTTTTTCTTTTTTGTGGAATTGAATGCGGAACACACTTTGATATAATTGCTCTTTTTGGAACTAATTTGCATTGCTAATGGATGAATTCTGGAAAATTGATACTCTTTTTTTAAGGTTAGTTTTTAAATAGGATTAAGAACTTTATGCTATGCAATGAAAACTTTTGTGTTCCAAAACTATTAGTTCTTGTTTTTTTTAAGTCGATTTTATTAAAATTGTTATGGCATGCCTAAACATACATTTTAGGTTTTTTTTTTTTTAATATTAAAAGTTTATCCTTGTGATTGGAATAATTGGCGAAGACCGCAATGGTGCTTTAGAAATGAATACGGACCTTGTAGACTAATAAAATAGATCCAACCACATTGTTCTTCACACGAGCGGTAGTCTTTTATTTCCAAACGAAACCCAGTCTCGAAGGTGAAAGTGACATTTCTCCACATTGCTTCAGAACAACCAAAGTGCGAATCATAAACTGCAGCAGATACGATCTTCCAGAGGCTAATAGGGACATTTTGTTTTTATTTCAGAACTATATAGTACTCAGGATTTCGCAGTGATCGAGCATTGGTCGACCACATTAAAAATTTGCGAATTCACTTTGAAAAGTCAACAGCTTTGCCTCTGATAGAACATTGCTTCCCGATAGATCAGCGAATTTAACCATCAGATGGAGAACCGTACGACACTAACCGCGTGCTGTTAACATGTATTGACTGTTCTCTTCTGATCTGTCTGTCTCTCGCTCTCTCTGTCGTGTTATTTTCTTGTCTTGTCTTTTGCCAATCGATGGCATGAGCTGTCACTGCTTATAACTGTGTTTTCTTCTCATCTACGGAGTTGATTAAAATGAAATATGTAACGGAGCAGAAGCCTTTACCAAATGTGGCAGTGAATTCTACAGAATTCAAGAACGGCTGATTTAATGATTAATGACAAAAAGACAAATATAATGCAAACTAGGAGGAACCTAGTTACCTTGACGGTGCGTAGTGTATTTGGAATCGTTTTCAAAGTGTGCACCTCCAGAGAAATATCGCATCGTATTTAGTCGAAACTCTTTGAATCTTAGGTGAAATCTGTGTAACTTTGTAATAATCTGCCAACATCTGAAGTAGTCTACACAAGGTTAACTGCTGTATGCTTACATCCTAAAAATCCGTTTGTCTTAAACCATATCCACAATGGGAGTAATTGCCAAACAAAAGTTGATGTTGAAATAAAGCAGAAAAACGGTCTGGATTGGACACACACTGAGAAAGTCCGATGTCATCATAGCAAAGCAATACTTGGAATGGAATGCTCATGAATCATGATAAAAGGAACAGAATTTGGTGTCGTCATCACAGCTAACGTATAGTGCGAGAAATGAAAGGATCTGATTTCCGTCCCTTGCTTTAGAAGGAGTTAGGTTCATTGGAATTCTTTACTGATGAGTTAACTATGGCAACAGTATTGGTGCAAAAATATTTAAGCAGCTGATTTGTCCACTAAATATTCAAATCGTCCAATGACTTTTCAAGACTTAAACTTAAGGGTTTGATTGCATTCCTCTGGACTAAAAAAGAATAGTTAATGTATTTTAACCAACAATCAAACGCAGGGACATTGGGCCATTTGTTTACCCTGGACTGGCACAATGGATGTTTATATATGGGGGACAAGTGATCCTTGTAACTCTCTTTTTCCACAAATGGGACAGTCTTATTTACCTGACTCCTGATTCAATCAACTACTGATGACTCAAAAACAGTTAATTAAGCCTGGAATTAATTTTGTATCCGCAACTTTAAGAATAATCAAAACTCCGGTCCCTTAAACCAGAATTTGGGATTTCAAAGTTTGGAGTTCGTTCAAAATCCAAAAAAAATTTAAATACAAAAAGATCAACATTTCTCACTGACGTTTATTTTTTGACTGCACACATATCATTCAGTTCTAAAATTTGTACTAAGGCCTGTCATTGATGTATCGATTTTCATTTTCACAATTTTAATTTTTTGGGAGTTAAGCCAGTAAATAATGCTTACTCTTATTTCAAGAAGAATTGTTTGTGACCATTTATCAGATGGGAATTTTAGAACCGTTGTCAGTGAAAGACGTAGAAAGTCAGTCTTCCCTAAGAGTGTCTATAGATCATACTATGTACTTTGATTGCAATTCGCCAAATCATATTTGTAAGGGTCATGTTAGTCGTCATGGTATAAAAATGTCAGATTTGGTCTTCACAATTTTGTCAACTCCTTTCGATATTTATTTCAAAAAATATAGTTAATTTTACTTTCGGAAAAATGCAATTTACTTTTAAATTTTTGTTTAACCCATTATTAAGCCTTTCACCTAAGTTCTTTAGAAAGAAGTATTAAAGTTCAATACTTTACGGATCTAATTAACCCTTAAAAATTGTCATTTATAGCTTTAAATTTAACTGATGATTTATAATGTTTAGATATTGGTTTGGAGCCAAAAAAAAAAATAATAAAGTCAACAATGATCACTGATCAAAGTAACGGGTGTTTTTTTTTTTAGAGCTTGAAAACTTTAAATAATACAAGACCGAAATATTGTTGAAATGAACTTTTTATTATTAAAATCTGGTAGATAATTTCATGGAATTTATTTTTTAAATATGATATCCTGCATATGACTACGAGTTACAAAGTCCATTCGATCAGTCCAGTTTTTGGCTCCCTGAAATTACGCCATAGGAAATTACGCCCAAAAGAGTTTTGGAAAAAAAAACCAAAAAATTGGGAAAAACGCCGATATTATTTTTGGAAATTTCGCCAAAGAGCATGCAAAAAGTAAAAAGATATTGCAAGGATCTATCTTAACTACTGTTACTAAGCAATGTGAGGATTTTTGAATTGATTATTGTGGCAATTATTATACTCTAATCTGTCTAAAAATAGCGCGGTTTTTAAACAGATTACATTATAATAATCGCCACAATAATTATTTGGGAAAAAGCAAAACGTTAATTTTTGACGTTTTTTTCCTTTTCGATTTGGAAAAAAAGCCAAAAAGTTTTCGTCTGGCGTTTTTTTCCAAAAAAAATTCTATTGGCTTTTTTCCTTAGTCCTAAAGGCAAAAATCACGGAAAAAAGACCCAACATTTCCGGAAAAAGCCAACATTGTAAGGCCTTTTTTCCTAAGAAAAATAACCAAAATATTGTATGGAGATATTTGGGCGTTTCCATATTTTTTGTTGCGTAATTTAAGGGAGCCCAATTTTTTCATAACTTTTTAGAATAAATATGGCCGTATGACGTCAATGCTTCAGTAAATTTTAATGGTCGTTAATGGCTCGAGGATTGTCTTTGCTCTGTTTGACCAGAAAAACTAAACACAGTTGTTTAGTAAAACTGTTCATCTTCCCTGTGAATTTCGCGAACAGGTTCATTTTTTTCAAAGCAAATTTCAACAATTTGGAAGCGTTGTTCCGGCGTTAAACGATTCATGATGGATTGCCAAACCTTACTGAACAGAAATGTCAACACAGTGTGACATTTTCAACTGTCAAACCATGGACAACAACTTTTCATGTACCTTATAAAACACCCTTTGTAAATGCCTTATAAAAATGTATTCTTTAATATATTGTTCCATTAATTAAAGTCGACTTGTTTGAAATAGCAGCCTTTTTTCTGCAGCGGAAATTCCCAGTTTTTAATTAATCGGTGACACATTCGGTGCGAATAATCCGAAAGATAAACATGTGATGTGCTGAATCTTTATTTGCATAAATATTTATATTTCGCAAACAATGACAGATCACAAAATATTAATTTGTCTTCTTTTACAAACTCACATTGTTCCATTTATAAATGTATAAGAAAATATACAATTCAAAATAACAACAACAAAAAATCTCATCCAATTTATTAATCACATTTATTGCGATGCGATGCGATTGTTATCTTCATTAAATGATGAACACTTTTAAAAGAATAAAATTAAAAGATTTCAAATCACACACATGAGTGCGAAGATCAACGATCCAATTTCACTTTCATTTTCTCCTCTGCCAATAACAATAATCATAAAAAAAAGATACACTTAAACAAAATTCACAGAGAAAGATACTTTTGTTTATTTTGATTTCAAAATATATTTACAAACAATGCGAATTAATTAAAAATCAAAATAATATCATCAACAACTTATGCTTATAACCAAATCAGTAGTGTGATTTTTTGTTTTCCTTTCTTGAACTTCTGAAGTAGAAATGCATTTAATAAAAATACATTATCGTGTGTACGTACAACATGCATCCATAATATTTGCAGTCAAGTGCGAAGCTATAAGCATACATCACCCCGATGAAGAAATCTGACCGAAAAACAAATAATAATGTTGAGATACTTTTTTTTTCATCTTCTGTTTAAAAAAAAATTGTAAATTTACTTTCTTTAATAGGAAAATTCAACTAAACTTAATTTCATTACAAGCTCGGTGTGGATGGATACGCATTTGATTCGGTCATAAATATTCCACATACGATTATAAACATTCTCCGTTCCGTCCCTAATTAAAATAGATGCACGCAGATGCACAAAAATGCCATATTTTAGATGTTGCACCGACCGATCTTATGTATAGCTGAAGATGTAGATAACGCACGAGCACGACCAAAGGAAAATATCTTCTTTTTTTTTGTATCCATCTGTTTATAACGGTTTTTTCTTAATTTTTCTCAGGTGGTCTGTCATGCATGTTATGGTTATTTGGTTTTTTTTTTTTTTTTTGTAATCGCTCCCGTTGATATTTCGTTTTGAATTAATCAAAAGAAAGTGATTTGTTTTTGTTGTAGCGTGTCATCGCCATCTATTCAAACGTCGACATAAAAGCCCACATTTATAGTATCTTTGAGATACTTTGGAGTGATAGTTATATTATATATGTGTTGTGTGTTGAGAGGTATTTTGCATAATAATTTTTAAATCTTTTTTGTTTCTTTGGAAAAATAAAACCTTTTTTTTTTTTGAAGTAAAATTTAGTTTCAAAATTGAAAGTTGTCTGGAGCTGGGAGCTGGAGCTTAATGCTGGAGACATTCAAATCAGTTTAACATAAAGTTGACGAAAGGTGAATACGAAATTGGTCTTGTGTCTAGTCGAGAGTCTAGTGAAGAAAATGTCCATGAATGGAAGAAGAAGACTATTATATGGTAGCCGCGGTATAGTAATAATTTTAATGTGACTTAAACAAAAAATTTGACAGATTTTTTGAACGCATGCCATTTATAGAATTTATTGTCTAAATATTACGTGGAAAATTATGAGATGGTTTTGTGTCACATAAATTACTATGCGTGCTTTGTATCTTGAATAGGAACATTTAAAGTGAAGTTAAGCTGTAGGTGAGGTAATTTTGAATGCAATAGACGATTATGAATGTTTTGTGATTCCAATGAAGTTGGGCTTGCTTTTAGGAATCTTACAGCTGGAAAAATGTTGCGATACATTTTGGTTGTTCTTTCATCTTTGGAGACCAGCATAGATCGAAGACGAGTATGATAAGATGAGGAAATGGTAAGCCCTCAATATTGGCATCACAATGGGTACCTGAGTGTGGTGGAGTGGACCTTGTTTCCCTTTGCCAGTCATCAAACTTAACCTTAACCTTCATCTTTGGAGAGTTAATTATTTTATTTTAGAATCATAATATTCACAAATTAGTTATGATGTACATATATTTAGACAGGGTGTCATCAACAATACTATACAATTGGTGCAGTCATTGGTTCTGCTTACTCCGATGCAGCTTACTTGTATATGAACTTCTTTGAGAAAAGATTAACTCTTGGAGGATTTTTCACTCCCTCATACATATATCTCTCCTGAAAAAACTTGTTGGAATAGGTTATCAAGCCGCCAGTGGTGACCCAGTATCTGTAAGACCGTGTTTTAATGTTGTTCATAATGGGCCCGTTATTCACGTCACCAGTTGCCGCTTACCTAAGCCCAGACATAATATTCCGAGAAACTTTAACACGCTAGAAATAACTTTTCGGTAAAACCAGTTTTAAGGAATTTAAGCCCGACGATAAGAATCTCGGTACCATCTGCCCTATGCAGTAAGAAAGAGATCACCTAGTCTGCAGCAATTAGAGAGATTTTGTTTTTTAGGCATCGCTTAAACGACCTAACCAGCATCTTATGTTACCGTCTCAAAGCTTGTGCTGAGGATCTAAACAGTCCTGACCAAATCATCACATTGAGCCAGATCCTAAAGAAATCCGAAGAATTTGACATCGCGGCTAGTTTCATGTTCATCGAAGCAGCTTTTGATAGTCTTAATAGGGATGATTTATATCGGGCAATGACCGGATTTAGAATTCTGTGCTGCTTATCGGGATGACGCATGGTTCCATAAAAATTGCTAGGGATTAACTAAAGCCTTTAAGAAGACCAGCCAGCGGGCTAAAACAAGGTGACGGACAATAATGCAGCTATTTCAACTTTGTTCTTGAAAAGGTAGGGCGTAACACCTAGCAGTATCCTAAGCCTTCACTACCATGGAGTCACACGGAAAGAATTTTTAGATCAGATCAAGAAAAATGAGCTGCAAATCACGAAAATCTTATGCAGTTTCTCACCCTAGCTCGGGGTTTTGTAAATTACGACTCCTTGTTCGCAATTTTCAAAATTGAACGAAATGAAGATATTGACACTCAAAAATAGCAAATTACCACTTTTTTGGGTCAATAATTCGATCCTGAGAAATAAAACATTGCCATCGCGAATCGAAAATTGATCCAAATTTGTATCAATTTTATATTTACTCGATTGTAAATTGCAAAAAAGCGAGTCGTAGATTTCCATCTCTTTGTTTTGAATCAAAAATATGTTTTTGAAAAAATGAGTGGTAAAGTCGTAAATTGCAACCCCATTTTACTCAATTTGTAACAAATTATATTGCTTTGAGAGGAGCAACGTTTTCTATTTATTGAAAAGCATTTATTATTTTTTATTGAAAAATGTAACTTTTACTTACTTGGCTGATTCTAGGAATCGAACTCGAGACCCTCTGCATACCAACCTAGCACACATCTACTAGGCCATGGTGATGCATCCAAGTCGGATATCAAAATTAATAATAAGAAGCAACCTGAATATGAGTTACATTTTAGGGGTGTTTTGAATTAAGACTATGTTTTATTGGCGAGAAAAATATAGTCGTCTTATTTTGGACGTCTAACCTCTAATGTACAAATTTTGTGATGATCATTTAAATAAATGTAAGAAATTGTATATAATGTGTAGTTGAAATTCAACCTTGTACTCCCTATGTACATAATAGAACTACAAAAAAGGCATTATTGGAGACACAAGCGGGCTTACACGAATGGCTTACAAAGATCCACTTTTAATATTAACCAGATTTATTTTTCGAGGATTTTACATTTCCTCAAAAGAGACAGTACCAAAAAAAAAAGATAATTATTAGTTCGAGGCAGGGATCGAACTCCGGACCTTCGACGTAGCCGTCAGACACACTTGAGTTGATTTTAATACTCAGAGTTTGTAAATCACGAAAAAAATGTAGCAAATCCAGATTGGTAAAAAGTATAAATGGAATTATTCCCTTGAAGTAGTAAATTGCGACAACAAGGTTGTAATTTACTTTGAAGGGCACAAGCTTGAATTATAACTTTTAATTGTAAATCTCAACTTAGGAATTGTTGTAATTTGAGATGAATTGAAAGTTAAATTGCCAATTTTTCTATCCGTTTCGAATCAAAGCGCCGTGATTTACAAAAAAAACATGTTTTGTAAATTGAAACTGAATATTTCGCAATTGGTGATTTTTCAATTCTCTCCGTGCAGCGGAAAGCATAATGGTACTGAACGAGGTCATGAACGAGGGCAGAATTCGCATCCCCCACCGGACCGGTGGTTACTGACCTATAGGCTGTCACTGACCGGTAACCGCCTTGGTCGGTACTTAGCAACTGATATATGTTCAACTTCAAAGTCACTGATGATGGCACTGCTATAAGCACAGGTTTCTTTGGACTAAGTAAGCTATTCAGGAATAAAGTCCTCTTTCGAGGAGAAACAAAACACTTATTATCTTGGTCCTGCTTTATTTTGTAGAAATATGAGCTCTCTTCCAGCAGTATTCGAGGGAAAAGCTTTGCCTACAATCTATTATCCTCTCTGCGTTAACGAAAAAGATACGAAAGTAAACTGGACGTACTACTACTCTACTATTAAAATGGCTGGAATGGACATCATCGCTCCAGCTCGTAGCCTCCAACGCAATACCAGAGGCAAACAGAAGCTAATGTTGAGCGATCAGGCAGAATTAGATCTCCGAATGTTGCGATTGCAGTCTGACTGATGCTCCTGCAGACGACTAGACCTCTAGCCTAGGTCGCGTCGTCTGGAGGAGCCTCACTACGAACCGCGGAACTGTTCACGTACAATTTAAGTTCTCTAAATAATTGTTCATCTCAACACCAATAATGCAGAACTCCGTACCTTGTTTGATGTATCGAGTCAAAAATTTAGTCCTTGACAGAAGAAAACAAAAGAAAATATTGGCGAGTTTTTTATATTGAGTTCCTGTTGAAGAAGAAGCCTGTCTAGTAGAAGCTGCCTAAGGGTTCGTCTAGTAATTCTGTTTTGAGCAGTACTATTAACCATTGCACAAGGATTATCTTACTCGTTACTTTTTAAGGACCTTGAGAGTCGAGACTTCAAATAAATGGCCGATATGCGATAGCTTCCATTATCGTTGTGGAAAATGATCTATCATCTGCGATTTGTTTCACTTATTTTTCCGAGCAGTTCTGGCTAGAGAAGAGCAAAAACTCACGACCTGTGAAATTTTAACTGTGAATAAAAAAACACATCACCACATGTGAACTGCGTATTCCTAAAGCGTGTTTAAGATTTGTTCCCGACTCTTTTTTTTAATGCCGCAGTTTAAATCACAACAAACTGAAACCGCTCATGATTCAGGATTCACAAAAACTACCTTCATTCAACATAATGAATGAAAGTGCGATGCAAAGGGAAAGGGTTGAAACGTACAACGTGGAACATGCAACAAACAAATACAATACGAGCTTGAAAAGTAATGAAGAACGATGCGGAATCGGAGTGGAATGATGTCTGGTGTGGTGAAAAATCTCTATTCACCATCAAAGTATAAAATCATAGCGAATTCGTAATCACAATCACAGTTTTACCTGTGAATGAACAATCACGACTAAGCTCATCTCTGGTTCTGGCAAACAAATGATGGTGTCTGGTGTATTATTCGGGATACCAGGGCGATATGTCCAATTATTTAGGAAGAATTGACGACCATTTGCTTCGTAGTCCTTCATACGCGGACACCTTTTTTATATTTGACTCGTCAACTTTTGTTTAGATTCCATTATAAGTCCGCAGTCACAATATCGTAAAGACGTCTGCAGAAGCACCGATATTTAATTTTTTCAAGATTTTTTTTTAGCAATGTTCAAATGATGCATTATCCAATTCGGAGAATATAACCAAATATAAAATGCATGCCTCAAATCTCAGGGTATGTGACATGATCAAAATTTTGTAAATCACTTCATGCATCGACTTTTACTGGCGCAAATGATTTCGGACGTAGGCTCGATGTTGTGCTTAATTAGCAAAAGTCGGAGGGAATTGTTGGTTTATACCATGTCCGAAATAATAGAAAACTATTGAACGAAAATGCTCCCGATCCAGTTCTATATTTTGAACAAGATGGAAATTTCAAATAACAGTTAAAAAAAACACCACTCGCATGAAAAACAGTTCTGAGAACAATATTTATTGTTATTCAAAATGTCAAACTTTACGATGACAAATTTGACATACACTGGAGCTGCCAAATCTCGAGACTTACGAAGCAAACTCCGTATTTCAATTCCAAATTTCTATCTTCGCATCCAAATCAAATATCATTGAACTACAACCACGGATCGGATCGCATTCTTTCCCAACATTCAACCATTCTGTTTATTTTTGTCGTTCTCATTACGAAAAAAAAAAGAAAAAAAAAACTTTAATTAAATAAACATTTCAAAATATTTGCATTTTAAATTTCATTCAATGTCTTCTCCTTCTGCCACTTTGGCTTCAGTTCCAGTCTGCATTTAATGCATTTCATTATCCATTCCAGAAATTCCGATCTTCTTCTGATCTTTCACTGCGGTTGTGGTGATGTGCCAGCACAGTGTGTATCACGTTCATATTCACGTATAACCAGTCAACAGTCGACAGTCGACGTCCCCACCATTCAATATAATCAATTCAATCAACATTTGATTTGCAAATAAACAATTACCACGCGATAAATAAATAAAACCAAAGAAAATGAGCAAAAATCGAAGAAAACACTCACGTAGTATCGTCGTATTGACGTATCGTCAGTCGTCGTCACCCGCATATTTGTTTTACTGTAAACGTGTAAACATTCTGCAAGTTCAACGCTCCTACACTTCACTTCAACACGGAGGAGCTTCCATTCTCTGTCACTTTGAAGTCGATGGCAGCGATCGATGGTGATGTTTGGAGGTAGATATAGCGGCACATCATCGGCTTCCAACCTAACCGAACCAAACCAACCAAACAGCCTTGACTTTCATGCAGAAAATTTTAGCATATAGTGCGCCAGCAGCCTAGCCAATATGGCAGGCGGCCGCGTTGTTTTTGACTCGTACTGTCTCATTGATTTATGCATTTAACAGTTACATCGTTTTTTTTTTATCTGATAGTTTATTGGCCGTTTTTTTTTTTCTGATTGCTCTTTGTTGGTGAACTTCGTCGCTTTGATATTACTTTTGTCAGTGAAAGTGCGTGGTTCCGAAAAAAAAAATCACAAAACAAAACATACTGACAAACTTAAGTTCATGGAAATTTAAGCGTACTTAACGAACGCAAGAATCTTTGAACTGAGAAAAAAGAAAATATAATTGTCATTTCTTCAAAAGTACTGAAGTTTATACAAACGCTTTCAGATGTTTAAAATTGGTGCTGTGTTAGGTTCACCAAAGTTTGAAGTTGAAGCTTGAACTCAATTCAAAGTTATCGGGAATTGAAGTTAAACACAGGAAATAATTACCTTAAAATAGTCCAATCAAGATAAACGGAAATTAAGAATCAATTATCAGCCAATTTCCCGTGCTCCAAATATACCAGTTAGGGGCCAGTTATAGCTATCATTGAAATGCATCATTGAGACATAATCAGTGGAACGTTTTATATTTTCACTGACAAGTCGGTTATAGCAATCATTGAAAAACTACTTTCAGTGGAAAGCCCTGTCATTCAAATGAAATGACAATTTAAAATTTTGACTCCAAGAACCAAGTAGGTATGTACATTACATGGAATTTCATAAGTTCGGTGTGTTTTTGTGAGTCAAATTTTGAAATTATCCTCAGAATCAAAAACTTTAAATGCAACTTTTAAGAGCATTAACAACCAAATCAGAATATGTAACATTTATTTCCGTAGGCCTTTTGGTTTGGAAGAAAGGGGCATATACATTTCGCACTTTCATGACTTTTTCATGAAGAGGTCCGATTTTGAAAAAAAAATTTGATGGATTTGCGCCTTTCTTCCAAACAACAAAGCCTATAGGGATCAAACATTTTTTCATCCTAGAGATGTATCCTTACTAGCAGCAATTACAATTATGCATTTTAATAAGGAAGTCTTTCAAGGACGAGCCAATAGGAACTTCAGATCGTGGACTTCGGGCTCGTCTTTGGGAGATTCATTTTTTTTTTTTTCAAATGAATAATTTTATTGCTGCCACTAAGAACATATCCCTAGCATTAGGAAAGGCATATAGACCAAATTTCAAAGAAAAAAAAAACAAAACAACAATTAGCACCAACTCCACACAGCACCAAACTAAACAGAGCACCACAATTGAGTTATTTGGATTGACCGGACAATCACAAATATACCACGATTAAAAATTAAATATATGTACATAGCTATTGCTTTTTATTTTTATTAAAAATATTTAATTAAATATTTCGGGAATTACATGAAATGGACAACACAAAATAAAAAAAAAGATGCCGGCAAGAGCTTGAAAACCATACAAAATTACGACCAAAACTATTTCGAGGTTAAGGTTGATCATTTAAATAAAAATTGACAGATGAGAATAGAAAGAGAATCGAACACATTCATTGAAACGATTGCGTTCCAAATACGAGAAACAAAAATCAGTTGTTCATTGAAATCGATTTCTGTCACTTGAATAATAAAATTGGATTTTAAGAGAAGAATTAGTAAATATAAGATATTTTATGCATTAAAAAAATTCTAAAATTCATTATCTTTATTTTGACACCAATAAAACCCAGTTCGGTTTGTTAAATCGTCTTAAAATCAACAATCAAAATTTTCAAGGATGAATTTCAATGATAGCTATAACTGGCCCCTTAATTAGAAAGACCTAAAGAAAACTGTATAACGATACGAGAAAGCCAATATTGGGACGGTCTCAACAATTTCTCCAAAAAATTTAAACTGGTCAATATACTTCCTCGATAGTGACGTAAATTCCAGCGCTGATAATGATTTCAAAAACTAATCTCTGCGGTATGAGCATTTTCGATCCGACAAGAATAAAAAGAATCAAACGGAATGAGAAGTCTTGGTTTGACTTAAGGTGTAAAAAGGCTATCAGAAGAAAATCAGAATAAGATTTAACAAGCCAGAGAGGTTAGATCAATGTAGATTTATTGTGATACCCTGGTTTTGGGCCCAATAAAAATGGGACCTATGAAAAACCTAACCATTTTGAAGCGTTGATAAATCTTAGCAGGTTTGCACCCGTTTGTTCAGATAGTTCTTCGAAGTCCTGGAAGAAATGACTTTCCAGAACTTCATTTCTTAAGTGGCGTAGTGCTGGGCAGTGACACAGAAAATGCGGAGTGTCTTCATGAACATCTATGCTGTCACAACCTCTGCACAAGTCGTCCGTACTGAGCTTCATTTTGATTTTGTGGTAACCCAGCATGTTGTGCCCGGTCAGTATGCTCACGAGAGATCGTAGCGATTTCTTGTTAAGCTGTACAATCTTCTCTGCCCTTTGTTTATTAAAGTAGGGCCACATTTCCTGGTTATGACACAGGAGTCGAGCGAGTTCCATCTCTCGGTAGCTGCAGCGAGAAGGTACTTTATACCCAATCGTCTGTTTAATGCTACCGTTGTGTCTGCTCGGTTGAGTTCTAGGGATGTAATCTTTCTTGCCAGCTCATCAGTACTTTCGTGGCATGAAGCTTTTTTAACATCTGCCGTCACTGCCAGCACCTCAGCCTGAAAGACACTGCTGTAATCGGGGTGCCTAATTGATCCGGCTATTTCGAGTGCTTATGAGTAGAAACCTACACCAACACCAATTTTCATTCTGGAGCCATCAGTAAAGATTTGAATGGCTGATTCGTATGGTGTTTGGTTGTTAAGCCAGTTTTCTCTATTAGGAAAAGAAGTGGTTAACGGTCTTTCCAAATCTAAACGGGGACGGGGAGTTGTGTAGTCTGTGCATACATTGTAGCCCGTATATGTCTGTAAGATCTGCGCATGGCCTGTCTGACTCGGTTTTCAATTTTGGGTTTGACTTACCCGGAGGACGATGTTTGCTGCAGATTTTTGCACAAAGCTAGAGAGACATGTAATGCTCACATTCAAAGAACCTAATTGTTGCATAAACAAAAATTAAGGCAACCAATGTCCCAAAGGTCCGAACAGTTTCTAAAAATTCGACGCTTATACAAAGTGCCATGGATGCTCGAAATTTCTACCGAACACTAGAACTAATCCTTACATCTGTTTGGAGAGAGTAAGATTAGTGCGTCTGATATTTCGAAATTTGGTATCTTTGAATCCATTCTTCAATGGATTAAGAGTTGCCTTTTGGACCTTTCCATTCAAGTTGTTTTGGAATATTTTAAGTTTGATATTCACAAAATAAAATGCTGGTATACCTCAAGGCTCAGTTATGTCTCCTAATCTCTTTCTCATCTTTTTTTTTTTTTTGCTTTAGAAAGTGCTCTCAGCTTTTCATATCCTTTCAAGGTAAACGTATATGGAACTTCAACGGCAGCGTATGAATAGCTCACCGAATTCCGATCTTCCGATCTTCAAATAAAACAGTATGGAGCCAGAAGTTAAAACTAGGATCATTATGAAGAAGGTGAACGCTGTGGGCTGATTTTAAATAGCTCTACGGATAGTGAAAGGCGTGGAAAAAAAATACACAACAAATTTTTCCAATTGGATGACCGGTCTTTAGGCACTCCCATCTGTTTGGTTAGTCCAACTAGTCTGATCGGCTTAATGGAATTGATAAAAGTTTTCTTGCATTGGAGTTTATGGATCGCGTGACCCTCAAACAGAATTCGATACGTTTAGTGCATCGGCTTCGGAGAATACCCGGTCAAGGTTTAATTCCTTGCTTCAAAAACAGTTTTCCAACCCAAAATGACTACACTTGACTAAGCACGACAAAAGGAGACGTGAAATTTCCAAAGTTCCAACATGCAAAAAGTTTGTGGTTTAAGTTAAAGTTAAGTTTTGGGTGGCAATGGTACAGTGGATGTAGTGCTTGGTTGCTCAACCTGAGAGCTGTGCGTTCAAACCCAGCCGAGGGCAGCAATTTTTATTTATTTCCCAAGTTTCAACTGGATGCCACCCGTGGAATTTCCATGAGATAATTACCACCTAAAATCTCAAACCACTGTACCACCTTTCTTTCCTATCTTTCTATTCCTTCTCTTTCCTCGCTCGCACATGTTAATTCATTATAAAGGTATTAATATCCCTTTAAGTGCGAGTGCATTATAAAAAAAAAAAAAAAGTTGTTGTTTCATTCAAAACCTCCAAATTGGTTATATTTGACAAAAAGATTACAACGGGATATATAACTAAACGTGGTAAGCTTACAGAAACAATTAAAATGGATAGAAGAAATTTTAGACACAAAATTACAATCAATCAGGAATTGGGAGCCCCGCGAGATCACTTGCGTGACTCATTGCGGTTGGCAATGGTGCATTTTATACAGGGTGATTCACGAGCGTTGTGCCAAAAAGCTAGAGCGTGTAGGTTAAGTTTAGACAAGAAAAAAATCGTATGGGAGGGGGGTCTATTCCCCCCGTTTAGCCAGAAGGGGCAATTTTCTGAAAAATTGACTTATTTTGTAAAAAAAAAATATTAAAAAAAAATATTATATATATTATATATTAAAAAATATTAAAAATCAACGGCTTCGTTTACAACACCGTGTTATACCTTTTTGGAAAGCCAAAAACTTCTTCTTTCATTTTGTTTTTAAATTAAATTGTTTTAACGAATAGTTTAAAAAATATAGATTTTCAAACTCACAATTTTTAAAAAAAAATTTGAAAAAATAATTTTAAAACTAATTTTTTTTCAAAATTTTACGTAATTAAGTATAATTTTTGTTCTCATCATTCAATGCTCCCATCAATCTTTAATCCAACACTGAAAACCGTATGGCTCTACGACTTTTTGCTGCCAAGGTATTCAAAAATAACCGAACCTACTTCTTCACAAAAACACGAAAAAATTGGCTAAATGGTCACTTGTGCCATCCCGTAAGGCTAGGTTTTCTTGTTTTTTGAAGAAGTAGGTTCGGTTATTTTTGAATACCTTGGCAACAAAAAATCGTAGAGCCATACGGTTTTCAGTGTTGGATTAAAGATTAATGAAAGCGTTGAATTCTGGGAACAAAAATTATACTTAATTACGTAAAATTTTGAAAAAAATTAGTTTTAAAATTATTTTTTCAAATTTTTTTTTAAAAATTTTGAGTTTGAAAATTTATATTTTTTAAACTATTCGTTAAAACAATTTAATTTAATAACAAAATGAAAGAAGAAGTTTTTGGCTTTCCAAAAAGGTATAACACGGTGTTTTAAACGAAGCCGTTGATTTTTAATATTTTTTTTTTTACAAAATAAGTCAATTTTTCAGAAAAGTAGGTTCGGTTATTTTTGAATACCTTGGCAACAAAAAATCGTAGAGCCATACGGTTTTCAGTGTTGGATTAAAGATTAATGAAAGCGTTGAATTCTGGGAACAAAAATTATACTTAATGACGTAAAATTTTTAAAAAAATTAGTTTTAAAATTATTTTTTCAAATTTTTTTTTAAAAATTTTGAGTTTGAAAATTTATATTTTTTAAACTATTCGTTAAAACAATTTAATTTAATAACAAAATGAAAGAAGAAGTTTTTGGCTTTCCAAAAAGGTATAACACGGTGTTTTAAACGAAGCCGTTGATTTTTAATATTTTTTTTTTTACAAAATAAGTCAATTTTTCAGAAAATTGCCCCTCCCGGCTAAACGGGGGGGAATAGACCCCCCCCTCCCTTACGATTTTTTTCTTGTCTCAACTCAACCTCCACGCTCTAGCTTTTTGGCACAACGCTCGTGAATCACCCTGTATAGTGGTTGGTTGCTAACCTAGAATTGTGGGTTCGAGCCCTAGTTTGGTCAGCAATTGTTCTATTTTCCACCAGTTTCAATTTGATGCCACCAGTGGGATTTTCGTTAGATAACCCACTGTTCCTCAAATCGGATAAAGGAACCTTCAAAACAAGTAGGTATCCGTGTTACGAAGAATTTTATAGCAAGATGTTTGGAAAAGTTTTAAAGAAGCACCTAAATCCGAAATTTCGCATCACAATATTTCGTATTCAAAAGTCAAGAATGGCTTGAGGCTCAAAACTTTAGTTCATCGGCGTTTGGATGGCTAAGAAACTTTTGACAGTTTTGGAGATTTGCAATGTTAAATAAAATGTCAAAGTTAACAATTTTTAAGAAAATTTAACCAAGGTCTTGTCAAACTGAATATACCTACAAACAGTTTAGTTTGACAGTTTGTTATAAATCCATTTTGTTTCTCTCCTTCTTCAGTGAAATAGATTAACATTGATTTATTTTATCGTTTTGTGAAATGTTTTTTTTTTCTGAAAAACAAATATTCAAAAAAAAATTATTCACAAAATCAGATAAGTTATTTTAAAATTCTCCTAATTTGAAAACCAAATCAATTCAAATGCGAGAGTGTGTTTCCTGTTCAATATGTTATTCCGCCGGCCGTCCTCCTCACTATACCTATATCGCACGGATTTTTAATTCATGTGTTCTTTTTTATATCAACAAATTCAGCCTTGATCTTTTCCTCTATCTCTGTCTTTGTCTCTATGCCGATGCGCATCTCGTTTGCATTAAATTGAAATCATAAAGAACCGCCAAGTTGCATTTATAAATGAAAATCTTTGCCGGCCATTTGCCCTACTATAACAATGCCCCACCTACGCCACGCTCACAGAAATTTTAACACGGTTCTTTAACTAGATAAGGGTATACACACACTATCTGTTCGTTGTTTTGTGTATATATTCAGATGCAATAACGTTGATCTAGTTTTATTTAATTCAAAATTATATTTATTATGAAAAATAATCTTTTTGAATAAAAAACAAATTATAAAATGGGAACACATCGTTTCTTATTCGTTTTGTATGGTTTTTTTTTTTTTTTTTTTTGTAACGGTACAGTGTAAACAAAGCTGCACCCTTGTTTAAAAATAAATCTTACTATGGCGGTCTCTCGTTTCGAATACAGGAAACTAGCTTGGTGATGATGATGGCATTTTTGATTTTATTGTTGTAACGCATTAAGCAGATAGCACTATCCGTATCCGTGAGATACTCGTATGTACCTATATGTGTGTTGTTGATAAGCAGATGCTGTTGCATTTTGTTGACATAATTTTGTCTGCACTGTGTGTTGCGTGACCAGGTTCATGTGCGCACATTTATATTTGGGAAATGTATCTGGGTGTGCTGTGCATGTAGTTAACAGATTACCCCAACACACTATACTTTGATTCGTTTGCCGATAGTTTACTTAGGGTGTAGGTAATGGCAGATGCTATTGTTTATGACAACTTGAAAATTAATAACATCCAGTGAGGAAGTGCTAAAGTATACACGCGGGTGAGTTTAGAATTGAGAGCATGTTGAAAGGCATTTTAGTTCCAATTTTTTCCAAAAAATTAAATTGAGATCATAAATTAGGTATAAATAATCTAATTATGATAGAAGGCAGAAGAACTGCACTTTCTGCATGAAAATCGATGGCCAACGGAAGGTCTTCGTGACAATCAAAATTTATTTGGTGCAGCCATTGTATTGTCCGGTGATTTGTATCAGACTTCCGGTTATTTCACGTTGAACTACAGCAGAAAGATTTGATGTGTGCTTGAAATCATCAAATTTGTGGCGGCATCATCAGACTGACGACTAACTTGCAAGTATCTATTTTTGCAGGAAGAACGAAAATGGCTGCTGAACAATCGATTGGATTAATCTCATTGCTCATGATTTCTCGGCGAGGAACTATGACTCTCTTAAGGTTTTGAACGCTTAATCATTGCAGCAAATATTTCGACAACACTCTTTCTGTCTTGGCAGGATATATATTTATAAAGATTGTTTTTTTTTTTAGATGTGTGGTTTTCAATCTGCCAATACTTTTTTCGGAGTTGGTCTTTTGACAGCTGACTTTTGATTTAGGCTCAGTTTGGTTTGCCATTTCAAAATGAATAGACTTACTCCTGAACAACATTTGCAAATCGTGGAAATTTATAACCAGAATAATGGTTCGGTTCGTGCGACGCATCGTGCGCTGCGTCCAACATTCTGTCGACATAATCGCCCAGGAATTTATTCGAGCCAGCCGCGGCGGCCACCTGCCCGAAATCATTTTTAAAACATAATGACAAACCCTTATCTTTATAATAAAGCTAAATTCTTGACTTTAACATTAAATTATATGCGTTTTTTTTTTCTTCTGGAAAACCACACGTCTAAAAAAACACCCTTTATATACCACTCGGTAATGGCGCTGAGGTTTGACCTCTTTGCCGGGAGATTGCCAATATTAGTTTTGTCGATTTTTTTTAGCTGTCTACTATTCATCCAATACTTCCAGTCGTTGACTTTGAATTAAAGTGGCTCTGAGATAGTAGTTGGAACTAAAGATAAGAGAGCATAGATGTGCCTATTTTCCGCCTCCAAGTGGCCTCCAGGGAACAATATGAATGGCAGGGAAATTATTGTAAATTAAAAAGAGGGTGTGCGCATTTGGCCATTTACTTCTACCTTGGTTTGTGGTTGAATGCGCATATTTGAAGGCTACCAGGCCTTGAGTATTGAGGTGCCCATCTGGAAGTCACCTTACTGTTGCGAAGCTCCATCGGAAGCAATATTCTAGTACCCCGTTAGATAGGCTTTCCTGGGTGGTAAAGTTCTGGTGTTTCACGGCACTGGGCTTTGGAACCAGGGACTATCTATGAGGTAGGCCCCCTTGTGGGAGTATCGTGGTGCCGAATGCGGAAATATGTGCCATCCAAGAATTCCATTCTTAAATGAAAGCGGTATTAGATAAACCGCGCTCCTTAACAAGGAGTGTGGACATGCCTCAACATGTTCCATTAAATTGGTACAAAGAGATCTAAGGGTTTCTTAGGGACTTGGTCAAAGCTTAATTTGACTCTGTTATAAGAGTAGGCTCGCCGTGGGCTTAATTGCTAGGTGTCCACGAAAAGCTTATTTTCATACTGCTCATGATTACTGTAAGTTTACCGAATCGAAGGAAGAGCTCAAAGGACTAGTTATTCCGTACAAAACCAGCCAAATTGGGTCTGTCTGTAAAATGGAACGTGACTGGCTGTAAAAATATCAACGATTTTATCAAGCAAAATTACGTGGATGTTTTTATTCCATGCATCCTAATCATTGCAACGTATTTGAAAATCACAACGGCTGCAATACCCTGCGCCTGGCATCAGGGGTAACTGTCAACAAATGACAAGGCCAGTTTTTGAAAGTTTGCGGTACCAACTTAGATTTTATGAGTTTCGCCCTTAGATAGCTGTATGTAGCGTATTCGCGTGTCGGCAAGCCATTATCTTAGTTTATTTGCCCGTCTGAAAACAAAACTAAAATCGAAAGTTACAACACAGCTTTGCATTGAATATTAATATCTTTTCTTTTACATGTAAAAAAGAGTTACAATTAAATCAATTTAAGCTGATAAAGTGCACCCGGTGATCTAGTTGATTATTAAATTAGTCCAGGAACAACACAAGTGCATATTCTTAAGGATCTTTCACACTTTCTTGATCGACTTTTGACGTTAAAATCTAATTTCGAAAAACTGTGTGTGTTTTACGTTAATAATTAGTGATTCACCGTGACGATTGATTTTTAAAAGGCTTTTTTAACAGATCACGCGTGATTCATATCAAGCTGCTCTGTCAGTTTTGTTCAGTATCGTTTGGCAAGTGATCATGGAAAGTGAGTCACATTCCAACAGCGTCTCCAAATAGTTCGGTGAGAAATAAAAATACGGTGTTTATCATGAAATTTTATTCAGTGATGAAGCCTCAATGGATACGTTAATAAACAAAATATGGGGCATATTCATAGATGATGTTTAAGCTGTTGCTAAGAAAAACTTGAGTTTACCTGATGAAGTTTCCATAAGCTAAACTCCAGTTTAGCTTAGCAACAACTTAAACATCATCTATGAATCTGTTTATTTAGGCTGAGGAGCCACCCGAAGAGTACCAAGAGCTACAATTGTATCCATTAAAAATAACGGTATTTTGTTGTTGGATGGGCTGGTGGAATGAGGCAAATCAGAGTGTTATCGTCAATTGTAAGCGTTATAGCGCCATCTTAACGGACTATGTGCTTCCTGAAATGTAAGCCCATGGTTTCGGTAAGTTCTGCCATACAGCGCGTGAAATAATGGACTTTTTAAGTAAATAATGTTGGTGGGCACTTAATTTCACGTTTTGCTTCGGTTAATTGGCTTTCTAGATCTTGCGATATCACACCTCTGGACTATTTTCTCTGGGGATATGTAAAATCTCAGGTATTAAGGAATTAGCCAGCTACGATTGATCTTTTAAATCCAATATTACTCGTGTTATTCGCGAGATACCAGTCACTACACTCGAACGAGTCGCCCAAAATTGGATCTCCCGAACGGACCACCTCAGACGTAGTCCTGGCCAACATTTATATGAAATCATTTTCAAAAATTAAATGACATGAACTGTTCTTTTAACCGATAATACAAATTTTAAGTTCACTTTCAAATTTATGAGTTATATTTTACATTATAAATCAAACCTGACGATGAATCACCTGTTATCAACATTACATTTTAATCACCCCCTTGATAATTCAACGAAGAAGACACACAAGCAATGGAAACTGAAGCCATTGGCTTAAGAAAACACAAGACAATAACATGAGAGAGAGACAGACAGAACAGAAGAGAGAAGAACAGACAACATATGTCAACAGCACTGGTTGGTGTCCACTACTTACCACTAGCTATGATGCTTGATTTCGCTGATCTATCGGAGAGCAATGATTTATCAGATCCAAAGTCGTTAACATTGCTCAACTCCTACAAAACCTCACTGCTTACCGGGAACATATTATTCCTTCTATTTAAAGGCTGTTTCGAGAAGGTCCAGAAAGCCAGCAATTTCGATTTAAGTCAATTTCAATAGACTTCTCCGAAATAAATATTTTTGTGTAACTAAGGTAACTTTGAAACCATTATGTTTTTTCCACGAACTTCTATTAGCTTCAATTAGCTTCTCTAGATTTGTCTTCCAGGAAAATGGTGCTCTCCTATAATCGTATTCCCACACTTAATCCGCTAAAAGTTTCCATAATTTACTTCAACACCATGGAAGGTCATTATCATTACTATAGAGTAGGAGCAAAAGTTCGGTACAAAAAATATGCAACATTAAAAATCTGGAAGCCCAAGAGTAATACGACTCCCATGCTCTTGAAATGCTGACCTATCCATATCTCCATACGTCCATTATTAGCCCTCATGCCATATACCGATATGTGATCCCACGATGCATTTTCACAATTCTATATCTCGTTGCTGTTTTGCTTGGATTTTTTTTTCTAGGAACTCTCTAGACAGCACTTCTTATTCTTCGACGCGAAACCCCACAACGACGACAGTTCCTTCTCTAATTAGACTGGCAAAGGTATCGCAGACAAGGACAAGATGGGAGTGTTGTAGAGTGTATATAGACAGTGCACCAGAGTGTAAGAATGGGGCTACAGTTGTTGTGTACCACTCCTTGGCGTAAATTCTTAGCGCTTTATCGTGGCTATGAATGCACCTCTCAAGACTCAACTCTATTCTTAGATCTCTTATGGCGTTATTCCCATATCCGTTCTGCACTGTTGCCACACATTGAACCATAGGTCTGCAGACGTTGAAGAATTCCTAGCTCTCTTCAACTTAAACCCAACATTGCATTGTTGACTCCAGTTTGCGCGATAAAAGGAAAACTTCTTCTGGGATAGTCAACTTAAGGCGACCATCTGCAATCCGGTGGTGGATGGTGGTGTGTGGAATCATTCACTTATGGTTCATTGATAGTGGTTTGTCTGCAGTCACGTTTAAGCTATCATCATCGGATCATTTGATTGGGAAGACCACCATCAGCAGCAACAGCAGCAGCACCAACAGCAGATGTCCCGCAGTGTGATGGGCATCAGAGTATGGAGTGCTGCTGATGGCTGGTACCAAACCAAGTGGGATTCTATGTTAAGAGGATATCCCAAGGAATTATGGTGATGGAATTACCCCCCTACTTTTGATTAAAACAGTACTGAACTCAAAACGGTGATGGGTTTTTTGATGGTGGTTGCGTTCTGACACATAAAAATGTACGTTCTTTTGATGATGGAGGAAACGTTTGAGTTTTCGACTTTGGTTAGGCATCATTTAACATTGATTCTGAGTTTGGAATACTCTTTTCTGAGGGTGCACAGGGGTGTCACACATCAGTAGATTATAAATTGGTTGAGAGTTGGTCTAATTCTGTTTTGGAGGAAAAAGTGATAAATATTTTGAAGAGATAAACATTAATTGCTCACTCAAGTGATGAACCATTAAAATGTGTTCGTCTGGGGAGAAAATAAATTGAAATTTTATTCGATTCGAAAATAAATATATTTTTAGCTGTGAACGCAACATTTCACAGTAACGAGGCTTAGCCAAGAAACAAGACGGAGTTCTTGAATAGGGTCCACAATCGTTCCAAAACGTATTTTTAATTTCATTTCACAATGTGCAACCACATGTGAAACCTTTAAACGACGTGAACAAGTGTGACGTTTGCCGAAAACTTGGTTTTGCTAAAAAACAATACGCTGTGGAAACTAAAAGTGTGATATTCACGATTCGTGCCCACTCTAACTGCAAAAATCTTAGGCTATTAAGGTGAGCATTTGTTTTACGATTTTTTTCTTCAACTGCTCTGTACAGGGTCATTTATTTTGTGGTTTTAAGTTGTAAGCGCTGGCATTTGACACCTGTCAAACTCAGCTGTCATCTGAGGTACCGTAATATTAGTTGAATGTTTGCAATTATGATAATGGACAGCTTAGCAATCGAAAAACAAAAATTATTAAATCTTACTATACAAAAGTGGGTGTTGGAACAACAGAAAACAAACACCGATTTTTTGGACTTCATTTTCTTCAGTGATGAGGCACATCGATGGGTATGTAAAATCAAAATTGCATCATATGGAGGTCTACTGACCTGATTTGGTGTGCTCTATGTTCGAAAGGTGTCATTGGGTTGGATTGAAGTTTTCTGGTCGCTTAATTTCACATATTGGCGACGTCAATTGGTCACCAAAATCATGCGTTTTGACACCGTTCGATTTTTTTCTGTGGGGCTACGCAAAAGACCGTGCTTACGCGAATAATTCCCGTACTTAAAACGCATTTAAAACCAACATTACTCATTATGGGCGAGATAACGCCCGAAATGTGCAAAAAAGTGGTAACAAATTACCTACCTCAAAATAATCGCATGCTGCGAATCTTCCCGAGGCGTCCATTTGAATTATATTATTGTTTTTCACATTTAATGGCAAAATCCAAATTTTATAATGAAAACGAATGTTCATCAAAAATGTATCGCTGCGCAACACACAAGCTTAAAGCTTTACTTTCGAAACCAAAAAAATAAATATCCCATAGTATAAAGGGATTTCCAATAAGAGGTGTTATTTTGAATAGCCCGCTATTTTGGTAGTTCTCACTTTTGAAGTTGTAATTTTTTGACATTTGACAAGTAGAAACTACGCCATTATGGAACGAAACACGTTTCAACAACGCATTGAAATTTTAAAATTCATTTTAAAAATGGTGAAAATTTGGCAGAGACAGTTCGTAAAACTAAAACATTTTTTGGTCGTCGTGAAGCACCTTGTCGGAACGCAATTCAGAAATTTGTGGAAATTAGCGATGTGAAGAATAAAAACCGTGCACTTCGCTCATCAAAAACAACTGAGAATATTGCTGCTGTAGCTCAAAGTGTTGAAGAAAATCCAGGTTTGTCCATTCCTCGTCGTTCTTTGAAATTGGACACCCCACAAACGGCATTACACCGTATTTTGCATAAAGACTTGAGTCTTAAGGCTTATAAAGTTGAGTTAACATAAGAACTCAAGCCGGCCGATCATCAACAACTTCGTGTTTGTGCTGATTGGGTCCTTGAAATGCATGAAAGTGATCCTGAATTTCATCGAAAATCATCTTGACTGATGAGGCTCATTTCCACCTCGGTTGCTACAACAAGCAAAATTGTAGCATGTAGCTCGGAAAACCCAAGATTTATTGTTAAAAAGCCTCTCCATCCTCAACGAGTAACTGTTTGGTGTGATTTATGGTCCGGCGGGATCATTGGACCTTAGTTTTTTGAAAATGAGGCTGGAGCAACAGCTACGGTCAAAGGATTGCGCTATCGAGAGAGGATTAATAAATGTTTATGGCCGGAATTAGATGGTATTGAACTGGACAACGTTAACTTTCAATAAGATGGCGCTACGTGCTACACAAGCAACGAAACCATCGATCTTTTACGGGAAAAGTTTCCGGACCGTGTTATTTCTCGAAGAGGTAATCACAATTGGCCACGGAGATCTTGTGATTTAACAACTTGCGACTTCTTCTTTGGGGACACGTGAAAGATAAGGTCCACGCCAACAGCCTAGCGTCGATTCATGACCTTAAATATTGAATTCGTGAAGCTATTGAGGGCATACAGCAGCCACTTTGCGATTTAGTGATGGAAAATTTCATGAAAAGGATATCGTTGTGTAAGCGTAGCCGTGGCGGCCGTTTGGCTGATATTGTTTTCCATTATTAAAGGCATACTTAGCTCTTTACATTGCAATGCACATTCGATCATTGATCTCAAAAAATGCCATTTTTCTTTGAATATTAAAATAACACCTCTTATTGGAAAACCCTGTTTTTATATTTAATGGTGGCGCTGTTGATAGCGATAGAAAGCATGGTGCTCTGAGCCTTTCTCAATATACCCATCCAGCCGGCTCGATATCAAGCCTGCCGTCTCCAATTTGGCTCTCCAAGTTGTCGAAGGTATCTCTTTACCTGGTCGCTCCATCAAAAATTAAGGCTACCTTGGCCTTTATGATTCTCTCTGGCACGGGGTTGAAAACTTTAGTACACCGTGGAGTTTTGGTCAGTGTGTCGGACTACAACACCGAAGGATCCGGGTTTGATCCTTCTTCCACCGAAGATCTTTTTCCGGGGAACTGTCCCTTGTGTGTTAATCTTGACATTAAAAAAGTGCACTTCCGTTAGGCGTTCGGATTCGGCCAATATTAGATCCCTGCAGATTATCACACAAGAATGGTCTAGAATAGAAGCCACTAGGACCCAGGCCCGCTTGATGCTGTTGACCCCAACATTTATTTTATTTGTATTTTATATTTAAACCGGGAATCGCAGGTCATAACTTATAGGTCATTACTTATAGGATAAACCGACTTAAGATTAGAAAAGGATCTTTTATCAATATTTGAAATCACGAGAAACTAAGCTAACATACGAAAACCCTTTAAGTCCATAATAGAACCTAGGTCCAAATCGATTAAAGTTTTTTGCTCCCTTGTGCAAATTTAAATATAGTTAATTAATTATTTTTATTTTCTTACCAACCGACGCTACGTCATTAAATGTTTCGTTAATATTCTTACCTGAAAATAGAAATTAAAAAAAAATTCATTAAATGAGTTCAAAAAATTGAATCTAATAATAAACTTAAAAGAAATTGAAATATTGTAGCAGTTCACTCGTCCCACACAAATTTTCACTTAATTGTGTGACAAATCATGCCAACCAACCATCAGAGAAGATCATTATTATTTTGTATAAAAATAAAAATTCCAAAAAAAAAAATTATCATTTAATACAAATAAATTGATTAAAGTTAATTTGTTCAATCAATTAATTTAAGAAAGATCAAAAAATGTTCATTGACCTCGCGCGCTCGCAGTATGGGTATACTGTTGTGTTTCCCTTTTCAATTAACGACGACGGACGACGAGAAAAACTGTCGCTGGAATTATCATTAAGTAATGAAATAAAGTCACAAAAATATTGATACAATTTCAAGATGAACAAAAATATTTGAGATCCATTTGGAAGCAAATAACAACAAATTAAGGTAAATATACTTTCGATTAAGAGAAAGAAATTAAATGTGTCCTTGAGAAATCGAATGGACTTGGTCGTAATTTTCATTTTTAATTCAAAAATTTATTATTGTTTACAGAATAAAAATTCTAAAAATACTTTGTATTTACTTATCTTTTCTTGAAAATTTGATGATTCTCCTCTAGGTGCAATTTAAAAAGTAAAATTGTAAATGCTAAACCGTAAGAAAATTTTAACTGGTAATTAGTTTTAAAACAACATGGCCGCCACGAAAAAAACCTTTGTTATTTAAGATAGTGTTAGTTGTTATATTCATTTGTTAACAAATTTTAGAGCGCTAGAAATAGCAATAACCAAGAACACATCGTTAAAAAAAAATTTATTAATTTTTTGTATACACAAAATTACCACATTAGCCCAGTAATTTTAGGTTTTATCTGCGGAAAAATTCCAACCAAGCTGAATTTTGGTACACACCTTTATTACGGCGTTGTTATGAAGATATGAAAAATCGACATTGATATCGTGCCGGAAAAAAAAGTTATGAAGGTCAAAAGGTCACGAAAACCTAAAAAATACCCTTTTTCGCAAATATCTCGGTTTCTATAGCTCCAATGATTTTAACGTGTATAACAAAATTGTAGAACATAAAATTTGCTACAATTTCGTTAGTACAATCAATTTTGTATGTCGATTAGTTACCGAGATATGGCACTTCGAAAAACAGGTCATTTTTCAAAATTCGCCAAAAAATGCCAAAAAATGAAGAATTCCACCTTATTTCTTCGGATATACCCGAGAAATCATGAAATATTGCTGTTTTTATGGCTCCTTGTTAAAATCACCAACTTCTTACACCCCCCAACGATCCCCGCTTGCCCACGAGGTACCAGGCCATGCCCATTACTATTGTCATTCCGCCGTAATTTTTATATATTAGCAGGTAGAAAAAGGTCGGAAGTTAATCAAACTTTGAGATGTTTGTCAGGAATATTGAATTAACATTTGACGAAGTTTTGGACCTCACCGGCCCTGTTGAAAAAGAGGAGGAGGGGAAACTGCAAACTTTTCGAGTTCGCTCCGGTTTTCGCTCTATAACTTTTTTGCTTACGTTCTACGGCAAAAATGTACGAGACTTTTTTGTAGAGCGTTAAATTTACTAAAATATTGTTGGTACAAAAATGGTTGTATGTCATTTCGTTACCAAGAAATGGAATTTTAAAAGGAGGGTGGAACTGCAAAATTTTTGATTTGCTCTGGTTTTTCCTCAATAACTTTTTTTGCTTACATCCTACGGAAAAAACGTTTTGATTTTCTTGTAGAGCGTTAAATTTTCTACAAAAAAATTCAAAAGTTCTTCTATGTCAATTCTTTATGAAGAAATGGAATGGAATGGAAGGTCAAAAATGAAGCTGTTCCACCCTCCTCCACTTATTCCATTTCTTCATAAAGAATTGACAATTGGCGCGGGTAGATTTTGGCGGCTAGTGGCGGCCATGTTGCTTTGGTTATTGACGGCAAACCACAATGGCAATTACACGAATAAACAGAACGTCCACTCAAATTGAGTGTTGTTTACTGCATTGTGCAGATTTTACGTTCGACTCTTCGACGTTAGGCAGACATATTTGAGCGCCAATATTAATTCGTCAAATGAACGCACTATTGTCCGAAAACATCGCCACGATGCGATCCCTGAAAGTGTACAGCAGACCCCGAAGCAGTCGATACCGTGCACAAAAACTCGCAGACTTCTACTTAGCGAATCTGGCGTCAAAATTTTGGTCTACGACCATTCAAGATCTAACTCACCCAGGACTTAAAACTTCATGGACATAGTCAACGCCTTTGGTTTCCTGACTGGGAATTTCTAACCAAAAGACACTATTTTTACAAAAGAGAACCCGAAAGCTAAACCGAAAGCGTTGGAGCCGTTTTCGAGAAAAAATTGAGAACTTTTGAACGATTATATGCTAGGTGCCATAGTTTTTGGTCCTAGTGTAAAATTAAATAAAAAATAATAAAGGCAAGTGCGAGTCGGACTCGCGCACGAAGGGTATCGTACCATTATCTTTAAAAACTAGCAAAAAATCACGTTTGTTGTACGGGAGCCCCCCTTAAATTTTATATTTTATTTAGATTTTAGTATTTGTTGTTATAGCGGCAACAATAGCACATTATCTGTCAAAATTTCAACTGTCTAACTTTCACGGTTCATGAGATACAGCCTGGTGACGGACGGACAGACGGACAGAGAATTCTCAGTAATAGGGTTCCGTTTTCACCCTTTGGGTACGGAACCCTAAAAAGAACTCTTAGGCTTCTTTATTTTGTTTCAAAACTTAATCAGCATCATCATTAAGTCCTGTGTCCCTGTCGGGGGCATATGGCGCCAACAAAACTCTTCTATCCTTCACGGTCTGCAGATAATTCCGGTGTGCCAACGTTTTCTAGGAAGCTCGCTCTTTAGGTCCTAAGGGAAGGGCGTTTTCAATGGAAACGGGAAACACTTCCTGAAGTAGTAGATTTGAAAACAGTTCTAACTTTAACTCTCCTTGGCCTTCAACGAGAAAGCTATTTTTTGTCTTTTGTTCCATAAAGTGAAAGACGGGAAATATATACGTTGGTGCAGGGAAATAACCTCACTGGGAAATAACTTCACATGGGAAATAACTTCACCACGAGTGGGAAATAACTTCACTTTTTTGATGTGAAGTTATTTCCCACTTTGAGTGGTAAATAATAAATATAACTTAAAATTTGGTGAAGTTATTTTCCACCTTGTTTTCTAGGAATTGTTTGATAAAAATAGCAAAGAGTATTAACAATTTATTTGTCCCAGTATATTGTGGCTATAAGCAATTGTTAATTGTTCATTTTGCTTACTCCGAACATGTAAGTAATAAGTATACTTATTATTTTCATGTAATTATCCGCACGATTTTTTTTACAGTTGCATACTTTATATTTAATTTTTTGTTTGTATATACATTGTATAAAGTAATTGTGAAAAATTTGCGCGAATTTTTCACAATTACTTTTTTAAATGTAAAGTATTACATGAAAATAATAAGTAGCTATACTTACATGTTCGGAGTAATCAAAATGAATAATTAACAATTGCTTATAGCCACAAGATACTGGGACAACATATTTTACTAGCACGAGCTGTTTGCAAAGAAAATGAGCTTGTAACTTAGCAACATGAATAACTGCAAGAATTCTGATGGAATCTTCAAAACTTAGGTATAACTTCACCAACAAAAGTGAAATTATTTCCCACAAAAAAGTTAAGTTATTTCCCACTGGTGGTGAAGTTATTTCCCAGTGAAGTTATTTCCCTGCACCATATACGTTATCTCCAAAAAACAATAGCTCAATCCGACGAATTTCCCCAAAAAATTTAAGCTGTAAGCCAAAATCTCCATGGGGAAAGGTGCCTACACGTAATAACCGACAATATATAATTTCTGTTGCCGCTATGTGTAAGTAGTGAATCAAGCAATTAAATTGCTCGATTCACTACCTGCACATCATCATTTTGGTATTTTTCTTTATGGGATTATGCCATTTGATCAAACATTACTAATTCGTGAAAGACAGGTGATACCAAAGACTTTGTTGTGTCTTCAGAGCTACCCTTAAATTGTCCAAGTATTAATAATGAGATTGGAAAACCATCGTTAGAACATTTTTTTATCAGTTTATAAAATGCGTGTCCAAATTGAACCAAAATAAAGTGCACGACTGGGTCGTACGAACTTGCTCTAATGTGTTCAAATGGTCTTGGGGCTTGAGATTTTCGGAAAAAGGCATTGAAAAAATCATATGAAATTTTATTAATCACTTAAAAATCAATAGTTAAAACGTTTTTTGGAGAAAATGAAGTAGGCCATCAGATTTCTTTTGCTTTTTCAAAATTTAAGGAAATTTTTTTTCAAAATCGTTCGACCAGTTTTTTCAAAAAACGGTTTTTTTTGAAAAACTTTTCCAAAATATATACCAAATTTTTTTTGAGTATGCCAACTTCTAGAACTTTGTAGTTTTTATCAGAAAAATAAAATTAAAAAAAAATTGATTAAACCGTTTTTGGAAAAAACAAAAAATAAAAAAAAAATTTTAAACTTTTTTAAAAAACTCAAAAAAACTTTTTTTGAAAAATTAAAGATTTTTTATTATTTCGTTTGTCATAGGGCTTCTACATTAAAAATTTCATCGGAATTCGTCCTGTGGCTTACGAGAAAATCGGATTTCAAAAAAACGGTCCTATGGGAGGTACCGTTATAAGACTTTTCCTGAAAAATCTATTCCAACCAAAACATTAAGTTTGTGCAGAAAACATTATTCAGAAAGTTTTATCAAAATCGTAGGAGCCGTTTTCGAGAAAAATTGAATTTTCACTAAAAATCGTATGGCAGGTACCGTTAGTTTTAAAGCCAGAATGCTAATTCCAAAAACCCCTCTGTACGACGTCATAATAATACTATCTACCAAGTTTGAAGCAAATCGGTCCAGCCGTTTAGGCTGTAGGTACCGATACAGACGGACGGACAGACAGACAGACAGACAGACAGACAGACAGACAGAATTGTCGGACCCACTTTTTTCGACTTCTCTATCATCGTAATGTCATGTTTGATTGTTAGAATTTTTTTTTTTTTTTTACGATTGCATAACTTGCCTTATAGTACCTATAATCGCAAGTAAAAAGCACATTCCTTAGTTCTGAATAGCCTTTCAAAGCTGATGCTTATCTTGGAAAACGAACTAAACCCATTTATTTGAGGTCGGTTTGAAACTTTTTTTTTTAAAGATGACCAAAGTCGGAAAACTATAGCAGAGTGTGTCTTCTTATTGGCTTTAATGATTTAAAAAAGCCGAAGGCCATAATGCCAACGCACGGCAATAAATGTCAGCTATCTCAACAGTGAATGGTTTTTGTAAAAACTATTTCGTCATTTATTTTATAATTTTTGTCGCAGTATTCCGTTCTCTAATAGCTCGTAGTAGTACCCCGTGGCGTAGTGGTAAGTGTGTCGGACTGCTACGCCGAAGGTTCAGGGTTCGATCCCTGACGTTGCCACCTTAAGTTTTTTTCCGGGGTACTGCCTCTTGCGAGGAAGTGACAAATCCTCCAAGAGTAATAAATTAATGTCATGGAAAGTGCCTCTCCGTTAGCCGGATTCGGCGGTAAATTGTAGGTCCCTTCCATATCTGCAGAATATCAACGCACACACAGGAATGGTTGAGAGTGTAAGTCACAGGCCCCGGCCCCGCAGTGTGCCAACAATTTTGTTTTGATAGCTTGAACAGTCGAAGTGGTTCCATGTCTTGAAGTTTGAAATTTGAATTGATTTTCTTTTTCCATATTTTTAATTCGTGCATCCAGTGTACATTAGGCAGTAAGCCCTTACGACTTTTTATATCAAAGTCAAATCCAACTTTCTATTAGACTTCATTGCAGAAATTATTTATACTTAGCCCGTTACAGCCATGTTTTAAAGAAGAGTCCTCAGATTCGTGCAATAAAGTCAATATCAATGCAGATTCTGAAATATTCGTGAAAGTTGAAGGAGTATCTAAAAAATTACTGACTTAAATAAATGCTTTCAATGATTCAACAGACCAGAAGATTCGTTCATTTTCTTCAGTTTTAGGATGGAAGTGAGAAATCATATTATCCTCTCGCTCCTCTCGACTTAAAATCTATGTTCATGTGGATTCGGTGAAATTTAGTTCCCAATTGTGTGAATCTTTGAATGAAATTTAAATTTTTTTAATAGAATCGCAACTAGCATTGTTAATTATTCCCTTCTAAAAGATTTCCTATTAAATAGCAATAGTTGGTGTAATTCAATTGAATTCTTATTTGCATATTAAAACTATACTATTTTTAATACAGACATTCCAATCGATTGTTGGTTTATTTTATATAATTTTCTTAGCGAAATGTCAAACGTATTTCGCAACAACATTCGCACAACAAAAATAACTCTTGTCTGGTGTAAAAGATACAAAACTGTCGTTCCCTTTTGACGGGTAACGATATAACAATCAAAAGCAACGGACACGAATTTATTATTCTCTCACTTTTTTTTACAAAACATATGTCACCTGGAATGAAAATAAAAAAGAAGTGAAATATATTGCAATCGATAGTTTTTTTTTTTTTATACTCAATCCAAATGGAATGCAGAAAATATATAAGTTGACTTGACTTGACATATTTATTTACTTTTTCACATATTTTGAAAGCTCTAATAGACTCACTCTCACTAGTATAGCTTCTAGCACCCTTCCATTTTGTTTTTGAGTCATTTCAATGATTGAAATATAATGCGGGTGTTTTTGTATCTGGAATGTGTCTTTGCATTCGTTGTTGAAGCAAATGCCTTTCTTTTTTATTTGCTTGTATCTTTTGCACATTTTTTTATCAAATATTTTATTTAAATAAAAAAATGTGGCCGTAAAAATGAAAGAATTATGAAATTACTGGTAGCTGTGTGTCGGACGGCCCAAGTTGGTGGTGGAATGTTTAAATATTGACTTTGAACTCGGTTTACGCTCGTTTTGTTATCATCACGGTGTATATAGAAGTGACGGTTTTTTTTTTAGATCGAAAAAATGTATTTTTGCGCAACATTTTTATTTGGAACCAAGCGAGCGAGTGAGGGACTGGAAGGTAAATTGCAAAGCAAATTCCACAGATAATTATTTATTTTTGAGTTAACGTCGCGTCGCCATCGCGTTGGCGGTAGTTGTGGTGAGAGGTAGACTTTATTAGGTAGGAATTGAAAGAAAATTTCAAAATAATTGGACTTTAATTAGCGCGGGGGTGGGGGACTAAAGAGGGGCTTAAATACCAATGGCGGTGTTTTTATTTGTGTTGATTGATACTCGCGGTATTGAAATCAATCATAATGAACGCACATTAATCACGATTTACAGAGCAGAGTGTGAAGAAGTTTAATTGAAATTTAAAAAAAGTTAAAGCGACTTTATGAACGATTTTTGCCAAAAGCGTCAAAGCAATTTGAAGGATCCAATTCACTTTAAGTCGCAGACAACATTTTGATGGAAGACAAAATAAAATTTAAAAATTAGAACATACTTGGAATTACTTTTCTTATTTACTAAAACTAAAATAGTTGTTACCGGCGATTTCAACGTAAACAATTCTACGTGGCTCCGCTGTTCTGGCCTGAAGGAAGCTATGTCGAAATTTGTGCCGAGTAAAACACCACGACTCAGCTTGTTGATGAGCCTTACACGAATATCTGACATTGCATATACCCTTAACTTGATTCTTACTTCTCGTTCTTATAAAGGGTGTTTTTTTAGACGTGTGGTTCTCAAGAAGAAATAAAACGCTTATCATTTAATGTTATGGCCAAGAATTCAGTTTTATTATAAAGATAAGCGATCGAGTAAATTGCAGCCGAAAGGCCCAATTATCGACCACTGCAGCAATTGGGGCCGTACATCAGCAAAAGCGCCCCGATTATTCTCTTCCAAGGCGTCAATTGTCTCGGGCTTATATGCGTAGACCAGTGACTTCACATGACCCCACAAAAAAGGGTCTATAACGAAATTTCAAAGACCATACTTTAAAAAGACTATTTTTCAGAGAAGACTCAGTTTCAACTGACATAGATAAACACGACAAAGTTTCAAACTCTGGTATGCCAACGCTGCACGATTAAAAAAATGGATGAGGCCACACCACAGGCTCACGACGCGAGGTAATGCGCTCATTAAAAATGTCGTTCAATAAATTGATTGTTACATTGGCTGTATGGCATTCAGGCACGAAAAAGTTCCTTATTGACTGTAACATTATGGCCGGCTTCATTTTTGAAGAAATATGGACCAATGATTCCCTCTGCCCATAGAGCACACCAAACAGTGACTTTTTGAGGATGTAACGGCGTCTCAACAATGGCTTCATGATCACTCCAAATACGACAATTTTGCTTATTAACGTACACATTCAACCAAAAAAGATCTTCATCGCTGAACAAAATTTCTCTTTATCCGTCTTGCAAACCGAACCATTATTTTGATAATAAATTTGCACGATTTGCAAACGTTAATCAGGAGTATGAAATGGCAAACCAAACCGAGCAAGTGACAGCTGTCAAAAAGACCAACTCCGAAAAAAGTATTGCCAGATTGAAAACCACACGTCTAAAAAAAAAAAACACCCTTCACATCTAAAATGTACTGTCACCTCTAGATAAGTAGAATCGTTTCGGCAGCCAATGCCTCACGCATATAATGTTAAAGAAAATATCCAATTCGAGAAAGCCAAAAAGAACGGTCTCTAAAATGTTTTCAGCATAAGAACCAATCTTTACGTTTTTTTTGAAGAAAGTAACTATGATGATTCTATAGAGTATAGATGTTTGAAAAGCTTTTAATGGTTGGGTATCGAGTTTTTTTTACGAAAACGTTCATTTGGTATCAACGAACCAGTTCTTTGAATATTTCGAGCTGTTTTTGATATGGTTTGCAGCCACCGGATCTTGAGAATGTATCGCAGACAACGGTTATCGAAGACCAGCAGTAGGCTCGAGATATTGGCAGAGAATTTCCATGTTTCAGAAGCATATAACAGCACAGAGTAAACGTTGAATTCGAAGAATTTCAACGAGGTGCTTAGCGATTTTTTTCCGGAGTTCCACACTGGAGAAAGGATTTCAAAGGATACGGGTTTTGTTTATTCTATTGTTAACATCCAGGTTCGTTCCTCCAGTGCTACATATGTAACTGCCCAGATAGATAAAATGCCTAACCTCTTCTTTGGTTCCTTAAAATAACTTGTAGTGTGTCTTTGCCCATGGTCATTATTTTGGTCTTAGTAGCCTTTTCTACTCAATTGCAGCGGTTGACATTCTAGATGTTAGAAATATATCCTCATGTGACTATTTTCTCCACAGGATACCATGTCTTTCATTTGATCTCACCGTAGCAGTCAGCACATCATCAATTGCCAGCAAAAACAGAATTGGTGACACGACATCTCCTTTTCTCACTCCTTGGCGCACATCAAATGATTCGGAAAGCCTGATGCCTGCTGGGCGTAGAGTCGACCCTGGACTTTATTCTATCGATAACATCTTAGCTTCTGCAGGTTTGTAATGTGGTGTTTATTAAACACATACAAGAGAATCTTCAATAAGAATCTTGGCATTATATTTCGAACGTTGTGACCTTCAACATTTTTCAACCAAAAACAACATTATTTGCCGGCGACATTTAAATTTTTGTTTAAAAAAGGGTTTTCGAGTAAATTCAGTCTTCATTTTATATGTATGTGTGTGTAAAATTACAGTCAGCCAACACAAAACCCCAACAAAACGAAATATTATAAAAGGAGAACCCCAAAAGACCAAAAGCCTTTGAGAGCCAAAAACACAAAAAAAAAAAACATTGCTTCCGTTCCGTCCCATTAAATGTGTCGCCGCCATATAAATATTTTTTCACAACAATTCATTGTTTTTTTCAACTTTTGGCAAGAATTTTAGGTGATAATTTAATTGTTTCGTCTTTTTTTTTTTTTTTTTTTTTTTTTTGTTACTGCGGCTATTTATTTATTTTTCTTTCAAAGTCAAGGTCGTTCGAAAACAAAAACAATGATCCAAATAAACATGAGTAATATTTTAAAACATTTTTAGATGGATTCATTTTTGAAATAAAAAAAAAAAATAGGGCAATGGGTTAGAATAATAAATTGTATGGTGTCAGTTTTGCTGTGACAAATTAGACCAAGCAAATTTTTGGAGCCCAAGAATTCAAGTTAGAATATTTTAAATCTTTATACTTAAATATCTGTGGTTTCTTTTTGCATTTATTTTAGGAAAACGCTCCGAAGCTCTTGGTGAAGGACAATTTTTTCTCGAAAATGAAACAATATTTTCCAAGACATTTATTTATCTAAGAGCATTAATTAATGAATTGTTGTTGGCATAAGAACACCATTATTTATTACATATGTTCTTCACGACATGCTCAATGATGGTAAAAATTTTGTGGCCAAAATGGAAATGTAACTTCTCCAATATTTGGTATACAAAATGGTTTACAGCAAGAAATGTTGAACTCGCCAGAATTCTTTTGCAGCAAGACTCAACTACATTGTGCTGACCGAAAATTGAAAATCAATCTTCAGAAAT
Organism: Platycheirus albimanus; assembly: GCA_916050605.2. Classification (NCBI taxonomy): domain Eukaryota; kingdom Metazoa; phylum Arthropoda; class Insecta; order Diptera; family Syrphidae; genus Platycheirus; species Platycheirus albimanus. The sequence goes on along the minus strand of OU696696.1, from coordinate 21,740,371 downwards.
GCGAAACTATTTTGTGAAGAACCCCATTGTCTAGGGCTTTTAGCGAGAAAGAACAGGAGAGATCTAATGATCGTCGGACCAAGTGGACATCCATTGGCGAGTAAAAGATTCGTTGAATATTTTAGAATCTGGCTAGATCATGTCACGAAATTACACGCTTTCCAACCACCGACCCAATATTTCCAATAAAATCGTCACTGCAATGGCTAATTCACCGCCCAAGCAAGCAACAACCGATGTTTAGAAAAATAATAAGCCGGCGCCGCCACATGATGTTATCTGACATTAACCGCCACCGACGAAGCAATTCCACTTCCCACCGCACACAACGAAGTCAACCACCGGTAACACCTGCCGCACCCGAACCCCCCGGACTCTAATATGGACCACCAACTGTGATAATAAGCATATCACAGCAAAGCAATAAGAATCACAAATATAAAATATTCATGGGTAAGATTAAATTTTGTCTTTATAATTCACAGTGTGTCTTTGCAGGAATAACGTATAAGGAGAAGTGAAAGTTACACTGCAGTGCAATATTTAATGCATGGATGTAATAGATTAAGCAAACATAAATATGACATTGTAAAAAATAGCATTGTATAACGCCATGTTAAGAACGTCGGGCCCCTATTGTTGAGCCGACAAGATTTAAAATATAGTTATAAGTTAGTTTTAGGTCAAATTGTACATAAAACAAATTGAAAAATAAAAAATTCTTAATCTAATCGAACTGCCAGCGCAAATCATACTCGATTTCCCTACCAGTTGACTTAGTACTGTTTAGTACAAAGGGTTTCGTTTCTCATCCAAAGGCACGCTGTATGGGAATACCAGTGAAAAGCTTCACGATTTTTGGTTGTTATTACCGTAAAGAGCCCTGCTCACAGTTTATGTCTTCTTTTCACTTCGCTGTTCGTCGAAGAGGATCGCTAGACCGTCAAAAGGTCACCCGTTTATGTCGTGGAGCGTCTGCTTTTTAGAGAAAGCACCACAGACCGGCAATAGGCCAACCGTTTATGTCGTGGATAGGTATATTCCAAAGAACTGAAAAGCTGACGAACTTGATAAACAAGAAACGACACTTCTCATCTGAATTGAGCACATTTATCTTTGGTGGGCAAATGGCAACACATTTAAAGCGAAAAACCCGGTTTTTACCAATGATGGATCCAAAATGCCCAAGGACTTTGATCGCTCTTAGCGGAGGGTATATACGGTCCATTATAGGAGTCATTAAAGTTCAATGGCTCATATGTAGACACGCCGCGGAATTCGGAGTTCTAGCAAGTGACATAATGCAGAAGCTGCATGACAGAAAAAAAGGTGGAGACAATAGTTCATGCCCTGCACCGTCTAGAAAAGGATTTCCAGACATTACCGAATGGATTTACAAATATTGAAGAATACAATCAAGTGCAATGAAGTGTACACTTTTACCGGGCTGCTGCACGAGTAACTCCTGTGAAAATATTTTAAAATTCAATAAACGAAGCTTTGAGCCGACTGGACTTCTGAAACATTGATTTTAATCGTTAGGATTCAATACGTTATGGGGAAAAAATTCAAACTTAAAAACTGTTTTGTTTGCCTTGATCTAGACATTCATAAAATTCATTGTTTGCTTTGCATTGACTGTACAACTGTCCATGGATTCATTCAAGTTCAGATGACCCGTGATTTTACTTTCAATTTCAAACGCTTTTTTTTGTAAGCAACATCCATCCGCTTCCACCTGCATGTATACAAACACAAGTTTCGACAGCACACAAAAAAAAAATCCATCCAGACACCCTTTGCGTGATACAAAGATAGACATTTTGCTGGTAAATAAACGATATTCCGCATCTGCCGGCACATTTGGAGGCATGCGGATAGGAAGAACTGCACTACATCACTATAACTTATAGCACCAACAACTGCTGCTGTTGCTACTCTTGTTAGGCTGGCGGCTGTGGCTAGTCTGCTGGCTTTGGCACCGGCACTGGTACTGGCATTAGTGCTTGACCACGACACCATTGACCGCGATGTCGACGCGACAAGGATTCAACATTTGGCTGGCAATTAAAAATGCTTTTGACTTTTTTGTTTGTTTCTTTATCCTGCTGCAATTTTCCCGATAGTTGGACACGCCGCGACGCGCCGCTTCGGCCGGCCGCTGGAGGCGTAGGCAGGGCACAGGATGGCAATGAAATTCCGATCGAGGTAATAAAATAAAGTCAAAACTTTTTATTTTAACTTCGGCCCGGTTGCGACCCCTCCCGGCTCTGCTGCATGCATCACAATTTTTGCACTCTAGTCCTCTAGATTGGGGTTGCGTTTTACTTTAGTATATCTCTTGTACAGATCGTGGAGTGCAATTATTCGGTGCTTCAAACGGCATCTCTCATCCATGAAGTCCTAGCTGTGGAGCACATATCTATATTATACCTATTGCATTGGCTTTGGTTTAAACTGGGCTATGCTGCTTGTGGGAATATGCCTCCTCGATTGGCGTCTGTCTGAGTTGAAGTGATTTGTAGCTTAACTCTTAAAAAAAAATGTTAAAAGGCTTTGTGACGCAAATTGGGAATACTAGGTCGATGATGAGCGTGGGATTTATGCATCAATTGATAAGGTCTCAATGCGACGACGACGAATACAACGCGGCAGACTGTTTTTGTGTTTTCGAAACATCAAAAGAAAAGTCACTTTGGACTCGGAATCGGACTTAAAAGGTTGTAAATCTCAGAGACCAGTCTATTGTTCTTTGGTTTTGTGGGTTTTCAAGCCTTCACAAAACAACGATTAATCCTAAAATAATTACGTTGTTGACCATCGGAATTGAGCAAACACCTTCACGAAACCGCCAGCTTCGCAAAAATAATAATAATGGAATTAAACCTTTTTTTCGGAAATCTATCCGCCAGCAAAAAAAAAAACGTGTCTCCATGGTATCGAAACATTTGACCATTAATTACCCTAACCACAAGATGTATTTTCCTTGGGCGGGTGCGGTGGTGGGTATTTAAATTGGCCGGGAATATTTTGAAAGCATAATTTAATTGTAAACACATAAGGGGGACATAAAATGTTGCGACGGATTGTTTGCGCTATTCCAAAGGGATGATGTTTTGTTTAACTTGGTTACGTTTGGACGGGCAAAAGATTGCGCTTGACTTCCTCTTTGTGGGGGAACTTTGATTATGCTGGTCATTATATTTTGTGGTTGTTTTTTAGCAATACTTTGTGTTAATTTTGAGTATTCATTGTGTGGGAAACAAACAAAGAATTCATTTTTAGAACCTAAATCGGAAATGTTTATTTCGAAAATAGAATTTTTATTGATTGGAAAATATCAGGACCACATTCTTGTCAAATTATTTCTTACACTTTGAAATATTGAACAGCGGTATTGACGGGTGTTTTTTTTAGAGGTATACAAATTTAAGTTTGCAATACTTTTTTAACTGCCGGCCATTTTTGCAGCTGTCGCGAATTTTGTTTAGCGATGAAGCTCACTTTTGGTTGAATGAATACTTCAATAAACAAAACGGCGCAACATGTATCACAGCTGATGCAACAATTGATTTGTTGAAGGAAACTTTCGGTGAGCGCATATTTTCGCGTTTTGGTCCTGTGAATTGGCCTCCAGGATCGTGCGATTTAACGCCGCTTGACTATTTTCTGTGGGGATATGTGAAGTTGCTAATCTACGCCGATAAGCCCGAAACGATTGACCACTTGTAGGACAACATTCGCCGCGATATTGCCGATATACGGCCACAAATGTTGGAAAAAGTCATCTAAAATTGGACCTCCAGATTAGACTACGTCCGAATAAAGAGAAGATGCAATATCTGCGAATATTCCGAAATGCCATTTGGGAAAGAAGATAGATTCTTCCCCACCCAACACTGGCAATGCTGACCACATTTTTGAGATTTCACTAAAGGTACCCAAAATGAATACACTTCTTCATGTGAATAATAGCATCTTACAAGTGAGCCAAAGCGAGAAACCGCTACGATTCTTTGTGAGCATTTTGACAGAGCACAACATGCTGGGTTACCATAAAAAGGAAAAGAAGATTAGCACGGATGACTTGTGTGGATGAATGCAGAGTGCATTTTCTCTGTCACTGCCCAGCTTATGCCGCTTAAGAAGTGAAGTTCTAGAAAGCCATTTCTTCCAGAACTTAGAAGAACTATCTGAACAACCGGGTGCAAACTTGCTCAGATTTATCAACGCTTCAAAATGGTTTGAGAATGTATAGGGTTTTTCATACGTCCCATGGTTATTGGGCCCAAAAACCCCCAGGGTATCACAAAAGATCTACATTGATCTAAGTTTTATGGACATAAAATCATCCACCTGCCCACTTACATAACCTAACTTAAGGAAAACAAAATGGCAGCTATATCAGCAAGCCATAACAAGTGCTGCGTCAAAGGTATTGGGCTTCTCGAACCCTCCCCATAGAAACCTCAGGTTGAACTCCGAAGGTATTCGGGCAAACAAACCTAAAACGAAAGCATACAAGTCGTTGCTCCAGAGAGATACTGGAAACCCAGCAATCTCTACGTTGAGCGAAGGAAGGATGTGAAACGCTTGCTCAGAACTCTATAGAAGAGTGAAACAGTCTACAGTCCTGCAAAGATCAGGATGGAACAACATAGTTAATACGCAGGCGATGTTAGCCATCTGGAGAGACTACTTTAACCAGTTGTTTAATGGCGACCACATCCAAGATCCGCCCAAGATCGACTTGTACCAGTTAATCTGGATGACAACCATGAGTTACATCCGCCCAATTAAAATGAAATCAAGATGGCTACGTCACCAGACTAAAAATGACCCAAGCAGCTGCATCGGATGGTCTTCAAGCGGAACTTTTTGAAATCGCTGGAGATGACCTGGTCCGGAGCTTACACCAACTCATTTTCTGCAAAACATGGTCGGAGGAAAGTATGCTTGATGAGTGGAATCTCAGTAATAACTGCACGATCCACAAAAAAGATGATCAAAGGAATCTGCGCCAACTATAGAGGCATAAGTATTTTAAACATCGCGTATAAGATCGGGTTCATGTGAACGTCTTAAGCCGTTTGCTGATGACCTAATAGTTAGTTACCAATGCGGCCTCAGACCTGGAAAATCAACAACCGACCGATCAGGGACTCTACTGAAATCTTCAACTGCACCAGATGGCTGTTTAACATTAGGGGTATTCACGATCTGGTGCAACCAAGTATTGTAAAAGTGCGAAATTGTTTGTATTTCTTGTAGATTGTGAACTCACTTCTTCCAATCTGTAGCAAAACTCACACAAATGTCAAAATCAGGTTGACACAAATGTCAAAATCAAAAGTACAAATTTTGCACCCTTGTATTTTCCTGTTGCAATGGGGTTGAGGTATAGATAAAGTGCAAAAGTGTAACAAAATGACAGCCAGTATATTTGTTGTTGTATTGCAAGAAAACGTAGCACTTCTCCACTTTTACAATGATGCAAGACAAGTTACACCACATCGTGAATACCCCTATTGTGATTTGCGGACAACATTGACGTGATAGGAAGCACAAAGCGAAGCAAGTTTCTGTGCCTTCACTACTATGGAGTCAGCAGCAATCAGAATGGGACTGAAAATAAACGACGACAAGACGATGTATATGCTTTCATCAACAAAAGAAAAGAACCAAGGAGACACTGTATAGAACACTCATCGTTCCGGTCCAGCTATATGGTGCAGACGCATGGACCCTCTCCCAATCAGATGAAAAGTCACTTCCAAAATTCAAGAGAAAAGTTCCGCGTACGATTTATGGTCCGGTCTTCGTGAACAGAGAACGAAACATTTGGCGAAAAAGCTACAACGATGAACTAAACGTGCTGTACAGCGACATAAGCCGGGCCAGAAAAATTCGAATACAACGACTAAGATGGCTGGGCCGTGTAGAGCGAATGGACATCGACGCTCCAGCTCATAAAGTCTTCAACGCTAAACCAGAAGGAGTCAGAACCCAGGTAGACCTAATCTTCCATGGGGCGACCAGGACCGAATACTTGGAGTGCGAGATTGGAGACGGCAGGCTAGTGATCGAGCCAGATGGAGGGATATATTAAGCAAGGCCTATTAGCACCACGCTCTAATTGAGCCAACATAACAACAACAAGGAGTGAAAAGAGAAATGGAATGGTCAATTTTTGACGAAGCCTTAAGGGCTATCGCTATTAGATATATCACTGGTTCACTGGAGTAAAATCCTCAGAGTGCGAGGCGGTTTGGAAGAAAAAGAGTAACATGCCAGACGAAGGCTAAGGATTCCACCTTTTTATGAATCCAATTTCTTAGTTGGATCTTTTAAACTGCCAGTGGTGATCTTAGTTGGATCTTTTAAACTGATAGTGGTGAACCAGTGTCTGTGAGACATATGTTTAAAAATTTGTGTTTTCAGCATATATCCAGATTTGGATGTTTATACAAGTCCAACCTAATTTTTTGTTTAGACATAAAAAAGGGTACCGAAATGACTACCTTGTAAGGCCACCGAAATATCCGGTGTACATGAAGGAGCAATGCGAGGAACCCAAATTGAGTTTAAACAGGATGATTTTACGCGACAAATACTTTACTGAAACCTGTTGCAACCTCTTTTGACACGAATTCCGTAAGGTTAGTCCTTCGTTAAACCATACTAAACTCTTAGATAGGGTATGAAGGATAGTTTAGCAATGAACATATAACTAGAAAAATCAGTTTTGCTACTTTTTGTCATAAAAAGAACGTCAAAGTCTGGACCCTCTTTCTATTTGTGGCTAATTGTGTGAGCCCAAAGGTTTTCAATGTTTGAATATATTAAATTGAATACGATGCACAATTTATTTAATCATCTTACTCTAGTTCAGAAGAAATGTTATAACCAGATGGTTCTTGCTAATCCACAAATTAAAGAAAACTTAAGCCAAAACGTTTCTACAATTTTCATTGCGATAGTCAGTAATTCCTCTTATTCAAGAAAACTTTATTCATCTTTATTCCTCAAGCACACTCATTCTCCTGGAACAATAATTTTTCAAACCGCAAAGAAACTCTCTAAGCCACTTCTTATCGCAACTCAACTTCCCTCCGGATGAAGAATGAGTTCTTCACCCCATTTTCGTAAAGTTTAATCGCATCACAAAATAAATTATAATGCGTTTCAATACAAATCAAGCGTAAGCAATTGCCATGCAACATTCCTCAAAAGCAACTTGCAACCATCTCCATCAAACGGATGAGGTTTTGCTATTCCTATTTCTTTTATCAATTTCTCACACTTGTACACTTTGCTCATAAAGCATACAGCATACACCACCACCACAGAATCATCTTCCCTCTCATCATAAACACTTGCATCACTTCACAACGAAGTTCACATAAAATTCTGTAACCCCATGGAATATGGAAATCATAAAAAAAAAAAAAACAATCTGACAGATTTCTGACTGATTTAACTTCAACACTGCAGACTGCAGTTCATATCGCCCCCAATAGATAAAAATAGACTCTCGTAGATGACCATAAATGCTTGATTTACAATTTTCCGATGGATGTTTCGAGCGAAAATAGAGTGCATAAAATAAGACTCCTCACTTCTCGTTCTCAGTCCTCATCCTTGCCGGGATAATCGTTAATTTGAATAGATTGCCTGAAGGGGAGAAATATATAAAATATACATAAATGAATGAATAGCTAAGTGCGTTTTATTATTTTATTTTGTCCAACAAACTGAAAGGGGAGCACTTAAACCAAAAGCAGACAATCATCTCCTCTTGGGAAAGAGATTCCCATCTACACCCTATTCTATAAGAAAAAAAAAAAAAAAAAACATGTCAGACAGACAAGTCTTTGGTGTCCGAGCTCCGAGTCCATGTGCATCATAGATGATGATTTGCAATTTTATACATTTTTGTAGCCGCTAGCCTGCGTGAGTTTGGAGGATTGCATCTCGTGTTTCCCGAGGATATCACTGCATCGAACGAATTGAGACTTTTACGAGCGCGTTCGGGCTTCGGGTCGGGGAGCTCCATTTAATTTCTATATCTACTTAGAGATGAAATGTGTTGGAAGGAATGAAATTGCATGGCATGATAATTACTATGCGGAACCAATGAGCCATAATGATTTAGAGTCTTATAGCATGCTATTGAGGTATAAGAACCTGTGAATTTGACAGAGCTTGAACTGTTGATAGAGTTTGTTGCGAATACTTTGTATCTTTTTTAAACGTTAAAGCTCGTGGCTGCGAATGACGTTTATTTTATGGAAAGAAATAGTCGATATGTCAGTGGAACTCTTCTTCTTGACATTCATGGATAAGGTTAAGTTTGGCGTTCTTGGGCAAAGAAATCAGGAGAAGATCAATATTTAGAAGCGCTAAGCACCGATCTATTTCTATAAAATTATGACAGCCAGCACTTCTGTATTTTGAAAAGCCACTCCACTTACTTTCTTACTTAAGTTGACGCAGACAGTCCAATGTGGACCACGGCCTCAACCAACAATCCTCGCCAGAATCTCCACTGGGTATAACAAGAGAAGAACTTGAAGTCCAGGAGCAGTTTGAAAATCTCCCGATATGAACTGTCTGGTCTGGGCCATGAAGTTGCTGAAAAATATCAAGGTTTAAGCATACTAAGCTGTTGCATCTAAACCGCTTCAAATCACATATTAAAGTCGCTAATAGTTGGCCGAAAAAAGTTGGGTCAAAAGAATATGGTGAACAGCTTTTTTACAAGACTTCCAGAGAACTTCTACAAACAATAATAGGCAGTGGTGAGAGTGGTTTATGAGTCAAAAACTCAAAATCTCAATCAGCGCTTTTCTGTTTTTTTGCCATCACTTAAGTGACCTGGTACTATGGGATGTTGGGGTTGTGTTTAGGAACTGGGAAAGTACGTTCTCCCGCATGATTCGTAGTTTTCGCTGTTTTTATCTGTAGGTGGGTGATTGGGATGAATCAAACTATTGAACCAGACGATCCACGTAATCGATTTTCAGCCGTTAAGCAAAGAATACACTTTTCTGGTAAGAAGGTAAACTTGATCCCCAAGAAGAATTGCTGAATATTCAAGATAAATTAGGGCTTCCCCAAGGATAATTTTTCGCCTACTTTACTGACAACAATTATGCCTCTTAGTGTCAGTTTTTCAATAGTGGTTCATCCTCGGATCAAAATTTAAAAACGCCATATCTTAGCTCGTTCAAGAGTGGTTTAAGAATTAACTCACTGATTTCCATGAATTAAATAAAGTTGATCCACGGATCAAGAATGTAAAACTAGGTTTCAGTGCTGAACCACGATTGTACAACTCGTACTTAGGCAAATTGCTAATTGGTAAGGGAACATTTGATCCATCAGAATGTTCGCTCAGTTTGCGGGTCAGTTTAAAAGTTTTTCAAGAATCGTATCACGCCACCTATTAGCTAGCTTTTTGCTTCCCAGATGGATCTTTTACCAAACCTTTGATTAACTGGAGCAGAAAAGGGGTAGGTAATGTACGTTTTTTTGAAAACGATCGATTTTAAAAACCTAGAGTCTGATCGCCTTGTCCAGAAACCTAAGTCTGCATCAACAGTTGGCAGAAACCACTTTACATAAAAGAACCCAGAACTATCATTTAAAAAATTGGAACGAGATTCAAAGCATTGACGCTAAAAAAAAAAACCCATCACTCGAGTATTGATGCAAAATCAAGAAAATTCTCAAATCGTTTTTACTGATGCATGGGCAAGATACACGATTGAACAGCGCGTTCGAATGACAAAACTTTACTTTCAAAATGAGAGTTGGTTGGTGCAAACTTGGCGCGCGTGGGACCAATTTTGCTTTAGACGTGGTAGCCCTGAACGTTCGACTCTTCAACGCTTCAACATTTGGCGGCCCGATTTGAGACTGTTCGATAATAATCAATCAACCAACATTCCTTTGTCAAATGCACGCGAGATCGGCCAAGAACATGAAATTGAAAGTGTACAGCCGAATTCGAAGCTGTCCACAAGAACTTGGTCTTCCGCAGACTTTAACTTGGAAAGTTCTTTTTATCAGAAAACTAAAGCCAACCGTCGTAAAATGCATCCAATGGTTCAGAAAAACATACTCCTTTACTCACCGTCTAGATTAAGGTCGGCCGAGAGTAACTTCTACGAGAGATGATCGATATTTGCTTTTTCAAATGGGAATCAAAACTGTAAGGGGAACATCTATAAGTGCTCAAACGGTTAGGCGACGTTTACTAAAAGGTGGTCTGGGAGCAAAAAGACCTGATTGTGTACCGCATGCGCGGCTCACGGTAGAGCACAAGCGATTCCGATTAGAGATTGCACGCATTCACCAAGTTTGGACGGAGGCTGACTGGAGCAGAGTTCTCTTTGCTGATGAGTTCATATTTAGCCTGAGGTCTCCAGATGGACGTAACAGAGTCTAGAAACGACCAGGTGAGAGATACTCTTTCGCGAAGATTGCCCAAAGGGAAAACTTCTGTGGAGGTTCGGTCACGGTTTGGGCAGGAATTTCCCTAAGTGGAAAAACCGAGCTGTTCATCGTAGAAGGATCGGCAAATTGTAGCTAATATGTCAACAGCATACTCAAAAAATAAGGCGTTTCATTCACACCATTTATTGGTGAAAACATCTTACTGATGCAGAACAATGGTAGGCCACATGTCGCCGGGTGCGTTGTGGATGGAAGAAGTGGAATCGGTTATGAATTGCCCTGCGATGAGCCCGGGCATGAATGCTATTAAACATGTTTGGGACGTGCTTGAAAGAAGGATTAGAAGTTGCTCGTCCTTACCATACAACAGCACAACATGCTTTCGGCATTGTTCTTTTCTTCCCATACAACATACATACTTAGTTTTAGTCTAGCAACATTGCATATTTCATGAAACAAAAACTATAAGACGAAATATCTTGACTTACGAAATTCATCGCTGGATAGAACAGATTTGTTTTTGTTCCCTCTTTTGCATTTACTTCTCGCTGCGGCCTTACCTCTTCGTTCAACAAACGCTTTCTTATTTGGTGAATCTGAATTTGTATGTGTCATTCATTCGCTAGGTTGAGGAAAGAAGAAGAAGCAGAAATAACTCTCATGTTGCCGACTTATTTGACAAATGGAGGGTTGCCACTCAAAAAAATAAAAATGAGCAGTGGACTTAGTTTTAGCAGAAAATTATTGCAATTGCAGTTAAGTGGCACAAATGGCCAAATGAAACAAATGCAAAGTGAGGTAGGTTTAAAAATTCATTTTACAAGCAGATTGCAATTTACAAATTTAAATAAATGTATTTTATCTACTAAAGCATAAAATAAAGATTAAGATATAAAGAAAAGTGAATTGAAGTTGTCTTAGATAGGTATAAATGTGAAAAATTGTTAGTTGCTTGGTTTACAATAGCTTTAGCAAGTTTAGACTTATGTTTAACCGATTTACTTTTAGAGGACATAAATAATTGAGGATTGATTGGCGTGTTAAAATGATTTCGAAGCTTCTAGAATTTTTTTTTTGCAATGCCACAGTACAAAAATTTTCGTTCATGAAACTCGGTTCGTGTTTATGTGATACCGTAAAACAATAAGAGTAGATTCCTTTAAATAGTTTATAAACTCATTTCTTTTCAACTACTTACAACTTTCTTACTAAAAATAATTTAACAAAAATTAAATAAAAAAGTTTATGGCACAATTTTAACCTAATTGCCAGCTGCAGACCTAAATCCTTGACACACACATTCTTATCGCTGAAAAAGAGTCCATTTATAGAATTCTTATCAATTTAATTTTCAGTTTGATTTCTTCGTGTGTCTCAAAAAAAAAACGATAAAAAATTCAACGTGCAAATAAAAATAAATTCAATTACTTTTAAGTTCTTATCGTTTTTGCCATGTCACTCTCAGAAGTCATGAAAGCGAGTTTTAAGGATTATATAGCAAATTTTTTGAAAAAAAAAGAAAAACTGCTGAAAGGGCGTAGTTCCTTTAATTAAACAAAAATGAATTCTTTCTTTGCAAAAACACAAATTGCACCCTTCTTCGGGTTAAAAAAAAATCATGTATATGGGGCGTTGGTGGCTCACTCTTCTTCCAGCAAAAGCAAATGTGCACTCAGCCAAGCGTAAGGCTCTTAAAAATCATACCCACGCTGCTGGCGGCTGTTATTATCAAAAAAAAAAAAAAACTCGTACGAAATATGCGCCCCCTCTTATTTATGTCTTGTCTTAAAGTACACGCACTAATAAATTTAATTACACCTAAGTGTTTACAGGCACGGCTTGGGCTTCTCTTCCTAGACAGCAGCAGCCTGCAATTCCTTTTGTTCTATTCCAATAAAAAAAAGAGCACAAAAAAAGGATTGCTATGGAACTCGCAGAAGAAGAAGGTAATAAACCTTAAGCCAAGTCCCTAAACACTCCTTTTTTTTTTGCAATTTAGCGACTGACTTGTATGACCATTCTGGTTCGATGAGCGTTGTTGTCCAGGATAGGATAGTGGATAGTGGATACCAAAGTGCAGCAGCACTTCCAATGAGTGTATAATAATGACCACGAGACTGCGATACCAAATTAATGTGGAACCTCCTCAACGCTTCAAGTTGTAGAAAATTTATCGCGCAGTTTCTTTTTTTTTTATTGCAAATTCAATAAATTCTTCTTGAGAAGACATTTGCAAGCCGCGCCGCGCCGGCCGCATTGACCGGCTCCACTCTCTCTTTCCCTCTCTCCTTTTTTTCTGGGGTGTAATAAATCTTTGAATGATTGCAAAACCGATACCAATATAGGTTCCCAGTTCCCAGCCAGTCGGCGTAGCCCTATTCTCAAGAAGAATTTTCCTACAGTTTGCCATCAGGAGTCAGGACATGACATTAAATTAACATAGTCCATGCCGCGTGAATGATACTACCAGCGTGATAATTTTTCCTACCAGGTCGCTTCCACAGATGGTATTGGCAAGACATGCTGATATTTTGACACATAGCCGGCCTGACTTTTGCATAGCCATTTACAAGATGGCGTTAGCTTCATAGTTCTGTTCGCATACATATGTGCTTTAGTTTGAAGTCAATGGCTTTTTGTTATCACTCATTATGTTGTTGGTGTGCAATAATTCTGTACTGTATTGTGCCAGAGATGTTAATGTTCCTAGAATGGTACTTCACAATAAAGTATCTTCTTTGTTCGCATTCCGAGAGATTGTAAAACATAAAAAATAAATCAGGAAATGCACATATTGAGTGTCTAATCGGTTTGTGGCATGAATGCATGCACATTTTTATCTGAAGAGGATTTTCTTGCGGAAGTTCTTTGAATTTATTTGAAGAAGTCTTAACCGATGTTATGATGCTTTGATTCTTGTCTTTTTAAGAAACTTTAAAATGGGAACGAAAACAATATGGCATCCCTTATGATTAGGTAAGGGGAAATCAAGCTTAATTCCTTACAAACTTGACACTTTAATAGGATCACAAATAATTTTTGTTTCTGATTCAAAAGTACTTAAGGAGTTATTGATACCCTGAGTTATTGATATCATGAAGTAACACAGTGAAACCGTGAAAGCCTTAAGGAAAGTAGGAAAATTGGTATTTAATGTCTAAAAATAGTAGTGGGAGGGGAGTAAAGTGGAGAATTTTCCCTCTTGTAGTGCCGCTAAAAAATGAGTTTCTATCTTCATAGTACGGCCAAAATTAAGTCCGAGGGAAAATTGTTGGACAATCCTAGCGATGCTTTTGCCTATTTTTATGGAGCATTGTTTATGAAAGTAGCCATTAAACAATGTGAGACAAGGAACATTACGGTGATGTTTAAGTACACAAAAAAAATCCTTAATGGGAAAGGTTATATGCTTTCAAGACAGATGACAGCACTGATTTTTTGAAGGACTTAATTAAACACGATTTGTAATTCGCCGTTGGACAGTGCTGTCAGCAAGTCAGCCGCAAGAGTTAAGAACAGGATTGTAAATCTGGAAACGAATATGAAAAGCTGAGTTTACTTGCCTCAACAAAACAATTTACTGTATTAGAATTCTTGGGTAAGAGATCGTTGATAAAGATGAGGAAAAGACTAGGTGACAGAAGGTAGCCTTGGGGCACACCAACATTTATTTTGTGACTATCAGATTGACAACCGTCCAAAACAACGCGAATACAAAAAGGGAACTTTTAATCTATAAAAGAATCCTGTTGCCAAACTCTGTTCGATGATTTTGAAATATCAAGCCCGAAAATCGTGCTCTTTGAAAAACGATACGAAGAAAACCGTACTGACGGTCATTAATAAGTTTCCGTTTCTCAAGATATTTTCTTTAGTCTGTCGGCTTATCAGGGTTTCTATGACTTTGGAAAAAAAAGGACGTAAGTGCAATTGGTCGGTAGCTTGAAGGGGATGTGATGAAAAAATAATGCGGTTTTCCATTTACTCGAAAAGAGACCTAAAGAAAAGGACAGATGAAAAAGCTTAGCCAGCGTGGAAGCAAACCTCTTCAAAACTAGGGAGATACTATCCTTGCCAGCGGATTTGTTAGTTGAATGTCATGTCGGGTCTCGCGTGTCGTAAGACAGTAAATCTGTGTCAAATATGTCTCTTTTTGACAGTTAACGAATCGTTGTGGCATGCATTTTTGCCTCCAAAGCGCCTAATGAATAATTACTTCTGTGTCAGCAGAAGTAATGCAGCCGGTTAATAGAGCCGTTCTTATTCCTATCTTTTTATGGAGAACAGGATCTAGAAATGAAGATCTCAAACAAAAAAAATGACAAGTTCGACAAAACCTTGTTATATGCCGGTATCACCAAAAGATCAACAATCAAAGTTGGTGTACGTCAGGAAAGTGTCATTAGGCCTTTACTCTTAATTGCAGTTCGTGTCTATTGGCTTCAAGGCAAAGTGAAGAATTCAAAAGGACTTCTCTGACAATGGTGCCACCATAATCCACATGTTTCGAAGAAAAATGGCTATACCTACTATTGTTGCAAAGAACACTGAATACTGTGCTGCCCGTTACTAGCCCACACTTGGCTCTTCTAGACATTTATTCGAAGCTTCCAAACTCGAAAAAATTGTATGTATTAGACATGTAGATAGTGAAGCGATATTGAAAACTACGCGACTGTAATTTGAGTTTGAAAACAGATGAAGATACGGAGGAGACGGTACCAGATTGGCATCTAAAATTAGAGTACCTATTAACGACAAAATTTGGGATAAGGGATGTTTAGCCTAACTTCGTTCAAGAACCTGTTTTATTATGGGAAAATACTCTGTCTTGTCCGAGCTTCTTGGACGGAGTTGGAAAAGACAATGCCAGCCAGTCGATATATCGATGTTGTCCTCAGAGATACCTCGGCAGGCTAGCTCAGAAGACACTATAATGACAATTGTCTTGTCCTGGAAACAGTTGTTCAGATGGAACAATGATTGTCTCATTTTCTTGGCCTTTGCATTGTCCCATGTGAACCCCGCTTAAATGCGAAAAACAAAATCCTTCAAATGGCTACCACGGGTAGATTCACAGCACGCTATTTTTTTAACATAGTTTTTAACCACTTTTTCGTAAATTCGAGCGGTACCTCGGTCATGACATGAGTAATGTTGGTTTTTACTGCGTCTAAAGATCGCGGATTATTCGCGTATACACGGTCTTTGCGTAGCACCACAGAAAAACAAATTAGCACTGTCAAATCGCATGATCTGGGTGGCCTATTAAAGTCACCAAAACATGAAATTACGCAATTAAGCCATAATTTGTTCGTGTTGTGTGGATTGTTGCCCGTCTTGTTGAAACCCCAATATGTCTTTCAATTGGCCCAACAAAAAATCACGCCACTTCAATTGCTACGAACGCTGGGAAAAAGATAACTCGGATCATCAGCAACATTTGCACTTGCAGCAGCAATATTTTCGACTGTGCGTGCATTACGATGATGCACGGGCCTTACGACTTCAGTAACGTCTCCACTCTCTTCAATTTTATTCCGTAGTCAGTCGATTTCTTCTACGTTTGAATCAAAACTCTTGTAGAAAGTTAAAATATTTTTAATGCGTTGTTCGATTGTAAAGCGATCCATTAAAGCAAATGGAAAACAATCAACTAATATTATGACACTTCAGATGACAACTGAGTTTGACAGGTGTCAAATGCCAGTGCTACAAACTTGAAACCACAAAATGAATGACCCTGTATGAAACCGTAGTCAAAAGATTTTATAAGCAGCATTTTATGTATTCAACAAAAATAAAACTCTCAAAATTTTGTTACAAAGGAGTTTGAATAAGCTTCAGTACGGCACCAGTATCGTCTTTTCCGTCACGTCTTGCTCTGTTCTTATGCAAATATTGTCTTCTTATATCTAGCACCCCCTTATACAAAAGACGACAAATAAAGTGCATATAATATACAAATTATAAATTAAAGAAAAAAAAAAACTCAAAGTGAAACAATAGGCTCTCCCTCTTTGTTGACCGCAATCATTTGTTGCCATTTAATTCAATTACCCGATATAAACAATCAACTTAAATGGTCCATCTACGATATCTGTGTTGTGTTTCGCAAGCTCACCGACAGACCGACCGAAGCTACGATGGACCGGACGGTACAACGGACGATGCCATCGCCAAAGCCACCGTCCGTCACGTTGCGCTACGGTTTTTGCACTTTGAAAATGAAATAAATTTTCGTCGTCTTCTCCGTTGTAGTTGTGTATCCAAGCTATTGTTTTGGCTCGGGTTCTTATTTTTTTTTTTTTTTTTTTTTTCACAAACATAAATTTATTTCGCTATCTCTCATGTGCGCCTATGTATCTTATAGCAATTCAAGGACTCACTAGGTGATGGAAAGATGAGATACAAAAAACATTAAACGCTCCGACAACGGACAGTTCGTGATTTCGTGTAATTGCAATTTTCCGAAATATACTTTGACTTCTACTGTTCATCTATAGATGCGATTAAAACACTATTGTCGTGGTTTGGTTCTACTCCCCAAGGGACACACAACACACAATGCAAAACATAGAGAGAGAGTGTATCTATTAAGTGCTCTGGACTTGTATCTTCTAGTCGGCAAATTTTCTTTTCTTCGATGCGGAGGAATATAGATTGAGATCTCGCGAAATGAAATTTTAACTCCATCAAGAGCAATGGGTTTCTGGGGCACTCCGCTAACTACGGGCAGGTACATAGTATATACAAAATATTGGGAGCGATAGAAAAAAGGAGACAACAAGAGGGTGGACGCTAGACTTTTGTTTGAAGTTCAATTTCAAAATGGCAACTTAAATTGGATGAGAGTCGCTTTTTTTTTTTGCGTTGCCTGCTTTTAGAGTAAGAGATTAGTTTTAATTGGAATCAGCAGCAGGCTAACATGAAAGGAAATGGCTTTTTATTGAAAAGTTTCTTCCTTCAGGAATTGAGGTCATTTGTCATTTTTTTATTTTAACTGAATTAGTAGGCCATTTTGTTTTGTTCGGAGAAAACAATCAGATTAGTCGGAAAGAGGAAATTGTTGGTCTTGTTTAAAAAAAAAAAAAGATTCCAGCACGGAAATTTGTTTGAAGGAGTTGCTATATGGTTCAGAAAAAGGTTGCGATGAACGTTTCGATATCCTAGTTTCAAGTTCATTTTTAGTTAAGATACGTATGTTAGAAGTTAGTAGTACCCCGTGGCGTAGTGGTTGGTGTGTCGGAGTGCCACTCCGAAGGTTTTGGGTTCAGTCCCTGACGACTTAACCTAAGTTTTTTTACCGGGGAACTGAGTCTTGCGAGGAAGTGACAAACCCTCCAAGAGTGATTAATGTCATGGAAAGTGCTTCTCTGTTAGCCTTTCGGATTCGGCGGTAAATTGTAGGTTACTTCCATTTCTGCAGAATATCAACGCACACACAGGAATGGTTGAGAGTGTAAGCCGCAGGTGCCGGGCCTGCTTGGAGCTGTTGTGCCAACATTTTTTTATTTAAGTATGTTAGAAAAAGATGTGCCAATCGATAATAATTAATTGTCAAGCTATGTGAACTAGAAAAGAAATTGGGCACACAATTCGGTCTTTCAGTAACAGCAACATCAGCTTAAACGGCCCAGCGATTAAGAGGGCTTCTGGAATTAGCATTCTGTTTTCTCTGAAAGCACTGCCACAGAGCTCTATAGGTTAAGCCACGTCGATGGTCTAAGGCTCGGAAAGAAAAATCCCTATGTGCACCTTCTTGCAGTGGAGAGCTGGTAACGGTTACGCACAAGGGAAAGGCTGACGGTATAAGCAAACAAGCCAGCATTTCTGGTCAAAGCACAATTTCCCAAAATAGGCACCCCTAACCCATACAATTCGTTGCGTCTGTTGCGGCAACGAATTCAAGAGACAGCTCGATCAAATACACGTGTTCTTATGGGTTAATACGCAACGCATCAACGAACAAAGCAGCAGAACTTTTAACTTTTCCTCTCCGTCGCCGCAATGGACGAAACGGAGTCTATGGGTCGGGGCCTTAACACAGATAACACAGAAATCCACATAAAAAATCAATACCAATAACAACACCCTAAACGACAAGGCATCAAATGTGTGCTTCCCATTGAGACGATGTGGGAAAATGTATAAATGGTTTTTATGGAAGCTGGATCTTAAACGGTCCAAGGCAATAAAGAGATAGAGACTTCAGAATATCCCAATTCCCAAGACACCTGGGATGAAATAACACACTGCAGATGCAGAGCACTCGAAATAAGTAAAAATAATGAAACTGATGCTCATCGGAAATAGTTTCGCGAAACGAGTATGGAGCAGCTCAAAAGATTGTGCAAATTAATATTCCCTCACCGAACAAGGACCGCGATCGGAATCTTGAAAAACAACAAGGCAGCTGGACTTGATGGCATGTCTGCCGAATTTCTAAAAGCAGACTCCGACTTGGCAGCCATTATTTTCTGATTGTTTGTAAAAACGAAACCTTTCCCAGGAAAAGGAACGACAGAGTAATGTTCGAGCTACCGCAGGAAGGTGATGTAACAACTTGGCGTCGTCGTATCACTGTCCGTATTTCCGAAGTTAAATCAACCATTGTTCGCGATAGGAAAAAGTCCAGAATCGAGTATACGCGATCATGTGTGAATCACCTTGACACATTAAGAATGAAGTCCGTCGATTTCGAGAAGGCCCTTGATTGCATTAATCGTGATGTTATCGGGAGGTCTCTTGATACTGGAGGCATCTCTAGTTAAATTGTTGTCATAAGAAAAGAATCCTACAACATCGCAAGGTGTTTCGTTTTGCAGATTGGACAGCTTTCCGATGCCTTCGAAGTGAGAAAGGGTGATGTTCTCACACCGAATTTGTTCTCGTAATGGCGATTGGCGATTGCCACTTGGTATTCAATGGCATCCATTTCACCATTTGGACTAAGCTGATGATAACTGTCTAATGGCAATCGGCACTGATGACCTTAACCATACATAATGTGTAAAATGCTTCAACAAAATTTAGAAGCGACTGGCTTAGAGATTAACGCCAAGAACACACAAACAGCCTGAACCAACAACTGCAGGTTATTGTGAGACATGAGGCAATAGATGAGGTCACTCAGTTCAACTACCTGAGAAGTTATTTGTCAGTCGATGGTGAAATAGACCTGGACGACCACAACAGGATAAGTAAAACTCGAAGTGCTTTCGGAATCCTTTCTCTAGAATGGAAAAATTTGCTGAAATTGTTTGTGAGACGTGGAAATTAGGCACAACAAGCTTTCCTGTTGCCTGGTTAACATCTTAAAGATCCGCTGTCCACAAACTATATCCAATAACGAAACTGTGGCTACGGACTTGGCAAAAAGAAGTGGATGCAGACATCAAACAAAGAAAGAAGCGCCGAATTTAACATGCTGGGCTATCGTCCAAGGAATAGAGATGGATTTGATTACCACCCTTTGCTCCAAAAGGAGTTGAAGTCTGGATGCCGGCAGCAGTTTACGGAAACTAAGAAAGAGAAGGATATTTTTAAAGTAGTTTGGATTGCTGGGAAACATTTTCTAAAAGCGCCTCTTAAGATTTCACGACATGACGTTTGAAACACAGCTTGTAATATGTTTAACTACTTGTATCGTTAGTAATATGAAGGTATTGTTTAATACCCCCCCCCCCCCCCAATTATGTGTGGATCATTTAAATGTCCGCCGGGTCTTTTGTTGGCGCACATCCACAGTGTCCAATTTCCCATGACTCTAGCGTATAAATCAGGCCGAGTTCTTGTGAGCGATGCGAAATCGACTGCCTCGGATACTACTGCACACTCTCACGAACGTCGGCATGTTTTCGGGATATCTTTTGATTCGCTGGATTAAAATTTATCCACCACATAGCGAATAGGCCGATTCTGACGACCGTACAATGGGCGAAGAGCGCGGAACGTTGCTCGAACAGACAACACATTTTGGTAATACAATTTATCATATGCACTTGTTGTTGAACTTTGGGCAAAACAGACTGAATAAATGACAGCAAATTTGACAGGTAAGCTTCAACAAATTGGTCGCATTCAACTGTCAAAGTTCGACAGTTCCTATATTTAGCATCAAAACAACAATAGGGTATTATTTCACAAAGTGTGTCAGGGTAACTCAGAATTTCGGGTGTAATTTTAGAAAAAGGAGAGGCGTTGTCGATAATAACCATGAATTTCGGGTACTTATAGCCTCTACATTCTCCTGCAACAAAGTCAATGCGTTGACTGACAAAGAACACTCAGGGATAGTTGAAAGTGTATGTCAAATGTCACTAGACAAAGGCTCTTCAAGAATAAGCACTTAACACATTATTAACTGACATTTTACTTGCTGTCAAAATGCCTGCACTTCATTTCTTGTAATAAGACATTGCAAAAAAAAAATATATATATACCACCCGCCATCATTACTGGAATTCAAACAACTTCAAAGAAATATTTTGAAATACAATTCACTTGTCACGCCAAACTCCCCCGTGAATTTATCTTTCCCTTTCGTATTTTTTGTCGACGCATCTTGTGGTGGATATATAAAGACCTAAGGCTTAAACACCCTTTGCAATTAATTTTTCCTGAAATTCGCATTGGTCGATAGATTCTTGTCTAATGAAGCCTTTAGGTCGGTTGTGAGACACTTCAGCGGAACAATAATGCTCTCCAACAGTGCATGCTCACGTTTTTCCCCTTCCCACACATTTTTTTCATACCTCAAGAGATTCTAATCAAATCGATAATTCTAAAAATACTATATGAAATTCACCCTTCGAAGAAGAAATGTCTATTTCACATTTCAATCTTAAGATTCCCTTAAGGCGACTCTTAAGGCATCAAGAACAACTTCAGTGTTCCAAATGTGTCTGTATCTGAACGCACCCAGACGAGACTTCTTCAATTCAAAAGAATACGAGTAGGTAGGTACACATGCAGGGAAAAAGGGGGCTAGCAAACACATGTCTTCCGTTCAAACGGAAATTGCAAGGAAGAACAAACATGGTGCGGGGGATAAACATTCTCGTATGTACAGTATATAGACAGAGACACCCATCATAATCCTTAAGTACATAATATTATACATTTTTCTATGTGGTCGCATTAAGATCATATTCCCCGGCACTCTGGCAACCATAACCATAACACAAGTCGTCTCCCAGTCCTCCCAATATGGCTCCTCGTTTGAAATTCGAGAGCATATCCGCCGGATGAAAATATTATACAAAACAACAACAACAACTGTATTAAAATAAATCTATCTTTTCAAGTTAAGCTAAAGAAGAAAATATAAGTCTAAAAGACCTAGAATAGAAGAAAGAAAAAAAAAATAAACCATTTCACTTGTGCCACAGTTTTGTGTGGTGTCGTGTCGTGTCTGTGTCTTGTTGTTACTCAATATTTTGTGCTTAGCTCTTCGTAAAAGATGTGGAAGATTAAAATGATGAAATGTCAAGGTACAACGACAACAAATAACAAGCAGGAGGGGGGGGAGGGCGCAAAGAAGAGAGGTACAAGACCCCAGAAAGAGTTTTATTTCTGTCGCATAACATGATTTTGCCATTTTCACCACAAAGTGCATTGAAAATGAATGAAAAATTGCACTGCGATTGCGATGGCGATGTGCGGAAAATACCAACCACACCCCATGTTTTTTTTTTTTTTTTTGTAAATGAATCTAGATATTTTGTTGCAGTTGCAGAACAACTAAGTCTTCTTCTTGCTTTTGGCCTTGATATAGTTTCTGAACCCATAAAACTTAGGGGGCTAAAAGATACTTAACTGTACAATAAGTTCAAAAAAACAGGTTAAAAATCTTCTTAAGACATAAATTCTTTTATTTGCATAAATTATTATATTTTTAAGTACATTCAACAATGTTTACATGTGTTGATATCGTTTTGTTTTTTAAGTCGAAATTTGTGCAAATTTTATTTCAGTTTTCTTTTTTAAGAGCTATTTTTAACTAAAATTATGTGTTTTGAAATGGGTTTTTTACTTGATGAAAGCTTAATAAGATTTTATGTTTGTGTTTTTATTAGCGTGAATATTGTTTTTCGATATAAAAGTTGGTTTGGTTATAATTGTGTGGTGAGATGTAAGGAAGTTTACATTGAGTTTACGAGTAAAGCTAAGCCGGTTTGCTCATGATTATGACTTAATAATTTAAGGCACTCAAACATACATTTATTGGCAACAACAAAAATAAAATAAAGTTGAAGAACTTTGCATATCTTATCTCAAGTACCAAAATGTAATTTATATTTCAATAAGACAATTGGAAATAAAGTTTTAACGCCTGCCGTATTTATCAAGGATTTGCATATTTAGAGGGATTCATCGTCATTTGACGAAAATTATTAAACTTTTTACTTTTAAAAGTTTCGAACTCTAAAATTTCTTTTGGTAAAAATGTAACGTATTTCGTCTTCTCCAGCTCGATTGATTTATTAATAAATTAAAATACTTTGCAAACAACAAACATATTCTTTAAAGTAAAGATCAATAAAAGGAAATTCTAAAATAAGGAATTATGGACGCAATATATTTTAAAGTATTTACTTATGTAAATCCTTAAAGAAGGATTTTAAAAACTTTTGCAAGTAAACAAAAAAGAAACAGTTTTAAAATTATGTAACGGGTGTTTTTTAGAGCTTGATAACTTTGAATTTTAATACAAGACAGAAATTTTGTTGGAAATAATCCTAAAATTCTGGTAGATAACTTTATGGCATTTATTTTTTAAATATGATTTTCGGCATATGCCACCGAGATATATAGTCAATTCGATCAGTCCAATTTTTTACTTTTTTTCCAATAAATCTGACCTTATGGCGTCAATCGTGGCTTGAATATTGGCTTTCAATGCTTAAAGAGTTGCTATGGTTTGTCGGCATAATCCAATGACTTAACATAGTCCCATAAAAAGTAATCGAAAGGCGTTAAATCGCACGAAAGCGGGGGCCCAGTTAACAGGACAACTTCTGGAAATAAAGTTGTCACCAAATAACGGGATGTAATGGCTTGATGATTGTCTTCGCTTCAACGATCGCAAAAACGATTTATAATTGCACGAACTGCTTGCTCACTAGGCAGATTACGTTGACCATAAAATGTATGAAGTGCTTTATGAATTTTGCGAACACAATAATTTGGAAGCGTTATTCCGGCGTTAAGCGATTCATGATGAGTTCCCAAACCTTACTGAATAGTAATGTGATCACCGTTTGACATACTTAACTGTCAAACCATAGACAATAACCGGCGAAAAAACACCCGTTATAATGCCTTAATGATCCTTAATGCAATAAACTGCAGATTAAAATTTTTGATATAATTCGTTTGATGGTTTTTGAAGTGAAACTTCTTTAGGCTCATGGGGGTAAAATTTTTACTGATGCAGCGGAAATAAGCGTGACTTCCGTCCCCGAAAATGGAGAGAGCGATTGATACCGAAAGACAGAGAGTGAGAAAGAACGAACGTAGCATGAAGCACATAGCCATGGAGCGAGAGTAGGGAGCAGGCGAGTGAGAAAGATCGAGATAGATATGTAGAACGAGAGAGAGAGAGAGAGAGAGAGAGAGAGAGAGAGAGAGAGAGAGAGAGAGAGAGAGAGAGAGAGAGAGAGAGAGAGAGAGAGAGAGAGAGAGAGAGAGAGAGAGAGAGAGAGAGAGAGAGAGCGAGAGAGAGAGCGAGAGAGAGAGCGAGAGAGAGAGCGAGAGAGCGAGAGAGAGAGCGAACGCCGCATTACGCACAGTGCCATGGGGAGAGAGAGCTGTGGGTTAGGTAAGGTTTATTTTATAATAGCACAAACTGGTTCTGCATATCAATAGTGGGTAGGTCAAGGTCGGCGGCTGATTGTTAAAAATAGAACGGTGGTAGCTTAATGGTGGGGAATATTAATCGTCCAAATGGGTGAGCCTGAGCATGTAATGCTTCATTAAAGAGTTAGTGAGGAAGATTGAGAGAGAGTAAGGGAGATGTAAAAAAAAATACACGCTATTGCTTTATGTATTCGTTTAGTAGTTATATATTAGAACCTTAGATGGCAATTCTTTCGCATAACGTCTCGTGCAGTAAACACAGATTTTTTTGTATTTATTAACATTATCATTAGTACGTTTACAGTGTGTAAACAGTGAGTTAAATTTATAAATACACGTTTAATGATAAAATTGTAAGTCGTCCTATACTAATACTAAGCAAATGTTCATATATTTGTTATCTTTATGTTAATTTACAATTTTGTATGCTAATTCCTTTGCAGGTTAAGAAATTTTAATATTTACAAATAACATGTGGCATTTTAATTTGACACTCGTCATTTAAGAATTTAATATACTATTTTTCATAAAATATAAAATAAAAATATTTAACAAATTCTCTTTTCTAAATTTTAATTTAAAAAAAATTAATTTATAATTTCTAATATTGGCAAAAAACATGTGGCATTTCAATTTACAATTCGTCATTTGAGTTTTCAATAATGTAAGTATCGAAGAAATAAATTAGAAAATTAAAAAAAAATTCAATTTATAATAATTTGTATTAATTGTCGACACTTTTAATTTTGTAATGACAATTAATCATTAAATTCCTAACATATCTTCCTTCCCCCCCTCTAAGTCTCGGAAATCTAAGGCTTTAGATAATTATAAATATAAACGAGACTTAAAAATTAGTTTGCCAAAGAAGTTTCACTTCTGACATGTGTACTTTGTACCCACGCACTTTTTTTTTTATTAGATGACTTACGTGTTTTTATTTATAAAATGAACTTAATAAAAAAAAAATTAAATAAGTTAAAAATATTGCGAAATTCATGGTGCGCCCTTTTTTGTTGTAACTTAGTGTGGTTTTCAAACTGTCAGAAAAGATTTCTTTTTTGTTTGCAAACATTTTGGACATTGAAATTTTTGTTCATTCAGGGTTATTTTGGACTGTTTTGCCACATACAACATAAACTGTTTTCAAAGGAAAGAAAGATTTTCAAATCAATAGGTTAAAACATATACAAAAGTATTTAAATTTATATGTTTAAGAGCTTTATTCTATAGAAAATGTTCATCCATTAAAAAGCATTGATTACTATGTTATAGTTGATTTAACTTTATCCTGGTAGAAATTGTGAACCTTTTGAATGAGTAGATAACCCGAAAAACTTTGGAATGATATTCAATAAAACTTAAACTTAAAGTGTTCATATATTGATGCTTCGGTGAGCAAATTTCATGGAATACTTCACTCCTTATAGGTGATCAAATATTTCACTTCCACAAATTCAATGTTGCTTACAACACAGTGCGAGTGCGTTGTTTTTCAAATGTTGGTAGATTCTACTCGAGTATCTTACTCCCTCCTACTACATCAAAGATGAATAAGTGGGTAAAAAGATTTCAGAGAGAACTAAAGTGTAAACTTCTTTCGCGACGATGTGAAATGTGATTTGAAACTCGATGAAACGAAAAAGCGACACTAAAAAGAGGAAAACATATTAGATGTATAAAGAACTCAGCCAACGAAAGATTGAGATGGAAGATAGATATTCAGTGTTTCATATTACCTTCGTCTTCTCTTTAAGTCCCAGCGGTAAAACGTAGTTCTTAGAATACGAGAACGTATTGAAAACAGAAATGCAGCCAGAATTATTCAGGGGGATTAAGGAACACTTAAGGTTATGTTTGGTTAGATAGTTTTCACAAAAATAAATTCATAACTATAAAATTTTCGAAGAAGAACATAAAATTCTAATTAATTCGCAAATCAAGTATTTCTTAAAATTTTATGTTTAAGTATTAAAAAAGGCAAGAAGTTTTTTTTTTTTTTTTAATCAACAAATTTTACGATCAATTGTCACCTTCACATTTTAATTTAATTCAATCTTATTAATGATGAGGTGAGTTGATGATGAGTGATGACTAATTTTAACATGCTTTAGCCATTTGTGAATTTGTGAATTGTGAATTTTTTTTAATTAAAACTTGATCCAGGTATATAAAATTTAATAATTTTAAATCAAATTAAACGAAAAAGGCTCGCAACAGTGGCGACGCGACGGGTTAATAAAAATAAAACCTGTACGCAGTTCACACGTGGTAGAAGTGAAACCTTCAGAGAACTGGACTATAAGAGAAGGAGACGTAGCTTGGTATAAGAAAGAGTGGGAAGGCTATGAACAACCGCCCAAACTGGAGATTAAGGTAATAGGAAACACTGTTGAAGGATAATATATCTCATTCTCTCACAAGGTTAGACCTAATGTTTGTTTCATTTAAGTGTCGCTTTTTTGTTTCATTGAACTTTAAATCGCAACTTTGCTTAAGAAATTTGTATTAAAAAAAAAAGTGCACAACGCATGGGGTGCACGTTGAATTATACCATGTAATCGACTCAAGTAAGGAGACAGATGCAAATAATTTGAAGGTGGTTAGATTAGATTTATTTTTATAGGGAAAGCTTATACAGCTCAGACACTGGGGTATCTCGATGATGCCTACTGTGCCACCCCGTATGAAATTATGGAGCAGCTCTGTTTCTCAAGATTGCAACCAGAACTTAAAGGAATTCTGTGGATGGAAGGTTTTGAGTTTTTCCAAGGAAACGATCTTATCACCAAGTGTCCTATTTCTGAGGCGGAGGAGTAATGGGCATTCCGTAGGATATGCAAAGATATTTCTTCATTTTCGAGGCAGAGTCGGCAAACAGGGTCTAGCCTCATGTTATGAAGGTGTTTTTTTCTGACAGCAGTGTCCGGTTATAACTCCAGTCACTATTTTGAGAGTTTTCTTATTTATGAAGAGTAGGAATTTTTTTGGTTTCGTTTGAATATTCTGGTACAAATTGTTTGGAGCAGATTTGACCAGGCGTTGTTTGCCAAGCTGCATTGGATTCCATGAGTAGGATGCTCTTGGCAGTGTTTTTGAAGTAGTTTTTATTAACTCCGCAGAAGGGTTCAGGGCCGACACCCTGGCCAAAGATCTCGCCTCACTGCCATTTGTCTCATTTGTCGTACCCCTTATGTTCAAGAATCCAATCACAAAGTTGATCCTTGCAAGTTCAGTGAGTCAGCCAGTTTTCTGGACTAGCTTGGATCCTGAGGTGGTTAGGTTAGGTTTGATGCAAAACTTATAACATTTATATCTTAAGTTAATTTTAAGTGTAGAAAGTTATATGTTAACAGCTTTGATCTTTACACAGATTTCGCTATACAAAATTGTAGTTATCAAGTTCCCATTGAACATTTAGAAGTTCCCAGTACCAATCCCGTTTATATTTTAGGATTTTTTACGAGTACAAATCTTAGAAACAATTAAGAGGAGCATGATCCAACTCTTCATTAGAATATGGTCGGAATGCCCGATGGATAGAATTTTTGGATATAGGGCTTTAATGCCAATCTTAAAAGATTAAATTATGTTGTTGCGTCCAACTAAAGAGGAAAGTTACAAGATCTTATCTTCCCTATCAAAAGTGTCTGAAGTGTTTGGTGGCGAAAATCTGAAAAGTCGAAGGCCGACCAGATATTTTACATACAATATGTAAGCTCGTCCAGCGGCGAGAACCTGGATAACAACTTTGTCGTCAAAATAAAGGGATCACACAAGCTGTTTCGAAAAGCAGCTTTAGTGGATCAAGTGACAAATGACAGAAGTAAAAGCCCAGCTTTTTTTCCAATCGTGGTTATTTTTTTTGGAAATGAGTATACAAAAATCCTTAATCGGGAGAACAAAACTATTAATGTACAAGGCCCTGACTATCCCATCCTTTGTACACCCATGGTATACAGAGAATTGAATCTTGAGTATACTTTTTTAATAGTTTTTATATCAAAATTAAAGCTTTTATAAGACTCTTACTTAAATTTTGTGTTGCTACTTATTACAGTTTATGATCGATAACCGAAAATATGTCTGTGTTGTTGATTTTCAAACAATAGAACGCCAATTTGTGTATCCCAAAGAACAAAACAAAACAATACAAAAACACATGTCAATAAATACAATAACAACAACTGTACAAAGTAGACCGTACTTGACATTGAAAATATTTTCTGTTTTACAATACCCCCATAATGTACGTCAATTTTCATATTTAACAAGCGGAAAATTTTTGTTCTAACGTTTAGATAAAAAAAAAAAAAAAACATCAACAAATTTTATTAAGTAACCGCGTCTACTAATACCAGGTCGAATGAGATCAGGTGCCAACATTTTGATTCACTTCATTAACGAAAGCAAAATTTTTTGAAACAACCTCCTCAACTACGATACTTCTTTCTTTGATGTGTCCGAAGACCGAGACATCATAATATTATAAAATTTGGCAAAAACAATTGTCGAATTTTATAATATTTATTTTAAAACTTTTATACTTACTTTTGGTTAAAAATATTTTGGTTCTTATAGAAAGGAAATGAAGATATCATCACTCACCTGAAAATGCAAGAAAAATTTATATTTTAATTTAAAAATAATCAAACCAACAGGAAGTAAAAATTAAAATAAATTTTGTGTGAAATAAAACATCTGTTGGAAAACATTAAAAACATTTTCATCCATACGGATGCATTTCTTGATCAAAATTAAATTTTGACGCTGATGATGATGGCATAGGCGAAAGAATTTTTAATTTTTTTAACACACAATACAATGAAAGAAAGGATCACAACTTTGAAAGCCATAATAAAAGTTTTAATGGTCCTGTTAATTGAGATAGATATTATTTTCAAAGTGCTAATGACTTTGGAATGGATGTTGAAGATGCGTTTGAATGTGAATTTATGATGAATTTATTTTTTTTTTATAGTTTTTTGATAAATTGGCTCTTGTCTTTTGATGATTTGTTAAGTGTACAAATGGAAGATGCAATGTGGTAATTTTTGTTTTAGATTAAAAACTCATAAAAGTGGGTCAAAAAGAGCAATTAGATGCCAAGTGTTAGGAAACTTTTCTTTTAAGGCAATTATTTTCGAATCTATATTAAATTCAATACTTGGAAAGGAATTGAAAAAAATAATCCAATTTTGTAGGTTGCGGGATCATTTTAAAGCACTTAAATTAATTAAGGGAACAAATTTCAATTTCTAAATTGAGTTTTTTAAAACGTCATTAAAAAATAAGAGTTTTTACGATATGAGCTTTAATGGTAAATTTTTAATTCCACCCAAACATGCAAATGTGTGATTAACAGCTGTCCATTTAGTTTGTAAAAGGTGTTTTTTTTAGAGATATGGAACTTTATGTTGGCAACACTATTTTAACTGGCGGCCATTTTGTCAGCTGTCAAGTGATTTGTTTTTAATTTGGTTTGGCATTTAAACGTGAAGTGACTGACGTTTCCAAATTGTGCAAATTTATTTTGAAAAACATGGTTATACTCGTGAAACGATTTTCGATTTTCACAAGGAAATTTGTTAAGCGATGAAGCCCACTTTTGGTTGAATGGATACGTCAATAAACAAAACTGCCGTATTTGGAGTGTGGATGATCCCAAAGCCATTGCTGAGACGCCATTACATTCAGAAAAACTGACAGTTTGGTGTGCTAATGGTAGAATAAATGGTCCGTACTTCTTTAAAAACGATGCCGGCCAGAACGTCACAGTCAATGGTGATCGTTATAGAGCCATAATTACTGACTTTTTCGTTCATCAATTGAACATACTATGATGTGCAGGAGCACAATTGATTTGTTGAAGAAAACGTTCGGTGAGCGCAATAATTTCGCGTTTTGGTCCTGTGAATTGGCCTCCAAGATCATGCGATTTAACGCCGCTTGACTATTTTCTGTGAGGATATGTGATGTCGCTAGTCTACACCGATAACTCCGAAACGATTGACCACTTGGAGGACAACATTCGCCACATTATTGCCGATATACGGTCCTAAATGTTGGAAAAAGTCATCGTACTCCAGAAGTACGGCTAAGAAACTTAGCAATACCTCCGAAGGCTCAAGGGAACACTAATTTTATGGCGAGTATTAAAGGGAATTTTGTCCAGGAGAGGAATGCAACAGGCTATTACTTGAACATTTTTTTGTATAAATAAGAAATCAGCGTTCCACTGATTCTAGTGGAAGAATAGTTCCACATTCTTTTTTTCGGTTAAAAATGAGTCTTTATACTTGAAAGTAACTCCGAAATAAGGTTCGATGGAGATTTCTAGCGATGCTAGTAAATTTGGCTATTTCGTTGGTACTGGAGTATTGTTATAAAAGTAGTGAAAAACAAGGTGAGACAGTAAAATTTATAAGGATGTTCAAGTGAAATAAATGTTTCTTTCACCTTTCAATTTGAATGCACTTTTCCTGAACCCTATCCAGGAGACGCAAGCGTGTAACATCAGCATCTGCTCAGATATGTGAACTATACTTTTTTTTCGATTGCAAGCGTTAAGTATTTTAACTAGATCAGACGGGGAAAAGTGTTTCTTGAATTGATGTAACACCCCGAAATATTTGAAGGGTTGGTTTTTTGCTTTAACAACTAAAGAAAGCATTTAGTTTTTGAAGCATTAAAATCCAAAGGATTTCATAGTTCCTCTTCCTTTGGATAATGTTGCCAAGGTGGAATTATAAATGTACACATAAAAGATAAGAGAGCTTTATTCCAAGCTCTATCAAATGCTTTAAGAAAAAAAAGCAGGATCATATTTTATTTCAAAAGAGACTATTTAATTTTTGATGCATTTCATTTCAAGCTGTTCTAGATTATATTTGTCAAGCTGGTTTTCTACACTAAGAAGAGAGGTGCAAATTAAGAATTTGATCTAAAGTGTATGGCACTATCGGCTGTGAAACTATTCAGTGTATTAGAGAGAAGTATGAGAGATTGATAAACATAGAAACGTAGTTGGAACAGAACCCTGCGGAATACCAGTACTAAAAACATACTTTTCAAGGCTGCGAACTTGATTGATATTTTTGGGTGAAGGAGATAAGCTTAAAAAGCTTAACAATGGATAAATTGGAAATGTTGGAATTAAAACTAAACCAAACTGAGTTATAAGTAGGTTTCGTCATTGAAATATTGCCGATAAATTGGTTTGGCAATCAAGTAGACAACTCAAAATTGATAATCTTTTTGAATGCCTTTTCTTAACTCTTGAACGCTGTTGAGGGGGCAACATTTTTCACTAAAACTAATTAGTGAAGAAATTTCTTGGTAGAACCAATATGTACGGAAAATAACTAACTAATCTGGGTAGCTTACATTTGTCAGTCGATCAGGTTTTACTTCAGCTTTCATCCTTTAAGCCTGATTTTAAGCTGACTTTTGTTGAGCTTTACTTAAAATGTGTTCCCGTAATCTTGCAGTTCCACTTACTAAACTTATCATTTTCTACCGGTGACTTTTTGGATGATTGGAAACCATCGATGATAAGTCCAATATATAAATCAGTCTCAAAACAAGAGGTTATTAATTACGGACCCATTCCAAAACTGACATTAATACCAAAAGTTTTTGAAGCGATTATTGTGAAAAAATACATTTCTGATGAGGTAAGCTCGATAGTATAAAAGCAAAATGTAAAAAATTGGAACAGTGGTATCAAAGAAGATTCTTAATCATTGAGGCGTTCCTCAGGGCAGCCATTTAGGACCTCTCTTCTTCATTTTATTTATTAATGATCTTCCACCTAGAATTCGGAATTCTGACTGTTTGCTCTTTGCGGATGATCTTAAGCTATTTAGGCAAATTATTGCATCGACTGCAATATGATTTAGATGAAGTGTCAGCTTTACGTAGTGAGAATCGTTTGATCCTGAATATAATGTCCGTCAAGTTAGCACTACCACTTTCGATTTTTTTAAAATGAAAAATTGGATTAATTGCCGTGAATTTGTCGTAAATTAATTAATGGCATACTCAGTTTTAAATTTCATGCATTTTTTTGGGGGTGGTAGTGCTAACTTGACTGTCAAGTTAGCACTACCAGGGGTTAACTTTTAAAATAGGGGCGCGACAAATTTTTTTTTGTTTCACGACAAATTTACGACAAATTCACGACAGTTAATCTAATTTTTCATTTAAAAAAAATCGAAAGTGGTAGTGCTAACTTGACGGACATCTGAATATAGCTAAATAGCACAATGCGACCATGTTAATGTAATGCTTTTACATTACATTAACATGGTCGCATTGGGCTATTAATCGTTCCTACGTCATTTCTGACATACCTCTTGATTCAGTGTTCAGCTAAAAAGACCTAGGCGTTATTTTCGATTCAAAATTTTTGTATGTACCTAATCGTATTGATTGTCTTAAGCTTCTCTCTCTTTTTTCTTTGTATGCTCCCTCAAGGCAGCTAAGGATGAGGCAAACACTCGTTTTTGTTCCCATTTTTTAAAAACTACGGTAGATCCGCTCCAAATTCACGATCCAGCTCTGAGTTTAGTTCAATTTATCAAATGATTGACTTGTGCAGAGATGTTTTCAAAACTTCTGTTTTGAGTTTAGTGTTTAATTTCTTTGATTATTTTTTTAGAAATGTTAAGCAAAGTAAAATATTTGTATTAAAAGAAAATTGTAAATAAGGTTTAGTCTAAGAGAGATTTTTAAATAAATATATAACCGTCTTAAGATCTATCCAATTCTGCCTTTGTGAATGCGATAAAACAAGAACAAAGTTGAGGTTTTTAATTTTGGACAAATACATGTTGGTAAAACTTCAATCGGAAATATACCAATAATCCATAATGCTGGAAAATTTGCCCAGCTTTTGTATCTTTCTCTTTGTTTTTAAGATAAAAATGTATTTTATGACGAATAAATATTTGAAATAATTAAGGTGGTATCGTTGACAGCTGATGGTTGTTTTATTCACAATAATCGAAAACTTTATTGATTGTTAAAAATTATGATTATTAAAATTATAATAAATATGATTTCATCGACAAATGCCAATCACAATGGAGGTGTAGATTTTTTTTTAAATAAAACGACAAGTTTACAATTGAATTGCGTTCAAACTGAATTTAATGGCCTTGGAAACAAGCAAATAAAAAACAAACATTACAATAAATATTGATCAAAAATCAATAAATCAATAATTGATTAAACATTATTCAAATTTGACCTAAAAGTTCACATCTGTCAAATTTAGGCCAATCCTGGTGAAAAAAGTATCTCCACAACCGTTACCAATTACTTATGCATAGCCAGCAATGTTTTTTTGCTAAAAAAAATCTATAAGAAAGTGCAATAGAAAGTAAAACTGCAACAAAAACTGAAACAAAAGATACGGATTGATAAGTTAGAGGAAAAAAACCTGCACAAAATCATAACAGCATAATTTATTGCATTCGTTAACTGAGAACTAATAAGTTACCTTTTCTTTTAATTAATTATAAATCGCAGTTATAAGGCATCTGACACATGACGAATGGACGAATGAATGTGGGGGAAACTCCATCATAACGACAATTAATTGGATTCGAAAGAAAGAAGGCTATTGTGAATGGAAACAACTATAACCGTGCATTTTTCACACATGGTTTCACTGCTTTTTGTATTCTTCTTCAGGTTTTTTTTTTCCTTACAGAAAAAAAAATACTAAGTTACCAACGACACTCTCCCTATGATGTGATGTGATTTTATTTTTATTAAATAATTGCTGTGGTAAACATACCTTACCTCTACACTGATGGTGATGGTTTTCGTTGTCGCTATCAACCATCCATGCTTAACAAGCCGCCGCCGACCGACAACATCAATTGAATATGAAAGTTATATTCGAATCAAGATTGTCTGAAAGATATAATATCTTTTGCATGACAATCTCTCTCAAAAGAACGAAAGTAAAACGAAGATAAGCAAACTATTTCCAACTTCAGCTTTCTATGCTAGAAAGATACACAAAAACTGTTTTAAGTATATCCTTGCAATCTGTTAGATCCATTTATCAAAAGACAGAGCCCTTAAGGTGTTAAATCGCCACTACGGACGAGAGTGTTAAAGATAAACATCTCGAGAAGATATCATATTCTAAGGCCATTACTCAATGTTGCTGCATCATGTTGCTTATAAAAGTAGATAGATAAATAGATATGGCAGACTACATCTGAATGAATGAGGATGCAGTATGAAGTATGCAGATGCAGAGGTGTGGAAAGAAAACTGATATGAAACTCTTAAAGTGGTTAATGATGGGGCGCCCATTGCTTTTTCTTCTTCTGCTGGCTGACCAACCCTTCTCTTCTTTCAATGATGAAAAATGGGCGCGGAAGTATTTGATTAGAGTAAAACAGAGAAGTTGGATTAAACTATAGAGATTAGGAAAAAAAAGAGCGACGATGGTGAGTGCTAGTGGGTTTAATAGATTGTTAGGATGCAGATACGGAGTGGTCTTCTGAAATTTGCATTTGCTTGCTCTGCAATGGTCGTCGTTTGACGTCATTCAAATTGTTCAACGATTTATATTAATATTCGTCGTGGAGCGATAAGTTTAATGAAGGGCGAATGACTTCGCTGTTTTGTCAGTTCGAATTTAATTTCCAAAATTGCATTAAATGAAGCAAGATTATCATGCAAAGCGCTATGATTATTGTCTATGCAACCAGCTTTATTCTAAAATGTTCAATTTTCTTTAATCATCTGTGAGTTTGGCTTTGGCCAAAAATACTTTTATTTGGAAACAAAATTTATTTGTTGTGCAACATAATTACGGTATATACAGGGTGGACTATAAATCTTCTCTCATTTGCAAACTTTCTCTCGCCCGTACAGCAATACTGGGACTAATATTACCTTGTATAGTGAGTGATCCGTTTTCTTTGAGAGAAGGTTTTACTGCTAAGATAACTTCTAAGTCCGAAGAAACAACGATTGACAACAATTAAATTAAGCCACTGTCTTTTGGAACTGCTTTAAACTTCAATTGGACCTTGATAATCTATTTTGCTGGTGTAACATAAACTGCTTAAAACTGGACTATGCTATGTCAGTCTCTAGGAAACTCTCAACTATTGAGTTAACGTATTATCTTGATAATAGCCTTATTCAGAAAACTGAAAAAAGTTAAGAACTTGGGTGTTTCCCTTGACTCCAAGTTTTCATTTACTCCGCATTCGGTACAATTGTTGCAAAGGCCAACACAATGATCGGCTTCATTAAAAGATATTCAACTGAGTTCTCGGATCCCTTCACACTTGTCTCTCTATATAGGTACCTTATTATACTCTGTCCAACATAAATTGGCAGTACACGTCTTATGGGGAAGCTTTTCAAAATCAGTAGCGTGACACATCTTTACACCATACTAAATTCAAAGAAACATCCCACAATTTAACACGTCTTATTCAGCACACATTGGCCATAACTTCAGTATTGTCGGTTTTGAATGCGTCTAGAGTTTGGGGATTATTCACGTTAACACGGTCTTTTGGGTATTCCCACAGAAGAATCTAACCGTGTCAAATCGCAGGATTTTGATGCCAATTAACGTCGCAAAAATGTAAAATTATACGCGACCAGGAAACTTCTCACGCAATAAAGCCACAAAAGATCAAGTTGTGTGGCTTGTTGCCCCATCTTGTTGCAACGACATATCGCCCAAGACATGATCTACAAAAAAAATAGTTCACGTCACGTTCATTCACCTTCAACTGCTGCGAACTCCGGGAAATCGATAAATTCGGATCATCAGCAACACTTGCACTTGCAGCAGCAATATTTTCGACTGTGCGTGCATTACGATGATTCACAGACCTTACGACATAAGTATCGCTTCCATTCTCTTCAAATTTCTTTCGTAGTCGGTCGCTTCCCGTAATGCGCGAAAGGTTTCTACTTTTGATGAATCTTCGCTTTTGTAGTAAGTTTTAGTGATTTTAAAGCGTTGTTAGATTGTTAAGCGATCCAATATCGTAAATTATTCAACTTAAATTATGACATTTCAGATGACAGCTGAGTTTGAAAGGTGTCAAATTCCAGCGCTACCAACTTGAAACTACGAAATAAATGACCCTCTATTAAATTCGAATGTAACTAACTTTTTTAGGAATGTGGTTTACCACTCGTATAATACAAAGTCGACTTATATATTTGGAGCTGTATTCGAGCTCTTAACTAATAAAATAGTGTTAAGGCCATATATGTAGAAATTACATCCATTCTATAAATGACGTATCAGAAATTCACATTTTAATTTACTAAAATGCTTCAAAAAAGACACGCTAATAAAATGATACAACCAGGCGCTCCAAAAATAAAACCTCTGCAGAAGCAAATTGACAAATCAAGCCCAATGTTTATGTTTTTGTTTACCAAAATAAATTACAAGTTTGCACGCGACGACGACGTTAAACGACGTAAAAAAAATCTCACCTCCTTTAAATCAAAATAAAAAAAAATCTAAACTCTCCTTAAAAAGATACATTTTAAGCTCTAGTTTTGGCTCTACTACCGTATCCAACAACACAAATAAAACCTCAAAAAATGCAAATAGGCTACCGTTTTTTTGCATTCGCATGTAGGCGTGAAAATTAACTGCTCTGAAACCAGTGATTATCTATTAAATATACGATTTCAATTTGAGTGAGTGATACATGAGTGAAAAATTGTACGTATAAATTAAGTCACAATTTGCCTTTGCGACAAAAAAAACACACACATACACGCAGACATAAAAAAAGGCGGAAAAGAAAAGATTGATGCATGGAACAGAAGATACTATAGCTAAAATGAACTACCACCCTCTTCCCTTCAAATCGTTAGTCAAGTGAATAATTGCGGTTTATTAAGTATCGGGAAATGTATCTAGCAAAAAAAAAAAAAAAAAACAGAAAACTGATTCTAATACTGTGCAAAGATGAAATCATTAAAAGGAATCCAGCACGTTTTTCAAGGACGGTACAATGCCGGTGTTAAAGCAGCAACATTTTTCCATTTCAATGAAGCAGGGAACATCAATCCAAGAATTGTATACCCTATACATTTTTGAACGAAATACGAGTGTTAAGCAAGTAAAATAAAAAGAAGAGAAATTGTTTTTAACCAAATGTTTATTTTGAATCTGTTATTTCACAACTGCCAATTTATAACATCTTCTTTTCGGATTATGACTTTACCGCTGTATCACAGTTTATTATCCATTATCCTACTGATTTATTTCTGTAATACAGTAGATGACGGATATAAGAA
The DNA here is from genome assembly GCA_916050605.2 of Platycheirus albimanus. Classification (NCBI taxonomy): domain Eukaryota; kingdom Metazoa; phylum Arthropoda; class Insecta; order Diptera; family Syrphidae; genus Platycheirus; species Platycheirus albimanus. The sequence continues at coordinate 21,702,730 of OU696696.1, read as the reverse complement.
AGTCTCATATAAGAAAAGCACATTTACATATATGACAGACATTCCAAAACACCATGCACATTCCCATATAAATATTTGTGTTAAATGTAGTTCTTATAAGAAAGATGTTTATAAGAAAACACTGATATAAGAAATTCATTCTAATACAAAATCTCATTCACTCCATAGAAAATTAAACGTTTATAGGAAATTTTTCATTTTACTCCAATGTAGGTAACTTTCAAAAAATTTCTGAACGCACCCTTATTGAATTGCCAAAAAAAGTGACAGATTGATTGATGAGAGAAAAAGAAAGAAACCCACACATTGACAGTTACACACTCCACATTTTATTTGATAAGTAATTTTCTTTCCTTTATAAAATGTTTTTATACCAGAAAGCACGGATATAGAATGGAATCTGCTGTATTACAATAAAACAACAAAGCTGTTGTCAAACAACTGTCAAAATAACTTTGGTTTTTAAATATCTGATCACGGGTGACGGCCAACTTAAAATTATGTGAATAACTTTTGAACTTTGTCGATAAACCCATCGGTATTTGAAATATTTGTTTTGTAGACTTATTTTTCTTTTGACGTGATAACGTCTAATAAATCGGAATATATGGGCAGCACGCACGAAAAAGTGTCACAGTCAAAGTCACAGTCACGTTATACATATATCTGCTTTAATACATAGCATAGAAACTCGATAAAGTGGGAGGGGAGGGTGTTGGGTAGTTGGTGATTGTAAGTGGTGGTGGTGGTGGGTGTGTGTGTGTGTGTGTGTGGGGCGGGGGGGGGGGGGGGGGGGGTATAATGTCGGGAAGAGGAAAAATTGTAAAAAATAGTGGGCGGTTGTAGCTGGTTTTTGTGGTGAGGCAAAATTTGGCAAAAGTAATGAGTGATTCCATGGTGGCTGTAGGTGGGATGGGTGTTTGGTGGGGGGGATGTAAGAAATGGTGGGTGAGTGACAAGTTGTTGTAGGTGGGATAGGTGGTTGGATTTGGGGGGAGGGTGTAGTGGAGGGAATTGTCAAAAATAGTTGTTGTTGGGGAGGGGGGGTTTGTGATTAAAACATTTGTCAAAAATGGTGGGTGAGTAGCAGGTGGTTGTAGGTGGTGAGTGGTTGAATTTGGTGCATGGGGGGGAATTGTAAAAATAGTGGGTGGGTGGTTGTAGGTCGGATGGTTGATTAATGGTGGTTAAGAAGGGGGGATTTATTGTGTGGGGGCGGAGCAATTTGTTTTCAAAAATGGTGGGCTGTTGGTTGTATGTGGTGATGGTAGGTTGGTGTTTGGGTTAAGGGGTGAAAAAAATACAAAAATGGTGGGTGATTGTAGGTGAGTTGGGTGGTTGGTGGTTGGAGAGATACCTACACATTAACTGTTTTGTGATCTGGTTATCAAGTAAAATTATCGTCCGTAAACCGACTTTACAGACAATCAATTTTCTGTAAGTCATGCGTTCGCCTCCCGCAACCAGCCGCTGTTTCAGTTTCAGAAACAAAATTCTTCTTTAGCTCACAGGAAAAATTCAATAAAATTAATTTTGTGTGGCAGATGTTCAATAACCGCTAGAAGCTAGAGCAATAAAAGAGGCGTCCGCCACGCCCAAAGTTGAGACTTTATTGCCAGGGCAATTACTATAGCCTAGTGACATTTAATTTTAAGCTTGCAGATCGATTTGAACAAAACATGACAAAACTCAAATTTTTAAAAACTAAATTTTGAATTTAAAAAGTGATTATGGGTGTATTTAACAATCCTTGAACCACACTCTGCTACGTAACCAAGGAATAAAAACCGAAGTATTTATGTTCTCACTTCAAAACTGCGACCGATAGTTAAAAAACGTTAAAAAATTAACGCATTATACGACTTTTGACAAAAACGCCCCTAAAAGTAGGCGTGTCTTAAAAATTTGAAGCAATAACTAAGCTTTGATCATGTTAATTTTAAGACATACTCGTATGTGTGAAACTACAGCTCAATTGAGTAGTTTTTTAACGATCTTACCTGAATAAAAGTAAGCCCGCGTATTGAAAAAATTTACACAAAAAAATGAAAAGATATAGTTATTATCTAACGAACGAAAAAGATGATTAAAATTGAATATTGGTACTTTAAATTTGTATAACTACGTTTTTCGTCATACCAATTCAATTTTTTTTTTTTTTTTTTCATACACAAACTTTTTAGTTTCGACTAAGAGACGCCAAATTTGGGCTTGTGATTCATTATAAGAACCGTTTATTTGCTAAAAATTTTTACACTTTCTAATGAAAAGTGGGCACCGGCCACGACTAAAATCAATTTTTTTGATTTCATATGCAAGATATGTTCGTCAAGTTACCACTTTCGATTTTTTTTTAAAATGAACAATTGGATTTATTGTCGTGAATTTGACGACAATTTATCGTGAAACAAAAAAATTTGTCGCGCCCGACAATATACCCATTTTATAGAATGTTTAATTTTGTTTTTGTACTTTAGATTGAGATTGAAATTGCTTATGCCTATAATGTTTGTGGTAACGGGTTAATTATGTTTGAAGGTTTAAATTTCATCGATTGCAATATCACAAAAAAATGAGGACCTCACTAATTTCATTCCAGTACATTGTAATAAATGACTCCTAAAATTTGTTGTACTGACCTTGCTTTCGTTCTCTTTGACAGATTCCTTGGGGATTATCATCCCTATCTTTGTTTCATTTAATTGCAAAGGCATAAAACTTGCCTACAAAGGAAAACTGATTGACCCCAGACCATCATATAAGATGAATCCCTAAAAACCAGTCATTGTTTAAATAAACAATGTAATTCTCTTAAGAACAAAGTAATACATCAATCTATATACAAACTCCTTTGTTTCGCAAGATTTTAAACGCAAACCTATAACAAGTGTAAACAATCTCGCGTGTTTAAAAATTTTCATTTACAAATCACGTACCTATCGATTGAATTTCTGGTGTAAACAAATCTCAATCCCTTATCAACATTTAACCATTCGGGAGGGGAGGGCGAATTTATAAAGGGCAAGAGCGCGGAAGCAACAAATTAACCCCAAACATAACCCCTTTGTTGTCGATGATATTGAATGACGAATTTTCACACGCTCCCTACAATCACTGTCGTCACAATATACATACATACGTATCTAGCTATATGTTGAAATGTATATAAAAATACGATGAGAAATTCTCAGACGAAAGATATGACTACATTGTGCAGACGGACGACGACGAAGCGACCGACCGACGCGACGGACGACGTGGAGCTTCAAGCATCCGTATATACAAATCCAAAATTATTTATGTAAATCTTGTTCTCATCGAATTCATTCATAAATTTTGTTGTAAAAATGAAAAAAAAAACGAAAAAAAGACCAACAGCTATTTATAGATCCATCTACAGCAACAGCACTATGAGGAAGATGATTGGGGAGAAAAAGAATCCGAGAAATAAAGTATCTGTAGACTCTAGAGAGATGGAGACTATACCTAGTGAAGTTCTATTTGAGTCTCGCGGTTGATTTCAATTTGACGATTTTATTTAAACAATGCGCACTTAGTGCTCCTGAATGATGTTGTTGGTAATTGTATAACAATTGGCTATTCTTTTTATTATTATTGCAATTTTTTTTTTTTTTTTGAGACAGCAGTCAAGTGGAAGAATGGCAATGAAGAACACTAAATTGATTTATTGATTGTTTCTATTTTTTTTTTTTTTTTTTTTTTTGAATTTTCTTTGCGAAAGAAGAAGACATTTATGATTCAAGAAAATGATAAATTATTAAAAAATAACAGACTGCCATTAGTCGCCACATCAAATTTTGTAGTTTCGTCAGTTTGATTAATAAATAAGAATTTTTATCGAGTGATATCACAATGTTGTTGTTGGTCTGTGGTGATGGACAGATAATAATAGTAATCAATTTCCAAAATAAAAACTAAAGTCATGTTTATTTTGTTAGAGGCAATTACCCGGATTGGTGTTTAGAAATATGTTCAGGTGTAATCAAACGATGATTAGACTACTTTTTCCATGATCATTATCACAAAATTACTTATTTTGACACCCACTGACTTAGAAACGTCTTTCTACTAAATAAACGCCAACAAAAATATTGAAGGAGTTTATTATTGTCCCCTCGTCGGATCCAGATGAGTTTCATTTGGCGGTTAGATTAAATGACTTTTTTTATAATGAAGGGTTGGAAATACTGAAATAAGAATAAGACATCCGTGAAGTGCGCCAAAGAAGGATTCTCTATACTGTAACGAAATATTACATATATGCATAATCGCATACAAGCAACCCCGATGACAACCAGTCCACCGCCGTATCACGATATGACGAAGCATTAACACTTCGTCCCCACCGCCGCATAATTGCGTACAAGCAATCCCGATGACAACCAGTCCACCGCCGCTAAACTGTAAGACGAATCATTATACTTCGCCCCACCGCCACATAATAAATTACAAACAAGCAAGCCAGCCCATCAAAACCAGTTTGCTACCACCACCACACATACAAAAAAATAATAATAATGAGTGTATGCCAACACAAAATCGAACTCTTCATTTAATTTCGTTTCTTCCATTATAATTCACACTTACTTCTTACTAAAAATATGCACAAGAGACCGAAAAGTAATTGAGCGAAATCAGAGTCCGCCGACCGTAGACATAGTACCAATCCCGAGTACACCGCCGAACTCTCATTCTTTTGACAAAACCTAGATCCCAGAGTTGACGTGGGCTTCCTGGGTTTTAAAAATAGTGTCCGCTGCTATCTCAGCCGTGAGCTTAGTGTCCGCTGCTATCTCAGCCGTGAGCTTAGTGTCCGCTGCTATCTCAGCCGTGAGCCTATAGTGTCCGCTGCTATCTCAGCCGTGAGCTTAGTGTCCGCTGCTATCTCAGTCGTGAGCTTAGTGTCCGCTGCTATCTCAGCCGTGAGCTTAGTGTCCGCTGCTATCTCAGCCGTGAGCCTATAGTGTCCGCTGCTATCTCAGCCGTGAGCTTAGTGTCCGCTGCTATCTCAGCCGTGAGCTTAGTGTCCGCTGCTATCTATCTCAGCCGTGAGCCTATAGTGTCCGCTGCTATCTCAGCCGTGAGCTTAGTGGACCCTGCTATCTCAGGTCAAATTAGATTAAGATTATTGGAAGTTACCAGCTTATTTACTTGGAATTGTATAAATTAGAAAACCAGAACTCCTTCTCTATATTTACTTGGAATTATATAAAGTAGAATACCCACTGTTATACATACTTGAAATTATATAAAATAAAATACAAGAAATAATGAATTAAAATTGTAAAACTTATTAAAATTGTATTAGAACTAGTGTTAAGAATTTGGGAATAAAACAACCTTCCATAAATTAAAGTTCATGCTTCTTTAATTAGACCCTGGACCCGATGAGCTTACCTCAGCATAAGCTAAAAAGCATCTCACAATACCAAAGAGTAAGTCCTAGGTTAGGCCCAAGAGTGATGGAAGTTTCTTGTGGCGCGAATTTTGCTGCAGAATGCAATTGAATTATTTGCTTGGGCTATCTATTAATTTTTTGAAACCGGCTTCAACCAACATCCCCGTCAGCCAGTAAGGTGCCTAGCCACTAGCCGGTTGCCTCCAATCACGCAACCAATTTGGTTGCGGTCGTCCTCCAGTTGATCGCGCCACCTAAGATGGGGTCTTCCATCAGGAATACGTTGGCTGGTCGGGTTCGTCGTCGGCACTGCGGCCTGATGCGTATTCCGCCCATACAGTTTGTAATTGCATCCTCTCATCCATACTCCATTGATACATACAGTACCGAAAATCACCCGAAGAAAGATTGCAAAGGTTAACCATTTAGAAAAAGAGACAGAGAGGCAGATTAGTGTAACAAACATTAGAATATAATGATCATTTCCACCATAATTTTTAGCCCAATTCGAATATCAAAGTTACCTGAAGATTTAGGCTCATGACCGCCTTATACATTGCAAGAGAAGACTGGGAATAATATTTCTTGCACAACGCACACAGGCGGATTTTCCCAAAAACGTGGCCAAAATTATTTTTTTATGTTTTATATTTTATTATTGCGTTTATTCATTAGATTCAGATATCTATAATTGAAACAACTTTTTTTTTGTAGATTTAGCCAAAATTGTGTTTAATTTTAATGATTTAAAAAAAGTTGTAAAAACATAAAATTTAAGTTTAAATAAAAACAAGAAAAATTAAAAATACGTTAAATTTAATCAAAATATAGTAATAAATAAGTTTATACAAATGTTATTTAATCGCTAAAAATGTAATAACAAAATAATCTGTAAATATTTGAACTCCTTCTTTTGTAAATTATTCCAACTCTCTCTCCTAGACATCTGCTTCCTTCAAGAACTGTAACACTTCAGAGGGATACGATTTTATTTTTTGTTTGCTAGGTTTTCTCATACTACTTATGTATGGATCAGAAGAAACCAAAAGGTTATGGAAAACATCTTCCATATTTTGTTGCCTTGAAAATTTTCTTGAGAAACTTTCTCGAAAACGTTTTATATCCTTATTTCGGGCTTCTTGGGCTTCTTCTCCTAGCTGACCAATTGGAAGAATAGCTTCCGACAGAATTTCTGGGCTGTGTACTAAAATTTTGTGTACTGTTGTTGGCATATTGTACCACGGATACAGGTGAACAAACTTGTTTGCCGTATCAATGCAGTACTCCTTAAATTCGCTTACTTTTATGGGGAAACCACTTGATATTGTCAATAACACTACTCGAAAGCGATTAATTAAATCTTGGTCTATGTTTGTTATTTGCGACGAAGTAGCAGAGTCATCAAAAAATCTGCGAGCAGTGTTTCCATCATTTGTGCTTCCATAACCTGGTTTCGGTTTGTCGACTAACAAGCCCATTTGAATTCGGAATTCTTCTTGAATCCTCTTTTTGTTTTCTTCGACTTTTTTTTTATTTTCTTCACCACGTGCTTGCCATTGACCGATAACCAATTTATAAGAAACATGAACCAAACATTCAAAAAACCGAATCCAAGCATGTAGTGATGATAAGCCAAACCGCAATTTCGATTTATCTTGAATTTGTTTGGTCAGAACTATATTCATTTTATTAAAATCTTTCGAAGTTAGCCCACACAAATAACACCTTTGTGTGGACGAATTTTCAGTGATTGCATTGCAGACTTTTCCATCTATCATGGTCAGTAGCATTGTATGCTTGACCGAAACACTTCTATCTGAGAGATTTATAACGGTCTCATTCAATGCAGATATTTGGCTCTCAATGTATTCAACTTCTCTTACCGTTATATCAGTTGTTTCATGGACAAATTGAATTCGAATAGGCCTGCAAAATCTTGGAGAGGATGGACGAGGATTTTGCCACAAAATTATTTTTATGCTTGAGCTAGGGTCTCCTGATATTAATTGGATAGGTACAAAAGAGGTTAAAAAAATATTAGCATCTGTAACGTTTGGGTCTGAAAATCGTTGCTTATATTCGCTCATTCCCGAGCTTCCATCGCAACCCCATTTAGATATTAGGTGAAGGTTACGCATTTCATTATCATGTAAACTATCGGCAACCTCTTCGATAGCTTTAAACAAACTCTGAGTAGTGTGATCAAGTATGTTTTGCAAAGGCGATTCTGCAACTGACTCGGTTATGTTCAAATTTAAAGGATAACACTTTTTTTCGCTTCTGTAATGGATTCATAGCTAGGATATATATTGGCGTTGTGTTTTTTGGCCGCATCTCTTACAATATTATACTGAAACTTTGTTAATTTGGCCTCAACAATTAGTGACAAGGCTTCATCTGCGGTATATGGAACAATATCTTTATCTAGTTTTTCATACGCCTTTTGATACTTTTCTGCTCGTGTTGGAGTAGAAAAGGCAATGTTTTTAATCAAAGTTGAAGAATCTACTTTTCCTTGTTCCCGTAGTTTCATTTGAGCAGCATAGCATAACTCTTCGGGTTCAAACTCAGAACGTAAATTTTCAGTCTTTCGCCTTTTTGATCTTTCACTTAGGTCGACAAAGTCAGCTTGAGGCCGTCCAACAATCCCATGGGCTCGGCTAGGAAACGAAATTTCAAGATCCAGCCAGGTTTTGTTTTTATTTCTAAAAGCTTGGTAGTTTCTTGAGGAGGCTAACCATCGAGCTTTATATTCAGATGCAAACTTTGTCAAGATTTTCTTAGTTTCCTCTGAGGTATCAACATGCGTTAAGTTTTTAACTTTTTCTGATAGAAAATTGATTTTTTCTCTTGAATCTTGAGATGAACAGCTTCTAATAAATTCAGTAAGCTGATTCATCGACAGAAAAATATAACTTGATTGTGAGCCTGTAGCAAAAAAAAAATCAGCGGAAAATATTTATTCAGGCATAATCAATTCTCAGTGTTTTTAAAAGATTTACTCTACGATATCTTTCAACATCGCAAAATATCGCAATATTTTATGGTTACTACTTATTTGGGGGATATTGAGGTAAACTTAAAGCTAATTTTTATAACAGGATTTCACCAGAAAACAAAACTTTTTTTCTATCAAATAAAAAATTACAATTTTTTTTTAGTCCCAAAATGGCTTTTGTTGACACCTTTCAAATGTACATAGAACATAAAATAATTGCAAAGTTTTATATTATTACTATTGAACTTACCACTGGCAACAGAATCCATATTAGTTTTGTTTTAATAAATCCACACAGAAAATTAAAAAAATTAAACACACAAACCTCTTATCACAAACCAGACCTGGTACTGCACGTGATAAACTAAAGCTTACACTTTAGTCGCATCATCTGACTAAACGGTTGCAAAATAAATAGCGGGATTAATGAATTCATATGCTCTTGTTATTTGTAAACAACTTAGCATACAAAAAATAACAACAAATTAGAATTTTTTTTTTATAGCTTTGGCCATGATTTTGGGAAAATCCGCCTGTGTGCAACGGTAAGAAACAATATAACATTTTTTGAGATAAAGGAAAACTATTTAGTTATTCATAAGTATAGAAGTGTTGGTATCAGGGAATAGTTCAGTTTCAACGACTGAAGAATGAAGATAGCAATGAGTATCCCTATTGCACAATGCTTTAAATATCGGAATTTAAAAAACACATCAAAACGCTCGGAATCTATAAAGTAGAACCAAGCTTTGTGAATTTGAAAAAGTATGAAGAGTTGAGTTTATCTAAGCGTAAAAAACTGTCTTAAACCACACAAAGATTGCTTCCAGTTTTTTAAAAGGTACAACATTACAATATCCACTGGTCCTTAAGAAGCTTTCGTTTCTGAAGACGTTTCTTGAGCTGACTTTATGCAATTGGCTTATAATGTAAAGAAGATAAATGTTCTATTTTTGAAAAAATCCTGTGTCTGAGTGAAGACCTTAAAAAACAGTCTTTTTTATTCACTTATACGAGTCCGAAAGAAGAATCAACCAATATCAATAAATATAGCTTAGAATAAAAGCCAAATTGTGCACCAGTAAACAAGCAAGCGGTTGAAATGTATTGGGACCAAAACTAGAACGAAAAAAGCTGTTTAGTTAAAAGGGTTGAAGTCAGGACTCATTCAAATTCACAAATTAACTCACTACCATACTAACAAAGCCATAGATTAACGGCACTCTCTGAATTTGTTTAAAAATGTCGGGATGAGCTCGCTGACTATTAATGTCAGGGTCACGCTTCTCTGGGTATATGAGCGAATTGCTACCATAGGAGAAGAACAGGTTGAAAAGCTTGAAAGTATCAGATTTATCTTTTAGACAAGATGCTAATCCACAGACAGTTTGTTATATAGGTGCTCAAACCACAGTAAATTTCAGATACTCAAATTAACGCAATGTTGAAGTCAGAACTTTTAGAACTATAAATTCGAATCTCAAGTCCAATAAATTTGTCAAAACATGAAAGTCAATCTGCTATGAGTTCCGGCGGGGTGATCGTCATTCGTCGAAAGTCAAATCCAGTTGTAGAAGAAATAGTTTTCCGAAGTAATTTCCAAAGTATTTTTTAAGACCCTGCGAAACAAACAGAAGCGCTGCAATCAGTGCCTACGGAAAAAAGAGTGATGTTCACTGTCGCTCATGACTTTTGGTCATTCCAAAAAGCTACCTGTGGCATAGTGGTTAGTGTGTCGGACTTCCACGCCGAAGGTTCTGGGTTCGATCCTTGACTCCACTTAAGTTCTTTTCCGGGGTACTGCCTCTTGCGAGGAAATGACAAATCCTTCAAGAGTTCGGATTCCACGGTAAATTTTAGGTCCCTTCCATTCATGCAGAATAACAAAGTACACACAGGAATGGTTGAGAGTGTAAGTCCCAGGCTGCGGCCCCGCTTCGAGCTGTGTCGTGCCAAAAATTTATTAATTAATTTATTTTAAAAAGCTACCTGAACTTTGAATTTACAAAAAACAAGGTTGAGTAATTTATCGCTGATCTATCAACATGATAGGATGGTTTTGGGAACATTCTGTTTTCCAATGCCAATGGGAGCAAAACTAAAAGAACTATAATTTTTGGGACGTTACAGATGTGTAACGAAAGAAATTTTGCCACAAAACTGACAAAGCTGTAAAACGTCGCTTAATCTCACAGTTCTCAAAATGATGAATTTTGAAAAACTTAAGTCTTTAAAATTTTTAATGCTTCGATTGAAGATTGTAGAAAAAAATGGTTCCCTAATAATGCAACTGTAGTAAGCGTTAGCGACGCCAATTAAAACTTAAGACAGTAGAACGACCATATAAGACCCCAAGAAATCGGTCACAGAAATCAGAAAGTACTTTCTAACACCAGAGAAATAAATTATCAGAAAATAAAAATAATTATGGTTAATTGTATCGATCAAGCGTGTCTACTTTTCAACACTTAACATTCTGTCACTCATTTTTAATTCGCCATGTCTTTAACAACAACAAAATGCCTTCAACCATTTAAGTTTAATATTATTAATTTTAAATTAAAATTCCATGTACATCGCACTATAGCTTAATGCAAAGACATTATCACAAGACGAACATCATACTCGTAGATGATAGTTTGACCCCAAAATCTCTTCTGCAAAGTGCATCACATTAACGCTCGTGCTTATAAATGTATCCTTTGTATTATATGTATAGCAGCACCCCTCCATATACATAGTGTAATCAATACAAAAAAAAAAAAAAAAAAATGGAAGATTCTTTTCTCTTAAATGTGTCCGGTCAATGGATTTTTGCCGGCTGTGTGCGCGTGTTAGTCTTTCGCAGCCAGGAAATTAATTTAAAACAAAAGAATCTGCCTTATGCATCACGGAAAAAAAAGGAGGTTAAAAACTTAAAAGATTTCTGCATCGGTGGTGGCGATGGTTATGTTGATGCTGCTATAGATATAGCGCAACAAAAAAAAAGTTTAGTATCTAACACAACACAACACATAAGCTCGAGAGCAATCTCCCCCTGAATTCAGCATATATGTATATGAGGTGCATTTGTGGTGGAAAATGGGTAGCGAAACGTCACAGATTAGCAAGCACCAAAGCACCACGTTGTCGATGCTGAGACTGCTGCTGCTGCTTGCCGCAACTTTTGGACTCTCTTCTTCTTCTTCTTGAAGCAATCGCCGCATCGTCTTTATCGTCATCTTCAGATAGTCATAGACCCCGACAATGGAATTAGGTCTTTGAAATGCAAATCTCGTCTATCATTTGGTTAATGTGATGTACGCCATGGCAGCGTGAGTCCAGGCATGCTATTCCAATCGAACTAAAGGTGTATTTCTTAATGATGGAACATAGAAACACTTCTTTCTATGATCTTTGAAAGCTCATTCCTCTCTCTTTTTTGTAGGAAACATAAATGCATTTCGTATTTTTGCTTTGATTTGGTATCCGGCAGATATAGAAGTTGAAGACTTTCTGAATTTCTTTAACACACAATTTTGATATCATCGAAAGAGACTGGCTCCTTTGGTTCTAGGAAAACTTAAACACACATGCTCCAGGTAGGATAGACAGAAGAAAAGTTCAGGTAAGAGGCTATGATGTGCATTTTGTGTAACTTTCGGGACGGAGCAGGGAAGATTCATTCAGGCCGATAAGCTTATAACATTTTTGCTGAAAACTTTGGAGAAAACAATCGACAACGGTGATCCATTACATTAGTGCTAGCGAACACTCTAGATGCTAAAGAAACTGCGTGATGTCTTCCTGGCCATAGAGGGTGCATTTGCCAATACCTTGAAAACATTGAAAGAAACAAATGTTCACATCACAATAACCAGATGAATTGACCAAATGCTGTGTACAAGAATAGCAGAAGCCTGTTCCGGACTATGTCTCAAGGCATACAGGCCCAAACAGAATAAACCAAATGAAGTTGAAAGCCTCAACTACTCTAAAAACTGACCAAGCTAAACCGAGCAAAATTTTCACTGAATTAACTGCGACCAAGAACGGTTTTAAGCCTGCAAGCTTAACTGGCTGCGAACAATGGTGTAGCTACAGCAGTAGTACGTAGCACTCTCAAAGTTATTGTCAAAAAAAGCAGCATGCACGAATACAATAATGTAGCACTGAACTCAATCGAAAATCACGTCTGTTATTTTGGTTTGTTTTTGTTTTGTAGCGCAGCCCAGTACGTAAATCGTACATTTAACTTTGACAGTGCTACGTTCTACTGCTGCAGCTACACCATTGTGTGCATACGCGACCAGTTAGTTAAAACAGCCTTATTCATCACTTGGCACTATTGCTTATCCCGATAACACATTGAGGTTGCTATTTTTAAAAAAGGTTCTAAAACTATTTTATATTGCTTGCGAAATACACCTTCGCACAGGCTCACCGTTTCGCAAAGAAAAAGTAAGAAAGAAAAGTACTCAAATTTTTCCGCAAAAGAAAAGCTATGCAAAGTAGATTGAAAGAAAATCCCATTGCCGCAACATACCAAAAAAAAAAAAAAAAAAAAAGATGTATCTGTATCTTATGGAATAATGAGTTCGAGTAATGCCTTTAGTTGTGCTATTGTGTGTTGCTGTTGAAAGTTTAATTGTAATCAGATTTGCTGTTTGTTCATGAAAAAGCACCAAGCCAGCCAGCATTAGGTGTAGACTATACTGAACTGAGTTGAGCTGCTTCTTTTAAATATTTGAGACTCTTGTCTGCTGGAGCTGCAAGCTGCCACACATGCGCCACATAATTTAATTCAAGACAAAAGGAATCTCTGTTCAATTTTCTAAGAGTAAGGTGATCACGGTTTTAAATTAGTGTCTTGATTTTTCTTTTCTTTTTTATATTTGCATTCATTGAAAAATATATAGGAGGCGAGAGAAATTAGTCCAACATACTAGGTATTGAAATGCTCAACTCATGTATCTAGGGTACATTACTTTATGGAGAAGGGGATAGTATAGGTATATGTGGAGCTTTGAGTGACCTGTAGACCTATTGTCTGTTGTTGCAAGAATTTATGATTTCTATTAAAGAAACAACAGACGATTCACAGCTCAGGAGGTTGCACAATTTATCGCCAAGTTATTTCCGTATTCGGCTGGGAAAAAATTGTTTTATTGCAAATAGCTTCGTAGTCGGTCAGTCTCAGTTATGTGCGTTGATTGAAAAAGTTCAGGACCACGTATAATCGATTTAACGCTATCAGAGTCAACACAAAAATGCTAGGTGAATTGTGAAAGCGTTAAATCTCGTGGTAAAAACGGGGCAGCTTTGATTTGCCGCGAATTCTTTAACTTCGAATAGTACAAGTATTTCGAAAACATGATACGAGATCACTGCAAGCCGTTGTTTGATTATTCGTGTGAACAGTAAGTTAAAGTGCTTTTGATCGTATGACACTGAGCAGGATTCAAGTAAATTTCACTTTCCTTCCCTAATTCTGGATTTCGTCAGCATATATTGGTTGAGAGATTGTGGAACGAATATACATTAACATCAAACTTTAGGTTTTAGTCCTCTCGAAAGGATGCCCGAATTTCCCGAACAACATTATTGAAACGATTTTGTATATGTTCATTTTAAAGTTTCGAAATGCGACATCTTTTTCAGTGAGAACTTCAATAAAATAGCGATGACTTGGTCAGCCAATGCACAAAACGAAAACTAATCTCGATAAAAGAATAAGTTGGAAGGAATAATTGTTTAGGGTAGGGCTGGGCTAGTTGGAATATGGGGCAAGTTGGACCACGCGAATTTCTCAGAAACCGAAAGCACTGCATTTTGTCTTCAGAAGCGGAACCACACACACTTTTGTGTTTTTTAAGTGTGAAAGTAGAAAATACTCACAAGATAGTTCTTTTGTTTTTCTAGTGAAAAACCAGAATTTTGACTGAGGTAAATTTTCTTTTAAAGTGAATTTATTCTAATTTCTTATGTGAGTTAAATTAAAAATATTTGAGTGCTTTTATATAATTTGATGAAATACTTTCATCAAGCGGGGCTTGTGGGACCACTTCGTCCAACTGACATAGCCGTATCTGTTTTAACAATTATGTATTCGGTTTTATTTGCAATTTGTATAATGAGAACATACAAACTTGTAAAGAAGAGCGCTGCAGCTGGTAGAGCGTAGATGGATACAGCTGTGGTAGCTGTCTTGTTTAAAGAAAAATCTTATTGTAAGCCTGTATTTATTTCCATTATATTTATTTTTAGTTATTTCTAAGGTGAAGTATCTACCTATTTTGTTGTTATTTTTTTTTTAGTTTTGGCTGTTATATTTTTAAATTTTGGATTTATTGTCTTTTATAGATTTTTTTTTTCACTTTTTAAAGCTGGGTCCAACTAACCCTACATAGTGGTCCAACTTACCCCTCTACATGGGCAAGTTGCACTACTTAGACTTGCTCCATTTAAAGCAGCGTTATTCTTCCGCGGTAGCATTGTTTACAATTTTTGAAAACTTTGTTTAGAAGCGAGAATGCCATTCTCTCTGTCAATACCAGCTTTCTGGTTGTACTATGATAGTTTGATAATTATGAGACTTCAAGTAAAAAGTAGTCCAACTATAATACCCGCCCTATCCTACTTCGATCAATGGTGATTATGGTACAATTGCAAATCATTATTTAATGGACAAACGTACCGAACGATAAAAGAACAAAGGACTTTCAAAATAACACCGGATCTGGAGTTGAAGACATTCCTGTCAAGTTCTTTAAAAGGAGGTACCAGTGCATCAGTCTGATTTCGTCTTGAATAATGTTTTCAACTTCTTTTTTGTAACTTGTCTAAGAGTTTCGGGAAAGTAAAATCTATAACCAGGGAATGGAAAAATGTATATAGCATCCAAGTTACCGAATTGAGGCGATTTCCAATACTGTAATATAATCATTTTGCCGGTATTCCCAAAACAAATGGCAACTGTCATGTTTCATCCTCTCAAGAGAATGAAGTTGAAGAGGAAGTCTAGGCACAAGTAACAAGGTGAGATATCACAGCGGTCCACTCAGACTTGCGTACTGTTCCTCAACAGACGCCAGAATTCTAACTGACGCGTTGTCTCAACTTCTTTGACTTTGAAAAAAAACTTCGAGTCAAAGCAATTTCACTTGGAGATTACAAGTTATCAAGAGGTATCGTTTTACACAATCGACAAATTTCCGATGTTTGAAGTGCGAAAAGGAATTGGACAAGCAGATCCCTTTGAATCGATCTTGTTCTGACTTGCCACGGATGATAAAAATGGTGTCCTTAACCAAATGTGTTATTCGCCATAAGATAATGGGAATGGCTTACTAATCAATGTCAAAAAGACAGTGCCTGGTAACGGCTAGTTACCAGGAATATGAGGTTATTTTGAAGCAGCAGACTTATAGTCTGGTAATAAAGTTTAAGTACATAAAGTATGTCTCAATCGATAATGAAACGAATAACCAAGTCAGCTATAGAATAAGCACTTTTTAAAATTCAAAATATAACCGCTTTACAAATATAAGACGTGGAACGATTTACATTGTAAAGTAGGAAGAGAATTGGGCAAACAAAATTGTTTGCTGTCATTAATCTGACAAGTGTGAAATCTAGATGACAATATAGCGAAACAGCTTTTCGAATTCAAATGATTTTTGAGGCCAAATGTTATGCCGAAAACACATTGCACATCTCGGAAGGACTAGAACTTTATGCTTCAGGGTTATAGCCTATTCACACCAAACGAAAAACGTCAATCGTAAATCTAATATTTCGACGATTTGAAAACATTCTTGGCAGCGGTAAGTACCTAATATTTTTAAGAAATACTTGTATATCATTGTTTTTTATACCCTATTCCATAGAATGGGTATATTGTATTTGGTGTGGAGTTTGTAACATAGAGAAATAATACCGTTAGGTATAGAAAAGTATATATATTCTGACTCAGAATCAAAAGCCTAGTCGATTTAGCCATGTCCGTCCGTCCGTCCGTCCGTCCGTCCGTATGTATACTCTCTAGAGGTCGCAATTTTTGAGCTAGAAAGCTGAAATTTGGTATATATAATCTTTGGTTCAAGAGTAAGGATAAGTTCTTGAACCGGTAAAATCCGCCCACAAACACGCCCACAACCACCATTTTTGTTGAACAACCTCAATTTAATAAAATTAAATTATGTTTTTTGTACAGTTACGATAAAAGCATAACGCTAAAATTTAGCACACGTAAGCTTTAGGTAAACTTTCTTCCAATCAAATAAAAATATTTCAGTTTGGGCGTGGCTTACGCCTATTTTTCATACAAAACCATCAATATTGTTTTTATAAAATAACAATTGTTATATTAAAGCGAAAAACATTAAATTTTGTGGGTCTTACTGGCACATAAACATATTGTGTATGAAATCAAAAAAAATGATTTTGGGCGTGGCTGACGCCCACTTTTCATTAGAAACTATAAAAAAATTGTTTTTGTAAATAAACGGTATTTATAATGAATCCGCAAGCCAAAATTTTGCGTCTCTTTATAGATACTAAAAGGTTTGTGTATGAAAAGAAATTTTTGAACTTTGGGCGTGGCTTACGCCTACTTTTCATGAAAGAACGAAAAACGCAGCCTTAAGAATTTAAGGCATTTCCAATGTTTAATTAAAAACCTTTTTCCTTCCGTTCGTTATTTGAGAAATATATCTCTACATTTTCTTTTGTAAATTTTTTCAATACGCCCACTTTTAAAGGCGTGATTTTGGTAAAATACTTTTGTTCAGGTAAGATTGTTTAAAAACTACTCGATTCAGCTGTAGTCTTACACATATGCCTAAATACTGAAAAAAGTGCAGTTAGTGCTTCAAATTTTTAAGACACGCCCACTTTTAAGGGGCGTTTCCGTCAAAAGTCGTATAATGCATTAATTTTTTTAACGTTTTTTAAATATCGGTCGCAGTTTTGAAGTAAACATATGAACACTTGGATTTATGTTCCTTGGTAACGTAGCAGAGTGTGGTCCAATAATTGTTAAAAACACCCATAATCGCTATTTCCATTCCAAATCTAATTTTTAAAAATTTTTTGTCTTGTTTTGTTCAAATTGATCTGCAAGAATAAAATTGAATGTCACTGAGCTCATAACAATTGCCTTGGCAATAAAACGTTTTAACTTTGGGCATGGCGCACTCCTTTTTTTATTGCGCCAGCACTAATTGAACATCACACCGCATAAAATTAATGTTATTGAATTTTTTTCTGTCTGCTAAAGAAGAATTTTGTTTCTGAAACATCGGCTGTTTGCGGGAGGCAGACGCATGCACATACAAAAATATGGGGAATAGGGTATCCAACAGTTCGTTGCAAACGTACTGTAGCTCTTGCTTATGTTTTTAAATAGTTTTACCAGATGTAGACTAAAGATTTTCTCATAATGACATACTCAAACAAATTTTAAAATATTTTACCGAAAAGTTTTAAAAAAAACTGGTCGAACGATTTTCAATAGGTAGATATTGAGCAATGAAATTGTATTGCATACCTAGTTTTGTATAAAAATAAGGTACCAACGAATGCAAGGACCATTTGGTTGTGAAGCACTTTTCTGTCGAGGGTTCAAGTACCTTTCGATCGATCTTTTCGAGAACTGGAGAAAGCATTACAGCATCAAATCAAGCCATCAAGTTGTGAGTGAATCGTGTGTGTTTATGATGGACAACTACGAATGAAAATATCTTTATCCAGAGTATCTATTCCTTACAAAGGGTGTTGTTGATTCCGAAGATGTCCCATTGAACGTCTTCCATGAAATGCTCCAACAGAACAAAGTTTTACTAATTGGCTGGCAGATTGTTTTAACCGTATAAATATGTCAGCTAGCGATAGCACCTCAAGAAATATAAAATCTGGTATTTGTGACCCCGGACGGATTTTATTTTTTGCCTCAAGACGAGGGGAGGAAAAAAAAGCGAAGTTCAAAAATAATTTTATATGTAGAAACAAATAAAGATAATTTTATTTCAACAGTATTTTTCTTATCAGTGTCATCATTTTAGCCGGCATCTTCAATTTTAGGCTCGTCGGTCTCCATTTCACTATTTGTCACTTCACTTCCTAGTCTGGCTCTTTCTCGACGAGCATCTTCATTGGGTAGCCAATGAACTGAGAGTGCTTGTTGACGATATCCTTGGTCTTGCTCTCCTCCAAATATTACCCCTGGTCCTCATTATATACAAAACACAAAACTATCTTTGTACCACATACCAAAGTCTCGGATTTAATTTAATTTTATTTTATTTTTTTTTTATTTTCAATTTTAGACAATTGAAATGTCAAACAAAAACGAGTAAATGTTCGCTCTACTCGTTTTGGTAAACGAATATCCAAAACGAGTGCGGTGTGAATAGGCTATTATTTATAATTATAGTTATTGTAAGTGTTGCTAAAAATACAATACAAACTGTTCTCAGAACAAAGGAAGATGTACAGTAGTGAATTGGCCACTCGTTCCGAAATGGCAAAATCTGAATTACCAGCCGTGTCAATAAGTTTATTCATTTAGCTCCTAACTGGCTTAGCACAATGGTGTAGCTGCAGCAGTATTACGTAGCACTGTCAAAGTTAAATGTACGTACATCGTTAAAGTTAAATGTACGTAAATCGCTACAATGTGAAGTAGCAGCTGTAGCACAGAGAGTACCTAGGTGATGTACAAGTCGACTCGACTCTAACTTCACGAACGTGCTGCGCTGAAAAACTACAAAAAACCAAAATAGCAGACATGATGTTTGTTTGAGTTCAGTGATACACCATTGTATTCGTGCATGAGGCTGCTTAGAGCGCTACTTTTTTTGACATTAACTTTGACATTTCTACCTACAACTGCTGTAGCTGCACTATTGTGCTCAGCCAGTAAAGCGAAAAATCCCTAAGAATTATAACACTTACAGTTTAGTTTTGCAGACAGCGATATAATAAAATGTTTCTCCTTCCAGCCGAATCAAGAGCAAAAAAATGCCTTTGGAAAGAAATGTGAGTTCTGTCAAAAAACAGTTTTTTGTCGAGAAGCATAAGAGAGAATGAGTAATATTTTCACATTTAGTTTACACTTGAAGATGTACTTTTGACATATAAAATGTGGACAGCTTTTTTTCTCAGTTCGTGTTATTTTACTTTTTGAAAATTTATTTTGTTGGAAATTTATATCCCCAATTATCAAAAGTGTTTCTTAGGTGTCTATAGCATCCCCATGGAAAAGCAACACTCCAGTCTATAGCACCAAAACTTAGTGCTGTTTCATTCGAAGCTTGAATACATCAAGTAAGTTGATTGCTTCACTAAGGATGAATGACAGGCAAAGAAGAGGACACCTCATCCTGAGAATACAGTGGCTTTTAAGCAACAAGAAAATATTTGTCCTAATTGTCCTTCTAAATTAGAACTTATTGCTGAGAGGCGAATAAGCACTTGCGTTTTATCCTTATGAGTTGTTGAGTCACTCATTAATTTGCACTCGAATATATATATAAGTCTTAGCAGTTTAATAGTCAGCCATAAATGTCAAAGCCGAAAAGTCAAAACAATGCGATAACTGACGCACTAGACATAGAAAAAGTGACATTTGTTTTGAAACTTCCAGCGAGTAAACTACACTACAAACAATTAAAGAAGAATATAAGAAAATAAATCTTAACAAACCCGGTGGCATGTGTCAGTTTTAAATGTGACATTAAGCCTTGATGTCATGCATACAAATTAATTACTAGCCTGTGCCATCCGGCGTCACAAAAAAAAAACTGCAAATAATCTCTTTTTCTAAATACTTTTTAAACGCATTTTCAAAACACAACCAATATCTAAAAATGTAGCCTTGGATTAAAAATAAAAACACTTTCATTTTTGTTTACGAAAATAAATATTTCAACCTCTACAACTCATTTCACTGTTACTTACTATTCATTCTTCAAAATAATATTTATGAATAATATTAAAATAAATAATTTGAAAGCATCATGCTAAAACAAAGCAAAGTCCAAAGAAAAAAAAAATCAATTTGACCCGTTCCGCTCACTAAAAAACGTGCTGTCCAAAATGGCAAGGCAAGCTTCTTTATATTCAATTAAGAAGCTTTAGAGAAAAGTGAATGTTCTCATTTCCATTTTTTTTTCACCGACTTATATGTCGAATTAGTTATCGAAATTAAATAAAAAAAAAGAGAATTGACATTCAGAAAAAAAAAAAAAAATGCAAATCTTTGCAAAAGCAATAATTAAAGTCTCTTGTTGTCGTCATCGTCATAACCGAATTTAGCAAGTCGGCACGTTCGAAAGACATCGTCAGTTTTGCTTAACAACTGCGCTATTGTTTTAAGGAATTAGCTCAAAAATGCCAGAGCGTCATTTAATCAGTTTTTTTTTTCATAGATACATCAATGCAAATGTTTCATCAAAATGTACATAAATTAAATTCAATAAATAAAACTTACCTTATAAACTTCCGAAAAGAAACCCGATCCAATTTTTTCCTTAACGAAGTCATCCACTGAATACAATGCTGAAACCGCAGTCTTTAATGCTCGACATGATGGTCCGGTTACTAAACGATCTGAAGAAATGGCCCTTGCAACTGGTGGTGGTGGTGGTAGAGGTTGACCACCACCATTGCAACTAATTGTTGAACTGCCCACCGTAGACGGTGGCCCAGGTCCACTGTGTGGACTTAGATTCATTTTTATCAGCTTCTAATAAAACCCGCGAGATAATTGGTCATAACTTGAATCAATTCGCGATTTTTTTAAACGACTTTTTAGAAACAAAAATATGAACTTTTAAGGAAATAAACAAACGTGAAGTAAATATGATTTAAATATTTTTTTTAATAAAATTTGGCACACTTCACTATGATATAAAGAATTAGAAGGTTATACAAATATTTTTTTTAAGGTGGTATTTTTAGATGAAGTGAATTAAATTGGCAAGTTTTTGATTAATTCCGGAAGAATGCGATGATAGTCCTTTGGAAGAAAAACTGCAAAAATAAAAAGAAAAAATGTTGTTTCAATATACACTTTCATTTAAGCAGGATTTTAATATCATTGATGGGTCTATTTATGTCTCAATTCACTGTGTGAAAAAAAAACCCAACATTTATTTTGTTTTGAACGATTAAGAACGGATATGAACATTGAAATCGATACCTAACTCGACCTATGTAGTTCAATCAAGCCAACCTCTCTCCAACTCCAAAGGAGCGTTCACATGAGAGCGACCAACGAATGAATGAATTTGCGAACAAACTATATTTTAAATTTTTATATAGATTATTTCTTGGCTTAGACTTAGACTATACCAATCGATAGAGATTGAATTTTTAAATATGTTGTATAATAATATAGGTAACTTTTATTGCAAAGTGTTTGCTACGAACTGTCAAAGTCTATTCGCGTTCCACATACCATCCACATCGCAACGAATAAATTATTCGCTCACGACTTACCTCAAAATTTTACTGTCCAATTGTGATAGACCGAGACGACATGACGTTCGTTGTTCACAATGAATAAAAGAAATTTCATGTGAATGAAACGTCAATATAGGCGAATAATCGTTCATTCGTGGTTCGTCAGTCGCTCTCATGTGAAAAGTCCTTAACTCCGACTCCCCCTAAAAGAAATCGATCTTGACGCCATGAAATTTTAACAACTATTTGGATTTCAAATTTTAAACAACTTTTGTTGTGAGCATTTTAGTCAACACTAAAAAAGCTGACAAAAACAAGTTATTAAAAAAGTCTCCTAACTTCAGTACTAAAGGGTATTTTTTTTTGTCAAAAGGTAGGTCTAGAATTTAAAGTCGGCAGCACTGTTTCAATGGGCAGCCATTTTGCATCTGCCATTGCTATGTGATTTATCTTTGGCATTTCATCATGTGTCGACTGACGCATGAACAACGCACGCAAATTGGGCAGAAAAAATGGTTGTAAAAACACTGTTGATATCGATCGATGTATCACAAGAACATTTAGTTTAGCGATGAAGCTCATTTTTGATTGAATGAAAGCTAAACTGCTGCATTTGGACTGTAGATAATCCTCAAGCCACTGTTGAGACGCCATTACATCCACAAAAACTGACAGTTGGGTGTTGTTTTGGCGAAAGGCATATTGAACGATTGCAAACCAAGCTGAGCAGAAAACAGTCAATGAATTTGAAGGCACTGGACAAATTGCCAAGTTAAGAGAAACCTCTTAAGACGCGATGCAGATAAATATTGACGAACTCCTTATCCACTGTGTGGGAAACCAATTTTAACTAAGTTCGCATGGAATGTTGGAATATTGGTTTGAATTCAATTCGACACGTCTTCTTTCGGCACAAAAACAAAATCAATCATAACGTCCATTCTAAAGCTAGTTTAAGACGGTCCTTGTAAATGGTCATTGCAATGACACTCTGGCGTCACAGATAATGTGTCCTTGTACTGTCAGTGCATGGTCATTGTTCACCGTGTAATTGCTAGCTACAATGACCATTACACGGATAAACCAAACATTTCATTGTTGTTCCAAAATACAATGACCTGCGTAACAAGTATAACAATGACCATTACACGACATGACCACTCTGACAGTTGGTGTTGAATGAAACCGCGTTGACAAAGGTAATTTTTGGCCGTGACCACCACACGACATTTATAAATTCGTCATTTTTAAAAGTAAATTTGACGTTTCAGGGACTTATATAAAATGTTTCTAGAAAATATTAACAACGCTGACGACAACAACCAAAGGCAAACACCAAGAGTTCGTTCTGCGAAGTCCAAACAATGGTTATTATGTCGTGACACAGAAGGCTTGGGTGCAAAATTGCTGAGAGAATTGAGAGCTGAGGAAGCAGAGCTTTATCGGAATTTCCTGATCTGTCACTGCTCATTGAAATTGAACAACAACAAAACCACCATGAAAGGTGGTCAGAATTTCCTGCCTGGTCAATGTTGGGACATGGTCTTTGCAAAGACCACTTGTCAAAAAAATTTGGTCAGGGCGTCCCATCAACACGGTTATTGTAATTGGTCTTTGCAAGGACCCACAAATTTGTGACATTGTGCGGGTCATTGTGTGGGTCTTTGCAATGGCCGCATTTTACAATGACCATTACACGATATGACGACTTAAGGACAGATAAATACGTCATAATGAAGGTCAGGGGGTCATTGCAATGACCATTTCAAGGATTGTCTAATGCTAGCTTAAGTCTTCTTTTTAATGAGAACCAAACAAATATATATTTAGAAATAAGGAGAGAATGCAAAAAACTTATTTTACTTAAGTTATGCTTTTTTCAAAAACCAAGAGCATTTTAATATCCAACAAGGATAGGCACGGTTCTTGGCAACGATAGCTTAAAGAATTTAAAGATGGTGGAGATTAAAAATTCTTTGAAATCGATCTTCGCTACGCTCTTAGCTTTCTCTTAAAATTAGAATAATAGGGTGATTCATTTAGACTTTTTGGCAGATTACGAGCGACTGACAGTTTCTATTGTTTAAAAATCATCCAGGAACGGCTCAATCCATAATAACGTCTCCAAGTTATTGAGCGGTATTATGAAACCCAGAGTTCTGTAAAAAATGTTTTGTATCCGCTTTCAACACGAAAGGTCTGCAGCACACACAGCTCGCGAAACAGTGGCTTTATTGCGAATCAACTTTGGGGGACGTCTCATTTCACGTTTGAGACTCTTTTGGGGTTACGTAAAGTAAAAAGTGTTCGCCGATAAGCCAGCTACGACCCAGAATTTAAAATTTGCTACCCGCGAATCAATATTTTTACTTTAAGTCTGTAACAGATACAAATATTGTCGCATACAAAAACTATTTACAAAAATGTAAAAATATTTCAAAAATGTACATACTCCATGTGCACTCTGAACACTTGAATTGTGTTTATTACAAGGAATTTCCTGGTCGATAAAACAATTTAATACGATTTTTTTTTATCACCCAGTTATCTGCCTGCTTCGTATCATATTAATTTTATTAAATAAATCAAACCAAGGTACCTGTTGGTAAAATTGTTTTTTTTTTTTTAATATTAGCTACCAGCTTATCTTTTCGCACAACTCTGATTAAATCTAATCTTATCTTATCAATTAAAATGATGGAAATTTGCGTCGTGTATAAGGTTCGAAAATCAATTTCTGTTCAGATATTGAAAATAAAAAACAATTTTATGGATCTGATCAAAACTGTTTAAACTAGAGCTACTTAAATACAAAATTTTCTGATTAAACAAATCTCGAAATGTGTTATTTCGTAAAAAATCCTAAAAAACACAAGTTAAAAAAAAAAAAAAACTGTGCAAACACCATTTTATTTACCACACTAGAATGGGTTTGCAAATAAAAGGAGGTCCAATGAAATTTCTTATCTTTGAAAAACTTGAGCCACGTGAATCGTGATTGATAAGCTCGTAGATACTACATATTAAATAACAAAAAGATACTAAAGTTGGTTCACTATTTGAACTCCTGAATTCCGTTCATTGGAATGATATAATCAATATCAGAGTTTTGTTGAGGTTTTGAAAAAAAAAAAAAAAACACACTTCTCAACCGTCGCGTCGCGTCGGCGTTGTGGGTCTTAATATCGCCAGACTTGAGTTAACTGAATTTATTGCATTCTTGGCATTTAAAAACGCTTTCAAACTCCTCGTCATAAAATATTTTATAGGTGGTAATATGATTTATAAATGTTTTAGCTGAAACGTTAACAAATCTATTCAAAATGAATTATTTATTGGCAATACTTCAATAAAAATGAGCATTAAATGTTCAAAAAACATTTTATAACGAGTTCTAGTGTAAACAGAGGGCAAATGTATCCACAAAATGTGTTTATGACAGAAAAGATATACTCATCAACCTACTTATGATAAACATTTTAGTTTGTCCACTTCAAAAACGCAATTTGAAATTCATATTTGGCTTTGTTGATGTTTGCCAAAGCAAGGGATCAATTTAGAATAAAAGTTCGATATGCAAAGAACTGTTTAAAATTGAATTTACATAGAAATCTTTTTTACTTTATTTCACAGTATTTCAAGAGGAGTGTCTAAATATTTATTTTGGATATTTTATAAGCAAGGAGTGTAGCTAAGGAAATAAATGTTGCGAGTGCGACGATCGAACTTGCTGTTATGTTTAGCAGTGTGTGACAGGAACTTGAGATTTTGAAAAGAAAAAAAAAAGCACAATTAAAACGAAAATAATTTTAAAGCGTTAAAAAATTTGCTTATAATACTATTTAAGTTGTTTCCAAAAAGGGTGACACGCCTCAATATCCGCCGTCAAAATATCCGCGTCAAAATATCCGCGGACAAAATATCCTCGTCAAAATATCCGTATACACCCAACCTCGCGCCTACACTAAGTCCTATAGTGTTCCCAAGCAGGGGGTTGCAGCAGGTCGGCAGCATGCCCCGGCTTACAAAGGTCTTTGTTTAAACGCCGTAATGCTGGGCGCTAGCACTGTATTTATGTATCTATATAATTGTCTGCGCTGATATTTTGTCCGCGGATATATTGTCGCGGAAATTTTGACGCGCATATGGAGGCGTGCAGCCCCAAAAAGATTTCTTCCATCTGTCGATTTCCCTGATACCAAAATGTTTAACAGAAAAATATTCACTGTTTCGAAATATGGGGATTGAATTATGACCCTCTTAAGTGTTTTGAACGCTTAACCAAGGCTGCAAATACAGATCGCGATACTCCTTCTGTTCCGGCAGATCCTTGGAGCGTAGAGGCTGCGGCACCCCTTCGTCTTTAGGGTACTTGCCGGGCTTAGCATTGACGATATTTTGTAAGCTGGCTTATATTCAATCATGAATGTGGTTGAGATGGAAGTTGGAACTTGAGAGGGCATAGATGTGCCTATCCTCCGCCTCCGCGTGGCAACCCGGGAACAATATGAATGCCAGGGAAATTGTTGTAAATGAAATAGGAGTGAGTATCTGCAGCTGTATTTCCTTTCCTTGAAGTATTGATTCCTTACCGGAAACGTATGCAAGGTAAAACTTGTATGCGGCAAAGAGAGGAAGGCTTGGTGTGCGTATTTGGCTGTTTGCTTTTACCTTGTCAAATGGTTGAATGCGCATATCCATCGTATATATAAACTATAGTACTACCACCTGAGGTGTGCCATCTATCGACGAAAAACTAAGCTCGAGAATACCATGGGAAGCAACAACAACAATTAAAATGGTGGAAATTGTTGTTGTTGCTTCCCATGGTATTCTAGAGCTTAGTTTTTCGTCGATAGATGGCGCACCTCAAGAGGGAATACTATTGCAATGGCATATCTAAGGCTGCCAGGCCTTGAGTATTGATGGTGCTCATCTCAAAGTGACCTCATGGTTGCGAGGCTCCACGAGAAGCTTT
The DNA here is from genome assembly GCA_916050605.2 of Platycheirus albimanus. Taxonomy (NCBI): domain Eukaryota; kingdom Metazoa; phylum Arthropoda; class Insecta; order Diptera; family Syrphidae; genus Platycheirus; species Platycheirus albimanus. The sequence goes on along the minus strand of OU696696.1, from coordinate 21,675,889 downwards.
ATTCTGGTACCACGGGAGAAAGTGCCCACCCAGATGGCCGAGTCACCTGGGAGACTATCTATGAGGTACGCCCCCTTGTAGGAGTATCGTGGTGGTTGTGTTTACTCCAAGCGGAAACATATGGCATCTGGTTTAAGATAGACCTCGCCCCCCGCCAAGCAGTGTGGACATGCCTCAACATGTTCCATAAAATTGGTACTAAGATTCTACCGTGGGCAGATCTTAGGGCTCTAGTCTAAGCCCAATTAAACTCTGAATGCGACTAGGCTCGCCGTGGAATTTAAGGCTTGATTGCTAGGTGTCCACGTAAAGCCTATTTTAATCCTGTTTCGAAATATTTAAAAAATGGAAGTTGCTAGCAAACGAAATTTAGAATGGTAGCTCAAACCTTTCTTGAACAATAGAATTGGTACCAACCTAGGATTTACTTAATGTTCGTTAGAACCTATATTCATAAGTCAAAACCGCTGGGTTTACAATGCTTACTCTCGAAAACCGAAAAAAATATTGCGAACGATTCTTCCAAATGGAATCTTCATGCTACAACAAATGAATTGCGTGACAGAGAACAGTCTTATCGTTACCATAGATAAGCAAATATACTCCAAACGGAAGCTGCAATAGGATTTTAAGCGTCACTACTACTCTATAGGAACACAGACTATGCAAAATATACCTTGTCTATTTTTTCAAACAAGGTACGCAACTACTCAGTGATCGCTCGTTTATTACTCGCCCAGCTCAAATGAATAATGCAACCATCCATTTCCCAATGACCACCTGGTATAAAATAGGCTACAAATTTTTTGTCGGAAAATACGTATGTACCTACTGCACCACTAGAAATCCACGCATTCTACAATCGCAATCGTCTCGATTTAAGAGCTGACCAACTGAAACCAAAGCACACTCCTAAAAGTCCACCATTGTCCGATCATATTAACGAAAGTCATACATTATTTTCGAGCAATCAACCAAGTTTACGTCATCGATTTACGTCGTTGGTGTGGATTTCGGAAAGGCTATCGACAAGGCTTTAAAGTTTAAACGATTGCAAATGAAAAGTTTATCTTCGGAGAAAAACAGTGGATTTTACAAACGAGTTCTAGAATAAGGGTAGGGAGTTCGTTTTTCACATGACAGCCCTCCAACAAAGTAATAACCGGCGACTGATAATTTTGATTTCTGACAACCGAAATCTATTTCTTGACAGGTTCAGTGAAATGCACCAACATTTCCAGTTTAATGGGTTGAGCAAGGTTAAATAAGAAAACTCTTCTTACAAAAAAAAAATGGACCCTATAGAATATGTATTAAGGACTAACCATAATTGAAGAATGGTACGTACGTTGACTTACGAAACAGTAGAAATACATGTGATTTGTATACCCAACCCGAAATGACTTTTTGTTCAGTTTCGGCAAGTTTCGTTCACTTGCGTTTTCGTACATAATGTACGCTTTGAGTCGTACATTACGTACTCCAAGACGTATAATAACCGACAGAGGGACCGCATTCACTTCAAAGTTATTCCACGATCATGTTCATAGTCATGGTATTCAGCATGTATTGAATGCAACAAAGCCACCAAGAGCCAATGGACAAGTTGAGCGATACAATCGGACAATACTACAAGCTCTCCTAGCCATGGTGGATGATGATTCTCGCTGGGATCAAAAGATTAAAATGATCCAGTGGGGAATAAACAACACCCACAATGTTGCAACGCAGAAGACTGCACAGCAGATGCTTATGGGATATATTCCAAGAGAACCATGGCCAAATCCTCTAATGATTGGTGTAGATCTCAATCAGCAAAATCAACCATTGGATAGCATTAGATCTGAAGGACATGAGGCCATAACTAAATCACAAACAATGCAGAAACAACGACACGATTCAAAGAATAAACCTGCCAAAGTGTATGTGGTCGGAGACCTAGTAATGATCCTTAACGATGGAGTACCAGCTTCGGGAATGTCCCGCAAACTGGAACCGAAATACAAGGGACCCTATGTAGTATCAGCTGTGCTACCACATGACCGCTACCAAATAGAAGACATTCCATTTGCACCGAGAACCCAAAAACTATATTCCTCTATATGTGCTGCTGACCGAATGAAACGATGGGTCCAGTTGGATGCTGAACTCGACGAGGGCGTCGATGAAGTCAGGATGGACGACTGTAACGCCGCTGTAACACAGTAGGCAGCGTCGTTCCCTTTTATGTATATTCCTATGTCTATTCCTACTATTAAGAAATGATGGAATGCCAATAGAAGTCATTCATTGGAGATCCGTGAAGAAAGAAGGAAGCAAAGCAGCTAATAAAAGTACAAACTTGTTAAATTATAAATTGAGTACTGTTTTTAATTAAATTGAATTACAAAATAAATATTGACTGTTTTACATTCCTTGTTATTTTTAAAGGCTATTATGGGCAACTGATGTATGTACTTTACAAATCGGAAGGAAACTTTTCGTTCGGTTTTGACACTTTCTTACTTTTTCTTTCGCGTATTACGGTTGGGCCTTTAGCTTTAAAAAAAATCGTTCATTATAAATCAAAATATTAAATTTCTGCTGAGTTTTCGTCAAATTTACGGTCGCTTATAACATTAGCTTTGTTCGTATTGTTTTTGTGTCAAAAAAATTAAAACTGTCAAAATTTCGCAAATGAGAAAAAAATCTCTCACTAACCGAAAAGTAGGCGAACCCTTTTTGTGTTGTAAATTCTTGAGAAAAGTCAAATTCGAGTTTTTTGATTGGTTAGCTCTTCGCGATAAGGGTCATCTCTGCAACAACAATTGTTAACGTCATTCGCTTTTGACAGAGTTAAAGTTTTTACTAGATGAAAAATTTCACTGGGTCAAAACTTGAAAATAAATGAACGAAAGAATCAAACAGCTGTTATTTTCTTTCGTTCATCTCTCAGTACACGAACACGAACGCTTTCTGTGTTAATGTAAACGTATGAAATCGAAGTAAGACTTGACAATCGTTACCTATCTTGTTGTCAATAGGTGTCCCATCACTAGAACAGTTAAGTGTTTCAACCACAAGTTCTGCTCCATCTAATACTTCAATACAATTTATTAGGGTTTTCTATTCAAATTAAAAAAAATTCTATTTCAAGAGATTCAAAAGACCTATTAAATGTACAACTTGCATGCTATATGCTTGCATGCATATTATTTCAAAATACTTTATTTATTTTTAGATTTTAAAACAAGTCTATGATACGCCAGGTATATTAAAAATAATACATCGATCTTTGCATCACAACCTCCTAACACAGCAAGTTCACCATAATGAAGAGACGCCATTTCCTCCCTGTCCGTCAATGTTAATTATTTTTTTTCGCTTTCTATTTCTAATTTTGTGCATTTGAATGTAAAAAATAAGAGAAAAAAAAACGTCACAAAAAAATGCAAATTCCGTCTCTGGTAAATTTTCAAAAACTGGCACACGTTGAGAACAAGGGCCGCAAAGTACTCGTACATCAAAGTTCAACTTTAGAAAAATCGATTTTTTGAAATGCACGTTGCATGTTGCAAAAATGCACATGCACTTACAAACACACATAGTGTACTTGTATCACTTTTTGTATACATTCCTTTGAAGGCGCAAAAACTTCAATTGATTTTCTTCCTCGAAAACGTTCTCAAAGAACCGTAATACACACAAAAAGCAAAAAAAAAACTATCTTAAGGAATTGGTTTCAAAAATGTGCACATGCACCACTTTCAAGTGTGCGTCAGAGGAGGCCATTACCAAGGCTCGCAGTGATTGTGACGTTGTTTTGCAAGTGAAATTTCAATTTCTTCAGGTTCGTTCAGAATCTATGGGTGGTCCGAAACATACAAAAGATTACTCTCGATACAAAAAAAAAAGATTACTGGTCCCATTGGGTGAGCGACAGAAATACGGAACCTGCAATTTATTAAGAACAAACATGCAGGTTACACATATTGTAACATGCACGTATTAAAATTACACAAAAAAGGTCAATACAGCGTCTTAAACATGCCCCAGAGAATCAGATTTTGGTGCGTGTGAAACAATTTATTGCTTGAAAGATTTTTAAAAAAAGAGGAGCGTTTGTGTTTGAAGTGGAGCACAGCACAGCACCCACCACAATCGCAATCGCACAAAAGAATCACACAATCTGAATAAGAAATTTTATTGATGTTGTTGTTGGTTGGCCGGCTTGATGCTGGATTCATTGGTGGTTCGTTTGGCGGAACCGGAATTTTCTTAACGAAGATTTATGGCAGAATGCACTGAAAACACCAGTGTGCACCATAAAGTCCACAATCCAACAAAAAAATGTGTGAGTGCTGGATGTCGAAAAAAAAAATATAAATATTTCGCCTTCTGCATGATATTTTGTTTGTTTCAGTTTGTTGTTGGAGGGAAGCACGAGCATAAGACACAAGAACGCGTAGGAATTAGATTCGAAGTGGGCAGTATGGAATTATTATACAAAAATGCAGTGGAATTTCACTCCAATTTTTGTTTTGATTTATGTATCGAGCGACGTTTTTAAATAAAAATAGAAATATTTTTCTCTTGCTAGGAATCCTTGGTTAGAAGACTCATTTTTTCAGCAAACAAACAAGAAGAGGGAATACCTTTTGTTCAAGGACTAATCTAAGCTTAAATAAACACCAACAAGGTTTTTTGCAAGCTTCTTTAAGAGAAGTTTTAAACAATGCTTCAATCGATGAAGAGTCCCGGCTGAAATTTCAAGAATATCTAACTAGGACTCAAAAAAGCCATCTCTAGGATACGAGCTGGGTATACAAGGGCGCCTTATTTGTAGTTGCATTCTGAGTTACTAGACTTTCTTGTTTCGTAGGTTCACTTATTTTGTTAGAAAGTCTTCTCCAGGTTGAAGAGGTATTTCTTTCGACAATTTTATTGTTAATCCAGTTCACTGCCATGCACCAGGAGCTACATACTAAGTCTGCAGTAGTCACTACTTCCATCTTTTTATTTTTAAAATTTCAGATGCGAACAGCTTCTGTGCCGACTCTCAAAGGACGCAAAAATTAACACAAGCGTTTTTAATGACAGTCGGTGCTGAAAATTTGGAAAGAACACTTCTGCAGACTGTTAAACGGCGAAGACAATCAACTAGTCGCTTTCATGCAGAATGATCCATTCGATTTGGACGATGATGAGCAAAACCTCCGTCCAACCGACCAAGAAGAAGTTCGGGTAGCAATATCAAAACTAAAGTCCAACAAGGCTGCTGGAGCGGATGGCCTCACGGCTGAACTCTTCAAAACAGCGGGCGATGACTTTGTGAGGAGCATACACCACCTTATCTGTACAATCTGACCGGATGAAAGTATGCCTGACGAATGGAACCCCAGCATTGTGTACTTTATCCACAAGAAAGGAGATACTCTAAACTGCGCCAACTACAGAGTGAACTGATTGGTCCCTATCAGTGTGGTTTCAGGCCCGGTAAGTCAACCGCCCGCCGAAAAAATTTTCACACTTTGGCAGATTTTAGAAAAGACCCAAGAATTCCAGATCGATACTCACCACCTCTTTATCGATTTTAAAGTCGCCTATGACAGCGGGAACAGGAACGAGCTATACAGAGCCATGTCACTTCTTGGCATCCCTGCTTAACTCGGTCGATTGTGCAGGATGACTATGGAGAACTCGTGCTGCTCCGTCAAGGTTGGTAAGATCCCCACCGACTCATTTAATGTCGATAAAGGTTTAAGACAAGGTGAAGCGCTATCAAGAAACCTAATCAACATCATTCTTGAGGCAATCATACGCAACTCGCATGTCAGCACCAGAGGTACGATTGTTTTAAATTCCAATACTTGATGATATTGACTGATATTGACATTATTGGAAGAACGAAGAGCGCTGTCAGTGGAGCATTCACAAGTCACAAGGGCAAAACGTCACGATTGACAGATATATCTTTGAAGCTGTCAAGGACTTTGTCTACTACACTATAACCTCTCAGAACAACATCAGTGAAGAGATCAGTCGAAGAATCACTTTTGCCAACCGTTGTTTCTTCGGGCTTAGAAAGCATCTTAGTAGCAAAGCTTTCTCTCGAAGGGCCAAGGAGACACTATACAAGACCCTAATCATCCCATTCCTGCTGTACGGGGCAGAAGCGTAGACACTGACACAATCGGATGAATACAGGCTGGGTTGCTTTGACAGAAAGATTCTTCGGGTGATATTCGATGAAACAGCATGAATCAATGGAGCATGGATGAGAAGATTAAATGACGAACTGAACGGGCTATACAGCGAAACTGACCTGTCAAAGAAGCTTAAAATACAGCAGCTCGGTCATGTGGAGCGTATGGATGAAAACGCACCAGCCCGGCCGAGTCTTCAATTCCCATTCGGGGGGCCGACGCAGTTCTGGAACACCGCATCAACGGTGACGCAATCAAGTGGAGAACGACCTTAACCACCTTGGTGTGCGCAACTGGAGGCCACTGGCTAGTGACTAGGGACCGGTTTAGTTGGCGAGGATTGTTGGTTGAGGCCGTGGTCCACAATGCTCTGTCTTCGCCACCTTAAGTAAGCAAGGAAGTTTTTAATGACCCAAACAACTAGTTAAATTTGTCACATTAGATTCAAAGAGTTCCAACTAAATGCGTGTAAAAGATTTGATTGGATTTCACTAACAGTTGGTAAGATACGGAACGATGGGCAAGTTTTATTGATTTATTTTGCTTTTTAGGTTTAGTTTAGTATAACAAACCCATAGCAGATACAAAAGTTCCAAGGTATGTACTTGCTGATATTGAACGACCCTCTTTCTCAGTTGACAAAGGTCCAAGAAAAATACACTCATATGGCCATTATTTTCTTTATTTTTTCATTAACCCTTAGCTTAAATATTAAACAGAACTTGCCTGAGAATAGATATCTTCTTATTATCAAACACTCTCCATTATATGCCATGTCTGGCAGATGTAATGAAAGGTGATTCTCCCTGCTGAGCTGGAGATCTGACCGTTGTGCGAAACTTGGCCCTTTGTAAAATAAAGGACCTGTTTATAATGTAGGAAACTATCTCTGAGGGAATCACACTGTGGTGTGTCCAATTTGCCCGCCCAAAACCTATTTCGAAATCCCACGAACATGGCAACAATAATTTCATTAATGTTTTCTATCTTCCTTGAAACAATTTGAGAAAAAAAGCTAACATAATAATATTATCGAACCGATTAAGAGCTAAAGATAGCTATCACAGTCTCGACAAATATCACGCAACCTCATATTGCTCGTATTAGATTGCATTTAATAGCTTCTAATCTCAATTAACTTTTTCATTTTGTTCAGAACGTATCGTTAATGTTTATATTTTTTTTTATAACCTACACGCGCTGAAGTAACTTCAAGGTTGATTTTGTCGCAGGTATATCAATTTAATTAATAAGATTAACATTTGACTTGTGAATTGTGATTAAAGTTTAGGTTTTGCTACTCATCATTTGAGAGGCAGTAAATCAGCGATGTCACCTTAAAACCGAACAACAAACGAAAAGCTAAAGATCATATCCGTATTTTTTTTTAGCTAAGTTTTAAGTTTTGAGACCAAATAAACTTGTCTAACGAGTGATCTTTTAAAAATTGCATCTCATTGAGAAAAAAAAAACTTTAAGACACTCTGGCTATCTAGATCAAAATAACGATTGTTGAGATTGATTTAACCGGAATTGCATGTGAAACATCATCATAAAATCAATTTAACGATTCTTATGCAATATAAAACTGGCTTTAAAATAAGTTTTAAGTGCAACTAAGAGGCAGTTTGGCTTGGCTTGGACGGGCTTGATCATAATGGTTGATGATTTATGAAAGTGGTTCACATTTAATTGAAATAAGATTGAACAGACGCTTATGGTAACTCATATATCCAAGTTAATAGTTACTCAAAGGAGGAGGTGATCTGTATCAAGGGTTAATTTTGATATCTTGTTTTGTGTTTTGGCGAAAGGTGTTATCGGTGTGACTCTGACTAGATACCTACATTGTAGCTAAAACAGGACAAATTAATTATGCAGAGTGACTTAGCAACCATTAAACTGTTAAAGGCTCTTGTTAAAAGCCGAGCATTTAAAAGGTGATTTTAAGATAAAATAAAGTAATATTGTTTGAAGCATTTGCAACAATACCATCATAAAAAAAAGTAACTAATTGGGAATCGAATCAAACAAAAGGTAAGTATAATAAAAGTTTTATGGGAGTGCAGTATTCCTTTTATTATTTCTCTTTAAACTGAGCAAATAAAAGATAAAGACTTATTTTGTGAAGTAATGTGCCCAAAATACTTTTATTGCGACCTATAAGTTTTAAATAGGTTGGCGGTCTTTTGAAATATACAAGTGTTTTTCAAAGAAACAGTCATCAAGTACAACAATTTTTGGGTTAAAATATGTTTTTTTAGAAGTTTTGGAAGATTGTGGAGATTTATGGTTAATAATCTTCATTCAGGTGACGATCTATAATCATGCCCCTCAAAATGAAGACAGAAGCCTTTTAGAAGGCTCTGGTGGATTGCTAAAACAGAAGCGTGAATGAAAATGAAAGATCTGTTGAGCTGACAATAAAGCAAAGATCCCCAAAACTAAGTTTTGCGCATAATACTGTGCATTTTTAAAACCATATACTAAATCAAGAAATTTTACAGATTCACAGGAACTTCATGGGCTTCATCGTAAGCATTCCCAACAGACACAGTATGTTAGAGTGCCATACAGACGAAATCCGACAAGTGTAGTGCCCCGTGGTGTAGTAGTTAGAGTGCCAAACTGCTACGCCGAAGGTTCTGGCTTTAATACTTGATCCCATCCAAGTTTTACCGGGATAGTGCACCTTTCCAGGAAGTGGAAAATCCACCAAGTGTAAAACTTGTTGGGAAAAGTGCATTTCTACTAGCCGTTCGAACCCGGCGGTAAATTGTATGTGTCTGCCATTCCTGGGGAGTATGAACGCACACACAGGAATGATTGAGAATGCAAGTCGCTTCGTGCCACAATTTGTATATGATCCATGCATAGGATGTGGTAAGGAGAAAGTGGAGAAAGACAGCTCTCACCAACCTACTTAATTATTGCCCAGCAATTTTCTATGGGAAAAACTATCACGTATTATAGGTACGGTGACCAACCATCCGTCCTCTTTTTTAGAGGAAAGTCCTTTTTTTGGTGTCGTGTCCTTTTTTTTTTTGTTCTTCTTAAAGAGGACAGTAATTTGTCCTCCTCTTACTCAATTGTCCTCTTGATATCCTCTTTTTTCTTTGAAAACTTTTTCCTACACAGTAAAGTACTTTCTTCAGAGCTAAATTACTTAAACACAAAATGAAGACAGCACTACTGGTTTGAACAATTCAGATCTGTCATCTGGTTTTTGGTATTGTGAATGAATCGCAAACTGTCACCCAAATCCAATTGTCGAGTTTTCATTACATTCTTTTGGCTTTTTATATATATATAGGGTGATTTACGAGCGTTGTGCCATAAAGCTAGAACGTGTAGGTTGAGTTGAGGAAGTCTATTCCCCCCCCCCCCCCCCGTTTAGACAGGAGGGACAATTTTCTGAAAAATTGACTTATTTTGTAAAAAAAAAATATTAAAAATCAACGGCTTCGTTTGCAACACCGTGTTGTACCTTTTTGGAAAGCCAAAAACTTCTTCTTTCATTTCGTTTTTAAATTAAATTGTTTTAACGAATAGTTTAAAAAACATAAATTTTCAAACTCAAAATTTTGAAAAAAAATTTGAAAAAATAATTTTAAAACTAATTTTTTTCAAAATTTTACGTAATTAAGTATAATTTTTGTTCTCAGAATTCAACGCTCTTATTAATCTTTAATCCAACACTGAAAATCGTATGGCTCTACGACTTTTTGTTGCCAAGGTATTCAAAAATAACCGAACCTACTTCTTCACAAAAACAAAAAAACCTAGCCTTACGGGATGGCACAAGTGATTTTTTCGTGTTTTTGTGAAGAATTAGGTTCGGTTATAAGAATAACTTTGATTTAAGATTTAGGGACATTCATTCACAAACAAATTGCTGAATCCGAACGGAAACCTTTGCATGTACTTTACCTAAACAAAATGTACCCTCTAAGTAAAACCAACATTTTTAAGGGGAATCAACGGAATTTAGTGCCTGACCTGTATAGTGTAACTTCACCTGAAAAAGTACTTGTGGTGTGTGCTTAAGATATCATCAACCAAAGTCCAATCCCACCACCGACGTGGTCAGAACGTGACCATTCCATTTCGAGGAAGTCAGTGAATTCGACAACCTCTGCATTGCTGTAGAAACAGATAGCATCAGAGCCGAAATCAAACGATTCTTGCTAATCGCTTTGGGCTAGATAAGCAAGTTAGGAATAAAGCCCTTTCAAAGGAAACGCTTTATAAAACACTCACCATCTTGGTACTGCCTATGGCGCAGAGGAATGGATTCTGTCCCAGTAGGATGAAAAGGTACAAGCAGTATTTGATAGATAAGTTTTACGCTCCCGTCTGTGTAAACGAAGAAGATACCTCCAACGATGAACTTTACGTGCTGTATAGCGACTTAAGCTCAGTCCGAAAAATTATTACTCAACATGGTAGTCCATTTTCAGTGATTGGAAATCAATGCTCCAACTACCCTTTCACGACCTCCATTCTAGGGGAGTCAGTGTCCAGGTCAGACATCATCCTCGATATAGTAACCAGGCAAGAGGAGATGTTCGACTACTTAGAGTACAAAATCTCAAGCCGTTTGCTGATGATCTTCTTTCAGGTCCTTACCAATATGGCGTTAGACCTGGAAAATCTACGACCCACCAAATTCACATTACGCCAGATCCTGGAGAAAACCCAAGGATTTAACATCGATGCCCGCCACCAGTTCGTCGACCTTAAAGCAGCCTACGACAGTGTTAATACAGTTGAACTGTATTGTGTCATGTCCATTGTTCAACTTTAGAATCCCTGCTAAACTGATACGCTTTATCGGGATTAACCCGAAGTATGCTCGCTATCGCGTCAAAGTTGGTAGAGACTCACTGAAAACCTCCACACTACCAGGTGCTTATCACTGTCATGCAGCTGTTTCAACATTGTGCTAGAAAATGTAATACGGAGCACCCATCATGCCAATACATCAGGCACCATTTTCAATTACTTGGGTTTTCAGAAGACATTGACGTGATAGGAAGCACAAGGCGAGCAATAACCGGTTCCTTCACTACTATGGAGTCAACAGCAAGCAGAATGGGATTGAAAATAAACGAGGACAAGACGAAGTATATGCTTTTATCAACAAAAGTACGATTCCACCACCGACTTGGTCAGAACGTGACCACTGATAGGTATAACTTCGAGGTATTCAGTGAATTTCTCTATCAGGGCACTGCTGTCAAACGCAGACAATCTTTTATTAATCGCTGTTTCTTTGGGCTAAATAGGCTTTTGAGGAATAAAGCCCTATCGATAAGAACCAAGGAGACACTATTTAGAACACTTATCATTCCGGTCCTGCTATATGGTGCAGAAGCATGGACTCTCTCCCAATCGGATGAAAAGTCACTTGGAGTCTTCGAGAGAAAAGTTCAGCGTTAAATCTATGGTCTGGTTTGCGTAATCCGAGAAAGCAACATTTGGCGAAGAAGATACAACGACGAACTTACATGCTGTACAGCGACATAAGCCTAGCCAGAAAAAATTAGAATCCAACGACTAAGATGGCTGGGCCATGTAGAGTGAATGGACATCGACGCTCCAGCTCGTAAAGTCTTCAACGCCAACCAGTAGGAGTCAGAAGTCAAGGTAGACCTCATATTCCAACATCCGACAACTTGTAGTGCAAAATTGGAGACGCCAGGTAAGTAAGGAGTACGAAATGGGTGACGACCGACTGTAGTTGCATTTTGAGACGCGATGGCTTTGTGGTGTAATCAAAAGGCGAGTCATAATGAAATGAAAAAAAAAAAACTTATAGAAGACCTGGGACGTTACAATCCTTTTTTCTATTTTTATGCAAACTCCTTAGTTTTGCTGGTAAGGAGTTTGAGTGGTAGCATCTGCTTTAATCAGATAGGTACCTGAATGGAAGCCTGCATTTTCCTTTTGTTCTGCAGATTTATTTATTGTACGTGTACCTACTAGTTTTGATTAAGGAACAATTTTTGTTCATAAATATTGTAGGTACTTATGGTAGGTACTTTCTAAAGTTGAACCACGGACCAATAAGATACAGGCGCCAACTCACTGTATGGTCTCTTATTGTGCCTAAAAGCTGAAGATCAGCTGATGTGCCGTTTATTCTGAGAGTGTAACGATCTCCCGTGCTTTTTAAATTAAAGCAGTAAACACACCACAAAAATAAATGGCACACGCAGGGATAGTTGATGTACACGTATTCGCAGACACGAAAAACTATTTCAAGGGTGTTTCAGGCAAGAGTAGTACGAGTTGGCGGTCTGTATTGGTATGTGAGCTGAGCAGAACTCAACTGTTCCTATTGACTGGATCCCTAACCGAACACATTTAACACGAAACAGAATAGGCATCAGCACATCTGACTTATACCGATGATTTCAAGACGTAGAACAAGAAGATTGATGTTCAAACAAGCCACTAAAGAACATCCTTAAGTTCACCAAGAACTCAGGTTGGATTAGAGGAGACCCTCGTACTTAAACACACTCTTAATGCCAACTTAATTCCCTTCCTAACCTAAGCCTTTGGAGCACAACGGATCAATAGAGATTCGAGTGAGGTGATGCGATTTAAACGAATCACCACCCTTTAGGTATAACAATTGTCTAATCTTTATGAAATCGACGCAATGTCTCCATCGCAACAAGGATACTATCTAGTAGATATATGTAGTACACCTATTTTCCAATAAGTAAATGCTTTCGGTTGCACCAGAATTTTCTACCCGTCCCGTCTCTTGTATTTCTTATGTTGATGTGAATTTCAAGTTCTTCTCTGAACATGTAAATATTCAGAGCCATGTGTTGTGTTGCCTGCTGTTGGAGCGATCGGGATAAATTAAATTAAATTAAGAATCTAACTGTTGTCTTCCGTGACTAGAAGATCATAACAGACTGTTAAAAGAAAGTATGGAGTACCAAGTACGTTTGCAACAGATTCGATTGACTTAATAAAAGTCTTCAAAATTACAATTAAAGAATCATTTTTGAGTCTATTTCAACTCTAGCTCCAGAGGCCAAATCGGTGTGTTTTGATTAAAGATTGGCAGACCCGTGAGTCTTTAAAGGTACGAATTTTTTTTATCTATCCGTGGCACAAATTTTAAATACCTACCTACGAACCACAAACACAAGCTTCATCTCCAAATAAGTATCTGCCGTGCCTTCTTCATCCAACTTAATTTATTTCAATCCATTTGCAATTTTTCGTGAATTGGAGCAAAAGAATTTACGACCGAAACAATCAAAAATAAAAATAGTTGTTCTCTGCTCCAATTCTTGAAAAATTCTACAACACTTTGTGATTAGTTTTTACTACTCCACTTGGGAGATACTATCCACAACATCAGCCCAAAGATGAATAGGAACCAAAAGTCCAAAACTATACGACTGAACCAGAGGAAAGACACCCAAATCGGAGTTGTGTAAAGAGGAACAAAACCTTGTGCATTCAATAGACGACAAAATAAATGCAAAACAATAAAAAAAAAAGCTTCCTTACATTTTTGTATGCGCCTATGGTTCTGCAGGAGACCAAGAATCTGTCCCTTCAAAAGGGTTACTCCAAGTTAATGTATCCATTTCGATTCAAAAGCCTTTGGATTTGTCTTTTTTTAATTTTAAATCAAAACTCTATCCATAAACCGACCGAAAAAAAAAATATATCACAATTTCCTGCTCTGCGTTTCTTGCAATCTTCGTTTATCACTTTTCTTATTGGATTCTTTGGCACTTTCTTCTTGCAGCTCTCGTTCAGCTTGATATACTTTTTTTTGTAATTCTTTTTTTCACTCAGACAAAAAACTGTATTTTTCTTTAATAATTTTATGCGGAACTTGCTTAATTAATTTATTTATTTAGATTGATTTGTTGTTTTTTTTTAATGACTATACTTTTGTCTTCCCTTTTCATGTATCATTTTCACTGTGCTGTTGCACTTTTTATTTTTTAGTCGATTCAGACACAACACAGGAATCCGATACGATACGATATCCGAAATTCTGACAGCTCGAAAATGTAAATTATTACCGAAATCGAAATGAAATAGATGATGCTGGGCCGAACAAGAAGAACAGAGAGGTGAGTGAGATTATTTCTATTTATTTATCACTTCGGCTCTCTTTGGCATACGCTCGCACTCGCACGAAAATATCCCTTCTGGCCCGGTGGAAGTGAAAAATTCCTTCAAATATGCGACCGCTGTTGATATCTCGTTTTGACTTTACTTAAAGAATTATAGTTTAATCGAGGGTCGTCTTTCTCGCACGCACATAAACCGAGGGCTCATAACAAACATGATTAATACAAAAAAAAAGGTTTTTTTCTTTTCTTTTTAATTCGTGGAAGCCCGTTTTTTTTTCTTTTTACAATTAGAAACAAAATTCACTTTGCGAGTTTTTTTTATACAATTTATTTAAATTTATAGATTTAACACACGGTTTTTTAAATTAACAAAAAAAAAACAAGCGTTGAAAAATTTTAGTTGACTTTCTTGTTGGAGTTTGTTGAATCTCTGTTGGTCGGCGGCATAGCATAGCCAAGAAATTCACAGAGAAAAAAAATGAACGGCGGAGTGTAACGGTTCACGCGACTACGACAGTAGAAACACAACGGAACGACAACAGAAAAGCAACTGAAATTATTGAAACCGAATGATTGGATTGGAGAGAAATGCGAAAAGCACAAAACATGGCAACATGCATGGGGTGTTTTGTCTTGTGTGTTTACAAAAAGAGGGAAAAAGAAATATTTCTTTTATTTTGGTATTTTGCTTTGGTAGGGGAATTCGTAAATAAATAGAGTAGAATAGAAGTGATGCCAATTTGAGATATTAAATGAATTGTAGTAGATGTTAATGTTCTTCGAGCGAATAAAATACGAAAGAAAGAAGAGGCATTCATGTTGTTTTCGAATCTCGCATACTTATTTTGAAAAAAAATATAACTCCAAGTAAGAGAATGAGTGTTAAAAGACTTGAGAATTCTTAACCAACACACCAGATTCAAAAGATTAAGACAGAATTTCTGGAAGCATTTTTGTCGATTTGGCATCTAGTTAGACCGAATTCTGTGGAACAGATTGAAATTCGAATTACATCGACTCTAAAATTTGGGCTTGGTAGTACTAAACTCGTAAAAGTTACCTTTAATCCAGGATCAGACGACCTGCATGAACGGAATAATTATGAACTCCGACTACACTTAAACTTAAAGCCACCTGTCTTCAAAAGGTAAATGATGTTACGTCAAAATAACAAACTAATCTAATGGATTTGCTCTTTGAACTTTACCCAGGGTCAACATAGGTCGACAACTTAAAATGTCAAAAAACTAGAGTTTTCATACAAAAAAATCCTTGAAGGCAAGAGTCACTTTAATAGCTGATTCAACTTGGCTCTTCAAATAATATAATCCATTTCAGGAACCCCAGTTTTCAAAAAAAGTAGCTTAAAAAAACTGTGTAACAATTCCAGTATGACTTCAGGCTCAACGAAGAAAGCTTACTTCGTAGATTGTAATAATTTCCGTGTTCACAGCAAAGAGGAAAACTAGCCGGAGTCTAGCTCTTGGTTATAGAATCAGGGTCTTGGGCCAATCTCTCAAATTAAGCTAACTTTCAGTATAATAACTAGTTTATGAATTTTTATCGTCAACGGCCTTGGCACTGATAAAGCATCGCTCCCCAATAGTTCAGCGAAATCAAGCATCGTTGCGCTTGGTTAGTACCTATTTAGATGGTGGACCGTCAAAACTAATAACTGCGTGCTGTTGCCATATGTTGTGTGTTCTTCTTTCTTCTGTTCTGCCTGTCTCCCTGTGTCAATATCTTGTGTTGTTTTGAGCCGATGGCCTCAGTTGCCAGTGGTTGTAAGTGTCTACTTCGTCAATTCATCGCATAATTATCTCCAACATGTCTTACTTAAAAAAAGTACCCGATTTTTTGACCTGGGTGTGGTGCGCTTTGTTTTCAAGCTAAATAAGGAAGCTTTCGTTGGGCAGTTAATCATTCCTTGATGCTGAGTGAACTTAAATTTTTAAAACAGAATCAAACAAAACTGGTTAAGCTAGATTTCCGATAGTAGCCGTACATTCTGATACCGGTCAGACAAAGATTGACGTAGACGAACCGAAAAATCGGAAACCAATTTTTAAAAGAAAATTCAGGACTCAATCAGTCAGATTCCAAAAGAACATAAGCAGGCAAAATGGAAGATTTGTCTTTAACCATATGCTCCACAAGGAGTAGAGCCAGGCGCATACTAGACCATTGTTTGTTACGGAACATATTTTAATGGCTGTTGTGGTCACTATAAGACACGGTATCTTTTACAAGCTAGTGGTGATCATTTAAGCAGCTCTTCTGTTCCGTGACAAAAAAACATAGAATAGCCACCTAGACTAAGCAGTACTTTCGTAATATTGGTCTATTTTTAAGCTGTAGAGTCTGTTGGATTGAATTTTAAACAGAAATCCTCATCCATGTTGAAAGATTGGAACTAGCAAACTGTGGCGTTAACTTGTTCACAACTACAAAACTCACTCAAAAATTATAAAATCAATAACAATATTTATTTAAATAAAAAAAAAAATGCATCTTTACTTCTTCTTCTTGATGTATTTCAAATACTTTTTGGAACTAAAGTTGTCCTCAACTTCCTCCTCGATCTTTATCTTCTTCCTTGGTTTGCGAGCATCGATGCGAGCCTTACGTTCGGCTTCACTGAGTGTACTTAAATCCAAAGGAAGCTATAACAAAGATAGTAAGGTCAATTAGTTGGATGAAGTTAAGATTTCCTTAAAAATTGAACCTTAATAATTTTCCTGGGCTCGTGGTAACGAATGTTGATAGATGAACCATCCGGTAGAACGACGGCGGTGGGGTACATTCTACAATAAACCGAACGATGAAGTTTTGTAACAGCTGCTGTTGCAGATGAAATACATCTTTGCTGATTTATTGGATTCGAAATGAGTTGAGTTATTTGTTTAATTATCATTTTATTGAACTTTAAAAATTAAACTTTTCGGCCAAGTTGTTTTATAACAACGAAAATGGTTGTGCAATGAAATGTCAAAAGATCTTCCATTTTCCAGTCTATCAGCTGATTGTGAGGCATTGCCGTTTTGCATTATAGTAACATTTTAAGGGTACAAGCACATGGCTATTTTTTTATTTGAGTAAAGGCCAGACCATAATGTGAAAAAAACATAGAATGAAACAGTTGGGTATATTATTATCCCTGCCGTTTAAGGTGGCTTTACATGGAGTTGCAAATGCAGACGAAAACGCAACAACAACAATCATAGTGCAGACGATGAAAACGAACATGTTCATCTTCACTATAATTTTCAAGCTGCATCTATAATTTTCCTATAATCTGCATCCATGAAGACCGTCTGCATTTTTGCCTTCCCTCTCTATCACACAAGTATGATTTATTGATTTTGCATCCTCTTTATTTGCAACTCAGGGCTTGCAGCTTCATGTAAAGGCACCTTTAGTGTCACTGAAGTATAGTTTCGCTGCAGTGTGGTGCTGTTTAACTGCCTTGACATAATGGTGTAAATCTTTATTTCAATTAGCTGAATTTTCTTAAAATTGAAATTATTGATTAAATATAAGATCACACTAGAAAACCAACTTACACGTAGTAACAAACAATCAATTCTTTAACTATAGTTGGGTCTTAAGACTGAGCAACACGGGCACATCCATGCGTAACCACATTGCAGACATACTTATATAATTGGTTAGTTAGCCAGGTTTGTCTTGCGCTTGATTTCTCCTACTTCCTACCTACTTTTGATGTATGAAGATATTCTGTATTTTTATTTCCCCTCTCTATCCTGGCCGTCACACATTCCAGCTACTTGTAAGACAGTTGCAATACACTCACATTTTCCACTCACACAGATAAACTTCCAACCAACTGGAACACAGATAAGAATCTGACAATTAATACATGTAGTAACTTGCTCGCCAGCACAGACCAATACAGACCGCCAACTCGTACTCCTCTTGCCTGAAACACCCTCAAAAATAGTTTTCGTGTCTGTGAATACGTGTACATCTCTGTCTGTGCATTTTGTAATGGCAACCATCACGCGTATGCCATTTATTTTGTTGGTTTGTTTGCTGCTCCCTTTTAAAGCAAGTTAGAGCGCCACACTCTCAAAACAAATGCCATATCAGCTGCTTTCCAGCTTGTAGGCAAAAAGAGAGACCATACAGTGAGCTGGAGGTCTGTATCTTATTGGTCCGTGCTCGCCACTAGCTGGCGCAATGTGGCACCAGGGTATCAAAGAAGAATGACTTTTTTTGCAAAAATAAAGATGCAGAATAATGTCAATCCACCATTAAGCATAGTACGCAGCTCGAGCTAAAATTTAGTTCCCATACAAAATTCTCTCCAAAATATAGCCAAGCTAAAATTAAGCAAAGCATTTTAGCCGAGTAGTACGCAGCTCCAGCTAAAATTTCAAACTTTTGTTTCCCAGTGTACTGTCAGAATTAAGCTGACTATTTAATTGCTCGGTACATTTCCTGCGAGCTAAATTTTGGCAGATCTTTTCGGGTCGTAGCTAAAAAGGGGTAACGTAGGGGTTGAATCTCTACCGAAAATTTGTTTTAAAGGGTAGTATGCAGCTCGAGCTAAATTTTAGTTCACGTTTTTCTCTCCAAACCTTAGCTAAAAGCCCAGCTAAATTTTGACATAGGAGAGTTGTGGAGAATATGTGATTGAAATGGCGACTTTGTGTAGAAAATATCAAAACAAATTTTGTTTGACAAATAAACACAAACATTTTCTTTTATTTCGTTTGAAAGTTTTGGATGTTTACCTGAGGCTTCTCGTGAAGGTACATAAGTATCTAAATAAAAAAACTCTTATCAAGGTGCGTTATTAAATCTCGGTTGTTTCTGTTTTTTTCTTAGTTGTGCCGCTTCCTTCAGCGTCGTACCCTCGTACCAACAAGCAGCTCAACAGAATTGTTCCCAAACTTTTGCTTATGAGCAAAATCAATCGGCCATAAATGTCTCTGCAGCGTGTCAGCCGTTTGTTCAAGAAGGCCAACCAACCCAACTCAAACTGTTGTTGTTGTTGGTACCATTGCCAATGACTTGCGTCTTCTCATCGTCCCCAAGATGACCAATTTGTGCTCTTCAAATCACGTAAAAGGCTCGTGAGCATTTTGCTGGGAACACTATCCAACGATGAAGATGGTGATAGAGATGTGCATTGTGAATCACCAATCATTAAAACGAAACATCTGTCGCAAAGGAAGGATTGCAGGTGAGTTACCTACCTACGAATTTGAAAAAAAAAGAATCTTTTAACTAAAGAGAATCCTATTCTTTCAAGTCATTATAATGGATCCAATGGCCGCGGCCAGGCGTGGTTCACCAGCTGTTCTCGGACAATTAAGACATTTGAACTTGGGTCATCTCTTTTGTCGAAGTCGCAGACTTCAAGTGTCTCAATAGGATGGAAGAATATGTGATAACCAGAGACCAGTTTTAATGAACAGCTAAGGATAATGCAGACAAAGGACCAACTTGTCTTGGTCTAAGTTCGGAAGTAACAAAATTGCTAGCTGGGAATTATAGTTTTTGTTTTACTTTTAAATAAAGACCCGAAGTTGGTATTTCGTAAAAAAAAGATTAAAAACAAATTACTTTTTTAAATGAAATGTTTTATTCTTAAAATTCTTAAACTCTGCCACTATTGTAGAACAAGTAAGAAATGATTTGGAAAAGTTAAGAAAGCAGAGACTACTCCTTCCCTAGAAATTAAAGATAAACAGTACCTACATCTTTCAGACTAACAAAAGTAAAAAGGTGAGGTTCTAAAATACAATTTAAAAGCCCTTAACAACATGACTATTTTTTTTTTAATTTAGATTTCAACGGCTTTGCTGCCATTGCACATTGATTGGTATAGGTTATTGAAATCCAGCACCCAACTACATGAAGCGATAATACATTTCGAGCCAATTGATTTACAGGAAGTGTATCTATTTTTTAAAGGTCTAGGTTATCGTTTTGGCCCAGGTTTGTTACCTCTTTGATTTTCTTTTGTTAATTCAAGGGTTTTAATTTTTCTAATTTTAGCTTTTAAAGGAAATGAAAATGCTTCTTTGACTCCCGGTCGATAATATTTCGATACCATGTTAAAATATCTGATCCATCTGCTGGTTCCAACAGACACTTGCCAAAAAAATCTCAAAAAGAAAATAGAAAAAATAGGAACGCTAAGGAAGAACGACTCCATGCTTTGCTTCCATAATTGGACAACCAATATACTTGCGTTGGACGTTGTGGAATCGATTTGGACTGGCCAGAGAGTGTAGATAATAGAAATTTCGATGATTGTTAAAACAGCATTGTTTGCATTTGTAGCAAAATAGTAGATAAACTTAATTTAAATATGGCTTTTGTTTTACGTATTTTAATAGACAATCTATGAAATTATCTCCGAGTTTCTTATTTTTCTTTAAGCGCATATTTTAAAACTGAACTTTTCCGATCTCTTAACTTTTTCAAAGCATTTCTTACTTGTTCTACAGGTTAGACAATAGTGGCAGAGTTTAAAAAATTTAAGAATAAAACATTTCATTTAGAAAAGTCATTTGTTTTTAATCTTTTTTTTAACGAAATATTAACTTCGGGTCTTTATTTAAAAGTCCAAAAAACTATAATTGCAGGTTCAAGTTCAAATGTCTTAATTGTTCGAGAACAGCATGTGTTACATGCCTGGCCGCACCCATTGGATCCATAAGCATGACTTGGGATATAAGAATAGCATTCCCTTCTGTGATGATGGCCTGAGAAGTCTGAGCTGCTAGATGAGTTTCGAACTCCATGATCTGGTCCGGTTCTAGAGTCATTATCTGAAATTAAAATAATAAGTTTAAAGATTCTTTTATTTTAAATTCGTTGGTAAATCACCTGCAATTCTTCCTTTGGACAGATGATTGATAGGTGATGCACATCTCTATCAGCATCTTCATCGTTGGATAGTGTTCCCAGCTAAATGTTCACGAGCCTTCTAGGTGATTTGCAGAGCACAAATAGTCATCTTGGGGACGATGAGAAGACGCAAGTCATTGGTAATGGTACCAACAACAACAAAAATTGAGTTGGGTTGGTTATCCTTCTTGAACAAACGGCTGAAACGCTGCAGAGACATTGGTGGCCGATTGAATTTGTTCATATAAACAATCCTTTGAAAACAATTCTGTTGAACTTCTTGTTGGTACGAGTGTATGACGCTGAAGGAAGCGGTACAACTAAGAAAAAAAAACAGAAACAACCGAGATTTCATAACGCACCATGATAAGATTTTTTTTTGTTTAGAAACTTACCTTAGCGAGAAGCCTCAGGTTAACATCCAAAACTTTCAAAAAATAAATAAAAGAAAATGTTTGTGTTTATTTTTACGGCACTTGAAATTTGTCAAACAAAATTTCTTTTGACATTTTCTACACAAAGTCGCCATTTAAATCACAAATTCTCCACAATTTTCCTATGTCAAAGTTTAGCTAGGGTTTTAGCTAAGGTTTGGAGAGAAAAACGTAAACTAAAATTTAGCTCGATCTGCGTACTACCCTTTAAGGTTGAAATTTGTCACTTAACACTTTTCACAGGTGGAAATTAAACGTACCCTGTATTGTCTTAAAACCGGTGTAATGGAGACCCGCTCGTTGCAGTCAGAAAATATGTCACATCAATTGAAGGTTTTGAATGAAACAAGTACAACTTGTGTGTGCTACCACCAAGTTCACAACAAAACTATCTTGCCTTGTCTTTTCTCACCGAGGACAAAAACTCAAACAGAATTTGAAATTTTGTTATACATTGATTAGAACGACAGTGTTTCTTTTTCGCAAAAGAGCATGATTGACTCAAATCCTTTTTCATCCGCCTCGAAGTGTTCCAGCTTGTCTAGTTTAACTAAATCACGGACAGATCGAATTAATTCAGGTTGAAAATTTACAACTACATGTGTGTGTTAACAACATGTCATGACAGAAAGGTTAAAGTAGCTTTTCATGGAGCTGCAACAAATTATAGTGCAGACGAAAAAGCAACAACAACAATCATGGCGCAGACGATGAAGATGAACATGTTTGTCTTCACTATAATTTTCAAGCTGCATCCATAATTTTCCTATAATCTGCATCCATGAAGACGTCTGCACTTTGGCCTTCCCTCTCTATCACACAAGTATGATTTATTGATTTTTCATCCTCTTTTTTTGCAGAAAGTTTTCTGTCCAAATCAAAAAGGACATAATCATAATCTTTATTCATAGCATTTTCTATAATCTTGATTTGACAAGTTGCTCTGTATATAATATTGTATTATCTAACATGTTTGATTTTCATATTGTTTGCATTTTTTTCCATCTTATTTTGCAGAGACATGTAAATTCACCATTATGCACGATTTATATTTATGTATGACTTTGGTGTAAGTTTACCCTTAAAACAAAATGTACCCATAATTTCCCGCTGGAAGGCCATGTTCACTGACAGCTTCGACGACATCTTCGATTTTTTCCACTAATTGTCAGAAGTGTCATCTTCGGTGGTAAGTGGATAATTTTGCAAAAAAAATTAAATAAAAGCGTTTTAATTATTTATTCTTATTACAACTACCAGTATTTTTAATCGGTAAATGCTTATTACTATACCCAAAATAGAATTCCTTCAAAAGATGTTAAATTTCCTTTTTTTTTTTAATTACATTTTGCTCTGGGTTCTATCTCCAAAATTACATAACATCCATTTGGTTCTCTTTTTAATTCTCTTTAATAAATAGGATATACAAATCCATAAAATATATTTAAATAGTTATTTATTGAAGTAGATAAGTGAAGTAATAATTATGCAACCAATTGCATGCATTAATATTTTTCTTATAAGAAACCTTCACCCTTACTTACATAACCTCAACTGACAGTAAAATAAAATATGTGTTCGTTCTTTCAGATTCGTGAAAAACCTCTTTCTTCGCTATGGCATCAAAACGTATCGTCCAATCGTCGGTCAACTGGGCTGCTCTTGCTGAGCGTGTACCCCCAAACCAGAAGACCAGCTTCCAGGCCTTCAAAACCAAATCGGACATGTACATCCGTGCTGTGATGGCCAATCCCGAGAACCCACCCAAAATTGATTGGGCTCAATACAAAAAACTAATCCCAATTCCCGGATTAGTTGACAAATTCCAAAAGTCATACGAAGGTTTGAAAGTCCCATACCCAGCTGATAATGTTACCACTCAGGTCGAGGCTCAGATTAAGGACACCAAGGCTGAAATTGATTCCTTCAAAAAAGCATCCAACAGTCGCATCGCCACTTACCAAAAGGATATCGAACACTTGAAGTCTCTGCTGCCATACGATCAAATGACCATGGAAGACTTCCGCGATGCATTCCCCGATGAAGCTTTGGACCCAATCAATCGTCCAACATTCTGGCCCCATCTCCCCGAGGACCAACTCGGTCATGTCGACAAGAATGCTCAACCACAAGAAGGTCATTAAGTGTGGTTTTTTGGGTGGACCCAAGTCAGAAGAACGATAATATTGAAAATGTTTCCCAAATTTAAGATGAAAAATGGAAATAAATTCGAAAAATAAATTTAAAGTTTACGAATTATTTGGCATTTGTTGGTTAACTATTTGGTTTACTTTATTGGGTTTGAATTTCAAACATATTCAGCGGATGTTTACCCAGATAAGTTTTTAGATAGGAATATGAGAGCATCAGGAACATTAAGGACTTAGCAATGTAGAGCAGTTTGGGCAAGGGAAGCAGACCATAGACTTATTTCTTGGTTTTAAATTTGTTTTTATTTCGCAAAGATTAAATTCTTGGCCTACAGACTCGCCATTGACCTTGAAGATTGCATTCAAAGCGTTGCTTTGCTATGTTGTTAGCTGGCTTCTTCACTGTATGTCCAATTTTTTGCCAATTTATCTGCTCAATCTCGACATCTACTTTCGTTTGTCCAGTCCTAAGATTTAATTTGTTGCTAAGGATGGTTTGTGGACACGATCTTTAGCATGAGACGCAAAAAACGACTAGCTACAGCTGTTTACCTGCTCGAGATGTTGGCAGATCATATCCATGTTTGATATGCATTATAGTTAGACAGTCCATTAAAACAAATTTCAAAGCAGGAAAGCTTTTACTTCGAAAGAAAGCTTAGATTTAAAATCTCACAGTGTTTATAGATTACACCGGTTCGCCTAGCTGGTGTGAACGTTTTTTAGAGTCTCAGACGTAGCAAATCATAGTCACCTTCTATAAAGTCTGTATCAACCATAATTTGCAAACAAGCGGGCAACACTAGTTGCTAGGGAAGGACCTTGAATGTTGTGGTCAGCCAAAACATCACCCAAAAAACAACCTAAAAGTACACGACACACGAGGCTTCAAACCATTATTATGACTACCTGCACAACTGACGTTTTTGTTGAGCTTTAAAAATTACGTATTTAATCTTATTTTGATTAATCTAAGTACCCACCCTTACACTAAATACCTTTTTATCAGTGTATTGTCCTAGAAATGAAATTATAATTTGAAAATAAATTATTGTCTTTTGTCTTAACAATCCGGCGGAGTAATTCAAAGCTTTCTCATCCTTTGTCGTTTTATACCCACGAGCCACGACTTCCACAAAAGTCCATGAATATTGCAGTGTTCTTTTTTGTCAGGGGGATGGGGAGGGTGATACGATTTAATTAAATAGTAGTCTAATATTTTGTCCTAATCAATAATTTGGCAACGTTATGATGACAGTGACTCTACCTTTGAGGGTACATTTTAATTTCCTAAACCCATTTTGATGGAAGATGCTTACAATTCTTTATTTAACTTGAATTAAAAGAATTCCTTTGGCTTGTTATTAAAAAAAAAATCATGAAATTTCTGTAATTCAACAAGTTTGTTTAACGGCCAACCTAAAGTGTTATACTCAATTTTCCCGCCAAGTTTATAACTATTCCATTATCTCTTTCCATCACTCATTTCGTTTCCAGTGTGGTTGACAGTTTGGAGTTTGCGTTTTGTGTTGTCGTTTACTGTTCTAGTCATTTGTGTAGAATATTTGCGGGCGCGGTAATTACATTTTCTTTCAACATTTTTAAATAAATTCAAGTAGAGACTATTTAGTTTGAGTTTTAATAGTGAGTTGATGTGAATCAAATAAAAATCAAGTTTTGGTAAACAACACAAAATTTTCTTCGCGTGTGAGTGTTTTAAGTGCCGTTATTTCATAAAAGTTCGCCCACCCATCGTCGTCACTAACTTCTTGGTAAGCTTTCTTCCTGGTTTGTCTGAAATTTAAGATAAGGCAGCAATTTTTTAACTTCAAAATGTAATTGTGCTGTGAATATTAATTTATTGTATGTAATTGTTTGTTATCAGTTAAAAATGTTGGTGACAAAATTTATTTTATTTGTACCTATATGTATGAATGTATAGGTATGTAAATAATATGCTATACGAAGATAAAAAGTGAAAGGGAACGTCATTGCAGAACCGTATAAAACCGATTGGTTTGTTTTGTTTACATTCCAGATTCAAGTTCAGCTTCAATCGGGAAATAGTTATGCCAAATTTGCACATTCTATTATGTATGTGTTATACGATCTTATTTATTTCAACAACTCGTTAAAATATTAAATACTTTTCTAAAATTATTGTCTTTACCCGTATTAAGAAGAAAAAAGAAAGAAACAAATTGGTAAGTAAATTAAAAAAAGATTATTCCCGCAAAAAGAATATATATTGACAACTGTCAGTTCGTAGGCGAAAACATTTCTGACAGCTAAATTAAAACTCATAGCAATTTCCATGAGTGGAAAAGAATAGTCAATAGGGGTATTCACGATCTGGTGCAAACAAGTATTCTAAAAGTGCGGAATTTTTTTGCATTTCTTGCAGATCGTGAACTCACTTTTTCCAATCTGTAGCAAAACTCACACAAATGTCAAAATCAGGTTGACACAAATGTCAAAATCAAAAGTACAAACTTTGCACCGTTGTATTTTCCTGTTGCAATGGGGTTGAGGTATAGATAAAATGCAAAAGTGTAACAAATGACATCCAGTATATTTTGTTGTTGTATTGCAAGAAAACGTAGCACTTCTACACTTTTACAATGATGCAAGACAAGTTACACCAGATCGTTAATACCCCTATTGTATTTAAAATCTATAGTATTTCCAAGAAGCGGAACGTTTTGTGCGGCATCTATGGACTACGTTCACAAGCTTTGATTGTGGAGTAATTTTAGTGGTTTTTGTCTAATTTGCCATGGAAAGCAAAAACAACAATAGAAGACATTTGATGTAAAGTAGATAAGACAACTAGTGCCGCCATTGACGACGTTCAGAACTAAAAGAAAAGTGAAAATCAGCTGATGTGCATTTTGTTATGAGTATGGTAAGGCTCTCCCGTGTATTTTAATTGTAGACTAGCAATTAGCTACACGAGAAAAATAAAATGCGAAGGAAAAGAGATGCAGGGGAAAGTGGCGTAAAATGACCCCCTAAGGATTATGTTTTATAAATCTTTAAATTCCAGCTATAACTTCATCTGTTATATCTTTTCAAAGTTGTATCAATAACGCTTGTTTTTTAAACTTACCAAGTTAAAAAAGTTTCAAAACGTATTTTAAAAATTTTAATTTTCAAAACGTCCTTAAATTCTAGTCACTAAAATTACTTGGGTAAAGTGGCACCCTGGCATGCCGTTTTACCCTAGTAAACCAAAAACCATTTTCATTTTACAAAACTCAAATAAAAAAATAAAAACCAACAATTCATTTCAAATTAATTCAATAAAAAAAAAAGATAAAAAGTTAACGATTATAAATACGAATTGGCACTCCAAATGAAATTGAAAAATGAGTAGGTACTTGTCTAAAATGGCACTGTGCCGCTTTTCCCAAGTACTGAGGAGGCTATTTTACCCGTTTAGTGTTTTTTTTACTAGACATTTAACAGTGAATAAATCCTACCCAAGGTAACTGAATTTGATAAAATAATAAGAAATACTTTATACTTATGTAAATGCATACATTTACTTCCTTCTACAAAATGAAATGTTTTTAGGAGTTTCAGAGTTTTAAAAATTTCACAACAACAATTTTTTCTTCATTTGGTGAAGCCAAGACACAGTTTGACCTGTCAAATTTTAAATAACAGATTGATTTTTGTTGGTTACATTTCGATTGTGTGAGTGATGTTTGACAAACTAAAGAACTGTGTTCACAAAACATGTTTATTATGTTCGATTATAAGTTTTCTAGCAAGTGTGCCATTTTAACTTAGGGGGCCATTATATGTCACTCTCCCTACTACATATACCGTGTTGAATAAAATATTTTAAGGGTGTTTTAGACAAAAGGTAATGTTCTGTATTGTATGTCTATGCTGAAACATTTCAATTGGGACACAAATGACGATTCCGAGTAAATATTTTTCATCTTGATTTGGGAAAATGTCTATCCACATGCAGCAGGTTTTCCAGTTCAACTAGAGTCGGCACAGGTGACATAGGTACATATTTTTAGATCCAAAAAACTGTTGAGTTGCATAGGCGCTGAAGCTGAGCAAGGAATGTGCGTGAGCGATTCTTTATACTAGGATGGAGTTATAATTCAACAACACCAGTTTGACATTTAAAAACAATGGTGGAAAAGGTGCATGCGAACAAACACTGCGTCAAAATTGAGTACAATCAATTTTTCTTGTTCTATAGGTTTTCAGAAGAAGCGTGGTTTTCTGAGTGAACGCAATGGAAAAGTGCGATTAATCACACTTTTTCAAGTTATTTTGTATATTAAACTTAAATTTAGATCACAGACTGTTAATAGATCTGACAACATTGCAATAGATCTGTCAATTAAAAATTGTCCCAAAAGTTGACACACAATTAAGGTTTCAAAAAACATAATTTTCTCACTAGGGTGAATCAAATTTCAACGAATAAAACCAGAGGTTGACCGGCCATCACAAAAAAAAAAAATTACAACATTCTGATGTTTTTGTTTGCTTTGTAGGGGGTCTTAAACTACATTAGCTCAAAGCTCCCGTTTGCACCACCAGCACTTACCAATTTATTTGACATAGAAGAAGGCGAACTTTGAGATCCCCCTTCTTATATTACGTAACTTTCCAACTCTTTGTTTAGGTATACAGTCAAAATCTTTTATAGCGAAATATTGGTTATTGAGAGCTAATCTTCAAGTCCCGGCAGAGTTTTATACAAATTGTACTAACCGAACATCGAACATTCATAATTAGTTATAACTCATAACGAACACTTTTAAACGGAAATTTGTAAATCTATTATACTTTTAACAAATTTAAAAAAAAAATAGAAGGCAATGCAAATTTTGTACACTTAAAAAAATAATTTATGGAGATTTCCCTTCTGCAGTATTTAGTTTTAGCCAAACGCCAACTTCGCATATTGTTTTTAAGAGCAACTCGAAAAGTCATTTTTATATAACGTCGGAAAGTTAAGTGTGTTTAAAAATGAGTGCGAAACGTAGAGTTTTTACTCTTGAAGAAAAAGCTTGTAAATTATTTCATGGCTCTAAGCAGGTGAATCAAAAATAAAAGTTTGGCAGCAGAATTTCGTGTATGGGCTTCAAAAATCTCAACCATTTTCTAAGATCGAAATAAAATTAAGAAGAACTTTGACGAATCAAAATTTAAAAAATTCGGTGCAGTTAACATCCATACATAGAGATGCTGCTGTCAGTTGGTATAAAAACTATAGTCTAATCATTAGGCAGTAATACCTGTCGTAAAAACGCTGCATACAGGGGGCCCACTGCTATCTTCACAGCGCATTATAAATAAAATCCTTGTGCACCAGATGGCACCAAAGTCAAACGCCACCATACGAGTCAAAGAAACAAAATGTTAAAACGCAAAATGTCAGTTAACCCTATCGTGCCGTATCATATTAATTAATTTCTAC
This sequence comes from Platycheirus albimanus, assembly GCA_916050605.2. Classification (NCBI taxonomy): domain Eukaryota; kingdom Metazoa; phylum Arthropoda; class Insecta; order Diptera; family Syrphidae; genus Platycheirus; species Platycheirus albimanus. The sequence goes on along the minus strand of OU696696.1, from coordinate 21,646,657 downwards.
TCATTCGAGTCAAACTTTATATTAACTTGTCAATCAAAATTCAAAACATCCAATTTAAATGAATAAAGTTTTTCTTATCAGAATGCCGGCGACATTAATGATGAGGCAAAAAATAGAACGACACAAAGTTCCTACATGTACGATGTACCCATCTGCAAAACTAAAGAATGGCTTATCAATATAGTCGCATCAGGCATCACTCATCAATCAGCTTCCTTAACTAAAACAAAATGCAATTAAAGTTGTAGGCACACCTCGTTATCAAAATTAATATGAGACTGACGCAATCCAAATCGAACATTAACTAAAGAACATTGGCAAGCGCCTCTCACTCCTCACCTCACGAAGCCTCGATTATTATCTCGTGAGTTAACAAACGTGATTTTTTTTTCATATCGCATAATGTTTGTAACTTGATTTTGAATCTTAAACCGAGTTCCAGCCTTCATAAAAGAACTACATAGGGAAAGGGATAATTATTGTCGTACATATTTCGAACGTAAGGTATTCTCATATTCTTCATTGTAAGAATAAAATGATTGCCATTAACATTGCATCAGACGTTCATCAGTTCGGCGGCAATTACTAGGTTACCTGGTTTGAAGTCGGAAGCCGCAATCTTCTTCCCCAGCCATCAAAAGTTCCAAAAACCCATAAAACAACTTCCTCCATGAAACGTCAGCAAAAAATTCCAATCAAAACAAAAAGTCAAAAAAAAAAAATGAATTCAAAATATTTCACCGGCTCTGAGCTGCATAACTCAATCTTACCTGTCTTCAAGTCAAGCCTACAACACCACCTGTTAAAAAAATAAAAAAAAAATTCGTATGATCAGATCACCGTTGATAAGCTACCTGCAACATGTGTATTGACTTTTTTATAAAAAAAAAAAAGGTTAAAAAACCACCCATCCCCCTCTGTGGTGCTGGTGTCATGTCGGTGTGCCATTGTGTTGCTCCAGTTGTTGTTTCAACCATGTTTTTCAATTTTCAATACCATCAGCTAACTCCCAGATCCCAACTTAGTAATCGGTTAGCCACCAATCAGTCTGGAGTTGCTCATTCAGCCGCAAGCTTCAGTCAATTATTTTGCTTTTGTAATTAAATTACAGTTGCTCTTAAACTTCTCTTCGATTTAATCAATTAATTTATTATTTTTGTTTTTATGTTAATTAAATCGTGGTTAGAGAAATTAGATTAAAATTTGTGTTGTACCTATAATTTTATCATTATTTATTTGTGTTAAACTTCAAAGAGTTTGAAAAGATACAAATGTGCCTCATGGATGTGGATTAACAAAAAATATTCTACAAATATTGGTAAGTACATTTATTTAAATATACTCGGAGCGTTTTGTAGATTAAAAAAAAAAAACAAGTAAATTATATTTTATTTTTAATCTTATAAATACAAATTTTAGATATATACTAACTTTTACCCTGCATGTTTTGTATGCAACATGCCACAAGTCAAGGTGATAAAAAGTGGTTATAAAAAAATGTTGTACGTCATTGAGTTAACTTTATAAGCAAACTTTAGCTTTTTGTTGTTGTACTTAGTTATAGATGTTAGTTATAATATGGTGCTAATCTCTGCGGTTGTTCCTATTTTCGGCTTTTTGAAATATGTGTATACTTAGACATGGGTGTTGTGCATCTGAAAGATAAATCAAAATATACAAAAGTATTGTTTGATTAAATTGTTATCACAGATTTGTGATGTGATATTTGTAATAATGCCATTGTTGACTGTGTAATAAACATTATTATTAATTTGTTTGATTTCCTGTCGCTAATATTTTGATATTATTGATAATTTCGTTTCGTATTAGTTTGCGTTAACTGTTCTAGATCTAACGGAACAAGTGCTTTATCATTTTTATCATATATATGTAGGTATGCTTATTTGATTACAGATAAATCTTTTATGACTAATGATGATGATAATGAGCTTTAGTTAGAAAACCATTAGTGTATGTTATTGCCGGGCTGTCACTTAAATTGTACACGTCATATTAATTTTTTTGTATTCTCATTTTAACTTGCTGTAGAATAAGCATTTTTTTCGATTGAAATTTTAATCAAACATAATCATTGTGAACGCGTGTGTTGGTTTGTGTTAAGACTGAACTATAACGAACGGAAGCAATCGGAAGCTAGCTAGTGTCAACACAAAACGAAACGTTCCCTTCCGTTCTGTCAAATTAACACGTTGCTATTATTGGACAGAAGGGAACGGAAGCAAAATAGGTATATAACGCTTTTAACAGATATGCAAAACACCAGCTTTGTTCTTGTACTTTTTGTGCAAAAAAAATAAAAACTGTCAAAATTTCTCAAATAAGGCGTCGATTATAGCAATCAGTAAAACGTATCAGTAAAAATTGAAAACAAATGATTTAGGAGTTTTTTACTGATATCAGTTTACAGCGATCAGTAAAATTAGGTATGTAAAAAAAAAATGATATTATCAACACATCCTGACTTTTTCGCATCAGTAATTTTTTTCCGGATGAACGAAACAGTAAAAATCTAGAATGAATTAATTTTCATTTTGAGTGACATGACAATCAGCTGATACATAAATTGAGTTTTCGTCAGTAAAATCTAATTATATTAGTTTTCCGCAAAAAATACATTTCCGAAACAATATTGTTTTTACAAATAAATTAATTCATGTTATTCGCCACCGATTGGTTTATATTCAAAAAGCATTCAAACATATTAAATACTACAAAAGAACATTTTTACTGATGCGTTTTACTGATCGCTATAACCACGCCTAAGAGAAAAATTTCTGTCACTTACCGAAAAATAGGCGAACACACAAAGTCAAAATACCTTTGGTGCGTTCTTTTTCTAACCATAGTCAGCAATTGTTAACAATATTCAACAAAAAGGCGTTCATTTAATCCAAATTATTTACGATCTGTAAAAGCGTTCCTAAACTCACTAGTTACGATTTGTTGATCTGTCAAATTGGAAGTTTTGTATTAAACAATTCAAAGATTTTATTAAAAATCAAACTAAAAAATTACAAATTCTCGATTTGATCAGCAAGAAAGTCTTTATTTTCGGCAATTTTGAGCGATGAAGAAGAATAATTTAAATAGTTCCTCAACATAAAAAAAGAGGTCATTTGACAGTTTAACAAATTCTAACAAAGTATCGTTCCTAAATGGTTTCAGAAAAAAACCCAACAAATCCTAATAGCGAGTTTCATTCAAATATGGAAGAACTGTTCTCAAAATAGAGAATTGCACTTTTGAATGAAACTTGATTTGGGTATTGATGGCAATTTGAATTTGACTTTTTGTCATTTAATTTTTGTCATTGGGAAAAGTGATCATTGGATAATTGATAATTAATTGGATAATTAAAGTACATATTAAGTTCATCGTTCATTATTTGTTTATTTTAGATTTATTTATCACAGACTGTCACGATTTCACAACAAACAACAAAAAATAACAAACTATTTCTCATTTGACGTTTGACAGAAAAGTATTCAAATCGATTCTCCCAACCCATGAGAGATGCATTCTTTCGTGTTGAGAATCGATCTAGAATTGCACTTTTTGAAAGAATGAAACTCTCAAAAGTGAAAAAGGTCAATTCTTTTGACAGAAAGAGCAATTCTTTTCGTGAATGAAACTCGCTATAAGAATGACACTTCAACAAATTTTCTTTGACATAACAACAATTGTTGACTATCGTTAGAAAAAGAACGAACCACTTACATTTCCATTCACGGTCGGATGTCAAATTTTAGTCCATGGAGCACAATTATTTACGTCCGTAAACAAAATTGATCGAAACAGAGCAGTCCACTATTTCTTTCACGAGATATGAATTGCATGTTCTCGCTCAATTTCGGAGGTACCCGACCGAACAGTTCCGTCCATTAAAGATAAGCTTTTACATACTTGATGGTTTTGACAGATTTTCTTATGATTCCATAAATATCGTTTAGACGATGTTTTATAACGGTGCTGCATAATATTTGTGGGTTTTATAAAGTTCATCAGAAATTGTTTTTTTTTTTGTTAGAATGTTGATATTGATCAATTAACTAACCGGTGTTTCAAAGACACCTACCATTCAAAAGGTCTTTAAATATAAGCTAACTTTTCATAAAATTAAATTACCTCCCAAATTGTTCAAATGATATAAATACGACTTCACAAGAAAGATATTGAAATGTGCTGCAGAAAAGCATTTTCCATTGGAAGAAAAGAACATTCCAGAAGCATTCTCAAGTCTTCTCAAACCGTTCCTTTGGGCTTTGGCCTTTGGCACATAAATAAATAACTCTGAGAAGAGAATTTAGCTTCTTAATTTGAATCAACTTAAGAAACACAAACAAGCACATATGTACTCGTATACCAGTTTTTCTAGTGTCGACTTGTACATACATACTTTTGAACCCAAGAAATTGATAAGAATGCCGAAACCGATCAGCGGAGTTGAGGGAATTATACTGGAATACGTGAAAATCTTTGTATCTAGTGCATCTGATTGTACACCAAGTGTGACATTGGCGAAATTGGTGAAACTGGCGCATGCAAAAAGACACTCTATCAAATGAAAATTGAGCAGAAGCTAATTTGCTTATTTCATGAACTTTCAAAATGAGTCGTTCCCTGAATGAAACCATTGAAAAGTGCTTAAAACGACTATTAAATTGGTTTCTAGATAATGGACATTCACTTTTGAGGTATGTAATAATTAAACATGTTGTCATAGGATGAATAAGTCGAAAAAAAGACTAAAAAGATTTTCTTTCAACTTTCTGTGTGCTGTTTTCGAAAAAAAATTTTTATTGTATTTGTCTCTCATAGAACCAGTTTTTCCAAATCTGATGTTCTCGTTAACCAAACAACCGATTTCAATCAAATTTTGAATATGAAATCTTGTATGCTATAATTTTGCATTTTAATAACCCGAGACAGTATATACATACATATTAAAATTCTGATCAAATGATTATTTAATTATAAAAACACTTAGTTCAACAATGACCACTCCCTAAAAGTGTGTTTTTAACTTGCACATTTACGCAAATGGTATTCCCATAACGCTGCATGAATACCCTTATCGTTTAATTACATGAATGCTACAAATTGTTAGCAAGGGGCAAGTTAAAATGCATTGCAGTTTGTCTATAAAAATGTGATATCAATAGAACAGTCATAGAACGTTAGTTATTCAAGACAGCCATGGGTAGGGCAGTTCTAACTGACAGGTGCTTACCGCGGCCATGAGCTACACACAAACATGTATTCGATCCAGACAAATGACCTATTTTAGTTTATATTTAAATGAGTATTCGAAAAACTTGCCAAGCTGTATCTGAGTAGCTAGTTAAAATTCTAATCTTGAACACATTGTTAAAAAAGTATAATGCAATGCATTTGCAATTGCATCCAATACATTAGAAGAACTAACTGTCTCGTCATAGGTTATACTGCCCTTCCCGGTGGGAGGCGCTAAAGTCAATTGCATACCAATGACATATGCATGTGTGCCATACAGTAATGTCAAATGTTTTTCTAAATTTATTAATAGTCTTGGTTTGTTGTCAACTCCACTTGTGTAAGTTTCTTGCATCTATCCCAAAATATATTGTTTCACTATATACTTCAATTGTATATTGTTGAAAACAAATTTTCGTGAATTTGTATTTTAACTCCACCAAGGGGAATTAAACACAAACAAAACCAATCCGGAGTAACACAGTAACAATAGGCTATGTTAATCAACTTCTGACAAAATGACTTGTGTAAACGGCTATGTAAGTGACTAACTAACTTACGTAACCTGTAAGTAAAAAGACACAAACAAGTGTAAACGGGTTTTTCAGACCTACGGAGTTCAGTAGTGATAAGTTTACAACTGACTGGAAGCATTTCTTACTGTGTTCATCGATAGTGTAAACCTACCGTAACTAATGTCACTTACAAATTCGTTTTCACTTGTGATTTTGGTAGAAGTTGCCCACGTGAGTTATGGCGATCAGAAAAACCATAACCGAAAAAAAATTATGTATGTTTTAATTCGATTTTGAAAACAACTGCAACTCAGAGAATTTTATTTGCGTTTAAAAATTTCAATTGAACTAATATTTTTTTGCTAAAAAACGGTTTATTTATTTTTCTGTTATAATTATAACAGAAAAACTTATAAAAAGATTTTTATTTGTTCAGTTTAAATTTTTGTTTGCAAAATAAATTCTCTGAGTTGGTTGCCATCGATCAGTGTAGCATTTGTGTTTTAATTCGAACCATAACGTACTAAATTTTCCATTTGAAATGTTTTTCGGTTTGGTTTGCCGTATTGCTATAACTGGCCCCAAACTTACGTAAGTTAAACTTGTGTATTTTTGAAAATTAGTTTTTGTTTCTTTGTTTCATTTCAAGTACCTACACTTTATGTATAATTTTTCTAAAAAAGAGTAAGCCCGTAGGTTTTGACCGCCTCATTTGACGAAAACATTTTTCACGGTGGTAAATTATGGTGTATATAGACTCCGTCCATCCAACTGATCTTTGATTTGTGAAGGCGTATTGCTATTGCCTATAAATATCAAAATAAAATATTTAATGGCCGTTCGATACTCAAAAACAAAAACAAAATGGCTGATATTTTGTTGAGTAATGTCAAAAGTGCTTTTAGCTTTTAATGAAAAGTGTTGCCATATCAGTATTTACTACGTGCGAAAAATTTCCGCTGGAATTCACGCTTCGTGGACGTTTCTGGACTTATATTATTATACAAAAATGTCCTTTGCTTTATCATACAATATACATACATGTGTTTAATTATTTTGACTGTCATATAAACTATATTTTAAATTAGATCACCAATTACATATGGACTGGACATTAATGACACTCTAATCATAACATTCTCATTCGAAAATGAATCAAAAATGACAGTTCAATATTTGAAGGCAAAATTAAGTCTTTATTTATTAATAAAAAACGGTTTTACTTTACAACAACTTTCAGACTGATTACAAAATTTATAACTGTCCGATTAAAATAAACATTTCAACCTTAGACATTTTTATTAATTTATCAATAAAGTCAGTAAAAAAGTCAATAAAATCCCTAACCTATCATTAAAAACATTCAAGTGACGACCGATTAAATTTCTCAGAATTACGTTACATGCTATTAGCCTTTTTTTAATGTGACATTATTTAAAAAGCCGGTTGTAAAATAATGCAATAATTTCATATGAATAAAACCCGACAGTATCTTTGATTTGATTAAAATTTATCACCACCGCCCCGCCAAGAACGTGCTAGAAGCAAGATATACGAGTAGCATTGCATTTTTGTTTTTATTTTGAACGCAGTATCGTACTAATTGATCAGAGTGTGAGTAACCTTCGACGAAAAATTTTATAATATTAAAGATCGCAATGACACTGCAAAATTATTCGCATGACAAAGATTAATTTTTCGTTAAATTTGTTTAGGAACACTTACTTTGCTTTGAATTTGTAAACGCGCAGATCAAACATTTCATGTTGCATCATTTTACATTTCTATTCCCCAGGCAAGGCTTATAAAAATTAATAATTTTCCGGGTTCAAGGTCAACTTATATAGAGCACGCATGGGTTTTTACTTTTCAATTAAATATCACACGAAAGTAATATTAATATTATAATTATTGTCTAATCGCTTGCTAAGGCTTTATTCATTCAGTCACGGAGGGTGCGCTAAGTTTGTTCAATAGTTCTTAGCAAATACCGCATTTTCATTCCTTTAACAAATGTACGTGTGTATTGCGATGAAGCATTAGAAAGTAATATAAAGGGTTATTCATTTAGGGTGGGTAGATGTTGAAATAAGCACTCAATTCGATAATAAAGTTAAATCATTTAGACGTGCTGTTCAATCGACTGAATAATAATCAACTGATTTGACAGCCGTCACCAAAACAACATGGCTGCCACAGGCATAAAATCTACCTGCGCCAAAAACAAACCCTATACAAGACTTGAAATAACAAACAAATATTAAGAAAGAATAGACTAATCAGGATTTTAGCGAAACCAGTACATGCCCATTTTCGTTGCATTTATTCTCAGCCATGATCTAAAATTGCAGTTTTCTGGAACCTAATCCCAGTATATCACATACAAAATGTTATTGTTCCTGATTTTAAATTACATTAAAATTTAATCTAATCTGTAGATAAATCTAAAAATTAGACAAACATTGATCAATGAGTTGAGGGACAAAAGTCATCGACTCAACACAACAACTGAAAGACGACAGAGAGACAGACAGAACAGAAGAAAATTGACATATGTCAACAGCACGCCGATGGTATCGTACGGTCCTCCATCCGACTACTATCACCGCGCAATGGTGCTTGATGCGGTGATCTCCGTCGATCTGTACTTGCTTTATGTGATCTAGTCAGTCACCTCCGACGAGTCCCACATTAGCAAAATGGCTGACCAGCTGGCAAAAACGGTTCTTCTTTTAAACTGAGCCAAATCGTAACCTAAATATTTACGCCATTGGAAAACAAAAAACATAACTACCCAGAACGTCCTCAAGATTTCGAATGACAGATAGCCATCAGTTAACACTTTTCAGTTTTCAAGGAATCTAGCTTTGTTTTAGCGAATTCAACCAGAATCCGATTAGATTCTAATGTAATGAGCAGAGAGAAGATACGCAAAGATTGTTGTTTACATTTTGTATAACGAGTTGAATTCCTATCCTCGTCATTGTATATATATTTTATAGTATTCCCAAGAAGCGGAACGTTTTGTGCGGCATCTAGCGACGACGTTCACAAGCTTGAATTGGAAAGAAATTTGAGTGGTTTTTGTCTAAACTCCATGGGAAGCAAAAACAACAATATATGTAAAGTAGATAAGACAACTAGTGCCGCCATTGACGACGTTCAGAACTAAAATAAAATGTTCCATGAAATTACTATAAAATATAAATACAATGTCCTCGTGCAGAACAAACAAAATCAAACAAAAATGTGTGTCTCTTTCTCTCTTATTTAAAGGTCTATGGACAGCAACTTGCATCTGTGTTGTCCTCACATTTTTTTTATATGGAGTTTAATACAGATGCAAGTTGCTGTCCGAATCGCAGCCATTGTATATACATTTTTATAGTAATTTCATGGAACATTTTATTTTAGTTCTGAACGTCGTCAATGAGGGCACTAGTTGTATTATCTACTTTACATATATTGTTGTTTTTGCTTCCCATGGAGTTTAGACAAAAACCACTCAAATAACTTTACAATCAAAGCTTGTGAACGTCGTCCATAGATGCCGCACAAAACGTTCCGCTTCTTGGGAATACTATAAAAATATATATACAATGTCGCAGCTTGTAGGTTAAAAGAGAGCCATCGTCGATGTTGCCTCTCTCTATTAGTATCTTCTCTCTGGTAATGAGTTCGAAGAACAGTGTTGCGGATCTGGAAACACCATTTTTAAGGCTGGACAAATAATGATATTTTGCATTTATTGGGAAAGAAACCACATATGAGTGTCATTGTCTCAAATCGTCGGAACAGAAAACAAAGTGGTTTTCTAATATATATAAAAGTGTTAATTGTTATCGTTTTGGGAACTCCCGACCTGATCTTTGGCTTTTAACATTTTTCAATAATCAAAAACAAATAGAGATGACTACTATACCACAGCTGTGGTTCTATTCCTTGTATTCCGCAAAATAAAATATACATATGTAGGTCAATGGTCACTATCAAAAAGCTGTGTATATTCCTTTACTCGAAAAATTGGGGATTCCCTGTTTTGTTGGTTTAATTTTTAGAACATATTTCTTTGAAAGTGCAGAAAGTATTGTGATACTGCTTTAAATATAAAAAACATTTATTCAGAGAAGTTGTACAGTGGAGTGGATAAGAAAAAAAAACATAATACAATATAATAAAAAAAATACTAACTCAGTTTTGGAAAGAACTTAAATACTTTTGGTAAGATTTAATATAATCAGGTAAAATCAATATTAATTACATTTTACGCTCTAATATTTTTTTGACGTGATAACGTCTAATAAATCGGTTTGGATTTTGGAATATTATGAGCCGCACGCACAAAAACATGTCACAGTCACGTCACAGTCACAGTCAGTCACGTTACCTAGCTGCTTTGATAGCCGAGAAAGTCGATAAAGTGGGAGGGGAGGGTGTTGGGTGGTTGGTTAGTGGTCGTGGCAGTGTGTGTGGGGAAGGTGGGGGGGGAGTGTCGGGAAGAGGAACATTTGTCAATTGTCATTGGTGGAGTTGTCAAAAATAGTGGGTGATTGGATGTAGGTGGAGAAGGTGATTGGTAGTGGTTAGGAAGGGGGGATTTGCTGTGTGGGGGAGGAGGGAAAAATGTCCAAAAAGGGTGGGCTGTTGGTTTGTGGTTGATGTGGGGGTGGGAGGTTGGTGTTCAAGGGGTGAAAAACATTAAAAAATGGTGGGTGGTTGTAGGTAGGTTGGGTGGTTGGAGTGATACCTATACACATGAAGTGTTTTGTGAACTGGTTATCACGTAAAATTATCGTCCGTAAACCGACTTTACAGAACACCACGTTTTTTTAAAAACTTAAAAGTTACTTGTTAGCAGTTGTTGTTTTCTGATTTTAAATCACTTACACGATTTTGAATTTAAAAAAAAAATTCTTGCCAAGCATCAAGACTGAAAAAACTTTTTTACACAAATCTAGTGGTTGGTAGTCAGTTTTCTGAAAAAAGGCTTTCGGAAGACTAGAATAGTTCAAAATAATACTTGGAACAAACTTTGATGGAAGTTCCTCCGACCGAAAACAATATAAATTAAAACAAGACAAATATTCAAAAAGGTCTAGGGACAAATGCTTTGAACATTGAACAGCCTTAAACCGTAAAAGTCTGCGCGACCAGACGGCTTATTAGCTGCAGAACTTCAGAAATTCTTCAGATATCAAGCTGGCAGTGGTGGCAAATACTAAACATAATTATAAAAAATTGTTTCGAACTGCTCCACATTCCTCAGTCATGCAGAGAAGTCAAAGTGGTGTTCATGCCAAAGCGGGGAAAACCTTTCAAATAAACCATGATCCTATCATCATTCCTTTTTAAAACTTTGGAACTTCTGTTTGATATCAATACATATACGCTACAGCATTTATACAATAATTTTACGTCCCAATATGCTTTCTAATAAGAGAAAATGGAAGAAACTATGATACATTTTACTTGTTCACATCATTTAATAATCCATTCATCACAATGAATGCACAATTTTGGCATTTTCCTTGGTAAAGAAAGCACAGTTAATGTTGTTGACATATCGCAAAAGCTTTCAATTCTGAAAGTAGATGACTCACTTGCTGAGAAGACAATTTTTTAAGAAAAAGTACGTCACAAGGTGGTTTTCTATCCCCACTGTTTAGGATCTTGGTGGTTTACAAACTATACTTACATTACATAAAGATTTATGATTCATAATGATCGCTTATGCAGATGACCTCGCCTGAAATCAATCTTACAGTGGAAGAATAATAATAACTTCTACGGTCTACGCCAACCTTCTGAGCACTTTCAGCAAACCAAAGTTACAAAGACGAACCCACATCCCAACTATATTTTAACAAAAACTTCGAAGTTAGTACAACGTCTAGACCACTCAGATCAAATTAATTTGTTCACCTCTATGGTTCAAAAATAAATGATAACTCTGATCTGCCAAGGACATCATCCTTATGTTTGTGTTAGCCATGATGCGCAGCAATCACATCTCCACTAACTCTTAAATAGCTCTTGATTATCGATCTTATCTCAGAGCGATGGTGGAACAGAATAACATTCATCTCTGCTGACTTAAAGGGCATATAACTATTCCAGAGAATCTAAAAGCAGACGGCATGACAGGGGGACAGGTGATAAAAACGCTCTTAGACTTTCCCTTGTATATGCAATGGCACTTGAAGGCATCCCAAACAAATTACGCATAAGCTAAATGGATTAGGAAGAAGATGGGACAATTTTCCGTTTCCTTTGGCCTTCACTGTCTTAAAGACGAAAGCTCTATCTGGAAGTTTAATTCTACAACGACCGACATAAAGAACTACCCACTTTATTTCCTAACTTTCTATTTCTTCTCTCTTCTCGCTCGCACATGTTAATTCATTTTATTAAGGTATTAATATCCCTTTGAGTGCGAGTGCATTATAAAAAAAAAAAAAACTTATAAAAGTGAAAATAATAATTGTATCCTTCGCTTCCTAAGAAGCTCAAACTAGATCTTCATGGTATCCCTTCAACGGTCCTTCTTTGTCCGTTGACATCTGCCAGCCACTTATACTGTTACTAATCTTACCTTAACCTAACTTAACCTTATATCAAGACTACTTCTATCGCTTTAATCATGATAGAAGAGTAATCATTAAAATTATTTCCCCAAAATCGCATTAATTTGTTTAAAACTTTAATCATTGGCTGGATAAATGCAGATAAACATTTGGCATGGTGAATGTCGTCAGAGTAAAATTAAATTGAATTGGATCAAACTGTGAAGTCATTCATACGTGACATAAAAAGTTTTAAAATAAAATAATAAAATATTAGTCATCTCTGGCAATGACATTAGAGGAGACGACACCTTTGGAATTTTAATTAAAAGGCACTTAAAACTTAATTTCATCAACAAGATTTGTTTATCAATTTGATGAAGTGAAAGCATCAGCGAAAGTAACACCTGAACCAATATACCAACTCGTATTATTTCGTTATAAGTTATAACCAACCGAGATTATTAACCTGAACAGGTCGGGTCGATGATTGCCGGTAAAAAGGTTTATTTTTAAAGGGCCAGGCAACATTTTTAAAAAATACCGGTTATAATAATTTATTCGTAAAAACATTATTACGTGATGTTTGGATGTTCAAATTTTGCAAAGCATGTAATTATTTTAATTGATTTGCACACAAAAATTCCAATACCAAATGTTATGGAAGTGTTTTTTATTTTGCTTTATAGCACGTTTTTTTTTTTTTTTTGTGGTTGACTGAACTTTTATTTGAGTTGAAATGAGTTTTTTTTTTTTAAATCATACGATCACACGAACGGGCCTATAATTAAATAATGCATTTTTTCAATCAACTAGTTTTTTGTTTAATATATAACTCAATTGTTGCACTTCAATTTAAAAAGCACTAAAAAATTAAAATGTGCCGTTTAAATACGCGCCTCAACTTCCAACGGGTGCACGGTTTCTTCAAATCGTTTATACATACAAAGTATCGATCGTTACGCCTGCTATGTGGGACGTAGAGCTCGCTGGATGCCCTAATGGAACAACATGGCGTCTAGGTCCATATAGTTAATTTTGGGCCGAAAGAAATTTGTTATCATCGTTCTGTAACAACTCACCAACGGCCTCGCTTCCACACCAAACGGTTACTTTTTTAGCATGCATTGTCAATTGGTTAACTTTGTGTGGGTTTGATGTCGTCCCACATATAGCAATTTTGCTTGATAAAGATAAAGATGATTTTCCGGCCAAAATTGGGATCCTCTTCCAAATGCTCCGATGTCCAGTCAGCGAATAAACGGCATTGTCTATGCTCATAATCTTGAGCTCCTGGGTTAAGTTGGACCTTGTACTGATGTAGGCCCAAGTCCTGACTAGAAGCTCGCCAAGTTGAAGTCTGCGAAAGGACGGGTTCTTGTGTGTGTTGGGCCAGAAATCGACTTCTTCGGGTTCTGCTGTACACTTTCACGGACTGCAACGATGTTATCGGCCGGTATTGCGTTGCTTTGACGTACTGCAGCTAAAATTAGGACGTCAAAGCAACTGAACCGGTCGTCTGAATTTGGCCACCAAACGTTTAAGAGCCGACTATGAAGACCCAGAAGTCTACCGTAACTTGAGGGCAAAACGCGCACATTCTTTTTAATGATAAGGTTTTATCTTTCAGACGAACTGTTCATGTTCAATCGTGTATCTTTCCACGATTTATTGGCATCTGCTTCAATGATTGAATAATAAACAATAGATTTGAAAGATGTCACTAAAACAACATGAACACCACAGACCACCAAATCTACCTGCGCCCTCTAAAATTCCCTTTATACAGGGTGATTCACCAGCGTTGTGCCAAAAAGCTAGAGCGTGTAGGTTGGGTTGAGACAAGAAAAAAATAGTATGGGAGGGGGTCTATTCCCCTCCGTTTAGCCGGGAGGGGCGATTTTCTAAAAACATGACTTACATTTGAAAAAAAAAAATTATTAAAAAATAACGGTAACTCCTACAATGCCATGCTATACCTTGTTGTAAAGCCGAAAACTTATTATTTTATTGTAATTTTAAATAAATTTATTCTATTCAACCGTTTTCAAAATATTAATTTTCAAACTCAAAACTTTGCAAGAAAATTTAAAAAAAATAATTTTAAAACTAGTTTTTTTCAAAATTTTACGTAATTAAGTATTATTTTTGTTCTCAGAATTCAATGCTCCCATTAATTTTAAATCCAACACTGAAAACCGTATGGTTCTATGACTTTTTGTTGCCAAGCTATTCAAAAGTAACCGAACCTACTTCTTCACAAAAACAAGAAAATCTAGCCTTACAGGATGGCACAAGTGATCACTTAGCCAATTTGTTCGTGTTTTTGTGAAGAAGTAGGTTCGGTTACTTTTGAATAGCTTGGCAACAAAAAGTCATAGAACCATACGGTTTTCAGTGTTGGATTTAAAATTAATGGGAGCATTGAATTCTGAGAACAAAAATAATACTTAATTACGTAAAATTTTGAAAAAAAACTAGTTTTAAAATTATTTTTTTTAAATTTTCTTGCAAAGTTTTGAGTTTGAAAATTAATATTTTGAAAACGGTTGAATAGAATAACTTTATTTAAAATTACAATAAAATAATAAGTTTTCGGCTTTACAACAAAATATAGCATGGCATTGTAGGAGTTACCGTTATTTTTTAATAAATTTTTTTTCAAATTTTAGTCATGTTTTTAGAAAATTGCCCCTCCTGGCTAAACGGAGGGGAATAGAACCCCCTCCCATACGATTTTTTCTTGTCTCAACCCAACCTACACGCTTTAGCTTTTTGGCACAACATTCGTGAATCACCCTGTATAGTATTACTCGTATAACGGGTCTTTTTTTTAAGAGGTATAGAACTTTAAGTTGGCAACACTATTTTAACTGGAGGCCATTTTGTCGTCAAGTGATTTATTTTTAGTTTCGTAAGGCATTTCAACATGAATAGACAGACTGACGTCTGAACAATGCTTCCATATTGTGCAAATTCATTTTGAAGAACATGGTTAAACTCGTGAAACGATTTTCGATTTTCACAAGAAAATTTTGTTTAGTGATGAAGGTCACTTTTGGTTAAATGGAAAAGCCAGTAAATAAAACTGCGTATTCGGAGTGTAGATGATCCCCAAGCCAGTCAATGGTGACCGCTATAGAGCCATGTTTACTGACTTTTTCGATCATCAATTGAACAACCATGATGTGCAGGAGCTGTAGTTTCAACAAGACGGCGCAACATCTCAGGTTAAGGGAAATAAGTCCCCGGGTACTAAGTCCACCGAGGGACTTTATTCTCACTTAGTGGGAACTTAGTCCACTTAAGAGAAATGGACTTATTTCCCATGAATGGTGAGAATTAAATCAAAAGAAGATCGTGTTAATTTAATTCCCCTTAAATGTGAAATACGTTCCCACTTCCTTTTCCAAAACAAAAGAATTAAAAAATATGCAAAAACAGGCATATGAAGCTAACATCGAAAAAAGTGAAATGGGTAAGGGGGCATGCTGCCCCCCTGAAGCCCCCTGCTTGGGCTCACTGTTAGATTTGGAGTAGGTGCGAGGTTGGGTATATGCAAAACTGCTTTAGATAACAAAAAACTTTGCACATAGTTCAGTTTGTAAGATTCTTAACTATTATTGTTGGAAGTTTGTTCCCTCTTCATGATTCGAAGTGTGTACTAAGTTCCCACAAGAAAGTGAAGCACGTTCCCACCTTCCATGGGAAATAAGTCCACTTCTCTTGAGTGGACTAAGTTCCCACTAAGTCGGAATAAAGTACCTCGGTGGACTTAGTACCCGGGACTTATTTCCCTGCAATAACATGTCACACAGCTCGTGCCACAATTGATTTGTTGAAGGAAATGTTCGGTGAGCGCATAAGTTCGCGTTTTGGTCCTGTGAATTGGCCTCCAAGATCGTGTGATTTAACGCAGCTTGACTAATTTTTGTGGGGATATGTAAAGTCTCTAGTCTACGCCGATAAGCCCGAAACGATTGACCACTTGGAGGACAACATTCGCCTAGTACTAATGTTGGAAAAAGTCATCGAAAATTGGACCTTTCAAAATTTGAAAATGAGTCGACTAAAATTCGTCTAAAAGTCAAGTTAAGATTGTTTTTAAATCCATAGAGTGAGTTTAACCTTATCAGATTTCAGAGTGGATCTCTCTTCCAGAAACTAATGTTGATACCCACTTAAGCAGCGAGATATGAAAACAAGATATTTGTTGCTGACATTAATCACAAAATTTATCAATACAATTAATATTCACACTTCAGACATCATTTGCTTGAACAGAATTTTAGTATGTATGAATATTTTCATTGCACTTTAAAATTCATTTAAATGTTAACCCAAAAATCCTTTTTGTTTTATCAAACAAATAAGTATAAATTATTTGTTTCCACACAATCTTTTTTCATCCAGTCAATCATTGTGATGCATATACAATCAGCTATTCAACTTAAACAAATAATTTTGACAAAGCCATTCAAAAAAATTGGTGTCAACACTCACCTGACGAAATAATTTTTATTATTTTTAAAGATAAGATTGTAAAAAAAAAAAAAATAGCTTTCAAGCGAGTTTAAAAATGTCATTTATGGACCTTTTTGAAATTCAGACGGTCAATCAAACTGAAAAAAAAAAACGTTTTAAATTTGCTTATCAGTTATTTTGAATAAAAAATTATTGTTTTATGAACTTTAGACTTGAAACGTTGTTGTATACCATTTTTATTTCTTCCTGCAATCCACTGTTGTGAAATCTTTAAGATCCATTTACAAGTTTTATCGGACTGTGATAAGCTTTTGACTTTTTTTTTTTTTGAATTCCTTGTATTGCCAACATCAATCATCGACTATCGTCGCAACATCGACTTTCGAACTTGCTCATTGTGTTTTTTTTTCGTTAACACACAAAACAATCAAAAACTATTCTGCAAGCATCCAAATTTAAATTAATTCTACTTGGACCATTAAAAATCAATCAATCCTTCAATTGAAAAGACGAATAAAAAATTGAATCAAGAATAGACCATCTATTTATTATCTAACAAATCAAATGGTTCATTGAATTCATTTGCCATCGCCGGCCGCGACGGCCACGCCGGCATCGGCATCGGTAGAATACCACAATCTGCACGCACTGCATCAACGATTGTGGAACGCGTCAAGTCAAGGAAATACCAAAAGCATGTTTTTCAAAGCGAAACTTTCATCTTTTACCCTGAATCAGGGCCAATTTACTTTCTTCTTTGAGAGGTCTGTGCCTCTGGCTGGCGCGGCGCGCTTACTTTTGGTATGTCAGCAGTTGGCAGCAAGACAACACACAAGTAACATGATTTACAATACACCATGTTTGTAATGTACCTTTGAAGGTAGGAGAGACATGGGTGAATTGTCGCACATGAAATTTTTTACTTTATTGTACATTCGATTTTTGAAGTGAAGTTGATTTTTTACGACATTGCGATAGCGAGAATGACGACACTAGAACGTGCGAATAGACGCTTTTTTGTTTAAAAGAATGAAACTCACTCTCATATCAGTTATTTCGGATACCAAATATTGTGGCTGAAACGAAACAGAACATGTGCTATTTATTTTCGCTGTTCTCAAAAAGCTGTAGTTCGGTTAAGTATTTTTCATTATATGGTCAGCTGTTGATATTCCAATGCAAAAATTAACTGACTGCCCCCGACATTTATTTTCATTCATTCTTACATTGTTTTTAATCCTTCTAGAGATTAAAAGTCCTGAACACATTTTATAGTTAGGGACAAAGATCAGAAGACTACAGCGCTCCCTCCACATTTTTTTTAAAATATAATTGAGATAAATATTTGAAATTTTGTAGGTCATTACTGTAGAAAACACCGAAAATGAAATATAGTTTTTGACGAGCGTTCCTAAATTAACACTTAATTTTTTTAACTTGCCCCTAATTGTATTGAAACTATTATATGCGGGTGGTCTGAAAATGTTTCGACCCGAAACAAGCATGCCATACATTTTTACTTGCGATTATAGGTACTATAAGGCAAGTTATGCATTCGTAAAAAAAAAAAAAAAATTCTTACAATCAAACATGACATTACGATGATAGAGAAGTCGAAAAAAGTGGGTCCGACAATTCTGTCTGTCTGTCTGTCTGTCTGTCTGTCTGTCCGTGTGTCTGTCTGTCTGTATAGTTACCTACAGCCTAAACGGCTGGACCGATTTGCTTCAAATTTGGTACATAGTATTATTATGACGTCCTACAGAGGGGTTTTTGGAATTAGCATCCTAGCTCCAAAACTAACGGTACCTGCCATACGGTTTTTTGTGAAAAATTAAGTTTTCTCAAAAACGGCTCCTACGATTTTGATAAAACTTTCTGAGTGATGTTTTCTGTGCAAACTTTATGTTTTGGTTGGAATAGATTTTTCAGGAAAAGTCTTATAACGGTACCTCCCATAGGACCGGTTTTTTGAAATCCGATTTTCTCGTAAACCACTTGACGGATTTCGATGAAATTTTTAATGTAAAAGCCTTTTTATAAAAGAAATAATATAAATTCTTAATTTTTCAAAAAAAGTTTTTTTGAGTTTTTTAAAAAAGTTTCAAATTTTTTTTTTAATTTTCGTTTTTTCCAAAAACGGCTTAATCTATATTTTTTTATTTTATTTTTCTGATAAAAACTACAAAGTACTAGAAGTTGGCATACTCAAAAAAAAAATTGGAAAATATTTTCGAAAAGTTTTTCAAAAAAAACTGTTTTTTGAAAAAACTGCTCCAACGATTTTGAAAAAATTTTTCGTAAAAATTCAAAAACGTAAAAGAAACCTGATGGCTTACTTCATTTTCTCCAAAAAACGTTTTAGGTACTGATTTTTAAGTGATTTATAAAATTTCATATGATTTTTTCAACGCTGTTTTCCCAAAATCTCAAGCACCCAAGACCATTTTAACACATTAGAGCAAGTTTGTACGACCCAGTCGTGCACTTTATTTACTTGCTCTATAGGACAAGTATTGGTTTCGTGCAGAAAAGAAATCGAGTTTTTAATCAAATATGACCGCCGCCGGTCTGTCTGTGCGTATGTGTGGATGTGCGTCAGTGCGTCTGTACGCTTTTTCACGTCAAGCTACAGCCTAAACAGCTTGACGGATTTGCTTCATTGTATAACAGTTTAAAGAAAAACAGTAGTTATCGAAGTTTTTTTTATTTCGTTTTAGCTCGGCTCAAACTAGTACCTTTCAGGTAACGCTTTTTTTCCGGCTCCGAAATCCAGATTTATTACGCCTTAATTGCGCCAACCGAGCGTTGTAAATATTCATAAAAACATGTTTAACGTGGGCAAATGTGGCTCCCAACGGTGGAGACAGTTTCTTCATATCTAAATCTTGACCCAATATGTGAAAAACACGTTTTTCGGACACATTCATAGCAATTACTTTACCTATGTACATCTTTCTTTAATGCGACGATAGTTATTTGGTCAAATTTGGCGATGTCGTCGTCAGCTCTTACAGTTTTTGGACGTCCAGAATGTTTACAGAATGGCCACATTTAAATTCAGCTCTCCGAATAATTCACTTTAGTAAATGATGATGCGGAGCCCCCTACACAACATTGAAAATGGCTGACATTTTGTTGAGTACCTGTCAAATGATGCGGAACCATGGTTAGTGTATCGGTCTGCCGCGCCGTGCCAAACTCCTTGGTTATATACCTATTTCCAAACTATTGTTTTTCTAGCCCAAGTGGCGAGTCGCTTTCAGTTTAAATCACGGTTTCTTTACCCGTTTTACTCCTAATGCCCCTACACAAGTATAGCTTTAAGAATACCCTAAGACGTTTATCCAAAAATACTTTTAAAAATCTTTTATTAAGCTATTTCTTATATATTTTTCTATTATTTCTTTAATCTGCCTATCATGCCCGCTTCTCCCCTACCTGCTGCTACCATTTGTTGACATATTTTCTCAGTCTACTAATTGCATTAAATTGACCAGCTCGAAGTAAAACGACTTCACACATCATCTGCAGACGGAATGCCAGCAGTGCCTCCACTACTTCAACAGAGATACTCACTTCTTCCCGAGTTAAAAGGTTGATTTTTGTTTATTTATGTTAGCCAGCATTTAAAAGACTATAATATCGCCTACCAATTGAGATTAATTTAAAAAAAGTTGACTCCTCGTAAGTGCGTGTGTATTATTCAACTTAATGATTAGTTCAATTTTCATCTCAACACTACTGCGTCATCGATTGTGTATATCTCCGGCAATTAATCAGACCATTTTATTTGATACTGTCAGCGCGGCATTTTCGGTGGTCTCCCCGTTTGATTAATTTAATCAGTGTGTCATTAATAAAGAAACATTAATCGTGATAGAACAAAATTTTGTTTGATTGTTATCGTTACTAGCTCAGTATCGATTGTACTTTTCTGGTTCAGTTGTATCTGAACGGATAAGCGGTTGAACTACCTACTTGAGTTGAGTTTCAGCCGGCATACGGTGCGTATGAGTGATATTTGTTTGTGTTGCTTCTTTTGGCGGAAATTTTCTTTTCTTTTATATTTTTTTCTTTGTGAATGAAATTTCATTCTCTGCTTGATCTGGTTTTTTTTTCCTGATTTCTGTGAAGAATGGGTTCGATAAAAAAAGTTTAATGAATTGGCGAACGTTCTTATCTTTGAAAATGTAAAATTAAAAAATAATGGCAAACGATATTTGAAATTGCATAATATTCAATTTTAATTTCGAGATATGTAATTCAAAGATCGAATTGAATTTTGTGAGTGTAAAAGTAAAAACAGTTACTCTTCACACAAAAACTTCAGTGTTAGTTAAAAAATTGTTGATCCCTTTTAGAACTCTATAACAACTATTGAAAATTCTCCAAATTCTTCGGGCAGGTCTGTGAGAATCTGATTTGGAACAGTGTGTGAGACTCCTTTTTTGTGATATAATTTTGTTTTGTCTGGTTTTTAAAATGTTGGGTTGTCTTTCTAAAATAAAAAAAATACTTCTTGGATTTAAAATCGTAAATCGGTCACGTTAATCACTTGGTAAAAATAATCTCTAAAAAAGTGCTTCCGTCTATCTGCCTTTCTGTATCAGTTTTTACAAACAAAATTTTTGGACAAATTTTAAACTTGGTTCGTACTAAATGTTTTAAGTGAATCATACAATGGAGTTTTTAAAATTGTCATTTTAGCTCAGAAACAGTACGAGGCGTATAACCTCTAACGAAAAGTTTTTTTTTAAATGTCCGCATGATTTTGAAATATGTTTGCTCCTAAGCGTTTTGAATATTACATTTAACTTAAATCTAACTGTATGACTTTCACATTATGTTGTTAAATTTGTAGGTACTTGGCTACTTAATGCTTAAAACTAATATATGAGTGATTCTCTGTTAAGGGCTCTTTTTTGGCATCGAAAATGTGCCCTCCTTAAATTTGAGGACAAATCAAGCACATTTGATTGTTTGCATTAGGAACGCAATAATTAATGAATAGAAAGCGCGAAAACTTCTTTTTAAGCGTTTTACGAATTTTTTCCTGCTACGGAAATGACGCACGAATTTGTTACGTTTTTGCTCCAACGCCAGTTTAAGTTCTATACGACCAGTCATTGTTGGTGAAGGGATTTTAATGACTGTCAACAAAAATTTAAAGATTTGTAACTTATCAACGACATATCAGGGAAAAAAAAACATTGAAATCATTTCCGTAACTCAATGGCACAGCACGGAAATGACGATACGGAAATGACGAAAATCGATTATTTTTTTTTACTTTTTAGGCACACAAAACAGAATAATTCTTTCCAAATTTTTTATTAACAATTGTGGAACATAAAACTATATGAAACTACACATTATGAAATAATTTGTTTTTATTATAAATCTACAAAATTATACTCACCTACGGAAATGACACAATTGATGGAACAAGCGAAGAATATTCCCACTCACTTTAAAACTGCACACGAAACTGATTTTTCACCTTTTTTTCGAATATATTTCAAAGGGAACTTAACTGATTTTCTTCATTTAGTTTGAATCTTATAAACTGCAGGTCGTTGATTTGAATTTTAAAGCATCTAATTTTTTGCCTTCAAATTACTCATTCATTATTTTCCAAAAAAAAAAAAACTAATAGGTTTTCTGTAAAACAGTTTTTATTTTTGTTTTTCTTAAAACCGGGAACACGAAAAGGAGCTTTTAGTGGATAATCACCCATATTGTTTTATGTTTGAGAGGCTTCTCACATAAAAAAAATTCATCGAAATCGGTAAAGTGGCTAATACTGATTCAAACAAGGTCTAGTCTGTGGGAGGTATCGTTATAAAACTTTCCGAAGAAGAAACATTTCACATTACATACAAAACACCATCTTGAAACTTTAACCCAAATCGTAGGTGCTATTTTTGAGAAAAATAAGATTTTCATTTTAAGTGATAGGTACAGTTATTTTAAAGAAGCAGGAATGCTCTTAAAATATTTTGTATCAAGTTTGAAGCTATTCTCCGATCACGTTCGCTCAGGCTCTATGTGCCGATACAGACACACAGTCGGACAGAACATTCTGGCCCTTTTTTGACTTCCCTCTCTTCTTAATGTCGGGTTTAATTGTTATCTAAATTAACACATGCATTACCTGCTAGTTTTTATCAAATCAAGCATA
The DNA here is from genome assembly GCA_916050605.2 of Platycheirus albimanus. NCBI lineage: Eukaryota > Metazoa > Arthropoda > Insecta > Diptera > Syrphidae > Platycheirus > Platycheirus albimanus. The sequence goes on along the minus strand of OU696696.1, from coordinate 21,623,657 downwards.
TTACGATAGTTGAGTAGTTTAAAAGAATAGTTTGTTGTCGTCATATTCTTAGTCGGTCTATATGTGTGTGTAAGCTTCTGCCTGTACGCCAAGATACAGCCTCCTACCTAAACGAATCAATGGATTGTCTTTAATCAGCATGCACATCTACCACTTTTTTAGTGAATTCATAGAGTTAGCTTGGGTTTCCGTTAAATTGTATCGAAAACAGCTCACAAGAATTTGATAAGAGTTCATAAATGCGTATTGAAGACCTTTCTTGGAAAACTGTATTTTAAGATTTTGGTTTACAATGCACAGATGGGGATTTTGGTTCTTACGGTTTGAAAGGAAAATGGCCATGATTTCATAAGAACTCAAAGGATTTTCTTCAAACTTGCTATATGGTAGTATTTTCGAAGAAAAATAAAAATAATTCTTTAAGTCGAGTTAAAACAGGTACTTTTTTTTCTCTAAAAGCGGCATCAACGATTTTCCTTAAACTTTTGAAATAACTTATTGAAAGTGTCTCACTGTAACTGTTGTAAGCGTCAAACATAATTTTTTAAAAGATACAAAATTTCTCTATAGGATTGAAACCCTACTTCTGCAAACTGTAAAACATAAAGTTTAATCACACGAAAAATTCAAATTTCATATCGGTCAGATACAGAGTTTGAATACGTTTATTACAGCTCTTTAACATACAAAATTAGTTGCACTCAAGCATTCAATTTAAACAGCTTAATTCATTTTGTTTATTTTTATAATTACAAAAATCTGAATCAGAAAGATGAATAGTGTTTTTGTTCGACTTTATTTAGCTCTGGCTTAGGCAGCTTGACCTCTAACTAATTGAACAAATGCTTTGTGATTTTTTAAATTTGTCATCCAGTTCAGAAAAAAAATCATATGACGTTGCAAGTAATTTGGCGAACAAAAATATTTTTTAAATGATTTGTTTATGCATTAATCTAAGGAAATTATTTTTTTTTTTAAATAAACATTATCTTTTATCTCCTCATTTTATCAGCGGCATTTTAGTTTTATATCTTAGACTGCCGTACTAAAAAAAATTGCAAAAACAAATTTGTTTTCTTTTAAGACTTTTTTCTTGCACACTCTAAAAGAGCTTTTATTGTATCCAAATTCTGGAACAGAATGATGCCAAAGACAAGAAAAAGCTTAGATGCATCTATTGTATTGTATGCAGCTGTTTCTTGGCTCATTATTCAATAAACTCAAATGCATGACATTGCACTTGCACTCTGCGGGGCGCGGGGCCTAAAATAGGAAGGCAACATTAAATTCAGCGACCTGCTCGAACTTGCACTTGCATCGTGATTTTGTTTTGTTCTCAAAAAGCACTCAATGAAATATGTGTTTTTACTTGCGATTATAGATATTATAAGGCAAGTTATGGATTCATGCAAAAAATAAGGTGAAAAAAGTGGGTCTGGAAATTCCGTCTGTATGTCTGTTCGCTCTTCTAGAGCCTGAACAGATGAGCCGATTTGCTTCAAACTTGGTATTTAGTATTTATTTGGCCGTCCCTCGGAATGTATTTTTAATTTTTGCTTACAATCGTACAGAAGAAAATCGATTTCCTCGAAAACGACTCCAACGATTTTGATTAAACTCTCAGAATGTTATTTTTTAGGACAATCTGTTATTAAGTTGGAAAATATAGAAAATAAACATAGAACCGCAATTATCAAACTCTTAGACTAATTAAAAAAAAAAAAAGAATTTTCGAAATATTTTTTATGCTGCAGCCACTAAAGCAATTATCTAGCGTAAGATCAAGTTCGTGAGACCCAGTCTTGCATTTTATTTTTTATGGCATGATTTCGTTTGATTCGATTTGAAAATGCAAGTTTTTGAATATTGATTCCAAAATATGTATTAAAAAAAATCGAATTGTAATATATGTTTGGCTAGTTAAAAACTTCATTCATGACAGAGGTACAGGAAGGCATGCTTTTGTCTTCTTCCCTTTTTCTTTTCAGCACCATTTTTATCTCAGGAGGATCCAAACTTTCCCATTTGTCTGCTTCACACTATTGATCTGCCCATGACCTCAGAAATCGTCGGCAAGTCTCTAGATTTTGCATTGTTCCAATTCTAATGCTAAATAAATATTGGTGTCGCTGTATTGTTGGAACTAGGAGTTTTATGGCCTGCCTCTCTTCTTCCTCACTCATGATCATATTGGAACGTTGTTTGATTTTGCATTTTTTGACGGATTCTCTTCTTTGGAAGAACTTGAAAATACCAGCTGAGCCGAACGTGCCATGTTCTTTGCAAGGTGGTATTTTTGCCGCGAAGGTTTCCTCGAATTTCCGAACTTTTTGTTTGTAACTCCTGCTGTCATACGCTCTGCAAATCAGCTACTGTTTATTTACTCAAAAACGTTTTGTAAATTTTTCGACATTGTGAACCGTATGTGAGTGCCGGAAGCAAAACAAAATTGTAAAGGCTTCCCACGCTTATGCGATAATTGATGCTCCGCCATTCACAATAAAGCCCAGAACCCAGATATTTATACTTTCCAAACTTGACAATCACTGTTCAATAGAAATATATGTCTGGAATAGGCATGTGTGGATCAGAAAACTGGCAGCACATGTATTCACTCCTTTTGGAACTTATTCGGTACAAATTTCCCTCCAAAAAGCTTAAAAATTCGTCAACTGCTCGTTGAAGAAATGGCTCCATCGTCCGCAAAGAATAATTGATGCACTTGGGGGTCCGTCATTTTGCCTCGCTTCAAGCAAGTAGTCAAGGACTGAAATAAAGAGCAAAGGACTCAAGATGCTTCCCTGTTGTATACACCTACTGTTCTTTATAATTCTTCGGTTACCTACTCAAGCTAAACATCTTACTTTTGTCACTGCTTCCTCATTTATGTTTGTGACAATTCGCACAAAGGTTTCTGGAGCTCGTTGTCTGAGAGCCCCCTATATCAGATCTCGTGGTTTGTCTATTCAATGCTTTTTCATATCCAATTTGAAGGATGTTTTTTTAGACGAGTGTTTTTTATTCTGGCAATCCTTTTTTCAGAGTTGGTCTTTTTGACAGCTGTCACTTGATTTATGTTCAACGCTTCCAAGTTTTTTTTTCATAACTGAATTTTGTTTAGCGATGAAGTTCACTTTTGGTTGAATTGATAAGTCAATAAACAAAACTGCCGTATTTAGAGTGATGATAATCCTCAAGTGTATGTTGAGACACCGTTACATCTTCAAAAACTGACTGTTTGGTGTGCTTTATGGGTTGGTGGAATCATTGGTCTATATTTCTTCAAAAATGAAGCCGGCCATAATGTTACAATCAATGGATAACGCTATAGATTAATGACTTTTTCGTGCCTGAATTGGAAGATGTTGATGTAGACGATCTTTGGTTCCAACAAGACGGCGACACATGCCATACAGCCAATACAATCAATTTATTAAAGGAAACTTTTGGTGAGCGCATAATCTGGCGTCATGGGCTTGTGAAGTGGCATCCAAGATCGTGCGATTTAACACCGCTGGACTATTTCTTGTATGGTTATGTGAAGTCGCTTGTTTACTCAGATAAGCCCGAGACGATTGACGCCTTGGAAGAGAATTTTCGGTGCATTATTGCTGACATACGGCCCCAATTGCTGCAAAAAGTGATCGGAAATGGGTATCTCGGCTGGAATTTATTCGAGCCTGCCGCGGCGGCCACTTGAACGAAATCATTTTTGAAACATAATGGCAAAAACTTATCTTTATAATAAAGCTAAATTCTTGGCCATAACATAACATTATATGCGTCTTAAAAATCACCCTTTATATCTTCTAACTCACGACAAGCCCGCACTAGTCTCCAGACAGCTGTATTATATTTACTAGTCGGCTTCGGCTATCCTAAATTCACTCAGCGAGCTTCATGATGTGTGACATCAGTTTAATTAAACGGTTATAATCATAGCTTCGCATATCCCAGTTTATAATCAATGATTCGTCCACTTTTTAAAATATAATAACGGGTGATTTTTTAGCTGGTTTGGTTTTGGCAACACTGGTTTTGACAGCTGACGTGTGTTTAGTACCTTGTGTCACTGTCAAACAGCTTCAGTTTGGTTTGCAATTTAACCATGGATCGTCTTACAAATGAACAATGCTTGCAAATTATTGAATTTTACTATCAAAATTCGTGCTCGGTTCGAAATGTTCATCGCGCGCTGCTTCACGTTTCGGGCCGGTCAATTGGCCGCCTAGATCGTGCGATTTGACACCATTAGACTATTTTTTGTGGGGGTATGTCAAGGCTAATGTCTATAGGGACAAGCCCGCTTCGATTGACGCACTGGAAGCCAACATCCATGCATTCATTCGTGAGATACCGGCCGATATGTGTGAAAGAGTATGCCAAAATTGGACTCAGCGGATGGGCTACCTGAGACGCAGCCGCGGTCAACATTTGCATGAAATTATCTTTAAACATTAAATTGCAAGGTTCAAACTATCGATTCAAATAAATATTTCATTCATTTTTTCGAATTTTTTGTGTTTTTTTTTTTTTTTTAAAGTTCTAAACCTCTTAAAAAATCACCCTTTATAACTTGGGTCGCTTTTAAGAGTTATCTGAAAAACCTGAAGTAACCCTGGGGTAACCCTAGCGAAAAAAAAAAATGACTTGTAGCGTTAAGGTTGGTCTATGTTTTTTTTTTTTAAGAAAACGAATGGACGTGTTAAAGGGTGATACTCTTTTTGTTTAACCATAAAACGCAGTCTTTTTTGGTGACTCGTTGTATTCTCAAGGAAAGCCGATGCAACCCTGAGTGTGGTAAAATTAAAGAAGCGTTAAAATACAGCTGTCTGCTCTCAATATATGGCAAAAAAAATCCCTAAACTTGATTTATTTTATAACGTATATATCTATAACGCAGTTCATTTTGCTATCGTATTGTTTACAATACTGTTGTAAAACTGCGTATTAAAATTAGATACAAAAATACTACAAAAAAAAGAAACATTCGAATTTTGCAGAATTAACAAAAAGGCTTCCACAACTTTCCCTTTATTTCTCGTAACCTCCTAACAATATATACTTTCTAGATTTATTTTTAATAGGATTACAAGTCGACGACCCATTTCGATTTCATTCACATTGGCTGGCTATATTATGTACTTTTGCTTCAACCCTTTAGTGTTCCTCTCAGGTGACACCTCCCCCTCAAAATAGGTCGATAACATTTTACTACAAAACACTCGATTTCCGCAAAATAATATTGTGTTCTTATTTTTGTTTAAACATATCTTATATCATTCCTGTTTGGTTTTCAGAGGAATTAAGCTGCAAAATCAGGAAAAACGTAAAATGGGAAGCATAAGATGGCGAAGTACAATGGCCTCTGTGGTACTTTTAACAGCGGCTATTTGCTTGGGTAAGTAATTTGATCTATGTTTCCTGGTTCCTGGGTCTTAGAGATTTGTTTTTTTTTTTCGTTTTTCATTTCAGTTTCCCGTGTCAGCAGCCAAGAACATCCGTATTCGCTGTCCGTGTCACAAAGAGATATTACAGTGCTTGTTAATGCCAAAGAAGAATTCGGTGTCCTACTCTAGTAAGTTATATTTAATTAAGAAGACCATTTTTTAAGCACATTAGTGTGTGGTTGCCTTTAGCTTAAAATACAAACAGGGCATTCGAAAGGCACAGCGATTTGCGTAAAATTTGAGAAAAACTCGTTGGCTAATAGGTTAAACAAAGTCAAAAATATTGTCAATGCAAGATTAACACTTTTCCTTGCTCCATATAGGACTAGTATAATTCTTGTGCACAGAAAGAAGACCGAAAAAATCATTTTTAAGAAAATGGCCATAAATCAAGACGGGCTCGAACAGATTTTATTTAAACTTCGGAGAAAGAAAACAGAAATCACATTTAACCGGGTTGCATTAAAATTTTAAAGTTTGAATGCTTTTTTCATTCTGTGCAATTTCAAAGCGTTGTTGTCTCGAGCCACAGAGCAAGTACGTGCGATGTAAACATCATCATTAACATTACATTAATTTTATGTGTCCGTGGTTCAATAACTGCTGGCGCAATAAAAAAAAAGGTGTTGAAACTTTAGATTTCCAGGGTATTTACTGTGAGCTCAGTGACATTCAGTTTTAAGCTTGCAGATCGATTTGGACAACACAAGACAAAACTTAATTTTTTTAAATTAGATTTTGAATGGAAAAAGTGTTCATCTTCTTACTTCAAAACTGCGACCGATAGCCAAAAATAAAACATTGAAAAATTAATACATATTAAGACTATTGACGGAAACGCCCTTTGAAAGTGGGCGTGTCCTAAACATTTAAATTACTAACTGGACTTTGATCGTTAGTCAATTTGTATGCATTTGTGTAAAACTACAGCTGAATCGAGTAGTTTTTTAACGATATTACCTGAATAAAGGTATCTATATAACGGGTGTTTTTTTTAAAGGTAGGTTTTTCGAATAGGGGTAAAATTGACATTTTGTGGTCAAATCGGGCAACTCTAATGTCATTTATGTTAAGTTTGATTTGCCATTTCATCATGAACAGGTTGTCAAAAGAACAACGCTTGCAAATCGTGCAAATTTATTTCGAAAATAATGGTTCAGTTCGCGAAGTTTACCGCAAGCAATTTTTTTAAGTGATGAGGCTCATTTTTGGTTGAATGACTACGTCAACAAGCAAAACTGCTGCATTTGGAGTGAAGAGAATCCACATGAGGCCCTTGATAAGCCATTACATCCACAAAAACAAATTGTTTGGTGTGCTCTATTGGCTGGTGGAGTCATTGGGCCATACTTCTTCCGAAATGATATGCTGGCGAGCCAGTTACCGTTAATGGAGACCGGTATAGAGCCATGATAACCGACTATTTTGTTCCCGAATTGGATGACATAAATGTGGATGAGATGTGATTCCAACAAGACGGCGCTACATGCCACACAGCGACAGCGCACGTCACAATCGATTTATTGAAGAAACATTCGATGAGCGCATAATTTCGCGGAATGGACCTGTCAATTGGTCACCAAGATCGTGTGATTTGACACCATTGGATTATTTTGTTTGGGGATGTTTGAAGTCGCTCGTGTACTTCAACAAACCAGAAACGTTAGGGGAGTTGGAAGCCCATATTCGTGACGTTATTGCCGACATACTGCCCCAAATGCTCGAAAAAGTGGTTGAAAATTGGACCTGTAGACTTGGCTTTAATTCGACCCAGTCGCGGCAATCACATGCCCGAAATCATATTTAAACATTAATGGCATAAAATTATCTTTCCAATAAAGCCAAGTTGATCGACATTTAAACGATTTTCTTGTGTTTTATTTCAATTCGAAGTTCTATACCTCTAAAAAAAACACCCGATATAAATAGGCAAGCAGTTTTTTTGTGCTACCAATTGCGAGGTGGTTACCCAACTGATCGAGATGATATATGTATGTATCGTTGATCGAGATGATATATCTATATATCGTTGGAAAGGTGCTACTGAGTAGGTGTGCTGGGAATATTTTGTTTTGTAATCTTTTTAATTTTTTTTTGGAAAATACAGGTGAAAATGTATTGGTGTGTTTTTTTTTATCATTTTTTTCGTATAATTTCGATGTGAAATTTTTTTTTCCCACAGTTTTGGGCATTTTAATGGCCGAATTTTGGCCACTGGGCGATTCTAGTTTTATAAAAATCAGGTCCTTAAAAGTGGGCGTATTGAAAAAATTTACAAAAAAAAAATGAAAAGATATAGCGAACGGAATAAAGGTTAAAATTTAATATTGGTACCTTAAATTTGTATAACTACGTTTTTTGTTTGGAAAGTGGGTATAAGCCACGCTCAAAATTCAAACATTTCTTTTCATTCACAAGGTTCTTAGTTTCGACTAAGAGACGCACAAATTTGAGCTTGTGAATTCATTATAAATACCGTTTATTTACAAAACAATTTCGTCAGCCACGCCCAAAATCATTTTTTTTGATTTCATACACAAGATGTTTACACTTTTGAATGTTCTAAAAAGACAATTTTGCTTATTGATTCGAAGTCAGTTCAAATACAAATAAAGGGTGTTTTTTTAGACAAAACTGGGCATAAATCAAGTGACAGCTGTCAAAAAGATCAACTCAGAAAAAAGTCAGCTGCAGAATATTCATTGGGGAGTGTCTACTCGCAAGTAGTATTGCCAAAAGATTTGGTTATGTCGACACATGTGACATATTGTTGAATCCAAATCTAATGAGTGAATGGCATTTATTACGAGGGACACGCAAAAATTCCTAAGTACGCGAATCGGGAAAAGCACACTACTTTTAGCCCAGTCAAATGGTGTTCAAAAAGGACTTCAAGTAACTGCATAACCGTTTTTGGCAAAAAATTTAATAATCAGTGAGAAACAAAAAAAAAGCACGAAATTTTTGGATTTTTTTTTGACGATTTCTCATATTTGCAGTGAAAAAATGTTGTTGAACAACTTCGTATTCGTGTTCAGCAACCTCTAAAACAGAAAGGGAGCCACTAAAAACAATTACACCAGAATTTTCCACTTCAAACTACCATATTATGACCAGGCTATTTGACATTGACAAAATTTGTTAAACTGATGCGTGCGAATGCTTCACTCTGTCAAATATGAGCAGAAGCTATTTTGCTTGTTCCATTGGATTGATCAATGGAAAGTTCTATAACCTAACGTCGCGTCGCGTCGTCCAGAAACTGATCAGATTTACCCTTGATTTGCTGATTATGAAACATGTCCTGGGAATGATTTCAGTTCCAGTAAATCAGTCTTTTTATCTATACACAAACACATATCAATCAGCTTTTTTCTAAATGTTTCATATGAAAGAATTATTATTTTCAATACATTAATAAATTTTGGCAGAACGAAGTTTGCCGGGTCAGCTAGTTCAATTGAAAGCTTCGTAGAATATATGTATATTTTTTTTCTTTTAGTGGAGCCTTGGACCAAAATGTCAGTATTACCTTCATTAAGCAACATCCTGAGCTCATTGATATCGATCCCCCTGTCATTGAGTTTGATGTCAATAATCCAGCCAATGCGACAATCAATATCCTTGGTCTCAAGCCGGGATCGCTGGATGTGTCCGCTGAAGCCCAACCCAATGAAACGTGGATGTAATGCTGAGCAAAATTTATACTTAAAACAAATAATTTTCTTATTGTTTATATTTTAGCGTTCAAGACATATTTTTCCGGGTTAAGGTTGCCAATTCCATGCCGATCGTCTACATTTCGTCCATCTTTGGTTGGATTTATTTTGTAGCGTGGTCGATATCATTCTATCCACAAATTTACACCAATTTCAAGCGCAAAAGTGTTGTCGGCTTAAACTTCGACTTCCTTGCATTAAACATCATTGGATTCCTACTCTACAGTATTTTCAACATCGGTCTCTATTGGCTTCCAAGCATGCAAGCTGAATACTTTAGTCGCCATCCACGTGGTCTGAACCCAGTTTTAGTTAATGATGTTGTGTTCTCGTTGCATGCTATGTTTGCAACAAGTATTACGATTTTCCAGTGTTTTATTTATGAGGTTAGTGATTTTATTTATAAATTTGTGAATTAATAATTCGAAAATATTCAATCAGAATGTAATCAATTTTTTTTAATTTAATTTTATTGTATAGAGAGCGGAACAAAGACTTTCAATAACAGCTCGTGGCATTGTGGGCGCATTTGCCATAATTGTTGCGATATCAGCTGGCTTGGCGTTCGGTAGTGTCATTCATTGGCTGGACTTCCTGTACTACTGCAGTTATATTAAATTAACAATAACCTTAATTAAATACATTCCTCAGGTAAGTTTAAGAGCAAGATCAATTTAATTTTTAAGGTCATACTGAGTCATGTTAGAAAAGTACATGAAATGGATGAAGGACAGGGATGTACTCAGACTATTCTGTCACTCACAAGTCATGGACCTGTCAAAATTCGAAATAGCGAAATTACTTACTTACTTAAGGTGTCGATTACATTGTCGAGCACGGACTTTAGCAACATTTCCCGCCAGCCAATCCGGTCCCAGTTGCCTCCAGTTTCTCATGCCAAGTTGATTGAGGTGGTCTGGTTCAAAACCCTGAAAACCAAAATCCCGAAATACTGAAAAATCAAATAATTCGTGATTTGAAATACGTCCAGTAGCATGGCAGGTGCCTGTGTCAACAGTTTTCTTAATCAGCAGTACCTACTTGTATGGCACGCTTCGCTGGATCTAGGGATTTGATCATTCGTGATTTTGATCATTCACGATTTTAATCATTGGGGATTTTGAACTTTCGGGATTTTGATTTTAGAGATTGTGAACAGCTGCCCGATTGAGGCCATCCTCCACTTGATCGTGCCACTATAAAGGGGCTCTTCCAGAACTGAGTCGGCCCTCTGTGTTGGAGTTCAAGACTCGGGCAAACGGGCTGGTGCGTATTCGTACACACGTATTTTTTGCTTTTTGACTAGGTCAACCTCGCTGTATAACACGCACAGCTCGTTGTTTAATCTTCTCTTTGAATCTTTGAAGGTTCATACTTCTGCTTCGTATGGTAGAACTGCGACGACAACGGTCTTCTACAGAGTTTCTACTTGGTCCTTTGAGAGAGGGCTTTGCTACTAAGATTCCTTCTTTGCAATTGGCAAGATTTTTTCTTCAACTGATATCCTCACTGACATTATTTTGAAAGGTTTTACTGGAAACCAAATAGACATAGTCCTAGACTATTTAAAATATATCTTTCCACAGTAAAATCTTAGCCTACGATGACCCATTACCGCCGCCTCCACTTCATAATTGCGAATGCTCCACTTAAAGTAAACAATCAGTTCACACGCTCAAGGGTTGAGACATTCACACAGAATAGCCGACTAGAACTTATGGGTGACGTTTAGAAGACTTACACCTCTGTATTTGGCGCAGTTCAGAGAAGGTACCTACATATATTCTTTTTTGTGGATAGGCCACACGAGGTTCAATTTGTGAAGCCAGATTGTACAGCTGATTTGGTGTATGCACCTCAACAAGTCATCTCCCGCTGCTATGCTTTGAAGAGTTTAGCTTGAAGGCCATCCATTCCAGCAGCCTTGTTGGACTTTGTTTTAGATATTGCTACCCGAACTTCTTCTTGGTCGGTTTGACGAAAGTTTTGTTCATCATCGTCCAAATCGAATAGATCATTCTACATGACAGCAGCTAGTTGGTTGTCTTCGCCTTTTAACTTTTATTACAGTGTTTATAAATGAAGAAAGATTCCAGTTTTTTGTTTTCAATTTATTGAACGTTTTCATTGGGCCGATATTAGCTCATTTCGAAATTAGAAGAAACAGTTTTTCCATTTGAGTTTGCCCATTTCGTTTGACACCAGGCTTTCTTCCTGTTTTTTCTTCCTTACTTTTTTCATTCTTTCGTCTTGTTTTGTTTACTACTGCAATTATCTTGTATTTAATTTCCAAATTAACATTATTTTATAAAATATCTGCTCAATTGAAGTTCAATTTGTGAGAATTTGTATGGAAAATGAGGTTATTTGGAATCTAATTTGGAAATTTGCTTTTAGCCATTATTTCCAAAACGAAGAAAAAACTTAATTTTTGGGGTCTCACATGAAATACAACTTTATGGTTCTCTTTAACCTCATCAAACAGCGTTTTCAAGCCTGCATCTGCAATAGCATTGACTTGCAGGTTCCAGCACTGCTTGGCTGCTAATTAGAAGCTTTCACCGATCTATGTATTTGACTCTTAGCCCCCTTTTTCTGATGTTTTTGAAGTTATACTTTCTTAACGCAGAACTTAAATGAATGGAACGCGGCAAACGGAGTCATCCGTAACTGACCGAGCTCTGCTCTGTTTCGTCAAGTTGTAGTTAAGTTAAGTGTGGGAAAGCCGCGTTTCCTTCCGCATTTTACGGACACAAATTTGACAGCTCACTGATATACAAAAATGAAAGTTATGCTGACTTTGCGTTTGTTGACTTAATCGTCTAATTTTGTTTGGAGGGATGGATTTTGGTTTGCTGATACTTAAGCGTAGAACAGTTTTTTGAAATACTCCACTTAAGGAAGTTAAATAATACTAAAAGATGTGTGTGACGTCACAAAACAGGAATATGGTTTTTTTTTTGATGTATCAACTCAGCATACTTGGTATTTGTGAGTATCATGACTGTAAATGCGCACTTTGATATGCCGTGCACTTCCGTCGTTTTTCAGCTGTTGCTGAAGTTCTGTTCGACTCGAGATACAAGATCGCATTGTTTGAGGGAATGGAAGTGAAAAGCCTGAACTGTGTGAAAGAAATGCATTCAAAGAACAGCCTTAATCTTAAACTTAAAAGAATGTTTTGAAATTTTAACCTGTGACAGAACTCGTAGATTTGCAAATAATATCACATATATTGTGTCTTAAAATAAATGACTTAAGTTTATATATTACTTCAAATGTAGGTAGCGTGTAAACAGCACACTATTCATTTTTAAAACTTTCAAAATACCCTGTGTTTTAATATTAATTTGTATGTTTACTTGTTATCATCATCATTCAAGGCCGCCATGAACTACAGGCGAAAAAGCACAGTGGGCTGGAGCATTGGAAATATTCTTCTGGACTTTGTCGGTGGCACGCTGAGCATGTTACAAATGATCCTGAATGCATATAACTTTGGTTTGAATAATTAACATGTTTTATCATATAACTTCAAACATTTGACACTTTTCTAATTATATTTTTAGATGATTGGGTATCAATCTTTGGAGATCCAACCAAATTCGGTCTTGGTCTGTTCTCGGTGCTGTTTGACATTTTCTTCATCCTCCAGCACTATGTCTTTTACAGGTATGCTGAACATTTTCCTTTTTTCCCATTATTCTTACAAACAAGGGCATTCCATGAGTGTTTATATTAACAATTAAATTGTATATAAATATTAATTTATATTTTCTATTTAATTCATCAACTTTTTTCTCATCTCGTTTATCACGCCAAAAATCCATTTGCATTATATAAAACTTTAAAACAGCATTCAAGTATCCATTGCAGCAAAGTTTAAAAAACAACAATTGACAGCATAAAGTGTTAATTTAATCACATTAATTCATTCTCTATAAGCATCTATCAATTTCATTCACAATCACAAGCACTGTTTCTTCTGTAAATTGGTTTTTCATTTTTGTGTTTTGTTATACATAATTATTTAAATTTAATTTGTATGTTTACCTATACAACAACAACAAAAAAACATTTGGAAATCTTTTACAGACATTCGAAGGAAATTACAATTTCCCAAGTGACAACTGTCGAAGATCTCACTGAGATTAAAGAGGACAATAGTTCAATAGAGAAACGATATTAAGAACTAATTGTTTCTCACCTGTAATTATTATTATTCTTTAATTTTATTTTATTTTATTTAAAAAAAAAAAAAAATATTTATAACCATGTTAGTAGTATTATTTTGTTGTACATTAAAAATTTTCTAGATCATTATATTTATTAGTTGTATTTTTAAGCTGAAAAAAATAATAAGATTCAACGAAACAAAAAGAAATTTAATAAATTTGTTTTTTATTTGTTGCATTTGTAGTTTGATTTTTTGTATAGCTTTTTTTTATTTATTTACACTTTGCACATTCTGCACATACACTTTGATGTTGGTAAAAGGTATTGCACTTTATAAAACTTTTTTTCCAATGACAAAAATTCGATCTGTCAGTTTTTCTGGCTTTGTTTAGCTTGCACCGTGATTTGGCGATGATCGCTGGAACCGTTTGTTTAAACAAGCAACGAAGTTTTTCTACGAACTGCCAAAATCTAATCGTATTTGGTGCGGTCTTTTTCTATCCATACTCAACAATTGTTGATGTGTCAAACAAAATTTGTTGAAGTGTCATTAGCTTTGTTTGTTGAGCCCTGAAGTCACCCTGGGGTTGCCCTGGAGTCACCGAAACTCGTTTTTTGAAATACCTCAATACCTTTTAAGCCTGGGGTAGCCCTGAATTCACCCTGAAGTCGATCTTGGTATTTAGCTGGGGCGAGTTGAGATAAAGAATCAGCTGTTGATTTTGTACCTTGTCAAAATTATACAATCAGCAGCCCTAATGCATTTTTTGCGAACGAGAAAACCCAGGTTTTATGTCAACTCCTTCATCGCTCAAAATGGACGAAAAATCAATTTTATTCTTTGTTGTTCATCAGTCAAGGAAAATAAAGACGTCTATTGCTGCTCAAATCGAGAATTTGTAATTTTTTGGTTGGATTTTTAATAAAAACTTTGAATTGTTTCGTACAAAACGTCCAATTTGACAGATCAACAATATCAACTCATTTCATGGTGAGTTCGAAATACATAGTAACAGATCGTTACTATTTGAAACGTCAACATGAGTTAAGGAACGCTGCTTATGACGTCATAAAGTTACAAATCGTAACTAATTTGGGTTTAAGGAACGCCTTTTTGTTGACTTTTGTTAAAAATAGTTGACTATGGTTAGAAAAAGAACGCACATATTCCATGCACCATCCATGTTTTACGTTGGTCGCAAGAAATATAACAAGTTTCATGTGAATAAAACGTCAAAATAAGCAAATTTTGGTCATTCGTTGTTTGATTATCACTCTAATGTTGAAACTCCTTAAGATACTGTCGCTTATTTAAAAGATTTCTCGATCGAACGCTCCCCCATCGTTCACCGTTCGGAAGTGCAACGACTACAATTTTGTACCTTAGGCCTAGTCCACAGTGTTCAAAATAAGCAGTTTTTTTTTAAAATATGTCAAATTTCTCAATGCGAGGTTAAGTTCTTGAAATGGTTTTAATTTAGATAGCTACGTGAAAAAAACTTCCAAACAAATAACAACTCTTCAAATTTGGGGATATATTTCATAGTTCAATTTAGGGAAATCATGAAATAACTCCCAAAATTAAAAATAATCAAATGAGCCCCCAAAAAGCATGAAATCAGTCCCAACAAATGAAATAACTCTCCCTTCTCATACAAATTTTTGGGGGTTATTGAATTTTTATTTTTTTGGGTTATTTCTCGGGGAGTTTTTTCACGGAGCCTCTACCTGGTCACTCCATCAAAGATGAGGTCTACCTTGCCTTCTGATTCCCTCTGGCTTGACGTTGAAGACTTTACGAGCTGGACCGTTTATGTCCATTCGCTCTACATGGCCCAGCCATCTTAGTTGTTGAATTCGAATTTTTCTGGCTAGGCTGTACAAATCTTCTTTGTCAAATGTTTGTTCTCTGCTTACTCTCGAATACCCCAAGGAACTTTTTATTCGATTAGGAGAGGGTCCATGTTTTTGCACCATATATCAGGACTGGAATGATGAGTGTTCAAGGAAACAGCGATTAGAAGGAGTTAGTCTGCGTGTGATTTCAGCGCTGATGTTGTTGCCTGTGTTTACAGCAGAGCCCACGTAGACAAATTCACTGACTTCCTCGAAGTTATACCTATCAATGGTCACGTTCTGACCAAGTTGGTAGTGGGATAAGACTTGAAGAAAGCATATATTAACTTCGTCTTGTCCTTGTTTATTTTAAGTCCCATTCTGCTTGCTGCTGAATCCATGGTAGTAAAGACATCGTTAACTGCTCGTTTTGAATTGAATTGAATTGAATTGAAGTTTTATTAGGCAAAGCACTTTAAGACACTGAGTCTTTTGATAGTACATGATCAAAGATAAATTACACAATAGAGAAATTAAGATTAAAAATAAAATAAAAAGAAAAATTATTAATTAAGATTAATGAATTTAAAGATAAAGATAAAGTTTTTTTTTTTTTTTTTTTTTTTTTTTTTTTTTTTTTTATTAATAGGCATAAAGTATAACAATGTTTATAATTTATATTATAAGGATTTTAAATGTGAGAACAAGTTACTCTTGTATGAGTTGAATGTGTCCGACCAAAGTGATATTCGTAGTGAATTGGGTAAGGAGTTGAAGAGTTGAAGAGCATAAAAAAAGAACTGGCGTCTTGAATTCATGTAAAGCATTCGAGGGTAAATCAAAGTAAGTGTTCTCGATGATCTGGAGAATCTTAAAATTTCATATAGATACATAGGGCACCTGTTTTTAATCAATTTCGACAGCATTATTAGGAGTCTGAAATTTAAGTATGTTTTCAAGTCACATCCAAAGATCGAATTCCTAACAGGAGATATGTGATCAAATCTACGTAAACTATAGACATACCTTAAAATAGAGTTAAACGCAATTGAAAGCCTGCCAAAGGTTGATGAATCGAGGTTGCTAAAAATTTCACATCCATAAGTAATTAAAGGAGCCAACAAAGCACGAGAAAGTTTCAGACGTGTACCAACAGGGGTATAAAAGCTTGACGCCCAAAGAGACCGAAGACCTCCGTAAACTTTACCAATAGCACAACTAATGTGATCATTCCATGTGAGTGTTTTATTGAAGATAACTCCCAAGTTTTTAATTGAGTCTACATACGGAACAGTAACACCATTCATAGAGATGAGGGGAAAATCCAGCGTATCACATGAAACTCTACTTATCACAATGCATTTAGATTTCAAGGGGTTAAGTTTAAGACAATTACTTACTGCCCATGAGTTGATTGATGCTAGATCGTCATTCATACAGCTCACCCCATCTTCAATCAAACCCAGAGGTCTATCAAGAAACAACTGTACATCATCAGCATAGAGTAAAAGCTTTGAGTGACCCACACAAGCGAAAATATCATTAATGAACATTATGAACAGTAGAGGTCCAAGGATGGAACCTTGAGGTACTCCACATTCTAACGGAAGAAAACCAGATATATTTCCATTACAAGAAACGGCTTGACATCGTCCAGAGAGGTAGCAAAGAATCAACCTTGCAGCTTCCAAAGTAAAATTATATTGGCAAACTAGTTTGTTATGCAATACATTATAGTTAACCGTATCAAATGCCTTAGAGAAATCAAGCAAAGTCAATATTGTTAACTTGTTAGTGTCAACAGCAACCTGTAGATCATTTGAGAGTTTTAAAAGTGAAGTAACACAACTATGTCCAGCTCTAAAACCAGATTGGTGCTTGTGTAGAAGATTATTACGATTTATATGATTAGATATCTGCAGGTGCACAATTTTTTCAAAAATCTTGGATAAGTAGGACAATATACTTATAGGACGATACTCAGTATTTATTCCGTTGGCCTTTTTTGGAACAGGAATCACTTTAGAGTACTTCCATCTGGATGGGAACATAGAAGACATGAGGCAAGTATTAATTACATGGGTTAGAGGAGTAATAATCATTGGAAGCAATGCTTTAACTAGTTTTGGACTAATATCGTCAAACCCAATCGCACTAGATTTTACTTTATTAATGGCAATTGCAACATCATATTCAGAAACATGCTCAAATGAAAAGGAGGGGGAGAAAATGCTTGGTACTTCATCCATAGAATCAGTTTGAGGATATATATTGGGTAAGTTACCGTGAGATACAAAATTTGAATTAAGTACATTAGGATCAACGTCACAATCATCACTGTTTTTAGCAACTATGCCTGCCGATTTAAGATTTTGCCAAAGGGTTTTTGTTGGCAATGTAGCATCAAGTTTGACTGCAAAGAATGTGGTCTTTTCGTGGCGAATAGCCGCTGAAACACGATTTCGTAGTATTTTGAATTCATTCCAAAACATATTAGTTTTGAAACGCTTCCACTTGTAATAGGCATTGTTGCGGGCAAGTATCATTAAACGAATATACTCATTAAACCATGGGATTGCACGGTTAATTACAGTTTTTGTTTTGAGTGGTACATAGCTGTCACGTAAAAAAATCAAACTATCAGTAAGAAAATCAACTTGATCATCAACATTGTTCAGCAGACAGATATGGTCCCAATCAATCAGATTTGCTCCATGATAGAGGGCATCAGCATTAACTGCCTAATAATCATAATATGAAAAGACTGAAGGGCTCATACCAACTTCACATTGAAGGTCATATATCATCATGATAAAATCATGATTTGTAAGACCAGGAAAAGATAGTTGACTGTGGAAGGAAACTTTATTTATATTAGCAGTAAAGAAAACGTCGATCAAAGTTGCAGAGGTGTTAGTTACGTGGGTAGGAACACTGTTAACGCGATGATGGTCAATGCCGCCAAAAAGCTCATTCATTGCTTCAGTGAGGTAGCAGGGGTTGAGAAAATCAAGATTTAAATCGCCAGCTACAACACTATGATGGTAGCGAGGAGTAAAATGTGAAAGATCCCTACTAATAGATGCAATGTTAGAACATCGTGGAGGTTTATAGACAGAAGCAACAAACATTTTATGACTACCAATAGAGACTTCGCAAAAAATATATTCGATTGAATTAACTTCAGTAGAACACAGGACAAGCTTAGATTTAATGCAATTTTTTACAAAGATAGCTACTCCGCCACCACGACGACAAAGACGATCATTGCGATAAACTCTATAGCCAGGCATCTCTATTAAACTGTTCCGAATACCTGGTTTCAGCCAGGTTTCTGAAACACAAATGACATCCATGGATGAGTTTTGAAAAATATCTCTGTATTCGTCAATCTTTGGGAGTAAACTTCTCGCATTAAAATGACAGACTTTGATACCATTCCTCTGCTTTCCTAGAATGTTTACAAGAATTCGGAGATTACGATATTCAAGATTCGTCATCACATCAAAAATTTAAAATTAAGACACATTCAACAAGGCACAAAAGAAATCAAATACGATATACTCACTTAATAAGACCAAAAATAATATAAATAATAAGTAAATAATAAATTTGAATTTGAATAATAAAAATTTTAGGAAATGCGTAACAATATTTCATCTGGCTAATCTAGCTCTGATATTCGGTGAACGAGAACAGCACGGTCAGTTTCATTACGACGCACAAAGACTCTTCCCGCCAGCGTAAAAACTGAGGAATAATTATTTTTCTGCTTCATATGAAGAGCTTTCCTTAAGATAGTATAATTTCGTTGAGTAAGGCTTTCATTAATATAAATTGGGCTGCGTTTGTCACCATCATTGGCAATCCCTACGTCATGCAAAGAAAGACCCCCTTTAGCTTTAATCCTTTGGCGAACAGCAGAAAGGAAAATAATTTTATGTTCACTAGAGTTGAATTTGATAATGATGGAAGAATCCAACGTTGAAGATTTAGTCGAGGAACGGAAAATATTAACTGGCGTAGGAGAGTTAGTGACTTGCACAGCTAAACAAATGGTTTTATAGATGTCATTTAAATTCTCGGTACTTATTGCTGGGATGCCACTCACTATAACATCTCTTGACCTCTCCATTCGCTCGAGATAGTCGATGCGGTCTTCTATCTGGCTTTGTAGCCCTTGTAACGAGTCGATGTTACGTTCAACAGTAGTTATCCTTTCATTGAGCAAATTTGTCAATCGCATTTCGAAGTCACAGAACATTATTTTGACAGTGTTCATCACAGAAGTAGTTTTAGCCTCCAGATCAGCTGTAATGTTTAGCATCTTATCTGAAACATTGCTGAGTAGAGATGTCATTTGATCTTGCAACATTTTGGAGAGTGAAGCCATCTCTTCTTGCACATTCACACAAACCGATGTTGTAGATGTTGACGAAAGAGAAACAGGTAAAGTGTTTGATTGATACATTTCACCTTTTTGTGTATTGCAATCGGTAGAGATGGGAGTACTACACAATGAAGAGGGGGCTGCAGCGGGCTTCTTCTTACTGGAAATTTGTTTTCTGGCACTTGACGGCTTAGAGGAGGAAGACGATGAGGAGGAAGATGACGTAGACGTTTTAGATGGTTTAGGTTTAGGTGTTAGAGGCAATGATTGATGAACAATAGAACCGGTTTTAAATGGATTGAGTCTCTCACTGGAACGTGGTTTGTCAGCCAGGGAATTTTCCTTACGCATATTCTTCTCTCAAGACGGAAAGAAATTTTGGCGCAAAAATAAATTAATTGCTAATGCTTATAAACTTGTATGAGATTATTTAATCAATGATTACGTGAGTTATAAACAACAAGAGCAATACAATTTAAATGAAAAACAAAATGTATATTTTTATAAGGCCGCACAGTCAGTAATTAAACACAAAAAATTAAGAGCGCAGAGAAGCGAGGTAGATGTTACTCAGACAAGAACATTTCACGATATCTTCCTAACACGTCAAATTCGTTCGGAAACCCAAGTCATTGTGTCGATTTTTTAAAAATGGTGGCTTATTTACCGGCATAGGTGTTCCATATTACATTTTCATGTGCAATTTTGAAACTGTTGCATGACAGTGCGTCGCCTTGTCTTAGCCTTCTGGTGATTCGAAGGTTTCAGTAGAGTCCCTACCAACTTTTGACGGAACAGCAAGAATTTTCCAACGTCATCCTGGTTAGGCGTATTAGTTTAACACGGATTCAAAAGTTGGGCATGGCACGATACAGCTAAACTCCATTAACATTGCCGTAGGCTGCTTTAAAATCGGCGAACAATTGGTAGGCATCGATGTTAAATTCTTGGGTTATCTCCAGGATCTGGGGTAATGTGAAGATAAGGTCGGTTGTAGATTTTCAAGATCTGAAGCCATATTGGTAAGAACCTATTAGATCACCAGCAAACAGCTTTAGACGTTCACATAAAACGCTGGACAGGATATTTTATGCGATGTTTAAAAGGGGGTCGTCATAGGCCGCAGCCGTATCTTCCGATTTAAGTCGTCCAACATTGAATTTACTTGGGGTTGTTGGTGTTCACCTAAGAGCTTCTATGCATATCCGTACTCGAAGTTTTGCACCAACTAAGCAGTGGTCCAAGTCGATGAAGGGTCCTCGGAATGATAGAGTATTGTCTTCCATCTATCGCAACATGATAGTTTAGTGTGCAGGTTCGACCATGTGCTCATATGAATGTCGAGACGTGGAAAGTGTGTGCTTCTCAGAACTACGTTTGTCCCCTCTTTAAAATCGATGAGGCGGATTTCGTTATCCGAAAAGGTGTGGTTCAGGCTATGTTTACCGATTTCCATGTCAATCATATTTATATTTTCAATACTAAAAAGGCAAATACCTCTGTACTTGGTGCAGAGAGTCCTTTTTTATGGAGTGCAATAGAACATTCTGAGGCTATCGTCAGGCGAAAATTATTCCATTCTACATTCTATAGTTATTTAAATATTATTTTATGTGATTAAAACAATGTTTAATGCTTTATAGCTCAACAAGCTTCTATTCCAGCCTCCAGCTAAACTGGTCAGATGAAGTCCCCAAAAAAACTTAAGCCTTCTACTTACTGCTCGGCATCGGCACAATGGATTAGGTACTGGCTATAATAAACATCATATTTTCATGGAGCAAGTCTAGGCATTTTAATTTGCAGCTTTTTGAATCCTCACTTTTTTATTGAATCTTCTCCTCAACACTGCTGGATCGAATATCACCCAAATCCCAAAGAATTATTCTCTTAAAAAAATTCAGCAGATTCCGTCTGTTTTTTTTTTCTAGCCCCAAAAATAGCTGCAATTTTGTGGTAACAGTGGGTTCCAAGCAGACGGAGTATTTGACCCTGCCAAAGTTTAACTTTCCACCGTGAGTCGAGTCACGCTGATATCATTATCCGAGCTTTGTACTATTCCTACAAGGAGGATACAGGAAAGCCTACATAATAGTACATCACCTTGTGAAAAAGGAGTTCTTGCTATTCCTGCAAGCGGCTTTTCAATACAAGCGGTAAAGGTTGATGGCTTACATAAGACCAGGTTGATATGTTGGATTGTACTACTAACCAAATTTAAATGCTCTGTTTGATTAGAGATCACTCTGAAATTATCTTAGGCACAATATTTAGAGAAAAGGAATTTCCTGGACAAAGTATTTTTGATGTCCACACTACGGCGCACTCGGTTCCCTCAACAAACACTGAAGCTAATTTTTTGACAACAGTGTTCAATATAAGGCACGCGCTGCGTTCTGTGCAAACAGATTTTGATAGGAAACAAAGTTCGAAGAAGCTATGAATTTTACCCTTTCCATTGGTATAAAAAAGACACTTCGGACCATGCTGAGAAGGGAATTTTGCTTCTTGATTTGAATCCAGAGTCCACTCAACAAGCACAAATACAAATGTGTCTCAAATGCATGCCTCATTTGCGGGGGAGTGTCTATTCGCACGCAACATTGTCGAAAGTTTTGAATCAAAAACGGATGAAAGAGGTAGAAATGGTCCATTCAAATAGACATTGTGTCAAAATTGGGCAGAAGCCCTTTTGCTTGTTACATTGGTTTTCAGAATAAGGGGTTCCACGAGTGTAAACAATAGAAAATACTATTATAATTTGTATTGCATTGTTTCAAAAGAAATGTGATATGTGTTATTCGAACACTGAAAACTCCAGAAGATTTCTTTACAACTCTCAGGGGTCGGGACTGTCAAGAACTTGGGTAAACCTTGGATAAAGAAACATTTTGTCTTAAAGTTGAATAACAAAAACCACCTTTGACTTTTATTGCGTAATTTACGGAACATACAAAAATCCTCTTTAATTAGGAAATATGTGGACAGTAGGCAGGAATTGCCGGTATCGGTAAAGAAGAAAGCAACTTAGCAACTTAAAAAACGACAACCAATTCAGTACAACAGAAGTCAGTCAAAACTGTCAGAGAAAGATGGATCAGAAAGTGGTTGACAGCTCCTGTCAGTTGCGGTATTTGAAATTTCAAAATAAATGAACATTTCTTTGTACGGTGATTTTGATCAGTTTGCACTTGAACGCTCATCCAAGTACAATTTTGGTTTTGGCACTTCTCACGCACTTGCTCCACCTTTTGAGGAAGAGCAAAAAATGTCACTCATAGTGACAGATTGTAGAACAGTTTGCGGCAAGATTTTTGCTCATGGAACACTAAATTCTGTGCTTTTCTCGTCTTTTCTTTATTCAGAGCAACTTAGATTCATTAAACGCACTTGTTAGCTTTGTTCTTTGAACTTAACCCATGAGCCATGACCGACTCAGATTTTCTAGACAACCCCAAGAGCTATAAACAAAAACTAAGTTATTCGGTATTCAAAAAATACATGAGGGCTGCTGACTGTATTTTTTCACAACCTTAATCTTGCTTTAAATTTATTCACTTCCATTTCTTTTAAAAAAATTAAATGAAAATTCAGAAACAACGCGTCATTTCAAATTTGTTTCCCCAACTTGTCCCAACTTATTATCTAGGTCGACTTTAAGGCAGTCCCAGGTTTAAAAAAATAGAGAATTTTCTCGTTACAGCAGTTTGAGGTTTAAAAAAAAAACGTTAAAGGCAACTTCAGGGTTCAACGAACAAAGCTATTATTTCCGTAGCTTCGGAGGATTTTTTAAACTTAAATTTTTTAAACCTACATGTTTCTTATGTTTTGTGTCAGCCATTGACTGTATTCATTTTTTGTATTTCATTAATATTTAATTTTAAAAAGAGCTGAAAAACGGCACCATACATTTATGTGTTTATTCATTTCTAGAGTTTTAAAATAAAAACTTTAAAAAATAATTGCTTGCATTTAAAAAAAAAAAAAAAAAAACTCATGGAAGGCACCTAAGGGTATACGTGTTTGTTTTATATTAATTGTAGGTACTTGTAAATTTCGAACAAATTTATACATTTTTTTTTTTAAGGAATCTTCAACCTTATGAAACTATCCCTGGAAATGTAGTTAATCAAAGTAATGTGAATCCAAGACGTCCTAATGAAATATTTACTGATGATAATGATGAGCACTTTCGTTTACCAGCTGTAGCTTGATAAACCAGATTATTCTTAAAACTTTTAATTCCTTACTAAGTTTATTATTACATATAAATATATATATAAAAGTGTGACATTATACAATAAGTAACTACAAATTAAAATATACACATATTTATATAAATTGTGATAAACGTTGAAGTTAGAAATGAGCAACGAATTATATATGATTGGAATAAAATTTGACTATTAAACCTGGAACTCAATGTTTGTGTTGTTGTTATATGATGAGTTTTCAGCATACTCCAAAGTATATCGTCAGGAGCATTTTTGAAAAAGTGAAACTGTCCAGCTGTTGTAGGAATTGTCATCCTTGCGTTCAATAAACCTCGATCAGTTACCTGCTACCACCGTACACTTCCCACCAACAAGCCAATTTTACAAAAATATAAAATTTTCAAAACCTTAAAAATTATTTCATCCCTTTTAAAATAAAACAGAGTAAGTTTTGTTTAATAATTTACATTTTGGGTTTTTTATTTGAACTTAGCATACATATGTACAATTTTTATATTTTTACTAAACTTAATAAAAAAATCCTTAAAATTAATTTGTTTTCTATTTGTAAATTAAAACTAGCTTAAGTCTGAGATGCTGTATATAATACAATGGAATTGTGAAAACGACTAAGTGATTCAGTTCACATCTTTTTCCTGACATGGATTCCACCTTAATCCACTTCCTCCACTGTTGGCCCAGAGTGGCCACCGAATCCACCAGATTGTTGGCCACAGCCTTGCGGACCACTTGCTCCTCCACTATGAATCTTGGTCATTATCGGACTGCAGATGGCCGATATGCTCTTCATCTTGTCCTCATATTCCTCTTTGTCGGCTAGGGAATTTGCATCGAGCCACCTTATTGTCTCCTCACAAGCATTTCTTGCAGATTCTTTGTCTTGTTGGCTGATTTTGTCTCCTGCAGAATCAAGTGCTTGCTTTACACCAAACACATAACTCTCTAAGCTATTTCGGGCTGCAATTTTCTGCCTTTGCTTCTCATCCTCCTCCTGGAAACGCTCTGCTTCGTTGACCATTCTGTCGATCTCAGCTTGTGACAGGCGACCCTTATCGTTTTTGATGGTAATGTTCTTTGTGTTGCCAGTACCTGTCTCTTTGGCAGCTACATTTAGAATACCGTTGGCGTCCATGTCGAAGGTAACTTCAATCTGAGGTGTGCCTCTGGGAGCTGGTGGAATACCAGACAAGTCAAACGTACCTAGCAGGTTGTTGTCTTTTGTCATAACACGTTCACCCTCAAAGACTTTGATTTCCACTCCAGGCTGATTGTCAGCATAGGTTGAGAATGTTTGAGTTTGCTTGCATGGTATTCTGCAATTGCGTTCAATAATCTTCGCCATCACTCCTCCAGCTGTTTCGATACCCAGGGATAAGGGGGCTACGTCAACGAGAAGAACATCTTGAATTTGGCTGCTCTTGTCGCCACTCAGGATAGCTGCTTGGACGGCTGCTCCATAGGCAACTGCTTCATCTGGGTTAATAGACAGATTCAATGATTTACCACAGAAGAACGACTGCAAGAGATTCTGTACTTTAGGAGGAATGGACCTGTCAATTGGCCACCAAGATCGTGTGATTTGACACCATTGGATTATTTTGTTTGGGGATGTTTGAAGTCGCTCGTGTACTTCAACAAACCAGAAACGTTAGGGGAGTTGGAAGCCCATATTCGTGGCGTTATTGCCGACATACTGCCCCAAATGCTCGAAAAAGTGGTTGAAAATTGGACCTCTAGACTTGGCTTTATTTGACCCAGTCGCGGCAACCACATGCCCGAAATCATATTTAAACATTAATGGCATAAAATTATCTTTCCAATAAAGCCAAGTTGATCGACATTTAAACGATTTTCTTGTGTTTTATTTCAATTCGAAGTTCTATACCTCTAAAAAAAACACCCGATATAAATAGGCAAGCAGTTTTTTTGTGCTACCAATTGCGAGGTGGTTACCCAACTGATCGAGATGATATATGTATGTATCGTTGATCGAGATGATATATCTATATATCGTTGGAAAGGTGCTACTGAGTAGGTGTGCTGGGAATATTTTGTTTTGTAATTTTTTTAATTTTTTTTTGGAAAATACAGGTGAAAATGTATTGGTGTGTTTTTTTTTATCATTTTTTTCGTATAATTTCGATGTGAAATTTTTTTTTCCCACAGTTTTGGGCATTTTAATGGCCGAATTTTGGCCACTGGGCGATTCTAGTTTTATAAAAATCAGGTCCTTAAAAGTGGGCGTATTGAAAAAATTTACAAAAAAAAAATGAAAAGATATAGCGAACGGAATAAAGGTTAAAATTTAATATTGGTACCTTAAATTTGTATAACTACGTTTTTTGTTTGGAAAGTGGGTATAAGCCACGCTCAAAATTCAAACATTTCTTTTCATTCACAAGGTTCTTAGTTTCGACTAAGAGACGCACAAATTTGAGCTTGTGAATTCATTATAAATACCGTTTATTTTCAAAAACAATTTTTTAATAGTTTCGTCAGCCACGCCCAAAATCATTTTTTTTGATTTCATACACAAGATGTGTACACTTTTGAATGTTCTAAAAAGACAATTTTGCTTATTGATTCGAAGTCAGAATCCACTCAATAAGTTCAAATACAAATGAAGGTGTTTTTTTAGACAAAACTGGGCATAAATCAAGTGACAGCTGTCAAAAAGATCAACTCAGAAAAAAGTCAGCTGCAGAATATTCATTGGGAAGTGTCTAATCGCACGTAGTGTTGCCGAAATATTTGGTAATGTCGACACATGTGACATATTGTTGAATCCAAATCTAATGAGTGAATGACATTTATTACGAGGGACACGCAAAAATTCCTAAGTACGCGAATCGAGATAAGCACACTGCTTTTAGCCCAGTCAAATGGTGTTCAAAAAGGACTTCAAGTAACTGCATAACCGTTTTTGGCAAAAAAAAGAATATTTTTTTAATAATCAGTGAGAAACAAAAAAAAAAAAAAACACAAAGTTTTTGGATTTTTTTGACGATTTCTCATATTTGCAGTGAAAAAATGTTGTTGATCAAATTCAGATTCGTGTTCAGCGACCCCGAAAACATAAAGGGAGCCACTGAAAACAATTACACCAGAATTTTGCACTTCAAACTACCATATGACAAGGCTATTTGACATTGACAAAAATTGTGAAACTGATGCGTGAGAATACTTCATTCTGTCAATAATGAGCTGAAGCTATTTCGCTTGTTCCATTGGATTGATCAATAAAAAATTGCTATAACCTAACTTCGGCGTCTGATCTCAGATTTCCTCTAAATTTGCTGATTGTGAATCATGTCCTGGGAATGATTTCAGTTCCAGTAAATCAGTCTTTTTATCTATACACAAACACATATCAATCAGCTTTTTTCTAAATGTTTCATATGAAAGAATTATTATTTTCAATACATTAATAAATTTTGGCAGAACGAAGTTTGCCGGGTCAGCTAGTTCAATTGAAAGCTTCGTAGAATATATGTATATTTTTTTTCTTTTAGTGGAGCCTTGGACCAAAATGTCAGTATTACCTTCATTAAGCAACATCCTGAGCTCATTGATATCGATCCCCCTGTCATTGAGTTTGATGTCAATAATCCAGCCAATGCGACAATCAATATCCTTGGTCTCAAGCCGGGATCGCTGGATGTGTCCGCTGAAGCCCAACCCAATGAAACGTGGATGTAATGCTGAGCAAAATTTATACTTAAAACAAATAATTTTCTTATTGTTTATATTTTAGCGTTCAAGACATATTTTTCCGGGTTAAGGTTGCCAATTCCATGCCGATCGTCTACATTTCGTCCATCTTTGGTTGGATTTACTTTGTAGCGTGGTCGATATCATTCTATCCACAAATTTACACCAATTTCAAGCGCAAAAGTGTTGTCGGCTTAAACTTCGACTTCCTTGCATTAAACATCATTGGATTCCTACTCTACAGTATTTTCAACATCGGTCTCTATTGGCTTCCAAGCATGCAAACTGAATACTTTAGTCGCCATCCACGTGGTCTGAACCCAGTGTTAGTTAATGATGTTGTGTTCTCGTTGCATGCTATGTTTGCAACAAGTATTACGATTTTCCAGTGTTTTATTTATGAGGTTAGTCATTTATAAATGTGTGAATTAATAATTCAAAAATATTCAATCAAAATCTAATTAATTTTTTTTTTCCAATTTTATTTTATTTTATAGAGAGCGGAACAAAGACTTTCAATAACAGCTCGTGGCATTGTGGGAGCATTTGTCATAATTGTTGCGATATCAGCTGGCTTGGCATTCGGTAGTGTCATTCATTGGCTGGATTTCCTGTACTACTGCAGTTATATTAAATTAACAATAACCTTAATTAAATATATTCCTCAGGTAAGTTCAAGAGCAAGATCAATTTTATTTTTAAGGTCATTGTAAATCATGTTAGAAAAGTTCATGAAATTGATGAAGGACAGGCATGTACTCAGACTATTCGGTCTCCAGAAAGACCACTCACAAGTCATGGACATGTCAAAATTCGAAATGGCGAAATTACTTACTTACTTAAGGTGCCGATTACACTGTCGAGCACGTACTTTAGCAACATTTCCCGCCAGCCAATCCGGTCCCAGTTGCATCCAGTTTCTCATGCCAAGTTAATTGAGGTGGTCTGGTTCAAAACCCTGAAAACCAAAATCCCGAAATACTGAAAAATCAAATAATTCGTGATTGGAAATACGCCCAGTAGTGTGGCAGGTGCCTGTGTCAACAGTTTTCGTAATCAGCAGTACCTACTTGTATGGCACGCTTCGCGGGATCTAGGGATTTGATCATTCGTGATTTTGATCATTCACGATTTTGATCATTGGGGATTTTGAACTTTCGGGATTTTGATTTTAGAGATTGTGAACAGCTGCCCGATTGAGGTCATCCTCCACTTGATCGTGCCACCATAAACGGGCTCTTCCAGAACTGAGTTGGCCCTCTGTGTTGGAGTGCAAGACTCGGGCAAGCGGGCTGGTGCGTATTCGTACACACGTATTTTTTGCTTTTTGACTAGGTCAACCTCGCTGTATAACACGCACAGCTCGTTGTTTAATCTTCTCTTTGAATCTTTGAAGGTTCATACTTCTGCTTCGTATGGTAGAACTGCGACGACAACGGTCTTCTACAGAGTTTCTACTTGGTCCTTTGAGAGAGGGCTTTGCTACTAAGATTCCTTCTTTGCAATTGGCAAGATTGATTCTTCAACTGATATCCTCACTGACATTATTTTGAAAGGTTTTACTGGAAACCAAATAGACATAGTCCTAGACTATTTAAAATATATCTTTCCACAGTAAAATCTTAGCCTACGATGACCCATTACCGCCGCCTCCACTTCATAATTGCGAATGCTCCACTTAAAGTAAACAATCAGTTCACACGCTCAAGGGTTGAACGTTCACACAGAATAGCCGACTAGAACTTTTGGGTGACGTTTAGAAGACTTACTTACACTTCTGTATTTGGCGCAGTTCAGAGAAGGTACCTATATTCTTTTTTGTGGATAGGCCACACGACGCTGAGGTTCAATTTGTGAAGCCAGATTGTAAAGCTGATTTGGTGTATGCACCTCAACAAGTCATCTCCCGCTGCGCTGCTTTGAAGAGTTTAGCCGGAAGGCCATCCATTCCAGCAGCCTTGTTGGACTTTGTTTTAGATATTGCTACCCGAACTTCTTCTTGGTCGGTTTGACGAAAGTTTTGTTCATCATCGTCCAAATCGAATAGATCATTCTGCATGACAGCAGCTAGTTGGTTGTCTTCGCCGTTTAACTTTTATTACAGTGTTTATAAATGAAGAAAGATTCCAGTTTTTTGTTTTCAATTTATTGAACGTTTTCATTGGGCCGATATTAGCTCATTTCGAAATTAGAAGAAACAGTTTTTCCATTTGAGTTTGCCCATTTCGTTTGACACCAGGCTTTCTTCCTGTTTTTTCTTCCTTACTTTTTTTCATTCTTTCGTCTTGTTTTGTTTACTACTGCAATTATCTTGGGTTTAATTTCCAAATTAACATTATTTTATAAAATATCTGCTCAATTGAAGTTCAATTTGTGAGAATTTGTTTGGAAAATGAGGTTATTTGGAATCTAATTTGGAAATTTGCTTTTAGCCATTATTTCCAAAACGAAGAAAAAACTTAATTTTTGGGGTCTCACATGAAATACAACTTTATGGTTCTCTTTAACCTCATCAAACAGCCTTTTCAAGCCTGCAACTGCAATAGCATTGACTTGCAGGTTCCAGCACTGCTTGCTGCTAATTAGAAGCTTTCACGATCTATGTATTTGAATCTTCTTAGCCCTCTTTTCCTGATGTTTTCGAAGATATACTTTCTTAATGCAGAACTTAAATGAATGGAACGCGGCAAACGGAGTTATCCGTAACTGACCGAGCTCTGCTCTGTTTCGTCAAGTTTTAGTTAAGTTAAGTGTGGTAAAGCCGCGTTTCCTTCCGCATTTTACGGACACAAATTTGACAGCTGACTGATATACAAAAATTAAAGGTGTGCTGACTTTGCGTTTGTAGTCTTAATCATCTAATTTTGTTCGGAGGGAAAATGGATAGATTTTAGTTTGATGATTTTTAAGCGAAGAACAGAGTGTTGAAATACTTCACTTGGAGAGTAAAATAATATTAAATACGACTGTAACAGTCACAAAACAGAACAATATCTTTTTGGATGTATCAGCCCAGCATACCTGATATTTCTGGGTATGATGACTGTAAATGTGCACTGTGAACGTCCGTGCGCTTCTGTCGTTTCTCAGCTGATGCTGAAGTTCTGTTCGACTTGAGATACAAGATCGCATTGTTTGAGGGAATGGAGGTGATAGGGCTGAAACTGTGTGAAAGAAATGCATTCAAAGAACAGCCTAATTTAAAAATTAAAAAAATGTTTTGAAGTTTTACCTTTTGACAGAACTCTAAAAAACTAAAATTTCGTAGAAATTCTCATATTAGTCAAAGAAGTATACATAAGTTAAAATGTGTGTAGCGTGTAAACAGCACACTATTCATTTTTAAAACTTTCAAAATACCCTGTGTTTTAATATTAATTTGTATGTTTACTTGTTATCATCATCATTCAAGGCCGCCATGAACTACAGGCGAAAGAGCACAGTGGGCTGGAGCATTGGAAATATTCTTCTGGACTTTGTCGGTGGCACGCTGAGCATGTTACAAATGATCCTGAATGCATATAACTTTGGTTTGAATAATTAACATGTTTTATCATCTAACTTTAAACATTTAACAAATTGTTAATTATATTTTTAGATGATTGGGTATCAATCTTTGGAGATCCAACCAAATTCGGTCTTGGTCTGTTCTCGGTGCTGTTTGACATTTTCTTCATCCTCCAGCATTATGTCTTTTACAGGTATGCTGAACATTTTCCTTTTTTCCCATTATTCTTACAAACAAGGGCATTCCATGAGTGTTTATATTAACAATTAAATTGTATATAAATATTAATTTATATTTTCTATTTAATTCATTAACTTTTTTCTCGTCTCGTTTATCATGCCAAAATCCATTTGCATTATATTAAACTTAAAAACAGCATTCAAGTATCCATTGCAGCAAAGTTTAAAAAACAACAGTTGACAGCATAAAGTGTTAATTTAATCACATTAATTCATTATTTTCTATACGCATTTATCAATTTCATTCACAAGCACTGTTTCTTCTGTACATTGGTTTTTCATTTTTGTGTTTTGTTATAGTACATATTTATTTAAATTTAATTTGTATGTTTACCTATACAACAACAACAAAAAAACATTTGGAAATCTTTTACAGACATTCGAAGGAAATTACAATTTCCCAAGTGACAACTGTTGAAGATCTCACTGAGATTAAAGAGGACAATAGTTCAATAGAGAAACGATATTAAGAACTAATTGTTTCTCACCTGTAATTATTATTATTCTTTAATTTTATTTTATTTTATTTAAAAAAAAAAAAAATATTTATAACCATGTTAGTAGTATTATTTTGTTGTACATTAAAAATTTTCTAGATCATTATATTTATTAGTTGTATTTTTAAGCTGAAAAAAGAAAATAATAAGATTCAACGAAACAAAAAGAAATTTAATAAATTTGTTTTTTATTTGGTGCATTTGTAGTTTGATTTTTTGTATAGCTTTTTTTTATTTACACTTTGCACACTGCACATATACACTTTGATGTTGGTAAAAGGTATTGCACTTTATAAAACTTTTTTTCCAATGACAAAAATTCGATCTGTCAAATTTTTCTAGCTTTGTTTAGCTTGCACCGCGATTTGGCGATGATCGCTGGAACCGTTTGTTGAACAAGCAACAAAGTTTTTCTACGAACTGCCAAAATCCATTGTATATATAAACTATAGTACTATCACCTGAGGTGCGCCATCTATCGATGAAAAACTAAGCTCGAGAATACCATGGGAAGCAACAACAACAATTAAAATGGTGGAAATTATTGTTGTTGCTTCCCATGGTGTTCTAGAGCTTAGTTTTTCGTCGATAGATGGCGCACCTCAAGTGGGAATACTATAGTTTATATATACAATGCAAAATCTAATCATATTTGGTGCGGTCCTTTTCTATCCATAGTCAACAATTGTTGTTATGTCAAACAAAATTTGTTGAAGTGTCATTAACTTTGTTTGTTGAGCCCTGAAGTCACCCTGGGGTTGCCCTGGATTCACCACAACTCGTTTTTTGAAATACCCAAAAGGAGAATTCTCTGTTTTTTTTTTAAACCTGGGGTAGCCCTGAGTTCACCTTGAAGTCGATCTTGGTATTTAGCTGGGGCGAGTTGAGGTAAAGAATCAGCTGTTGAAGTGACTTTTGCTGTCAGACATTTCTTGTTTATTTTTCTTCTGTATTTGATTTTTCATATTTTTTGTTCGAAAAAAAATTAAAAAATGCATTTATTTTGATGAAAGTAAATACAAATCGAACAAATAAGGCAAAATGGAAACTTTTGATTTTGTGCGTTGTGAAAAATATACAATCAGCAGCCCTGGTGCGTTTTTGCGAACGGGAAAACCCAGGTTGTTTGGCAACTCTTACTGGAGTTGTCAATAAAAACCTGAGGCGACCCTGGGTAAAATTCAACAAACAAACCAGTTATAGTAACGTTGTTAGATGTTGTTAAACTGTCAACGACCACTTATAATATTTTTTTGTAGATTGAGGAACGAATTAAATTATTCTCCTTCATCGCTCAAAATGGACGAAAAATCAATTTTATTCTTTGTTGTTCATCAGTCAAGGAAAATAAAGACGTCTATTGCTGCTCAAATCGAGAATTTGTAATTTTTTGGTTGGATTTTTAATAAAAACTTTGAATTGTTTCGTACAAAACGTCCAATTTGACAGATCAACAATATCAACTCATTTCATGGTGAGTTCGAAATACATAGTAACAGATCGTTACTATTTGAAACGTCAACATGAGTTAAGGAACGCTGCTTATGACGTCATAAAGTTACATCGTAACTAATTTGGGTTTAAGGAACGCCTTTTTGTTGACTTTTGTTAAAAATAGTTGACTATGGTTAGAAAAAGAACGCACATATTCCATGCACCATCCATGTTTTACGTTGGTCGCAAGAAATATAACAAGTTTCATGTGAATAAAACGTCAAAATAAGCAAATTTTGGTCATTCGTTGTTTGATTATCACTCTAATGTTGAAACTCCTTAAGATACTGTCGCTTATTTAAAAGATTTCTCGATCGAACGCTCCCCCATCGTTCACCGTTCGGAAGTGCAACGACTACAATTTTGTACCTTAGGCCTAGTCCACAGTGTTCAAAATAAGCAGTTTTTTTTTTAAATATGTCAAATTTCTCAATGCGAGGTTAAGTTCTTGAAATGGTTTTAATTTAGATAGCTACGTGAAAAAAACTTCCAAACAAATAACAACTCTTCAAATTTGGGGATATATTTCATAGTTCAATTTAGGGAAATCATGAAATAACTCCCAAAATTAAAAATAATCAAATGAGCCCCCAAAAAGCATGAAATCAGTCCCAACAAATGAAATAACTCTCCCTTCTCATACAAATTTTTGGGGGTTATTGAATTTTTATTTTTTTGGGTTATTTCTCGGGGAGTTTTTTCACGGAGCCTCTACCTGGTCACTCCATCAAAGATGAGGTCTACCTTGCCTTCTGATTCCCTCTGGCTTGACGTTGAAGACTTTACGAGCTGGACCGTTTATGTCCATTCGCTCTACATGGCCCAGCCATCTTAGTTGTTGAATTCGAATTTTTCTGGCTAGGCTGTACAAATCTTCTTTGTCAAATGTTTGTTCTCTGCTTACTCTCGAATACCCCAAGGAACTTTTTATTCGATTAGGAGAGGGTCCATGTTTTTGCACCATATATCAGGACTGGAATGATGAGTGTTCAAGGAAACAGCGATTAGAAGGAGTTAGTCTGCGTGTGATTTCAGCGCTGATGTTGTTGCCTGTGTTTACAGCAGAGCCCACGTAGACAAATTCACTGACTTCCTCGAAGTTATACCTATCAATGGTCACGTTCTGACCAAGTTGGTAGTGGGATAAGACTTGAAGAAAGCATATATTAACTTCGTCTTGTCCTTGTTTATTTTAAGTCCCATTCTGCTTGCTGCTGAATCCATGGTAGTAAAGACATCGTTAACTGCTCGTTTTGAATTGAATTGAATTGAATTGAAGTTTTATTAGGCAAAGCACTTTAAGACACTGAGTCTTTTGATAGTACATGATCAAAGATAAATTACACAATAGAGAAATTAAGATTAAAAATAAAATAAAAAGAAAAATTATTAATTAAGATTAATGAATTTAAAGATAAAGATAAAGTTTTTTTTTTTTTTTTTTTTTTTTTTAATAGGCATAAAGTATAACAATGTTTATAATTTATATTATAAGGATTTTAAATGTGAGAACAAGTTACTCTTGTATGAGTTGAATGTGTCCGACCAAAGTGATATTCGTAGTGAATTGGGTAAGGAGTTGAAGAGTTGAAGAGCATAAAAAAAGAACTGGCGTCTTGAATTCATGTAAAGCATTCGAGGGTAAATCAAAGTAAGTGTTCTCGATGATCTGGAGAATCTTAAAATTTCATATAGATACATAGGGCACCTGTTTTTAATCAATTTCGACAGCATTATTAGGAGTCTGAAATTTAAGTATGTTTTCAAGTCACATCCAAAGATCGAATTCCTAACAGGAGATATGTGATCAAATCTACGTAAACTATAGACATACCTTAAAATAGAGTTAAACGCAATTGAAAGCCTGCCAAAGGTTGATGAATCGAGGTTGCTAAAAATTTCACATCCATAAGTAATTAAAGGAGCCAACAAAGCACGAGAAAGTTTCAGACGTGTACCAACAGGGGTATAAAAGCTTGACGCCCAAAGAGACCGAAGACCTCCGTAAACTTTACCAATAGCACAACTAATGTGATCATTCCATGTGAGTGTTTTATTGAAGATAACTCCCAAGTTTTTAATTGAGTCTACATACGGAACAGTAACACCATTCATAGAGATGAGGGGAAAATCCAGCGTATCACATGAAACTCTACTTATCACAATGCATTTAGATTTCAAGGGGTTAAGTTTAAGACAATTACTTACTGCCCATGAGTTGATTGATGCTAGATCGTCATTCATACAGCTCACCCCATCTTCAATCAAACCCAGAGGTCTATCAAGAAACAACTGTACATCATCAGCATAGAGTAAAAGCTTTGAGTGACCCACACAAGCGAAAATATCATTAATGAACATTATGAACAGTAGAGGTCCAAGGATGGAACCTTGAGGTACTCCACATTCTAACGGAAGAAAACCAGATATATTTCCATTACAAGAAACGGCTTGACATCGTCCAGAGAGGTAGCAAAGAATCAACCTTGCAGCTTCCAAAGTAAAATTATATTGGCAAACTAGTTTGTTATGCAATACATTATAGTTAACCGTATCAAATGCCTTAGAGAAATCAAGCAAAGTCAATATTGTTAACTTGTTAGTGTCAACAGCAACCTGTAGATCATTTGAGAGTTTTAAAAGTGAAGTAACACAACTATGTCCAGCTCTAAAACCAGATTGGTGCTTGTGTAGAAGATTATTACGATTTATATGATTAGATATCTGCAGGTGCACAATTTTTTCAAAAATCTTGGATAAGTAGGACAATATACTTATAGGACGATACTCAGTATTTATTCCGTTGGCCTTTTTTGGAACAGGAATCACTTTAGAGTACTTCCATCTGGATGGGAACATAGAAGACATGAGGCAAGTATTAATTACATGGGTTAGAGGAGTAATAATCATTGGAAGCAATGCTTTAACTAGTTTTGGACTAATATCGTCAAACCCAATCGCACTAGATTTTACTTTATTAATGGCAATTGCAACATCATATTCAGAAACATGCTCAAATGAAAAGGAGGGGGAGAAAATGCTTGGTACTTCATCCATAGAATCAGTTTGAGGATATATATTGGGTAAGTTACCGTGAGATACAAAATTTGAATTAAGTACATTAGGATCAACGTCACAATCATTACTGTTTTTAGCAACTATGCCTGCCGATTTAAGATTTTGCCAAAGGGTTTTTGTTGGCAATGTAGCATCAAGTTTGACTGCAAAGAATGTGGTCTTTTCGTGGCGAATAGCCGCTGAAACACGATTTCGTAGTATTTTGAATTCATTCCAAAACATATTAGTTTTGAAACGCTTCCACTTGTAATAGGCATTGTTGCGGGCAAGTATCATTAAACGAATATACTCATTAAACCATGGGATTGCACGGTTAATTACAGTTTTTGTTTTGAGTGGTACATAGCTGTCACGTAAAAAAATCAAACTATCAGTAAGAAAATCAACTTGATCATCAACATTGTTCAGCAGACAGATATGGTCCCAATCAATCAGATTTGCTCCATGATAGAGGGCATCAGCATTAACTGCCTAATAATCATAATATGAAAAGACTGAAGGGCTCATACCAACTTCACATTGAAGGTCATATATCATCATGATAAAATCATGATTTGTAAGACCAGGAAAAGATAGTTGACTGTGGAAGGAAACTTTATTTATATTAGCAGTAAAGAAAACGTCGATCAAAGTTGCAGAGGTGTTAGTTACGTGGGTAGGAACACTGTTAACGCGATGATGGTCAATGCCGCCAAAAAGCTCATTCATTGCTTCAGTGAGGTAGCAGGGGTTGAGAAAATCAAGATTTAAATCGCCAGCTACAACACTATGATGGTAGCGAGGAGTAAAATGTGAAAGATCCCTACTAATAGATGCAATGTTAGAACATCGTGGAGGTTTATAGACAGAAGCAACAAACATTTTATGACTACCAATAGAGACTTCGCAAAAAATATATTCGATTGAATTAACTTCAGTAGAACACAGGACAAGCTTAGATTTAATGCAATTTTTTACAAAGATAGCTACTCCGCCACCACGACGACAAAGACGATCATTGCGATAAACTCTATAGCCAGGCATCTCTATTAAACTGTTCCGAATACCTGGTTTCAGCCAGGTTTCTGAAACACAAATGACATCCATGGATGAGTTTTGAAAAATATCTCTGTATTCGTCAATCTTTGGGAGTAAACTTCTCGCATTAAAATGACAGACTTTGATACCATTCCTCTGCTTTCCTAGAATGTTTACAAGAATTCGGAGATTACGATATTCAAGATTCGTCATCACATCAAAAATTTAAAATTAAGACACATTCAACAAGGCACAAAAGAAATCAAATACGATATACTCACTTAATAAGACCAAAAATAATATAAATAATAAGTAAATAATAAATTTGAATTTGAATAATAAAAATTTTAGGAAATGCGTAACAATATTTCATCTGGCTAATCTAGCTCTGATATTCGGTGAACGAGAACAGCACGGTCAGTTTCATTACGACGCACAAAGACTCTTCCCGCCAGCGTAAAAACTGAGGAATAATTATTTTTCTGCTTCATATGAAGAGCTTTCCTTAAGATAGTATAATTTCGTTGAGTAAGGCTTTCATTAATATAAATTGGGCTGCGTTTGTCACCATCATTGGCAATCCCTACGTCATGCAAAGAAAGACCCCCTTTAGCTTTAATCCTTTGGCGAACAGCAGAAAGGAAAATAATTTTATGTTCACTAGAGTTGAATTTGATAATGATGGAAGAATCCAACGTTGAAGATTTAGTCGAGGAACGGAAAATATTAACTGGCGTAGGAGAGTTAGTGACTTGCACAGCTAAACAAATGGTTTTATAGATGTCATTTAAATTCTCGGTACTTATTGCTGGGATGCCACTCACTATAACATCTCTTGACCTCTCCATTCGCTCGAGATAGTCGATGCGGTCTTCTATCTGGCTTTGTAGCCCTTGTAACGAGTCGATGTTACGTTCAACAGTAGTTATCCTTTCATTGAGCAAATTTGTCAATCGCATTTCGAAGTCACAGAACATTATTTTGACAGTGTTCATCACAGAAGTAGTTTTAGCCTCCAGATCAGCTGTAATGTTTAGCATCTTATCTGAAACATTGCTGAGTAGAGATGTCATTTGATCTTGCAACATTTTGGAGAGTGAAGCCATCTCTTCTTGCACATTCACACAAACCGATGTTGTAGATGTTGACGAAAGAGAAACAGGTAAAGTGTTTGATTGATACATTTCACCTTTTTGTGTATTGCAATCGGTAGAGATGGGAGTACTACACAATGAAGAGGGGGCTGCAGCGGGCTTCTTCTTACTGGAAATTTGTTTTCTGGCACTTGACGGCTTAGAGGAGGAAGACGATGAGGAGGAAGATGACGTAGACGTTTTAGATGGTTTAGGTTTAGGTGTTAGAGGCAATGATTGATGAACAATAGAACCGGTTTTAAATGGATTGAGTCTCTCACTGGAACGTGGTTTGTCAGCCAGGGAATTTTCCTTACGCATATTCTTCTCTCAAGACGGAAAGAAATTTTGGCGCAAAAATAAATTAATTGCTAATGCTTATAAACTTGTATGAGATTATTTAATCAATGATTACGTGAGTTATAAACAACAAGAGCAATACAATTTAAATGAAAAACAAAATGTATATTTTTATAAGGCCGCACAGTCAGTAATTAAACACAAAAAATTAAGAGCGCAGAGAAGCGAGGTAGATGTTACTCAGACAAGAACATTTCACGATATCTTCCTAACACGTCAAATTCGTTCGGAAACCCAAGTCATTGTGTCGATTTTTTAAAAATGGTGGCTTATTTACCGGCATAGGTGTTCCATATTACATTTTCATGTGCAATTTTGAAACTGTTGCATGACAGTGCGTCGCCTTGTCTTAGCCTTCTGGTGATTCGAAGGTTTCAGTAGAGTCCCTACCAACTTTTGACGGAACAGCAAGAATTTTCCAACGTCATCCTGGTTAGGCGTATTAGTTTAACACGGATTCAAAAGTTGGGCATGGCACGATACAGCTAAACTCCATTAACATTGCCGTAGGCTGCTTTAAAATCGGCGAACAATTGGTAGGCATCGATGTTAAATTCTTGGGTTATCTCCAGGATCTGGGGTAATGTGAAGATAAGGTCGGTTGTAGATTTTCAAGATCTGAAGCCATATTGGTAAGAACCTATTAGATCACCAGCAAACAGCTTTAGACGTTCACATAAAACGCTGGACAGGATATTTTATGCGATGTTTAAAAGGGGGTCGTCATAGGCCGCAGCCGTATCTTCCGATTTAAGTCGTCCAACATTGAATTTACTTGGGGTTGTTGGTGTTCACCTAAGAGCTTCTATGCATATCCGTACTCGAAGTTTTGCACCAACTAAGCAGTGGTCCAAGTCGATGAAGGGTCCTCGGAATGATAGAGTATTGTCTTCCATCTATCGCAACATGATAGTTTAGTGTGCAGGTTCGACCATGTGCTCATATGAATGTCGAGACGTGGAAAGTGTGTGCTTCTCAGAACTACGTTTGTCCCCTCTTTAAAATCGATGAGGCGGATTTCGTTATCCGAAAAGGTGTGGTTCAGGCTATGTTTACCGATTTCCATGTCAATCATATTTATATTTTCAATACTAAAAAGGCAAATACCTCTGTACTTGGT
Organism: Platycheirus albimanus; assembly: GCA_916050605.2. NCBI lineage: Eukaryota > Metazoa > Arthropoda > Insecta > Diptera > Syrphidae > Platycheirus > Platycheirus albimanus. Next base: position 21,583,694 of record OU696696.1, on the reverse strand, counting down.
GCAGAGAGTCCTTTTTTATGGAGTGCAATAGAACATTCTGAGGCTATCGTCAGGCGAAAATTATTCCATTCTACATTCTATAGTTATTTAAATATTATTTTATGTGATTAAAACAATGTTTAATGCTTTATAGCTCAACAAGCTTCTATTCCAGCCTCCAGCTAAACTGGTCAGATGAAGTCCCCAAAAAAACTTAAGCCTTCTACTTACTGCTCGGCATCGGCACAATGGATTAGGTACTGGCTATAATAAACATCATATTTTCATGGAGCAAGTCTAGGCATTTTAATTTGCAGCTTTTTGAATCCTCACTTTTTTATTGAATCTTCTCCTCAACACTGCTGGATCGAATATCACCCAAATCCCAAAGAATTATTCTCTTAAAAAAATTCAGCAGATTCCGTCTGTTTTTTTTTTCTAGCCCCAAAAATAGCTGCAATTTTGTGGTAACAGTGGGTTCCAAGCAGACGGAGTATTTGACCCTGCCAAAGTTTAACTTTCCACCGTGAGTCGAGTCACGCTGATATCATTATCCGAGCTTTGTACTATTCCTACAAGGAGGATACAGGAAAGCCTACATAATAGTACATCACCTTGTGAAAAAGGAGTTCTTGCTATTCCTGCAAGCGGCTTTTCAATACAAGCGGTAAAGGTTGATGGCTTACATAAGACCAGGTTGATATGTTGGATTGTACTACTAACCAAATTTAAATGCTCTGTTTGATTAGAGATCACTCTGAAATTATCTTAGGCACAATATTTAGAGAAAAGGAATTTCCTGGACAAAGTATTTTTGATGTCCACACTACGGCGCACTCGGTTCCCTCAACAAACACTGAAGCTAATTTTTTGACAACAGTGTTCAATATAAGGCACGCGCTGCGTTCTGTGCAAACAGATTTTGATAGGAAACAAAGTTCGAAGAAGCTATGAATTTTACCCTTTCCATTGGTATAAAAAAGACACTTCGGACCATGCTGAGAAGGGAATTTTGCTTCTTGATTTGAATCCAGAGTCCACTCAACAAGCACAAATACAAATGTGTCTCAAATGCATGCCTCATTTGCGGGGGAGTGTCTATTCGCACGCAACATTGTCGAAAGTTTTGAATCAAAAACGGATGAAAGAGGTAGAAATGGTCCATTCAAATAGACATTGTGTCAAAATTGGGCAGAAGCCCTTTTGCTTGTTACATTGGTTTTCAGAATAAGGGGTTCCACGAGTGTAAACAATAGAAAATACTATTATAATTTGTATTGCATTGTTTCAAAAGAAATGTGATATGTGTTATTCGAACACTGAAAACTCCAGAAGATTTCTTTACAACTCTCAGGGGTCGGGACTGTCAAGAACTTGGGTAAACCTTGGATAAAGAAACATTTTGTCTTAAAGTTGAATAACAAAAACCACCTTTGACTTTTATTGCGTAATTTACGGAACATACAAAAATCCTCTTTAATTAGGAAATATGTGGACAGTAGGCAGGAATTGCCGGTATCGGTAAAGAAGAAAGCAACTTAGCAACTTAAAAAACGACAACCAATTCAGTACAACAGAAGTCAGTCAAAACTGTCAGAGAAAGATGGATCAGAAAGTGGTTGACAGCTCCTGTCAGTTGCGGTATTTGAAATTTCAAAATAAATGAACATTTCTTTGTACGGTGATTTTGATCAGTTTGCACTTGAACGCTCATCCAAGTACAATTTTGGTTTTGGCACTTCTCACGCACTTGCTCCACCTTTTGAGGAAGAGCAAAAAATGTCACTCATAGTGACAGATTGTAGAACAGTTTGCGGCAAGATTTTTGCTCATGGAACACTAAATTCTGTGCTTTTCTCGTCTTTTCTTTATTCAGAGCAACTTAGATTCATTAAACGCACTTGTTAGCTTTGTTCTTTGAACTTAACCCATGAGCCATGACCGACTCAGATTTTCTAGACAACCCCAAGAGCTATAAACAAAAACTAAGTTATTCGGTATTCAAAAAATACATGAGGGCTGCTGACTGTATTTTTTCACAACCTTAATCTTGCTTTAAATTTATTCACTTCCATTTCTTTTAAAAAAATTAAATGAAAATTCAGAAACAACGCGTCATTTCAAATTTGTTTCCCCAACTTGTCCCAACTTATTATCTAGGTCGACTTTAAGGCAGTCCCAGGTTTAAAAAAATAGAGAATTTTCTCGTTACAGCAGTTTGAGGTTTAAAAAAAAAACGTTAAAGGCAACTTCAGGGTTCAACGAACAAAGCTATTATTTCCGTAGCTTCGGAGGATTTTTTAAACTTAAATTTTTTAAACCTACATGTTTCTTATGTTTTGTGTCAGCCATTGACTGTATTCATTTTTTGTATTTCATTAATATTTAATTTTAAAAAGAGCTGAAAAACGGCACCATACATTTATGTGTTTATTCATTTCTAGAGTTTTAAAATAAAAACTTTAAAAAATAATTGCTTGCATTTGAAAAAAAAAAAAAAAAAACTCATGGAAGGCACCTAAGGGTATACGTGTTTGTTTTATATTAATTGTAGGTACTTGTAAATTTCGAACAAATTTATACATTTTTTTTTTTAAGGAATCTTCAACCTTATGAAACTATCCCTGGAAATGTAGTTAATCAAAGTAATGTGAATCCAAGACGTCCTAATGAAATATTTACTGATGATAATGATGAGCACTTTCGTTTACCAGCTGTAGCTTGATAAACCAGATTATTCTTAAAACTTTTAATTCCTTACTAAGTTTATTATTACATATAAATATATATATAAAAGTGTGACATTATACAATAAGTAACTACAAATTAAAATATACACATATTTATATAAATTGTGATAAACGTTGAAGTTAGAAATGAGCAACGAATTATATATGATTGGAATAAAATTTGACTATTAAACCTGGAACTCAATGTTTGTGTTGTTGTTATATGATGAGTTTTCAGCATACTCCAAAGTATATCGTCAGGAGCATTTTTGAAAAAGTGAAACTGTCCAGCTGTTGTAGGAATTGTCATCCTTGCGTTCAATAAACCTCGATCAGTTACCTGCTACCACCGTACACTTCCCACCAACAAGCCAATTTTACAAAAATATAAAATTTTCAAAACCTTAAAAATTATTTCATCCCTTTTAAAATAAAACAGAGTAAGTTTTGTTTAATAATTTACATTTTGGGTTTTTTATTTGAACTTAGCATACATATGTACAATTTTTATATTTTTACTAAACTTAATAAAAAAATCCTTAAAATTAATTTGTTTTCTATTTGTAAATTAAAACTAGCTTAAGTCTGAGATGCTGTATATAATACAATGGAATTGTGAAAACGACTAAGTGATTCAGTTCACATCTTTTTCCTGACATGGATTCCACCTTAATCCACTTCCTCCACTGTTGGCCCAGAGTGGCCACCGAATCCACCAGATTGTTGGCCACAGCCTTGCGGACCACTTGCTCCTCCACTATGAATCTTGGTCATTATCGGACTGCAGATGGCCGATATGCTCTTCATCTTGTCCTCATATTCCTCTTTGTCGGCTAGGGAATTTGCATCGAGCCACCTTATTGTCTCCTCACAAGCATTTCTTGCAGATTCTTTGTCTTGTTGGCTGATTTTGTCTCCTGCAGAATCAAGTGCTTGCTTTACACCAAACACATAACTCTCTAAGCTATTTCGGGCTGCAATTTTCTGCCTTTGCTTCTCATCCTCCTCCTGGAAACGCTCTGCTTCGTTGACCATTCTGTCGATCTCAGCTTGTGACAGGCGACCCTTATCGTTTTTGATGGTAATGTTCTTTGTGTTGCCAGTACCTGTCTCTTTGGCAGCTACATTTAGAATACCGTTGGCGTCCATGTCGAAGGTAACTTCAATCTGAGGTGTGCCTCTGGGAGCTGGTGGAATACCAGACAAGTCAAACGTACCTAGCAGGTTGTTGTCTTTTGTCATAACACGTTCACCCTCAAAGACTTTGATTTCCACTCCAGGCTGATTGTCAGCATAGGTTGAGAATGTTTGAGTTTGCTTGCATGGTATTCTGCAATTGCGTTCAATAATCTTCGCCATCACTCCTCCAGCTGTTTCGATACCCAGGGATAAGGGGGCTACGTCAACGAGAAGAACATCTTGAATTTGGCTGCTCTTGTCGCCACTCAGGATAGCTGCTTGGACGGCTGCTCCATAGGCAACTGCTTCATCTGGGTTAATAGACAGATTCAATGATTTACCACAGAAGAACGACTGCAAGAGATTCTGTACTTTAGGAGGAATGGACCTGTCAATTGGCCACCAAGATCGTGTGATTTGACACCATTGGATTATTTTGTTTGGGGATGTTTGAAGTCGCTCGTGTACTTCAACAAACCAGAAACGTTAGGGGAGTTGGAAGCCCATATTCGTGGCGTTATTGCCGACATACTGCCCCAAATGCTCGAAAAAGTGGTTGAAAATTGGACCTCTAGACTTGGCTTTATTTGACCCAGTCGCGGCAACCACATGCCCGAAATCATATTTAAACATTAATGGCATAAAATTATCTTTCCAATAAAGCCAAGTTGATCGACATTTAAACGATTTTCTTGTGTTTTATTTCAATTCGAAGTTCTATACCTCTAAAAAAAACACCCGATATAAATAGGCAAGCAGTTTTTTTGTGCTACCAATTGCGAGGTGGTTACCCAACTGATCGAGATGATATATGTATGTATCGTTGATCGAGATGATATATCTATATATCGTTGGAAAGGTGCTACTGAGTAGGTGTGCTGGGAATATTTTGTTTTGTAATCTTTTTAATTTTTTTTTGGAAAATACAGGTGAAAATGTATTGGTGTGTTTTTTTTTATCATTTTTTTCGTATAATTTCGATGTGAAATTTTTTTTTCCCACAGTTTTGGGCATTTTAATGGCCGAATTTTGGCCACTGGGCGATTCTAGTTTTATAAAAATCAGGTCCTTAAAAGTGGGCGTATTGAAAAAATTTACAAAAAAAAAATGAAAAGATATAGCGAACGGAATAAAGGTTAAAATTTAATATTGGTACCTTAAATTTGTATAACTACGTTTTTTGTTTGGAAAGTGGGTATAAGCCACGCTCAAAATTCAAACATTTCTTTTCATTCACAAGGTTCTTAGTTTCGACTAAGAGACGCACAAATTTGAGCTTGTGAATTCATTATAAATACCGTTTATTTACAAAACAATTTCGTCAGCCACGCCCAAAATCATTTTTTTTGATTTCATACACAAGATGTTTACACTTTTGAATGTTCTAAAAAGACAATTTTGCTTATTGATTCGAAGTCAGTTCAAATACAAATAAAGGGTGTTTTTTTAGACAAAACTGGGCATAAATCAAGTGACAGCTGTCAAAAAGATCAACTCAGAAAAAAGTCAGCTGCAGAATATTCATTGGGGAGTGTCTACTCGCAAGTAGTATTGCCAAAAGATTTGGTTATGTCGACACATGTGACATATTGTTGAATCCAAATCTAATGAGTGAATGGCATTTATTACGAGGGACACGCAAAAATTCCTAAGTACGCGAATCGGGAAAAGCACACTACTTTTAGCCCAGTCAAATGGTGTTCAAAAAGGACTTCAAGTAACTGCATAACCGTTTTTGGCAAAAAATTTAATAATCAGTGAGAAACAAAAAAAAAGCACGAAATTTTTGGATTTTTTTTTGACGATTTCTCATATTTGCAGTGAAAAAATGTTGTTGAACAACTTCGTATTCGTGTTCAGCAACCTCTAAAACAGAAAGGGAGCCACTAAAAACAATTACACCAGAATTTTCCACTTCAAACTACCATATTATGACCAGGCTATTTGACATTGACAAAATTTGTTAAACTGATGCGTGCGAATGCTTCACTCTGTCAAATATGAGCAGAAGCTATTTTGCTTGTTCCATTGGATTGATCAATGGAAAGTTCTATAACCTAACGTCGCGTCGCGTCGTCCAGAAACTGATCAGATTTACCCTTGATTTGCTGATTATGAAACATGTCCTGGGAATGATTTCAGTTCCAGTAAATCAGTCTTTTTATCTATACACAAACACATATCAATCAGCTTTTTTCTAAATGTTTCATATGAAAGAATTATTATTTTCAATACATTAATAAATTTTGGCAGAACGAAGTTTGCCGGGTCAGCTAGTTCAATTGAAAGCTTCGTAGAATATATGTATATTTTTTTTCTTTTAGTGGAGCCTTGGACCAAAATGTCAGTATTACCTTCATTAAGCAACATCCTGAGCTCATTGATATCGATCCCCCTGTCATTGAGTTTGATGTCAATAATCCAGCCAATGCGACAATCAATATCCTTGGTCTCAAGCCGGGATCGCTGGATGTGTCCGCTGAAGCCCAACCCAATGAAACGTGGATGTAATGCTGAGCAAAATTTATACTTAAAACAAATAATTTTCTTATTGTTTATATTTTAGCGTTCAAGACATATTTTTCCGGGTTAAGGTTGCCAATTCCATGCCGATCGTCTACATTTCGTCCATCTTTGGTTGGATTTATTTTGTAGCGTGGTCGATATCATTCTATCCACAAATTTACACCAATTTCAAGCGCAAAAGTGTTGTCGGCTTAAACTTCGACTTCCTTGCATTAAACATCATTGGATTCCTACTCTACAGTATTTTCAACATCGGTCTCTATTGGCTTCCAAGCATGCAAACTGAATACTTTAGTCGCCATCCACGTGGTCTGAACCCAGTGTTAGTTAATGATGTTGTGTTCTCGTTGCATGCTATGTTTGCAACAAGTATTACGATTTTCCAGTGTTTTATTTATGAGGTTAGTCATTTATAAATGTGTGAATTAATAATTCAAAAATATTCAATCAAAATCTAATTAATTTTTTTTTTCCAATTTTATTTTATTTTATAGAGAGCGGAACAAAGACTTTCAATAACAGCTCGTGGCATTGTGGGAGCATTTGTCATAATTGTTGCGATATCAGCTGGCTTGGCATTCGGTAGTGTCATTCATTGGCTGGATTTCCTGTACTACTGCAGTTATATTAAATTAACAATAACCTTAATTAAATATATTCCTCAGGTAAGTTCAAGAGCAAGATCAATTTTATTTTTAAGGTCATTGTAAATCATGTTAGAAAAGTTCATGAAATTGATGAAGGACAGGCATGTACTCAGACTATTCGGTCTCCAGAAAGACCACTCACAAGTCATGGACATGTCAAAATTCGAAATGGCGAAATTACTTACTTACTTAAGGTGCCGATTACACTGTCGAGCACGTACTTTAGCAACATTTCCCGCCAGCCAATCCGGTCCCAGTTGCATCCAGTTTCTCATGCCAAGTTAATTGAGGTGGTCTGGTTCAAAACCCTGAAAACCAAAATCCCGAAATACTGAAAAATCAAATAATTCGTGATTGGAAATACGCCCAGTAGTGTGGCAGGTGCCTGTGTCAACAGTTTTCGTAATCAGCAGTACCTACTTGTATGGCACGCTTCGCGGGATCTAGGGATTTGATCATTCGTGATTTTGATCATTCACGATTTTGATCATTGGGGATTTTGAACTTTCGGGATTTTGATTTTAGAGATTGTGAACAGCTGCCCGATTGAGGTCATCCTCCACTTGATCGTGCCACCATAAACGGGCTCTTCCAGAACTGAGTTGGCCCTCTGTGTTGGAGTGCAAGACTCGGGCAAGCGGGCTGGTGCGTATTCGTACACACGTATTTTTTGCTTTTTGACTAGGTCAACCTCGCTGTATAACACGCACAGCTCGTTGTTTAATCTTCTCTTTGAATCTTTGAAGGTTCATACTTCTGCTTCGTATGGTAGAACTGCGACGACAACGGTCTTCTACAGAGTTTCTACTTGGTCCTTTGAGAGAGGGCTTTGCTACTAAGATTCCTTCTTTGCAATTGGCAAGATTGATTCTTCAACTAATATCCTCACTGACATTATTTTGAAAGGTTTTACTGGAAACCAAATAGACATAGTCCTAGACTATTTAAAATATATCTTTCCACAGTAAAATCTTAGCCTACGATGACCCATTACCGCCGCCTCCACTTCATAATTGCGAATGCTCCACTTAAAGTAAACAATCAGTTCACACGCTCAAGGGTTGAGACATTCACACAGAATAGCCGACTAGAACTTATGGGTGACGTTTAGAAGACTTACACCTCTGTATTTGGCGCAGTTCAGAGAAGGTACCTACATATATTCTTTTTTGTGGATAGGCCACACGAGGTTCAATTTGTGAAGCCAGATTGTACAGCTGATTTGGTGTATGCACCTCAACAAGTCATCTCCCGCTGCTATGCTTTGAAGAGTTTAGCTTGAAGGCCATCCATTCCAGCAGCCTTGTTGGACTTTGTTTTAGATATTGCTACCCGAACTTCTTCTTGGTCGGTTTGACGAAAGTTTTGTTCATCATCGTCCAAATCGAATAGATCATTCTACATGACAGCAGCTAGTTGGTTGTCTTCGCCTTTTAACTTTTATTACAGTGTTTATAAATGAAGAAAGATTCCAGTTTTTTGTTTTCAATTTATTGAACGTTTTCATTGGGCCGATATTAGCTCATTTCGAAATTAGAAGAAACAGTTTTTCCATTTGAGTTTGCCCATTTCGTTTGACACCAGGCTTTCTTCCTGTTTTTTCTTCCTTACTTTTTTTCATTCTTTCGTCTTGTTTTGTTTACTACTGCAATTATCTTGGGTTTAATTTCCAAATTAACATTATTTTATAAAATATCTGCTCAATTGAAGTTCAATTTGTGAGAATTTGTTTGGAAAATGAGGTTATTTGGAATCTAATTTGGAAATTTGCTTTTAGCCATTATTTCCAAAACGAAGAAAAAACTTAATTTTTGGGGTCTCACATGAAATACAACTTTATGGTTCTCTTTAACCTCATCAAACAGCCTTTTCAAGCCTGCAACTGCAATAGCATTGACTTGCAGGTTCCAGCACTGCTTGCTGCTAATTAGAAGCTTTCACGATCTATGTATTTGAATCTTCTTAGCCCTCTTTTCCTGATGTTTTCGAAGATATACTTTCTTAATGCAGAACTTAAATGAATGGAACGCGGCAAACGGAGTTATCCGTAACTGACCGAGCTCTGCTCTGTTTCGTCAAGTTTTAGTTAAGTTAAGTGTGGTAAAGCCGCGTTTCCTTCCGCATTTTACGGACACAAATTTGACAGCTGACTGATATACAAAAATTAAAGGTGTGCTGACTTTGCGTTTGTAGTCTTAATCATCTAATTTTGTTCGGAGGGAAAATGGATAGATTTTAGTTTGATGATTTTTAAGCGAAGAACAGAGTGTTGAAATACTTCACTTGGAGAGTAAAATAATATTAAATACGACTGTAACAGTCACAAAACAGAACAATATCTTTTTGGATGTATCAGCCCAGCATACCTGATATTTCTGGGTATGATGACTGTAAATGTGCACTGTGAACGTCCGTGCGCTTCTGTCGTTTCTCAGCTGATGCTGAAGTTCTGTTCGACTTGAGATACAAGATCGCATTGTTTGAGGGAATGGAGGTGATAGGGCTGAAACTGTGTGAAAGAAATGCATTCAAAGAACAGCCTAATTTAAAAATTAAAAAAATGTTTTGAAGTTTTACCTTTTGACAGAACTCTAAAAAACTAAAATTTCGTAGAAATTCTCATATTAGTCAAAGAAGTATACATAAGTTAAAATGTGTGTAGCGTGTAAACAGCACACTATTCATTTTTAAAACTTTCAAAATACCCTGTGTTTTAATATTAATTTGTATGTTTACTTGTTATCATCATCATTCAAGGCCGCCATGAACTACAGGCGAAAGAGCACAGTGGGCTGGAGCATTGGAAATATTCTTCTGGACTTTGTCGGTGGCACGCTGAGCATGTTACAAATGATCCTGAATGCATATAACTTTGGTTTGAATAATTAACATGTTTTATCATCTAACTTTAAACATTTAACAAATTGTTAATTATATTTTTAGATGATTGGGTATCAATCTTTGGAGATCCAACCAAATTCGGTCTTGGTCTGTTCTCGGTGCTGTTTGACATTTTCTTCATCCTCCAGCACTATGTCTTTTACAGGTATGCTGAACATTTTCCTTTTTTCCCATTATTCTTACAAACAAGGGCATTCCATGAGTGTTTATATTAACAATTAAATTGTATATAAATATTAATTTATATTTTCTATTTAATTCATCAACTTTTTTCTCATCTCGTTTATCACGCCAAAAATCCATTTGCATTATATAAAACTTTAAAACAGCATTCAAGTATCCATTGCAGCAAAGTTTAAAAAACAACAATTGACAGCATAAAGTGTTAATTTAATCACATTAATTCATTCTCTATAAGCATCTATCAATTTCATTCACAATCACAAGCACTGTTTCTTCTGTAAATTGGTTTTTCATTTTTGTGTTTTGTTATACATAATTATTTAAATTTAATTTGTATGTTTACCTATACAACAACAACAAAAAAACATTTGGAAATCTTTTACAGACATTCGAAGGAAATTACAATTTCCCAAGTGACAACTGTCGAAGATCTCACTGAGATTAAAGAGGACAATAGTTCAATAGAGAAACGATATTAAGAACTAATTGTTTCTCACCTGTAATTATTATTATTCTTTAATTTTATTTTATTTTATTTAAAAAAAAAAAAAAATATTTATAACCATGTTAGTAGTATTATTTTGTTGTACATTAAAAATTTTCTAGATCATTATATTTATTAGTTGTATTTTTAAGCTGAAAAAAATAATAAGATTCAACGAAACAAAAAGAAATTTAATAAATTTGTTTTTTATTTGTTGCATTTGTAGTTTGATTTTTTGTATAGCTTTTTTTTATTTATTTACACTTTGCACATTCTGCACATACACTTTGATGTTGGTAAAAGGTATTGCACTTTATAAAACTTTTTTTCCAATGACAAAAATTCGATCTGTCAGTTTTTCTGGCTTTGTTTAGCTTGCACCGTGATTTGGCGATGATCGCTGGAACCGTTTGTTTAAACAAGCAACGAAGTTTTTCTACGAACTGCCAAAATCTAATCGTATTTGGTGCGGTCTTTTTCTATCCATACTCAACAATTGTTGATGTGTCAAACAAAATTTGTTGAAGTGTCATTAGCTTTGTTTGTTGAGCCCTGAAGTCACCCTGGGGTTGCCCTGGAGTCACCGAAACTCGTTTTTTGAAATACCTCAATACCTTTTAAGCCTGGGGTAGCCCTGAATTCACCCTGAAGTCGATCTTGGTATTTAGCTGGGGCGAGTTGAGATAAAGAATCAGCTGTTGATTTTGTACCTTGTCAAAATTATAAAATCAGCAGCCCTAATGCATTTTTTGCGAACGAGAAAACCCAGGTTTTATGTCAACTCCTTCATCGCTCAAAATGGACGAAAAATCAATTTTATTCTTTGTTGTTCATCAGTCAAGGAAAATAAAGACGTCTATTGCTGCTCAAATCGAGAATTTGTAATTTTTTGGTTGGATTTTTAATAAAAACTTTGAATTGTTTCGTACAAAACGTCCAATTTGACAGATCAACAATATCAACTCATTTCATGGTGAGTTCGAAATACATAGTAACAGATCGTTACTATTTGAAACGTCAACATGAGTTAAGGAACGCTGCTTATGACGTCATAAAGTTACAAATCGTAACTAATTTGGGTTTAAGGAACGCCTTTTTGTTGACTTTTGTTAAAAATAGTTGACTATGGTTAGAAAAAGAACGCACATATTCCATGCACCATCCATGTTTTACGTTGGTCGCAAGAAATATAACAAGTTTCATGTGAATAAAACGTCAAAATAAGCAAATTTTGGTCATTCGTTGTTTGATTATCACTCTAATGTTGAAACTCCTTAAGATACTGTCGCTTATTTAAAAGATTTCTCGATCGAACGCTCCCCCATCGTTCACCGTTCGGAAGTGCAACGACTACAATTTTGTACCTTAGGCCTAGTCCACAGTGTTCAAAATAAGCAGTTTTTTTTTTAAATATGTCAAATTTCTCAATGCGAGGTTAAGTTCTTGAAATGGTTTTAATTTAGATAGCTACGTGAAAAAAACTTCCAAACAAATAACAACTCTTCAAATTTGGGGATATATTTCATAGTTCAATTTAGGGAAATCATGAAATAACTCCCAAAATTAAAAATAATCAAATGAGCCCCCAAAAAGCATGAAATCAGTCCCAACAAATGAAATAACTCTCCCTTCTCATACAAATTTTTGGGGGTTATTGAATTTTTATTTTTTTGGGTTATTTCTCGGGGAGTTTTTTCACGGAGCCTCTACCTGGTCACTCCATCAAAGATGAGGTCTACCTTGCCTTCTGATTCCCTCTGGCTTGACGTTGAAGACTTTACGAGCTGGACCGTTTATGTCCATTCGCTCTACATGGCCCAGCCATCTTAGTTGTTGAATTCGAATTTTTCTGGCTAGGCTGTACAAATCTTCTTTGTCAAATGTTTGTTCTCTGCTTACTCTCGAATACCCCAAGGAACTTTTTATTCGATTAGGAGAGGGTCCATGTTTTTGCACCATATATCAGGACTGGAATGATGAGTGTTCAAGGAAACAGCGATTAGAAGGAGTTAGTCTGCGTGTGATTTCAGCGCTGATGTTGTTGCCTGTGTTTACAGCAGAGCCCACGTAGACAAATTCACTGACTTCCTCGAAGTTATACCTATCAATGGTCACGTTCTGACCAAGTTGGTAGTGGGATAAGACTTGAAGAAAGCATATATTAACTTCGTCTTGTCCTTGTTTATTTTAAGTCCCATTCTGCTTGCTGCTGAATCCATGGTAGTAAAGACATCGTTAACTGCTCGTTTTGAATTGAATTGAATTGAATTGAAGTTTTATTAGGCAAAGCACTTTAAGACACTGAGTCTTTTGATAGTACATGATCAAAGATAAATTACACAATAGAGAAATTAAGATTAAAAATAAAATAAAAAGAAAAATTATTAATTAAGATTAATGAATTTAAAGATAAAGATAAAGTTTTTTTTTTTTTTTTTTTTTTTTTTTTTTTTTTTTTTATTAATAGGCATAAAGTATAACAATGTTTATAATTTATATTATAAGGATTTTAAATGTGAGAACAAGTTACTCTTGTATGAGTTGAATGTGTCCGACCAAAGTGATATTCGTAGTGAATTGGGTAAGGAGTTGAAGAGTTGAAGAGCATAAAAAAAGAACTGGCGTCTTGAATTCATGTAAAGCATTCGAGGGTAAATCAAAGTAAGTGTTCTCGATGATCTGGAGAATCTTAAAATTTCATATAGATACATAGGGCACCTGTTTTTAATCAATTTCGACAGCATTATTAGGAGTCTGAAATTTAAGTATGTTTTCAAGTCACATCCAAAGATCGAATTCCTAACAGGAGATATGTGATCAAATCTACGTAAACTATAGACATACCTTAAAATAGAGTTAAACGCAATTGAAAGCCTGCCAAAGGTTGATGAATCGAGGTTGCTAAAAATTTCACATCCATAAGTAATTAAAGGAGCCAACAAAGCACGAGAAAGTTTCAGACGTGTACCAACAGGGGTATAAAAGCTTGACGCCCAAAGAGACCGAAGACCTCCGTAAACTTTACCAATAGCACAACTAATGTGATCATTCCATGTGAGTGTTTTATTGAAGATAACTCCCAAGTTTTTAATTGAGTCTACATACGGAACAGTAACACCATTCATAGAGATGAGGGGAAAATCCAGCGTATCACATGAAACTCTACTTATCACAATGCATTTAGATTTCAAGGGGTTAAGTTTAAGACAATTACTTACTGCCCATGAGTTGATTGATGCTAGATCGTCATTCATACAGCTCACCCCATCTTCAATCAAACCCAGAGGTCTATCAAGAAACAACTGTACATCATCAGCATAGAGTAAAAGCTTTGAGTGACCCACACAAGCGAAAATATCATTAATGAACATTATGAACAGTAGAGGTCCAAGGATGGAACCTTGAGGTACTCCACATTCTAACGGAAGAAAACCAGATATATTTCCATTACAAGAAACGGCTTGACATCGTCCAGAGAGGTAGCAAAGAATCAACCTTGCAGCTTCCAAAGTAAAATTATATTGGCAAACTAGTTTGTTATGCAATACATTATAGTTAACCGTATCAAATGCCTTAGAGAAATCAAGCAAAGTCAATATTGTTAACTTGTTAGTGTCAACAGCAACCTGTAGATCATTTGAGAGTTTTAAAAGTGAAGTAACACAACTATGTCCAGCTCTAAAACCAGATTGGTGCTTGTGTAGAAGATTATTACGATTTATATGATTAGATATCTGCAGGTGCACAATTTTTTCAAAAATCTTGGATAAGTAGGACAATATACTTATAGGACGATACTCAGTATTTATTCCGTTGGCCTTTTTTGGAACAGGAATCACTTTAGAGTACTTCCATCTGGATGGGAACATAGAAGACATGAGGCAAGTATTAACTACATGGGTTAGAGGAGTAATAATCATTGGAAGCAATGCTTTAACTAGTTTTGGACTAATATCGTCAAACCCAATCGCACTAGATTTTACTTTATTAATGGCAATTGCAACATCATATTCAGAAACATGCTCAAATGAAAAGGAGGGGGAGAAAATGCTTGGTACTTCATCCATAGAATCAGTTTGAGGATATATATTGGGTAAGTTACCGTGAGATACAAAATTTGAATTAAGTACATTAGGATCAACGTCACAATCATTACTGTTTTTAGCAACTATGCCTGCCGATTTAAGATTTTGCCAAAGGGTTTTTGTTGGCAATGTAGCATCAAGTTTGACTGCAAAGAATGTGGTCTTTTCGTGGCGAATAGCCGCTGAAACACGATTTCGTAGTATTTTGAATTCATTCCAAAACATATTAGTTTTGAAACGCTTCCACTTGTAATAGGCATTGTTGCGGGCAAGTATCATTAAACGAATATACTCATTAAACCATGGGATTGCACGGTTAATTACAGTTTTTGTTTTGAGTGGTACATAGCTGTCACGTAAAAAAATCAAACTATCAGTAAGAAAATCAACTTGATCATCAACATTGTTCAGCAGACAGATATGGTCCCAATCAATCAGATTTGCTCCATGATAGAGGGCATCAGCATTAACTGCCTAATAATCATAATATGAAAAGACTGAAGGGCTCATACCAACTTCACATTGAAGGTCATATATCATCATGATAAAATCATGATTTGTAAGACCAGGAAAAGATAGTTGACTGTGGAAGGAAACTTTATTTATATTAGCAGTAAAGAAAACGTCGATCAAAGTTGCAGAGGTGTTAGTTACGTGGGTAGGAACACTGTTAACGCGATGATGGTCAATGCCGCCAAAAAGCTCATTCATTGCTTCAGTGAGGTAGCAGGGGTTGAGAAAATCAAGATTTAAATCGCCAGCTACAACACTATGATGGTAGCGAGGAGTAAAATGTGAAAGATCCCTACTAATAGATGCAATGTTAGAACATCGTGGAGGTTTATAGACAGAAGCAACAAACATTTTATGACTACCAATAGAGACTTCGCAAAAAATATATTCGATTGAATTAACTTCAGTAGAACACAGGACAAGCTTAGATTTAATGCAATTTTTTACAAAGATAGCTACTCCGCCACCACGACGACAAAGACGATCATTGCGATAAACTCTATAGCCAGGCATCTCTATTAAACTGTTCCGAATACCTGGTTTCAGCCAGGTTTCTGAAACACAAATGACATCCATGGATGAGTTTTGAAAAATATCTCTGTATTCGTCAATCTTTGGGAGTAAACTTCTCGCATTAAAATGACAGACTTTGATACCATTCCTCTGCTTTCCTAGAATGTTTACAAGAATTCGGAGATTACGATATTCAAGATTCGTCATCACATCAAAAATTTAAAATTAAGACACATTCAACAAGGCACAAAAGAAATCAAATACGATATACTCACTTAATAAGACCAAAAATAATATAAATAATAAGTAAATAATAAATTTGAATTTGAATAATAAAAATTTTAGGAAATGCGTAACAATATTTCATCTGGCTAATCTAGCTCTGATATTCGGTGAACGAGAACAGCACGGTCAGTTTCATTACGACGCACAAAGACTCTTCCCGCCAGCGTAAAAACTGAGGAATAATTATTTTTCTGCTTCATATGAAGAGCTTTCCTTAAGATAGTATAATTTCGTTGAGTAAGGCTTTCATTAATATAAATTGGGCTGCGTTTGTCACCATCATTGGCAATCCCTACGTCATGCAAAGAAAGACCCCCTTTAGCTTTAATCCTTTGGCGAACAGCAGAAAGGAAAATAATTTTATGTTCACTAGAGTTGAATTTGATAATGATGGAAGAATCCAACGTTGAAGATTTAGTCGAGGAACGGAAAATATTAACTGGCGTAGGAGAGTTAGTGACTTGCACAGCTAAACAAATGGTTTTATAGATGTCATTTAAATTCTCGGTACTTATTGCTGGGATGCCACTCACTATAACATCTCTTGACCTCTCCATTCGCTCGAGATAGTCGATGCGGTCTTCTATCTGGCTTTGTAGCCCTTGTAACGAGTCGATGTTACGTTCAACAGTAGTTATCCTTTCATTGAGCAAATTTGTCAATCGCATTTCGAAGTCACAGAACATTATTTTGACAGTGTTCATCACAGAAGTAGTTTTAGCCTCCAGATCAGCTGTAATGTTTAGCATCTTATCTGAAACATTGCTGAGTAGAGATGTCATTTGATCTTGCAACATTTTGGAGAGTGAAGCCATCTCTTCTTGCACATTCACACAAACCGATGTTGTAGATGTTGACGAAAGAGAAACAGGTAAAGTGTTTGATTGATACATTTCACCTTTTTGTGTATTGCAATCGGTAGAGATGGGAGTACTACACAATGAAGAGGGGGCTGCAGCGGGCTTCTTCTTACTGGAAATTTGTTTTCTGGCACTTGACGGCTTAGAGGAGGAAGACGATGAGGAGGAAGATGACGTAGACGTTTTAGATGGTTTAGGTTTAGGTGTTAGAGGCAATGATTGATGAACAATAGAACCGGTTTTAAATGGATTGAGTCTCTCACTGGAACGTGGTTTGTCAGCCAGGGAATTTTCCTTACGCATATTCTTCTCTCAAGACGGAAAGAAATTTTGGCGCAAAAATAAATTAATTGCTAATGCTTATAAACTTGTATGAGATTATTTAATCAATGATTACGTGAGTTATAAACAACAAGAGCAATACAATTTAAATGAAAAACAAAATGTATATTTTTATAAGGCCGCACAGTCAGTAATTAAACACAAAAAATTAAGAGCGCAGAGAAGCGAGGTAGATGTTACTCAGACAAGAACATTTCACGATATCTTCCTAACACGTCAAATTCGTTCGGAAACCCAAGTCATTGTGTCGATTTTTTAAAAATGGTGGCTTATTTACCGGCATAGGTGTTCCATATTACATTTTCATGTGCAATTTTGAAACTGTTGCATGACAGTGCGTCGCCTTGTCTTAGCCTTCTGGTGATTCGAAGGTTTCAGTAGAGTCCCTACCAACTTTTGACGGAACAGCAAGAATTTTCCAACGTCATCCTGGTTAGGCGTATTAGTTTAACACGGATTCAAAAGTTGGGCATGGCACGATACAGCTAAACTCCATTAACATTGCCGTAGGCTGCTTTAAAATCGGCGAACAATTGGTAGGCATCGATGTTAAATTCTTGGGTTATCTCCAGGATCTGGGGTAATGTGAAGATAAGGTCGGTTGTAGATTTTCAAGATCTGAAGCCATATTGGTAAGAACCTATTAGATCACCAGCAAACAGCTTTAGACGTTCACATAAAACGCTGGACAGGATATTTTATGCGATGTTTAAAAGGGGGTCGTCATAGGCCGCAGCCGTATCTTCCGATTTAAGTCGTCCAACATTGAATTTACTTGGGGTTGTTGGTGTTCACCTAAGAGCTTCTATGCATATCCGTACTCGAAGTTTTGCACCAACTAAGCAGTGGTCCAAGTCGATGAAGGGTCCTCGGAATGATAGAGTATTGTCTTCCATCTATCGCAACATGATAGTTTAGTGTGCAGGTTCGACCATGTGCTCATATGAATGTCGAGACGTGGAAAGTGTGTGCTTCTCAGAACTACGTTTGTCCCCTCTTTAAAATCGATGAGGCGGATTTCGTTATCCGAAAAGGTGTGGTTCAGGCTATGTTTACCGATTTCCATGTCAATCATATTTATATTTTCAATACTAAAAAGGCAAATACCTCTGTACTTGGTGCAGAGAGTCCTTTTTTATGGAGTGCAATAGAACATTCTGAGGCTATCGTCAGGCGAAAATTATTCCATTCTACATTCTATAGTTATTTAAATATTATTTTATGTGATTAAAACAATGTTTAATGCTTTATAGCTCAACAAGCTTCTATTCCAGCCTCCAGCTAAACTGGTCAGATGAAGTCCCCAAAAAAACTTAAGCCTTCTACTTACTGCTCGGCATCGGCACAATGGATTAGGTACTGGCTATAATAAACATCATATTTTCATGGAGCAAGTCTAGGCATTTTAATTTGCAGCTTTTTGAATCCTCACTTTTTTATTGAATCTTCTCCTCAACACTGCTGGATCGAATATCACCCAAATCCCAAAGAATTATTCTCTTAAAAAAATTCAGCAGATTCCGTCTGTTTTTTTTTTCTAGCCCCAAAAATAGCTGCAATTTTGTGGTAACAGTGGGTTCCAAGCAGACGGAGTATTTGACCCTGCCAAAGTTTAACTTTCCACCGTGAGTCGAGTCACGCTGATATCATTATCCGAGCTTTGTACTATTCCTACAAGGAGGATACAGGAAAGCCTACATAATAGTACATCACCTTGTGAAAAAGGAGTTCTTGCTATTCCTGCAAGCGGCTTTTCAATACAAGCGGTAAAGGTTGATGGCTTACATAAGACCAGGTTGATATGTTGGATTGTACTACTAACCAAATTTAAATGCTCTGTTTGATTAGAGATCACTCTGAAATTATCTTAGGCACAATATTTAGAGAAAAGGAATTTCCTGGACAAAGTATTTTTGATGTCCACACTACGGCGCACTCGGTTCCCTCAACAAACACTGAAGCTAATTTTTTGACAACAGTGTTCAATATAAGGCACGCGCTGCGTTCTGTGCAAACAGATTTTGATAGGAAACAAAGTTCGAAGAAGCTATGAATTTTACCCTTTCCATTGGTATAAAAAAGACACTTCGGACCATGCTGAGAAGGGAATTTTGCTTCTTGATTTGAATCCAGAGTCCACTCAACAAGCACAAATACAAATGTGTCTCAAATGCATGCCTCATTTGCGGGGGAGTGTCTATTCGCACGCAACATTGTCGAAAGTTTTGAATCAAAAACGGATGAAAGAGGTAGAAATGGTCCATTCAAATAGACATTGTGTCAAAATTGGGCAGAAGCCCTTTTGCTTGTTACATTGGTTTTCAGAATAAGGGGTTCCACGAGTGTAAACAATAGAAAATACTATTATAATTTGTATTGCATTGTTTCAAAAGAAATGTGATATGTGTTATTCGAACACTGAAAACTCCAGAAGATTTCTTTACAACTCTCAGGGGTCGGGACTGTCAAGAACTTGGGTAAACCTTGGATAAAGAAACATTTTGTCTTAAAGTTGAATAACAAAAACCACCTTTGACTTTTATTGCGTAATTTACGGAACATACAAAAATCCTCTTTAATTAGGAAATATGTGGACAGTAGGCAGGAATTGCCGGTATCGGTAAAGAAGAAAGCAACTTAGCAACTTAAAAAACGACAACCAATTCAGTACAACAGAAGTCAGTCAAAACTGTCAGAGAAAGATGGATCAGAAAGTGGTTGACAGCTCCTGTCAGTTGCGGTATTTGAAATTTCAAAATAAATGAACATTTCTTTGTACGGTGATTTTGATCAGTTTGCACTTGAACGCTCATCCAAGTACAATTTTGGTTTTGGCACTTCTCACGCACTTGCTCCACCTTTTGAGGAAGAGCAAAAAATGTCACTCATAGTGACAGATTGTAGAACAGTTTGCGGCAAGATTTTTGCTCATGGAACACTAAATTCTGTGCTTTTCTCGTCTTTTCTTTATTCAGAGCAACTTAGATTCATTAAACGCACTTGTTAGCTTTGTTCTTTGAACTTAACCCATGAGCCATGACCGACTCAGATTTTCTAGACAACCCCAAGAGCTATAAACAAAAACTAAGTTATTCGGTATTCAAAAAATACATGAGGGCTGCTGACTGTATTTTTTCACAACCTTAATCTTGCTTTAAATTTATTCACTTCCATTTCTTTTAAAAAAATTAAATGAAAATTCAGAAACAACGCGTCATTTCAAATTTGTTTCCCCAACTTGTCCCAACTTATTATCTAGGTCGACTTTAAGGCAGTCCCAGGTTTAAAAAAATAGAGAATTTTCTCGTTACAGCAGTTTGAGGTTTAAAAAAAAAACGTTAAAGGCAACTTCAGGGTTCAACGAACAAAGCTATTATTTCCGTAGCTTCGGAGGATTTTTTAAACTTAAATTTTTTAAACCTACATGTTTCTTATGTTTTGTGTCAGCCATTGACTGTATTCATTTTTTGTATTTCATTAATATTTAATTTTAAAAAGAGCTGAAAAACGGCACCATACATTTATGTGTTTATTCATTTCTAGAGTTTTAAAATAAAAACTTTAAAAAATAATTGCTTGCATTTAAAAAAAAAAAAAAAAAAACTCATGGAAGGCACCTAAGGGTATACGTGTTTGTTTTATATTAATTGTAGGTACTTGTAAATTTCGAACAAATTTATACATTTTTTTTTTTAAGGAATCTTCAACCTTATGAAACTATCCCTGGAAATGTAGTTAATCAAAGTAATGTGAATCCAAGACGTCCTAATGAAATATTTACTGATGATAATGATGAGCACTTTCGTTTACCAGCTGTAGCTTGATAAACCAGATTATTCTTAAAACTTTTAATTCCTTACTAAGTTTATTATTACATATAAATATATATATAAAAGTGTGACATTATACAATAAGTAACTACAAATTAAAATATACACATATTTATATAAATTGTGATAAACGTTGAAGTTAGAAATGAGCAACGAATTATATATGATTGGAATAAAATTTGACTATTAAACCTGGAACTCAATGTTTGTGTTGTTGTTATATGATGAGTTTTCAGCATACTCCAAAGTATATCGTCAGGAGCATTTTTGAAAAAGTGAAACTGTCCAGCTGTTGTAGGAATTGTCATCCTTGCGTTCAATAAACCTCGATCAGTTACCTGCTACCACCGTACACTTCCCACCAACAAGCCAATTTTACAAAAATATAAAATTTTCAAAACCTTAAAAATTATTTCATCCCTTTTAAAATAAAACAGAGTAAGTTTTGTTTAATAATTTACATTTTGGGTTTTTTATTTGAACTTAGCATACATATGTACAATTTTTATATTTTTACTAAACTTAATAAAAAAATCCTTAAAATTAATTTGTTTTCTATTTGTAAATTAAAACTAGCTTAAGTCTGAGATGCTGTATATAATACAATGGAATTGTGAAAACGACTAAGTGATTCAGTTCACATCTTTTTCCTGACATGGATTCCACCTTAATCCACTTCCTCCACTGTTGGCCCAGAGTGGCCACCGAATCCACCAGATTGTTGGCCACAGCCTTGCGGACCACTTGCTCCTCCACTATGAATCTTGGTCATTATCGGACTGCAGATGGCCGATATGCTCTTCATCTTGTCCTCATATTCCTCTTTGTCGGCTAGGGAATTTGCATCGAGCCACCTTATTGTCTCCTCACAAGCATTTCTTGCAGATTCTTTGTCTTGTTGGCTGATTTTGTCTCCTGCAGAATCAAGTGCTTGCTTTACACCAAACACATAACTCTCTAAGCTATTTCGGGCTGCAATTTTCTGCCTTTGCTTCTCATCCTCCTCCTGGAAACGCTCTGCTTCGTTGACCATTCTGTCGATCTCAGCTTGTGACAGGCGACCCTTATCGTTTTTGATGGTAATGTTCTTTGTGTTGCCAGTACCTGTCTCTTTGGCAGCTACATTTAGAATACCGTTGGCGTCCATGTCGAAGGTAACTTCAATCTGAGGTGTGCCTCTGGGAGCTGGTGGAATACCAGACAAGTCAAACGTACCTAGCAGGTTGTTGTCTTTTGTCATAACACGTTCACCCTCAAAGACTTTGATTTCCACTCCAGGCTGATTGTCAGCATAGGTTGAGAATGTTTGAGTTTGCTTGCATGGTATTCTGCAATTGCGTTCAATAATCTTCGCCATCACTCCTCCAGCTGTTTCGATACCCAGGGATAAGGGGGCTACGTCAACGAGAAGAACATCTTGAATTTGACTGCTCTTGTCGCCACTCAGGATAGCTGCTTGGACGGCTGCTCCATAGGCAACTGCTTCATCTGGGTTAATGGACAGATTCAATGATTTGCCACAGAAGAACGACTGCAAGAGATTCTGTACTTTAGGAATTCTAGTTGAGCCTCCTACAAGCACAATATCGTGGATCTGCTTCTTGTCCATTTTAGCGTCATTCAATGCTTTCTCCACTGGCTCCAGAGTTGCACGGAAGAGGTCAGCGCATAGTTCCTCGAAACGAGCACGAGTCACTCTGGTGTAGTAGTCTATTCCCTCGAACAAGGCATCGATTTCAATAGTGGCTTCTGTGCTAGATGACAGTGTGCGTTTGGCTCTTTCGGCTGCAGTTCTCAAACGGCGAAGCGCTCGTGGATTTGAACGAAGGTCCTTCTTGTATTTGCGTTTGAATTCTTCCGCTAGATGAGTGACTAAACGGTTGTCAAAGTCCTCGCCACCCAAATGTGTGTCTCCTGCCGTTGCCCTCACTTCGAAGAGCGAGCCTTCATCGATTGTTAATATGGAAACATCGAAAGTACCACCTCCCAAATCGAATATGAGGACGTTGCGTTCTCCAGATAGATTCTTGTCCAATCCATAAGCCAATGCTGCTGCTGTTGGTTCGTTTATGATCCTCAGAACATTGAGTCCAGCTATTGCTCCAGCGTCTTTAGTAGCTTGACGCTGTGAGTCGTTGAAGTATGCGGGAACTGTGATAACTGCATCTCTGACTGTTTCACCCAAGTAGGCTTCTGCTGTCTCCTTCATTTTTGTCAGGACCATAGAGCTTATTTCCTCTGGAGCAAACCTTTTCTGTTCTCCTTTGAATTCGACTCCAATTTTAGGTTTGCCACCATCGCTTACTACTTTGAATGGCCAGTGTTTCATGTCCTCTCGGATTTTTGGATCATCGTACTTTCGTCCAATCAACCTCTTGGCATCAAACACTGTGTTCTTGGGATTCATGGCAACCTGGTTCTTAGCGGCATCCCCGATGAGTCGTTCCGAGTCAGTGAATGCCACATAGCTGGGTGTTGTGCGGTTGCCCTGGTCGTTGGCAATGATCTCCACCTTTCCATGTTGGAAGACACCAACGCAAGAGTAGGTTGTTCCCAAATCAATTCCGATTGCTGGCATTTTGTTAGAATATTTACTCTGTGTTCACGTTGCAATAATAAATTAATTTTTCTACAACTGCTTCTTTTTATATTTTTGAATACAACTTTTATTTTTGTTTTACTGTTCACTTTAAAATACTTTGTTTCAAATTTACTTTTTGCTGTAATATTTTAGTAACGTTTTGTTTGAGTTTTAGAAATACTGTTTGCTTTGCAGATTTTCACTCTTTGAAATATTTTTCAATAATGATTTCGAAGAGCACAACGTCGACTATTTATATGATTTTCAGCCAACAGCGAACATTCTCGAAACTTCATCGAGATTTTTGTGGAATGTTATAGAAATTTAAAAGAGAAAATTTTGTCTCATGTTATATACATAAATTTAAGAGGGATGTTTGATTTATGAAAAGAGGAAATTTCCCCTACATTCCCCTGCAGGAAATAATCTTATAAATAAAGTGTGTTTTCTCTTGTTTTCAATCAAAAATGGGGTTTGGTTTTAAGAGAACAGTTTCATACTTTATTTATTTAGTAGAGGGTATTTTCTTTTGCGTTTTTGTTTGTTGGGAAAATAAGAGTAAGGTTCAATGTCTCTTATTATTCGGTTGGTTGTATTTAACAAGGGAGGAAAATAAAACAAGGACGAATGTGTTCTAGAAGTTTCACAAATTTAACCGCCAAATTTCAATGTCCACCCCAGAAGAATTTCAAACAATAGGTATGCATGTTTTTTGTGTATGAATATGTACTTATGTTAATTATATGCGTTTACATATTTGTTCTTAGAATCTATTAGGAACCAAGGATTTTTCCTCACAAAATTTTGATAAACCAATCAATGTTATTTAAATTATTTAATAAACAAATAATAAACGTAATAATTGTTATCGGTCGGTTTTCTGCTTTTACTATAAAAACCCTTAAGAATTCGAGTTCCCAAGCAAAATTGATGAAAGGTGTAACGTTGAAGAACAATAATTTATTTATCATTCCCTATTGAAAACTTTTATTGATTATAATATTACATTATTGCATAATATTCAATTCATCAATAATAGTAAATGATAAATAAATTATATAAAATATATGTTATAATTAATTATTTAGAATAATAATAAAAGCATAGATAAGTATAAATGTGTAAACAAACAGCTGAGCCAGCAAACGCAAAGAAAACTACCAAACTCACTATATAATACCTTTCCTTCCCATTTACTAACATCTCTATCATATCTTCACATCCTCTTATCCAACTTCTACCATCATTGCATCTTCCATCTCATTACAGCTCACACGCATCACAGTCGCACTCTACCGACAGCTTCACACATTCCACTTGCAACTATACCCTGCAAGTCCAGGAATAATGTGTCATCTATCGGCTTCATACTACTGTGATACGTGCAATTGTTTAATAAGGTTTGGTACACGTAGGTGTTCAAATATACTGTATCGCCAACACAAATCTAATCGGAACGAAACAAACCCAAAATAAATCATTCTCATAGCAACTAACTGTAACTCATATGTCCAGAACTCGGAAGTTGAATCGTTAACTCTTCCGACAAACAAACTCAAACTCAATATACCAAGTCACAAACTAAACTGATCAGAACTAACTCAAACGGGATGTGTACCATTCACAACCTTAGGGAAGAATTACCAACAACTACCAACCATTCATATGCCTATCCAAGCCGATGTTACTCGCCTTCCCTGGAATATGTTCAGGGTTACCAGTGGTTAAGCTATATGGAATCTTCCTTTGAGATGAAAATGTCTCCTTCTGCCGCCAAGGCTATTATGACTTTTAGCACCAGAGGTATAATTACCCTCTGGCGCGTCCAAGCCACAAACGCCTTGACGGTGCCTACTCTTCCACAGTCGCTTCGATCCGTTGTGGGGTGCCATCGCTTACGCTCGCCGGGTGGGGAGTGGTCCTTGCTACAGGAAGATAGGCTTGTGTTACATGTGTAAATAACGGATCTACGGCCAGGGTGGTCTTGACCTTGGGGGCTATTTTAGTTGAGCTGGGGCCCGAAGTATGCATGGAGCTTTTAGTAAGATGTTTTCGGATTGTTGGATCATCATCTGTCTCGCAAACGAGATGGATATATACATGTTGCTGTTTAGAATCCTGTCAAGGGAAGAAGAAGAGTGGGGACCATAGGTGGTCGTGGTCCCTGAGCATAAAATACAAAAAAAAAAAGGTTCCATGGATTCTACTATCACTCAAAGAATCATGTTAAAAGCGTAGAACTCAGAACGGAGGGGAGGAGGGAACAAGGTGTTGGTGTCCCTCTAGCCTTCTGTACCCACCCATGAACTGAGTATGGAATGATCCATACTAGTTCCTTTGGATTCGCATTGGCTAATATAAATATTCGGCGAATCCCCCAAAATCAAACAAAACGTAAGGAAAACTCCTTACACTACGCTAAACATCAATTCTAAACTGAACTCACAAACTCAAAAACGTACCAAAAAAAAATTACCGTACCGAAAACTGGACTTCCATGTCTGCTGCTGCGCCTCGGCTCCTGCCGACTCTCCATAAACCTAAAAACTTTACAAAACCATAACGATGCTCCTATGCATCACCAAAAGACAAAAGATAACTCACAGGGAATATTCATATCCCTCAACTACTCACGAATAATAACACATAATTTTTCGGAAATCGTTATAAAAATTCTTTAATTATCACCAATAAACTTATTCAAATCTTGTTGTAAATCTTAAAATTAACTTAATATTTATCCTGCAAGTTCCTATCGACACCAGTATTGGATATTTAATGCTCTACACTAAACCAATTCAAATATTTTAATCGCACCAGAAAATGTTATGTTAACTTATCTCAAATGTGTGTCTCTGCTTTCGACACTCGAGCAAACGTATAAATCTTATAATTAACAAACTGAAAATCTGTAGTTTTTCACATTTAAAATTGATCGTAACCACGGACGTAACTTATTTTTAAATAAACTCTAGAAAAACACTTGAGAACTCTCAAGCGGAGTATGCTACTTTTATCCCAAATCTAATTCAGGGTAAACGACGATATTTCAAAATTTGTTCAATGTTTACGACTGTTTAGGAATGTTCTCTAAATTCAGTCTCGCTTATTCTTGACGTTAATTCAAATTCCTCTTGGCGGAATGCAAAGTATTCTTGACGTATGTAACCATAAAAAAAAACTATTCTTCTTGTTCAACTTATTACCATATTCTCATCAACCATAAGTTCAGTCAAAAATTGTGATATATAATTTATAATATATATAAAAGTATGGAACGAACTCACCCAGAACTTTTCTGCTGAAGTGCACTCCGACAAATAAAGCTGGAACGGTGTATCTGCTGTTAGAGGATAATAAAACAATTATATACCACTCTTGACGTAGCTTGATGATGATTGATTTTTTTAGAATTTTCACTGATTCTACTTTACTGAGCCTTACTGGCTTTCGAATATCAAACAAAAAAGTTAAAAGTTTACTTGGTTACTGTTTTCAAATTGTGCAAACTAGACTAGGGTAAAGTCTAGTGTTATAAATTACGTTACACTTGTTTGAATTACTGTTCACTGAATTATATTTTGAATATGTGCTTTTGATGTGTTGCTTTTCGTCACGTGGTGTCTCTTCAAAAATTCCCCAATGCAAAAGTATCTGCCTCTAAATCTGCTTGCTTAGATCATTGATTTGATATGCTCTACTCATGCTCATGTATGCCTGGAACTTGGAAATATGCTCAACAAATACTAACCAATGGCTAGCACACCCTGTCTCTAAAAGATTCAAATATTTACCAAAATTCTATTTAATATATCTATTATCTACTACTATATATTCAAAAATAGTTATAAACTAAAATACTTATCAGAAGATAATATAATATACAAATTTAGAATGTTGCCGCTGTTGATGACGTTGTTTTATAGATCGTTCAGACGAAAGATCCCTGATCTGGGCCAGGCGCCGCTACTTGGCTTGCTTCAGGATTCTCTTGGTAGGTACGATGCAGCTATGTTGATGGAAATAATCTTCTGTACGAAGTGGGTATCGGATGTTCTGAACATGTGCTTTCACCTCAGCACGCGTTCCAATACGATGTGCGTGGCGTGGTATAAAACCGTAGTCATACCATAAAAATCTGGAGCCTGGTACCTGGGTTCCTGGTACAGCTCTTCTCGTAGATAGCGAGTAGGTTGAGCAATCAAAATTACTGATGTAAGGGCGAGTATACTTTTATTCATGTGGCTTATACATGGAAATTGTATATAGCGTGGATAAAAATGTCCATGAAGGCGTGTAGGAAACCAGTTCGATGATGAAATACGATCCAAAATTTATGGAAATTAAACAAACTCATAGACTAAATAAATAAATCCTTCGGCGTGTCTCCTAGAAGTGGACAATCTAAAATGTGGGCAAAAGAAAATGTGTTACTCCTGAGTAACCAGGGAAGAATGACAAATAACGATGAACCATACCTTTGTCTTACAGAAATCCAAAACGCGAGGAAACTTCCTCATTTCTTGCAGAAATAAAACTTTGGTGTCTATGGAATTCCCTCGAACGCATCGATGGAGAATTCCTCGCATATATTTTTTTAATTTTTCTGGCTCTGGTACTACGACCGTTTGTAGGGGCTGCGAACTGGAGGTTGTGGCAACCGAATGGCGACGACGCCTTTGCTTTGGCTGGCCACTCCAGGGGGCACGCCGGAATTTGTTCAGATTCCAATTAGAAATTGGAATTTTGTTGCTTAATTTCAATTCACCAACCCAATCAGTGGCAGCACTGGTTATATTTGTGGTGGTCGCGTTAAATTTAAGCTCCTTTGAATTAATCTGTTTTTTGCATGATCTAGCTATTTTTATATAATAATTTGTCTAGTATTATTATTTTAAAGCATTCGTAATATGTGTGGTGATTTAAATTTGTGATTTTATTAGGTAATTTAATAATTGTCATTGTTTTTTGTTTGCTCTGGTAAGCGTCATTCAAGCATCTTTGTTTTTTCTTCAATTTAGTGCTTTTATAATTATATAACAAGCTATTTACTTCCCCTTTTACTAAACTTTTTTTCCCCTCTATTTAAAAAAAAGAGCTTTTAATCCTAGCTTTTATATTTTACTAATAACGTATCAAATTAATCATTTGGTAGTTTTTTTTGTAAAAAATTAATTATTGTACTATTGTCGACTTGACGGCCGAGTCTGTCTGAGCGCGTTACATTAGGATTCTGTAATCCGCGGTTCGAATCCTAGCCGAGGCAAACATTTAACTTTTTTTTTTTTTTTTTTTTTTTATATATTGTATTCCGGATTCAACTTCAAAATTCGTAATTTTTTAATTAAGATAAAATTTCCTTTTTTTAGTTTTTTTTTTCTTTCCTCATTCATTTCTATATATACTAAAATGGTCTGCTCAGCTGAGAAATGTATAGAGCACTCGAATTCAACTCCTCTTTTTGCTTGCTTTGGCCCTTGTGGGAATTTATTCCACGCCAAATGCTTAGGCTCAACTAACAGTTTTATTGATAAAATAAATTCTTCAAGATTTGCTTTTTGGTACTGCAAAACCTGTATCAAAATATCCTTATCGCAAATTTCTTTCAAAATGTCGTCTCTTAAGGATGATATTATAAAAATTGCTAAGAACTTTGATGTTTTACATGAAAATTTTAACTCAGTTGTAGCAAATGTAGTTTCAATTCCTTCCCCGATCAAAACTGTTAGCAAATCAACGTCAACAGAGCCGTTAGATCCTGACTCTATTCATCCTTCATCCCTGCCCCCGAGTAACCCCTCCTCTTTTATACTTACCAAGTCTGCTCTCAAAAAGGGTAAGAAAAGGGGTCGTGAAGGATCATCGTCATCCAAAACTCCTTCCCCAGACCCAAAGCGCCCAAATTCAAGGAGAGTCATTCCAATAAGTATACCACTGCCTCCTCCCCTTCAAGAAGTAGATTTAACCACCGTCAACAGCTCTAGGGCCGATATCGATGCACCGGCGGTGGCGGTTCCCATTGAATTAGCCAGCACTACCCCATCTTGCTCTGAACCGAAAATATTATCAAGTTGTTCTAATACTAATACTAATAACATCAACGATTCGGAACCTCCCAAAAAAATAGAATCTGTTCCTAAGCCAAAACTAGTATTTGTATCCCGACTTGACCCTGAACTCCAACCCAATGACATAATTCAACATCTTGTTGCTAATAACTGCATTTCGAGTGCGTCAGCTATAAAATGCAATAAAATCAGTAAGCCTGACAGTTTCGTGTCATCGTTCAGGATAACTACTCCTCCATCATTTTTCGGTCCTCTCTGCGACAATAAGTTTTGGCCTCCCGGTACACTTGTCAAAGAATTTGTAGTTCGATCAAAAAATCTCAATAATCGAGTTGCTAAAGTATCGGCTCCAAAAAACTTAATAGGATTACCCTCTTCTACCAAAATGTAAGAGGGATACGCAGCAAAACTGCTGAAGTTTTTAAAAACTCTCAAGCTTTTCCACATGATATCTTTGCTTTCACAGAAACATGGCTCAATAGTTCAGTTTTGGACACAGAAATTTTCGACGATGAGTTTTCTGTTTTCAGAAAGGATCGTCATGTGGATAAGCCGAAGGAAGTGGGCGGTGGTGTATTGATTGCTGTTCGTAATTGCATCTCATCTTCCCTTGTCTCTTTGCCCTTTAATGTTTCAATTGAACTCATTTGTGTTAAGGTTTCTTTTCAATCATATGATCTTTTTATTATTAATGTTTATATTCCACCGAAAAGTTCTGCGTCAGTTTTTGCCGAGCTATCGTTAATTCTTGATCATATGATTGATATTGCCAGTTCAAATAGCAACATTTTACTGTTGGGTGACTTCAATTTACCTAACATTACGTGGACCCCTTCTGAAGACGAGTCCTATTTAGAAGCTGCCTTGACTTCTTCGCAACAGGAACTTCTTCTTTTGGACAACATAACCTCTACTGACTTACAGCAAGTAAGCTGTATTAATAATTGTAGAAATCGAATTCTCGATTTAGTCTTTTCTTCTGACGCTGTTAGTACGGTAGTGGTAGAATCTACCTCTGCCATTTCTAACGTAGACTCCTACCATCCCCCATTGGATATATTTTTTGATATGAGCAGCAATTTACTTAATAACAGTAATGCCGAAGACTCTTCTTACTCACTTGATTTCCGTAAAGCTGACTTTCAATTACTTTACGACAATTTGAGTGCTTCTAATATTTCGAATATTCATGTTTGCTCTAACATTGACGACGCAGTTACTCAATTCTACGAAATTTTCAATAGCTGCTTGATAAATTCAATTCCTCTTAAGATATCTAAAAATATCAACTCCAGCCATCCGTGGTACACGAAAGAGCTTAAATGTCTACGCAACAAACGGAATAAGGCTTGGAAGTCTTACATTAAAAGTCTTTCAATTTCTGATCAAAATGTGTTCCTTGCACTTTTTGAAGAGTTTAATTTACTTTCCAGAAACCTATATGCAGCATATGTGAAGGAAATGGAAATTTCGTTGAAGATTGATCCAAAGAAATTTTGGAAGTTTGTAAATTTAAAGAAAAAGTCTGATGGGTATCCAGTGAACTTTGTTTACAAAGATTCCGCTTTGACAAGCTCACCTGAGATATGCAATGCGTTTGCAAAGCATTTCAGTAAGTCCTTTATTGAAAATCCCGTCAATATAGACTTTGATTTCTTTGACTACTCCCGTGATTTCCCCCAAGCCACTTTTAACAACATCCAAATTGATAATGATAAAGTTTTGCATTATCTTTCATTGCTGAAAGATGATTACTCTCCCGGTCCTGATGGCATTCCTCCTATTATATTAAAAAAATGTTCCTCCGTTTTAGCTTCTCCCTTGCAATTCCTTTTCAACCTATCCCTTAAGTCCGGTAAATTTCCTCAAGTATGGAAAGATTCATTCATTACTCCCGTCTTCAAAAAGGGTAATAAGTCCGATATTACCAACTATAGACCGATTTCTAAACTGTCCTCTATTCCAAAGCTTTTCGAACAAGCAGTTTGTGATAGTATAACGTTTTTCTGCAAACATTTAATCTGCCATCAACAACACGGCTTTATGCAGAAGCGGTCTACTGTCACAAACTTATTAGCCTTTACGAACAAGTGCTCAAAGGCATTAGAGAGTGGACATGAGCTGGATTGTATCTACACAGATTTCTCAAAAGCTTTTGACCAACTCTCACATGAAATTATCATTTTCAAATTGAAAGCTCTAGGTTTCCCTGTAGGATTTGTTAATTGGATATATTCATATCTCCGAAACAGATCATACTTAGTCAAGTTCAGAAATTCGTTTTCTAGCCCTTTCCCAGCAAAATCAGGAGTCCCACAAGGCAGCCATCTTGGTCCGTTACTGTTTATACTAGCTATCAATGACGTAACTTCGTGTATTCATTCTAGTGAGATCCTTGTTTTCGCTGATGATATGAAAATTTTCAAATCTATTAACTCAGCTAATGACCGCGTAGAATTGCAAGCCGACATCGACAGATTTGCTATCTGGTGTAGCAAGAATTGTTTAAGCCTGAATCCAGCGAAATGTCAGACAATGACTTTTTCAAGGAAACGGGTACCAAGTACACACGGCTATTACATTTCACAACAAGTTTTGCATCGCGTTTTTAGTTTTAAAGATCTGGGAGTAAACTTTAGCCCAGACTTGAGTTTCACGGAACACATCAACTTTATTGTTAAAAAAGCTAATTCCATGTTGGGATTTGTTAAAAGATGGTCGAAGGAATTTCAAAATCCTTATGTAACCCTAGCTTTATATAACTGTCATGTTCGTCCCCATCTAGAATATGCATCACAGGTATGGTCTCCTTTCTACGAAGTTCATAAGTCTAGGATAGAGGCAGTTCAGCGTAATTTTATTCGATTTGCTTTAAAAGGTCTCTCCTGGGCAGATCCATACAACCTC
The DNA here is from genome assembly GCA_916050605.2 of Platycheirus albimanus. NCBI lineage: Eukaryota > Metazoa > Arthropoda > Insecta > Diptera > Syrphidae > Platycheirus > Platycheirus albimanus. The sequence continues at coordinate 21,551,082 of OU696696.1, read as the reverse complement.
CCACCTTACGAACACCGGATTCAACTTCTACAGATTCAAACTTTGTCACAAAGGCGTATTAACAATGATGTTATTTTTATTCACCAACTTTTAACGGGATCTTTGGACTCACCCGATCTTCTATCGTGTGTAGGTTTTAACTATCGCGGAGGGGCTCATCATCTTCGTAGATTAGAGCTATTGCATTGTCCCCAACACCGTACTAATTATGGCATGAATGAACCTCTTACCCGCATGTGCAAACTTTTCAACTCAAATAAAAGTATTGTTGATTTTAATATTAGTAAATCCTCTCTAAAAAAAACATTTAAAACCAGTGCACCACGCTCATAGTTTATGTTTTGTATGTTCTCAATGTTTTTGTATCTATTTTGTATAAATGTATGTGTTTATTAATTTTTTATTTTTTGTGCTTGTGTTATGCTATTTGTATATTTTGCTTACTAACAACTAACACCTGCACTAAATGATGTAGCCAGTGAGCACATAATATGTGTTGGCTAATCTCTGATTGTAAGTTAATGCTTGATATAAGCATCTTACTCTCGAGAACTGATAGTGTAAAAAAAAAAAAAAAAAAATAAAAATTCGCCTAATATTGCGTTTTAGAAATGGAAATTGCACATATATTGGCGTTTAGCCAGACTAAAAGAAACATTCTACAATGTTCTATAAAAAAAAATGACGCACTCACCTTGTATTTAATCCATGCGGGGTTTGTTGCTTGCTCCCAAATATGAAGAGGAATCCGATGTGTTCCTGGTGACTGGTCGACGGAAAAGAATTTGTGGCGTCCGTCGCCAGTCACAGGAAACTTCAGGAATTTTCGCTTTCTTGTAAATTCAAATTGCTCACAAAAAGAAAATCTAAAGTGGGGCGGCCGGCCATATTGCCTTATTGCTGATGACAAAAATCAGCGAAGTTGGCCTCAGTAAGTGCAACAAAAATAGAAAGGAGGGTATGCTCCGAAAATAAACTAACGAGTTATATTACTGATTTCTTTACTCGCTAGTTTCAATTGCAGAACATTTGTTCGCAGCTTGATATTTTAAGGTGACCTGCAATTGATGTGTGTAAAAATTATGTTTTCAATGTGAATATAAGAATAATATGAATTATTCTTGAATGATTACTTAATTTCCGTGTAGGAATAGCGTATGCATTATTGCATAGGTAATTATTTGGCAAGGTTGGTGAGCAACACGGTGGACAAAAATTTTATGCAGAACGGTATTTGTATTTACAGAGGGATAGCCGAGGCATCTAAATTTGGAAGAATATTATTCTTTGGTTTAGATATGCGATACAAATGATTTAGATGGTTATGCAATTTGTAATGAAGGTGGTGGAATATTTGCAGGTTGGTGTAGATGGAGATAGTGACATGCAAAAAAAAATATTTTTCCATTACAAAACTTGTTCGTTTACGAGCAGTTTCTAACTGGTTTCAACGGACAAGAAAACGGAAAATGTAATTCGTTCGAAAGTGTCAAATTGGAACTTGTTGTTTTGACTGATGTTTTTCGGTGAGCCTATTTACCCACCCCTGGAGTCTCATGCACAGCTGACGCCGGGCTTATTACTCCTAGCTGGTTATAAAAAAAATTATATCACAGAAAATGTAGTTTCTACCTTTTAAGATCTTTTGTATGTGCTGTAGATATGTGACCTTTCCCATCAATTACCTCGTAAAGATTATTGCCTATTACCTTGCGAATTTCTACCTTTATAAATTTGGGGCTGAGTTTAGCATTAAAATGCTTCGTTGCATCGCTCAACACCATGTTTCTTTTGAATACTGATTCACCTACGTTAAAGGAAATTTGTCTACTACGGAGGTTGTACGTGTGTTCATACTTCTCATGCGCGTTCTCTAGGGTGGACTTTAAATAATTATGTAGGATATTCATCCTGGCTACTTTTGGTAACCAGCTTATCTCAGACTGATTTAGTCCGCCTAACTTTCTAAGTAATTTATAGTCGTGTCCATGCTCAATCATGCGCTGACCGAAGAGAGCTTCATACGGCGACATGGTCAGAGCGGAATGTATGGTCGTTCTTAGGGCGCTACTTATGGAGGACAGGTGGACATCCCAGTTCGTTTGTTTCGGGTCGATATACGACCTGATAGCAGCCAATATTGAGCGATTGACTCTTTCGCTCGCATTTGGTTGAGGCGAATAGGCCGCAGTCCTGATGTGGTTTACTCCAAAAGTCTCCAATAACTTCGCAAATTCGTGTCCGACGAATTGGGTTCCGTTGTCGGACATGATACTCTCTGGAACGCCAAACATTAAAAAGACTTCCTCCTGTAGGAAACGTACAGCACTTGAAGCATTAGCCTTCCGTAGAGGCTTTATGATGACAAATTTTGTCAATTGATCTAACACAATAATTATGTATGAATTGCCGCTTTTTGACCGAGGATAGGGACCAAGGAAATCAATGTAGAGGTGCTGGAATGGCCTCTCCACATTGAATCCTTGACCCATCTCGGCTCGTAATGTGATATTAGAAGCTTTGCTAGCTTTACAAGTTTCGCACCTGTTGATGTAAGCTTTTACCTGAGTGTACATGTTGGGCCAATAAAATTGGTTTCTCAACCGATAAAGAGTTTTGGTAATACCTCCGTGTGCAGCTCGTGGTGGGTTGTGCGCGAGGGTTATCAGTTCATCGGTCATCACTGACGGTACCCAGAGCTTCCAGACTAGGTCATCCTGTAGAGGATTTCCCACTACATGATTAGTCTGTTTATAGATGTAGCCATCTGACACTTTGAGCTCCGGTAACCGCTCTTGGTTCGAATTGATGTGGTCGATGAGCTGTTGGTATTCAGTAGATTTGAAATGCGGACTTTCCAGGTCGATATGGAGGACTTCGGCTGGGTCGACTTGTGTTGAAACGGATGCTAAGAATTGGTAATCTACCGACTCAGTTTCATAAACTCTCGAAAGAGCATCTGGTACCACGTTTAGTGTACCCTTGCGGTGTTCAACCACAAAGTCGAAGCCTTGAAGCCTCATACTCCACCTGGCTAGTCTACCAGTTGGATCTTTCAGACTCATCAACCACTTCAAACTAGAGTGATCAGTGATGACTCTGAACCGATATCCTTCCACGTATGCACGAAATTTTTGGATACCTTGGAAGGCGGCGAGGCATTCACGTTCGGTAACGGAATAGTTCCTCTGCGCAGGGTTTAATTTTTGGGAGAAATAGTAAATGGGGCGTTCAGCTCCGTTTTCATCCCGCTGGCAGAGAACACATCCGATACCGGACGCGGATGCATCGCACAAAATTATGAACTCTTTCTGGAAATCGGGATTCACCAGAATTGGTGCCGAGGTCAGGGCTGACTTAATGTCGGCGAATGCTTTTGCAGCTTCGTCGTTGAAGCTAAATGGTTTTCCTTTCTTTAGGGTGTCGGTCAATGGGGATGCTAACGTAGAAAAGTCTTTTACGAATCTTCGGTACCATCCCGCCATTCCAAGAAATCGTCGTACTTGACGTTGGGTTGATGGTACCGGAAAGTCTACGATGGCCGCAATTTTCGCTGGGTCGGCCTTTAGGCATCCTTGGCCTACCTTATATCCTAGGTAATGAAGTTCGCTGAAACAAAATTTGGATTTTTCGACATCAATCGTCAAGCCTGCCTCACTCAAACGGTTGCTAACTATTTTAAGGATTCTAATGTGTTCTTCGAAAGATTTAGAAACAACTAACAGGTCGTCCAAATAGACGAAAACTTGTTCTCTTAGGGCTGAAGGGATCACGCGGCTCATCAGGTAGGAAAGAGATTGAGCTGCGTTACAAAGGCCGAACGGCATTACTTTAAACTGATAGAGGGGACGCCCAGGTACTGTGAACGCAGTCTTTTCCCTGGATCCCGCCTCCAACGGAATTTGCCAAAATGCGTCTTTCAGATCTACACTCGAGATATAATGAGTATCTGAAAGACGCGACAACAGACCCTCGATATGCGCAATTGGGCCCGCATTCTTTTTGGTCACTGAGTTTACTTTTCGGAAGTCGAGACATAGCCTGTTCTTACCCGGTTTCCGAACTAGGACTACCGGTGAACTCCAGGAACTATTACTCTCTTCGATGACTCCCAACTCTAACATGCGGTCCAATTCCGCATACATGAGGGCCTGAATTGCTGGAGACACGGGATAATGCCTTTGCTTAATAGGCATTGCGTCTCCCGTATCTATAACGTGTTCAAGCAAGCTCGTTCTCCCTAGTCCTTTGGCCGCAAATGACGGAAACCCATCGATGACTTCCTTCAGCCTCTTTTCTTCGGATAGAGATAGCTTGCATTTGTTCTTATATTCTTCATTTTCATAAGGTGACGGACTCACGCTCATTCCGGAGATTATGTGGGGAGCTAACTGGAATTTGCTCCAGAAATCAACACCGAGGTAGAGGCGCTGTGATAAAGTTGGAACTAAGTAGAAATCCATAGATTTACTTAATCCTTTGTATTGTACGGTCGTCGTGACCATCCCAACAATGTCCTGCTTGTTCCCGTCCGCTGTAGAGACTGAGGACGAAACTTTCTTTATGTTAACATTCTTCGCTTTGAGGTACTCAAGTTTGTTTGTGCCGATGCAACTTATACTTGCTCCCGAATCGAGGAGGCCGAGCCATTCTTCTCCGAGGATTTCTACGGTCACGTAGGGTCTCGGGTCACTTGACTTGCTCCTTATCGTAGCCGTTGCTATACTTCTATGTGTTCTCCTCTTAGCTTGAAATCGTTCTCTCGTATCGCGGATCTTCCTGGACACGGTTGGAGTGGTCATGATGCGCTTTCTGGCCTCATAATACTCCCTTAGGCGTGTATGGAATGATTTCCGCGGTAATTCAACTTTTGCTTTGTTATTCAATTCAATATTATTATCGGTACTTAACTTAGATTTATTTGACTTCAATATAGTGATTGGCTTATCAGTTTTCAATATTTCAATAGGTTTCTCACTGGTAGTAGAATTCAAATTGGGGTTTTTGTTACTTATATTATTATGGGTTTTATAATCTTTACTGGGTTCTTGGCTCATGGTTCCGGGTTTTGAAGACCCGAACGAATCCCCCCGGAAGAAAGATTGTTCTGCTGGCGGTTTTCCGAACATTTCGGACAGTTATGTGTTACGTAATCTGGCAGACCGCACTTGTAACAGAACAAGCCTCCTCTCGGGTTGGTACAATCTCTGTGGATATGACCCACGCCCTTACATTTCCAGCATATGACATTCGCGGACTCCCTCCTTAACGCTTCGATCTGAGCTGGAGTAGCTACTGCCTGGGAATCGACTAATGGTTCTAATTCGTTTACTACACGCTTATGTTGCGTGTTCCAAGTACCGGGTACAAACTTTGGTCGTGCAGACTCTCTTTTATCCATGAATTTTTCAATGGTGCGACAAACGTAAGCCATTTGAGGAAGGCTGCTCGTATTGAACGTAATGAGCAATTCGCCCATACGTCTGTTTACGTTATTTTTAATCGTGTCCACCATTTCGCTAGGCGGCTTGGGAACACGCATTCTCGAATTGAGGATCATTAATGCGTCATAAAACTCATTAAATGTCTCCCCAGGCAGCTGCTTACGATCGTTAATTTTCCTCGATAGCTCGCTGTCGGTCTCTAAACTCCTGTATTGTTCCAGGAAGGCTGACTTTAAAGTAGCCCAAGGCACATTAGGGTTGTTCTTTAAATACATCCAGTACCACGTTTCTACGGGACCGGAGACGAAGTGATGGAAATTAAGTACTATATCGTCCCATGGGACATTATAACTGCTTCTAATGACTTCTAGTCGGAACAGAAAGTCATCAACCGGTATATTTCGCCCATCGAAATTAATTCCCCATTTATGGTATAATGGATACCTTCCTGGAAAATGTGAGTTCGACGCGGTTGGTGGCCGTGGAGGCGAATTCATTGCTGAGGTATTGTCATATTGCATTCCATTAATGCGGGTAAGAAAAGCATCTAAATCGGCCGCTTGGGCCATATCCACAGGATGCACTACAGTATCACTCGGAATTCTTGCAGTGTTTGTGACAAAGTTTGTGCCATTTGGCAGATCACTCCTCTGGGATATTGATACTCTATTTCTGGATATTACTGGGTTGGGTGCTAATTGGTTTAAAGTATTTTCCCTATTTCTACTGGCTGAGACTCCAGGAATGTTCGAGTTGGTTCGATGAGGATCGACATTAACAGTTTGAGATGTTGCAGGTATGATTGGCTCGACAGATAGAATGGTGGTCTTGGGTTTATTAATACCACTCAAGGCTGCACGTGAAGTACTGGCTTGAGCTGATGGTTGCATGTTAGAAGTGGAAGTGGAACTTCGCATAAGATTAGTCATTTTCTCTAATAAATCGTTTTGACTCTTCGCGAGTTCTTGTTGAAAGAATCGTCTCTCTTCTTCTAACTGCGCATTTATTGATGCACTTACTACATCATGCACGTAATGTGACCAACCATGTCTGTCTGCTATTAACACGTTTTGAGAGGGTGCAGTGGCCGTATTCCCGTCAACTCTTGGAGAAGGTGAATTATCACCTAACAAGATATCCATGGCCGCTTGCTCCATCGATGCATAATTTGGATCATCACCGTTTCCAACCTCTATAATTAGGTTTTCCCCGTTATCAGTCATGGTTCAAGATAATAAAAAAAACTATTGACTCTAAATGGATGTTGCGAATTGTTCAAGAAATTAAATTATTTCTCTGAAGGGTTTGATTTCAAGGACGAAAAGTAGTAAAAAAAAAAAAATCACTTATATGATAAGAACTTAAAATTAATGCTTGCGTTTTGCTCAAACTTTAAGCGAGTTCGGTAACTCCTTACAACAGACCAACAGTAAGCAACTTACTAAATTACGAATTCTTAAATAAAGGAAATGTTATTTTCTTTACTATAACGTCACCAAAATTATCAAACTTAAATTCACGTTTCTCAAACTTGAAGATACCTGAGCTCAACAATACTTAAATTCAAAAATACTTAAACTCAACAAACTTTAAACTTAACCGTACTTATTTACTAAATATGCTATACCAAAAAGGAACTTATAATCGCTAACTTCGACAATACCTAAACTTAACCTGAAATACTTAACTTTCCAAAAATTCAAAAAAAATTCAAATACTAAATTTCAGAAGTACTTAAACTCCAACTAAACTAAACCATTCTTAACTAAACTAAACCATACGCCGCAAGGCAAAACTTCAAAACAGAAGCACTTAAGCTTCAACCAAACTACACGTGTTATAACGACCCGTCGGCACGTAGAACCGGACAGCCACCGTCAAACACACCAAACCGTACAGGACTCACAGTCGACAAGCACGCAGAACTTGTCAGCCACCGCTGTCCCAAAAACCAAAACTAACTTAAACTAACCAAACTTAACAGTTCCCACGATCGACAGGCACGTAGAACCTATCAGCCACCGTTGAACCAATACCAAACTTCAAAAAAAAACTTACGATACTTATACTTAAACTTAACGCCAACTGGCAATACTTAAACTTTCGCGAAAATATATTCCAACTTCAAACTGAATCAAAATATATACTAACTTCAAAAATAACTAACTCAATAATAACTTCTTCAAAAATAACTCAATAATACTTGTATATTATCAAATACTTAATTAATCATCAAAACGGTCGGAGAGTCGACCATCATCTTAGGCAGCAGCAAGACAGGACCAATGAAACATTCGCCTTCAGCGACATGGTTCACGAAATCCAAAAGAAAATTTATATCTAACTTTACTAAAAAAACTTGCTTCTTCCTTGACGACAACAGACAACTCAAACATGAAGCTTGGTCAAGTGAATCTTACCACTGCAACAGACGTGCGCCGAGAATATGTCATCAGCCACCGGTCAATGTATCAGAATACACTTGACTTCTACTACATAAACGAGAAAATCTAAACTGCAAAAAACGAAATTATGACAGGTGTAAAAGGGTTTTGAAATCGAAGCGGAGTAATCAAGCCAAACTAGCTGCTTCTGCAACAGACGTACATCAGGAATAACATCACTAATTACCGGTCAAAAGGTTCACTAGGCCAACTCTATACTCCTATTCTATTCTTTTAAGTGGGCGTTTCAGCAACTGACGACTGGACGAACAACTTCAAATCCGGCCCGGACAGAAACGTTCCTTAAGAAAAATTGAGGTTCCGCCAGAGTGTATTAGCTCATAGCGACAGACGAGGATCACGACTCAGTCACAATAATCCCCCGGACAATGATATGCTAGGGTACACTCTGCGGAATTACTCTAGAATAAACTTCGCGCAAAAACAAATCTGCAAAAAAAAAATTTTTTTGCCTAAAACACATAATCGAAAATTCCAAACAACTAATCCAAAATTTAACTAATCCAAAATCTTACAGGCTCTAAGTCTTCGGGCCCCACGTTGGGCGCCATCTGTAACGTTGAAGAACAATAATTTATTTATCATTCCCTATTGAAAACTTTTATTGATTATAATATTACATTATTGCATAATATTCAATTCATCAATAATAGTAAATGATAAATAAATTATATAAAATATATGTTGTAATTAATTATTTAGAATAATAATAAAAGCATAGATAAGTATAAATGTGTAAACAAACAGCTGAGCCAGCAAACGCAAAGAAAACTACCAAACTCACTATATAATACCTTTCCTTCCCATTTACTAACATCTCTATCATATCTTCACATCCTCTTATCCAACTTCTACCATCATTGCATCTTCCATCTCATTACAGCTCACACGCATCACAGTCGCACTCTACCGACAGCTTCACACATTCCACTTGCAACTATACCCTGCAAGTCCAGGAATAATGTGTCATCTATCGGCTTCATACTACTGTGATACGTGCAATTGTTTAATAAGGTTTGGTACACGTAGGTGTTCAAATATACTGTATCGCCAACACAAATCTAATCGGAACGAAACAAACCCAAAATAAATCATTCTCATAGCAACTAACTGTAACTCATATGTCCAGAACTCGGAAGTTGAATCGTTAACTCTTCCGACAAACAAACTCAAACTCAATATACCAAGTCACAAACTAAACTGATCAGAACTAACTCAAACGGGATGTGTACCATTCACAACCTTAGGGAAGAATTACCAACAACTACCAACCATTCATATGCCTATCCAAGCCGATGTTACTCGCCTTCCCTGGAATATGTTCAGGGTTACCAGTGGTTAAGCTATATGGAATCTTCCTTTGAGATGAAAATGTCTCCTTCTGCCGCCAAGGCTATTATGACTTTTAGCACCAGAGGTATAATTACCCTCTGGCACGTCCAAGCCACAAACGCCTTGACGGTGCCTACTCTTCCACAGTCGCTTCGATCCGTTGTGGGGTGCCATCGCTTACGCTCGCCGGGTGGGGAGTGGTCCTTGCTACAGGAAGATAGGCTTGTGTTACATGTGTAAATAACGGATCTACGGCCAGGGTGGTCTTGACCTTGGGGGCTATTTTAGTTGAGCTGGGGCCCGAAGTATGCATGGAGCTTTTAGTAAGATGTTTTCGGATTGTTGGATCATCATCTGTCTCGCAAACGAGATGGATATATACATGTTGCTGTTTAGAATCCTGTCAAGGGAAGAAGAAGAGTGGGGACCATAGGTGGTCGTGGTCCCTGAGCATAAAATACAAAAAAAAAAAGGTTCCATGGATTCTACTATCACTCAAAGAATCATGTTAAAAGCGTAGAACTCAGAACGGAGGGGAGGAGGGAACAAGGTGTTGGTGTCCCTCTAGCCTTCTGTACCCACCCATGAACTGAGTATGGAATGATCCATACTAGTTCCTTTGGATTCGCATTGGCTAATATAAATATTCGGCGAATCCCCCAAAATCAAACAAAACGTAAGGAAAACTCCTTACACTACGCTAAACATCAATTCTAAACTGAACTCACAAACTCAAAAACGTACCAAAAAAAAATTACCGTACCGAAAACTGGACTTCCATGTCTGCTGCTGCGCCTCGGCTCCTGCCGACTCTCCATAAACCTAAAAACTTTACAAAACCATAACGATGCTCCTATGCATCACCAAAAGACAAAAGATAACTCACAGGGAATATTCATATCCCTCAACTACTCACGAATAATAACACATAATTTTTCGGAAATCGTTATAAAAATTCTTTAATTATCACCAATAAACTTATTCAAATCTTGTTGTAAATCTTAAAATTAACTTAATATTTATCCTGCAAGTTCCTATCGACACCAGTATTGGATATTTAATGCTCTACACTAAACCAATTCAAATATTTTAATCGCACCAGAAAATGTTATGTTAACTTATCTCAAATGTGTGTCTCTGCTTTCGACACTCGAGCAAACGTATAAATCTTATAATTAACAAACTGAAAATCTGTAGTTTTTCACATTTAAAATTGATCGTAACCACGGACGTAACTTATTTTTAAATAAACTCTAGAAAAACACTTGAGAACTCTCAAGCGGAGTATGCTACTTTTATCCCAAATCTAATTCAGGGTAAACGACGATATTTCAAAATTTGTTCAATGTTTACGACTGTTTAGGAATGTTCTCTAAATTCAGTCTCGCTTATTCTTGACGTTAATTCAAATTCCTCTTGGCGGAATGCAAAGTATTCTTGACGTATGTAACCATAAAAAAAAACTATTCTTCTTGTTCAACTTATTACCATATTCTCATCAACCATAAGTTCAGTCAAAAATTGTGATATATAATTTATAATATATATAAAAGTATGGAACGAACTCACCCAGAACTTTTCTGCTGAAGTGCACTCCGACAAATAAAGCTGGAACGGTGTATCTGCTGTTAGAGGATAATAAAACAATTATATACCACTCTTGACGTAGCTTGATGATGATTGATTTTTTTAGAATTTTCACTGATTCTACTTTACTGAGCCTTACTGGCTTTCGAATATCAAACAAAAAAGTTAAAAGTTTACTTGGTTACTGTTTTCAAATTGTGCAAACTAGACTAGGGTAAAGTCTAGTGTTATAAATTACGTTACACTTGTTTGAATTACTGTTCACTGAATTATATTTTGAATATGTGCTTTTGATGTGTTGCTTTTCGTCACGTGGTGTCTCTTCAAAAATTCCCCAATGCAAAAGTATCTGCCTCTAAATCTGCTTGCTTAGATCATTGATTTGATATGCTCTACTCATGCTCATGTATGCCTGGAACTTGGAAATATGCTCAACAAATACTAACCAATGGCTAGCACACCCTGTCTCTAAAAGATTCAAATATTTACCAAAATTCTATTTAATATATCTATTATCTACTACTATATATTCAAAAATAGTTATAAACTAAAATACTTATCAGAAGATAATATAATATACAAATTTAGAATGTTGCCGCTGTTGATGACGTTGTTTTATAGATCGTTCAGACGAAAGATCCCTGATCTGGGCCAGGCGCCGCTACTTGGCTTGCTTCAGGATTCTCTTGGTAGGTACGATGCAGCTATGTTGATGGAAATAATCTTCTGTACGAAGTGGGTATCGGATGTTCTGAACATGTGCTTTCACCTCAGCACGCGTTCCAATACGATGTGCGTGGCGTGGTATAAAACCGTAGTCATACCATAAAAATCTGGAGCCTGGTACCTGGGTTCCTGGTACAGCTCTTCTCGTAGATAGCGAGTAGGTTGAGCAATCAAAATTACTGATGTAAGGGCGAGTATACTTTTATTCATGTGGCTTATACATGGAAATTGTATATAGCGTGGATAAAAATGTCCATGAAGGCGTGTAGGAAACCAGTTCGATGATGAAATACGATCCAAAATTTATGGAAATTAAACAAACTCATAGACTAAATAAATAAATCCTTCGGCGTGTCTCCTAGAAGTGGACAATCTAAAATGTGGGCAAAAGAAAATGTGTTACTCCTGAGTAACCAGGGAAGAATGACAAATAACGATGAACCATACCTTTGTCTTACAGAAATCCAAAACGCGAGGAAACTTCCTCATTTCTTGCAGAAATAAAACTTTGGTGTCTATGGAATTCCCTCGAACGCATCGATGGAGAATTCCTCGCATATATTTTTTTAATTTTTCTGGCTCTGGTACTACGACCGTTTGTAGGGGCTGCGAACTGGAGGTTGTGGCAACCGAATGGCGACGACGCCTTTGCTTTGGCTGGCCACTCCAGGGGGCACGCCGGAATTTGTTCAGATTCCAATTAGAAATTGGAATTTTGTTGCTTAATTTCAATTCACCAACCTAAAAATTCGCCTAATATTGCGTTTTAGAAATGGAAATTGCACATATATTGGCGTTTAGCCAGACTAAAAGAAACATTCTACAATGTTCTATAAAAAAAAATGACGCACTCACCTTGTATTTAATCCATGCGGGGTTTGTTGCTTGCTCCCAAATATGAAGAGGAATCCGATGTGTTCCTGGTGACTGGTCGACGGAAAAGAATTTGTGGCGTCCGTCGCCAGTCACAGGAAACTTCAGGAATTTTCGCTTTCTTGTAAATTCAAATTGCTCACAAAAAGAAAATCTAAAGTGGGGCGGCCGGCCATATTGCCTTATTGCTGATGACAAAAATCAGCGAAGTTGGCCTCAGTAAGTGCAACAAAAATAGAAAGGAGGGTATGCTCCGAAAATAAACTAACGAGTTATATTACTGATTTCTTTACTCGCTAGTTTCAATTGCAGAACATTTGTTCGCAGCTTGATATTTTAAGGTGACCTGCAATTGATGTGTGTAAAAATTATGTTTTCAATGTGAATATAAGAATAATATGAATTATTCTTGAATGATTACTTAATTTCCGTGTAGGAATAGCGTATGCATTATTGCATAGGTAATTATTTGGCAAGGTTGGTGAGCAACACGGTGGACAAAAATTTTATGCAGAACGGTATTTGTATTTACAGAGGGATAGCCGAGGCATCTAAATTTGGAAGAATATTATTCTTTGGTTTAGATATGCGATACAAATGATTTAGATGGTTATGCAATTTGTAATGAAGGTGGTGGAATATTTGCAGGTTGGTGTAGATGGAGATAGTGACATGCAAAAAAAAAATATTTTTCCATTACAAAGGCATACCTACAACATGTAGTAAATAGGTACATACTTAATTAGAGGTAGCATACTTAGCCTTCAGAACGTCTTAATACCGTGTGAGATAGTTAACCCTTGATGATATAATGTTTTGGCGATTTAAGACATGAACTAAGCTACTATATAACTTTATTTATAAGATGGAGTTTATTTGATACTCTCGTTTATTATATGATACTGATTACTGATACCTATAATATAGTCCGGTCAAGTTAGTCCGAAAAATAGAAAAAGAATTATTCAAGGTCACGGAAATGGGTTTTTTCAAATTAACTCAAAAACGGTTTTTATGAGGGAAAATTGTTTTCCACAATCGTTTAGCTGAAGTGCCTTGGAATATTATTGGCTACATTAGAGCTGAATGTCTATTCTAAAAACCGCAGCTTGTACATTGTATTTGTTATCCTGCCTATATACCTGTGCTATCTGTGCTCCTTTTTCGGGGGCACACCGCGCTCACGCAACTTCGTTGCTCCGCTAAGGGTATGTTTATTTGTCAGGCAGGCGCCTGTGTCAATAGTTTTGTAATCATTTGTACGGGATCTTTTTATTTTCTTCTCCTTTTTCGGGGGCACACCGCTCTCACGCGACTTCGTTGCTTTGCTAAGGGTATGTCCAGTCGTCAGACAGGCGCCTATGTCAAACAGTTTTTTTGGTCAAAGTACGAACTCGACAGCAACACCATAGTACGAAGGATGACTTCATTGACGAGACTTAAATACCTGATTTATACATTAAAAATTGACTCGACTATTTTCAACTAAAACTTGACTTCCTTACAAACTGACTGACTGGGACGTGGAATGCAATGCAATTCTACCTCCACGTGGTGCATTCTGGGTAACGCTAAATGAATTGCTGTACTTTAATAAAGGCTATATCACACTGACAGTGATTTCACTGACCACTGGCAGGCAGTGACGTCACGAAAACTGACGTGATTTTTACGCCAGTGAAGCAATTGCTCGTCAGTGCTCAGTTAAGAAAAAAAAGGTTATCACACCTACTGGCAGGCCTGTGCCAGTGTGGCCCAAAACTCACTGACACCTCATGCAAGTCAGTGATATTTTCTCCGAGTCGGTCAGTGAACTGACGCCTGAAAAACTGACTATCACACTACACTGACACATTCTTCACTGGCACACGACACTGGCAAGTGGCGTCAGTGAAAATTACTCGAAATCGGATCAGTGAGCAGTTTTGCTATCACACTGACTGACTACCGACAGCCAGTGGCTGTCAGTTCCTTGTTTTTTTTTATTTGTTTGAGGTGGAAAACTCTAGCTGCTTGGTTTTAGTTTGGTTTGCTTACACAAAATTCTTTATAAAAAAATAATGTCAGAAAAAGAATTTTTGGAAATAGTTGGTTGAAGTTGCCACGATAGCTTACATATTTGGCAGCTTGTTTAGTGGACAGCCTCAGCGATGATGATGAGGACAAGAGAACTCGTCGACGGCGCAGTGTTTGGCAAAAAAGTGGTTGAGGCGTTGAGAGAAGGAAGGGTTTCGCTGCGACTGCTATTCCAAATAGCTCAACCAACTATTTTGGTTTTTTCAAAAACGGTTTGTTCAAAATTTTTGTTTTCTGATAAGCACTTTAAATTGCTAGCTATTGGCATACTTTGAAAAAAAATTGGAATATAGGTAGCTATTATCGAAAAGTTTTTCAAAAAAAATCGTTGACATCTTTAAACTTGACTTGCGGTTAAACTAAGCGACCTAGCGGCTTCAAAAATGCATATTCGTGATCTATTAAATGCCACCTTTCAATTGATGTATCGCATTATATGAAAAATCGACTTTTATCTTTAAACACGATTTGCGGCTAAACTAGACGTGCTAGAGGCATCAAAGTTGACATCTTTAAACTCGACTTGCGGCTAAACTAAGCGACTTCAAAAATGTATATTCGTGGTCTAGAAAATGCCACTTCTAAAAAATCAAAAAAAAAAAGTTGGTAAAAAAAGTTTTTTTCAAAACTTCCCAAAAAATACGGTACTTGAAATTTTTCAAACAAAATATCAAAAAACAGGTCAGTTCACTGACGGGGTTTCTTTACTGGCACAACGAGATATTTCGTTTGTTGCCAGTGATGGGACAGGGTCAGTACAGTACACTGACGCTCTTGTCATAAAAGTGTGTCAGTGGTCCTATGCGCCAGTGACTACCTATCACACTTGTCATTTTTCGAGTCAGTCACTGACGCGATTTGGGTTGGTCAGTGAACACGTCAGTGAACTGACACCTTCACTGGCGTCCCAAAACTGGCTATCACACTACGGTTGACTTCACTGACGGCGTTGTGACGCGATTTTGACTTCACTGCCTGCCAGTGGTCAGTGAATTTACTGTCAGTGTGGTATAGCCTTAACAAAGATGACATCAATCCTCAAAGCGAGATCACCGTAAATACCAAAAAATTAAAACCTCATAAGTTTTAGTAATTTTCAATTTTCTCAAAAACTAAAAGATATTAAATTATTTGGTTTTTTGCGTTCAATTCAGAATTAATATGAGCATCGAACATGAAAAGCCAATTCAGCATTTAATTTCCCAATTTAAAAAAAAAATTATCTAAACTTTTTTTTTAATTTTTTTTTTATCAAAATTTTGAGTTTGAATGCAATTTTTTTGAAAACTATTGGCATAAATAAAAAAATTTAAATTTAAAATTAAAGAACAGAATTCTGGCTTTCGAACCCGGTATAGTTCTTGTGTTGCCGTTGTTTTTTAATTTTTTTTTTTTTTGATTTAGTCATTTTTTCGAAAATTGCCCCTACCTTCTAAACGGGGTGGGAGGGGCCATAGCAAAAAATGTTTGTATTTAACCCTTCTATACAAAACTGTAATCAAATCTTGGCGCCAAAGTTATCGTACTCTCCCCATGTGTTTTCTTTTTCTTTTCACAACACCACAACGAGATAAAGAAATTTCCAATTGACGTTTATGAATGTCAATTTTGTTAGTGTTTGTGAAAGTACAGATATGTGTAAATCTGGCTTCGAATTGCGATTAGCAAAAATCGATCTAGAATCTAGATAAAATTTGAGATTAAATCTATGCTTTATTAGTTTCATTGAAAACGAAAAGTGGTGGTTGTATGAAATTCAATATTAGCGGCTTGGACTGAATTTGGTTTATAACGATTTGCTTCAGCTTTTAATGCTTACCTTCAACGGGTGGAATTTATTAATACTTAATTATCGTTACATTTTTCGAAGCTCTTCATTAGTTATTATTGATTGATTGATTCATAGCCCGCATATACATAATAACAATTATTCATCCAGCTGATTTTATTGCTTGTGCGTAGTTGTCGAATAATCTAGAAATAAATAACAAGGTCAACTAAGAGAAACCGAAAGATATGAAAATCAAAGCAAATAAAATGCAATAACACTAAGAGAAAGCACGGGGGTCGCAGTCTTACTCTTCTGTGTTGTGTCTCACTTCACAAACTTAATTAAAATTCAAAATAACATCAATCTTGTTTTTGTAGGTAGGGTAAAGAGAAAATAAAAAGAGAGTATTGTAATCTGTGTTGTCTCCAGGGTTGTCAGGTTTAAAAAAGCGAAGTCGCCAAACTTAAAATTGAAATCGCCAAATTTCAAAAATTTCCACTCCAAACATCACCAAACTCAAAAAAATTTTTTTCACATAACAAAATATTTGGTGCATTCTTTTCCTAACCATAGTCAACAATATTCTTAGAATTTGTTGAGTTTTTTACAAACCATTTAGGAACTATACGTTATTAGAATTTGTTAAACTGTCAAATGACCACCTTTAATATTTTTTGTATATAGAGGAACTAATTGAATTATTTACCTTCATCGCTTTTATTCTTTCTTGTTGATCACTCAAAGAAAATAAAGACGTTCTTGCTGCTAAAATCGAGTATTTGTAATTTGTTGGTTTGGTTTGTATTGACTTGTAGGACTCCGAACTGTTTAATACAAAACCTCCAATTTTACAGATGAACAATCTCAACTCATCTCATGAAAGTGAGTGGAAATAATATAAAATCGTAACTATTTGACACTTCAACGTGAGTTTAGGACCGCTGTTATGACGTCATATATTAACAAATTGTAACTAATTTGGATTAAAGGAACCCCTTTTTGTTGACTATGGTTAGAAAACGAACGAACGAATTCGGTTTGACGTACGTCATTTAGAGAAAGAAATCGATCTGAAGTGCCTACGTTCAAAATTACTGTTTCGATGACTCCATTCAGAATGCAGGAATGGAAAAAAGTCTAAGGTTGAAGTGCTAATGAGAAAAATAAAAAAAAGTATTGAGACTTCGATTCAAAAATTTAAAGTCGCCAATAACGAAAAATATCGCCTTTTTTAGGGTACATCGCCAAACTGATTTTGGTGTCGCCAAAATAAATTAAAAATCGCCCGTTTGGCGATAAATCGCTACATCTGACAAGCCTGGTTGTCTCGTATGTCGTGTCTCTCTCAATCTCTGCAATTGACTTTCTTAAATGGGCTCTCTTTTGGTAATTCTTCATATTTCTTTTTTATCTTTCATTTCACCCCTCAATTTACTCTTTGATTTGTACATGATTGAATGATTCATTCTATACATTTTTCGTTCGAAAATCGTCCACAATATTCTACAACAATCTAGATTAGGCTTGAAGAAATTTCTCTTTCAGTCAAAAATCATATAAATAGCCAGCTCGATTCTCTTCGATTCAGTATTATTCAAACCGGCATAAGAAAATAAAGTGAGTGCATTTCAAAGCAGTATTATTATTCAACTTCTATAAATTTTCCTAAATAACACATTCAAAAAAGTAAAGTAAATCGTTAATAAAGTTCAAATAAAAGACAAATTAAAAAATTTAAAAGATGCCAGCTATCGGAATCGATTTGGGAACAACTTACTCCTGCGTTGGAGTCTTCCAGCATGGCAAAGTCGAAATTATTGCCAATGACCAAGGAAACCGAACAACACCAAGTTATGTTGCCTTTACGGACTCGGAACGTCTCATTGGTGATGCGGCTAAGAATCAGGTTGCCATGAATCCTAAGAACACGGTCTTCGATGCCAAGCGATTAATCGGACGAAAATTTGATGACCAAAAAATTCAAGAAGACATGAAGCATTGGCCCTTCAAAGTCGTCAGTGACTGTGGAAAGCCTAAGATCATGGTCGATTTCAAAGGTGAACAAAAGAAATTTGCTCCAGAGGAGATTAGTTCTATGGTCTTGACAAAGATGAAGGAAGTCGCTGAGGCATACTTGGGGCAGACGATTAAGGATGCTGTTATTACGGTTCCAGCATATTTCAACGATTCACAGCGTCAAGCTACAAAAGACGCTGGAGCCATCGCTGGACTAAACGTGCTCAGAATTATAAACGAACCAACTGCCGCAGCATTGGCCTATGGTCTGGACAAGAATCTCTCTGGAGAACGCAACGTTCTCATATTCGATTTGGGAGGTGGTACTTTCGATGTTTCCATATTAACAATTGATGAAGGTTCACTGTTCGAGGTCAGGTCAACAGCTGGAGATACACACTTGGGTGGAGAAGACTTCGATAACCGCTTGGTGAATCACTTTTCAGAGGAATTTAAACGCAAGTACAAAAAAGATCTTCGATCAAATCCCCGGGCTGTTCGTCGTTTAAGAACAGCAGCTGAAAGAGCAAAACGAACCCTCTCATCCAGTACTGAGGCCACACTTGAAATCGACGCACTGTACGAAGGAGTAGACTTTTACACTAGAATAAGTCGAGCCCGATTTGAAGAGCTTTGCTCCGATTTGTTCCGTTCAACTCTGGATCCCGTAGAAAAAGCCTTAAAGGATGCCAAAATGGATAAAGGTCAAATTCATGACATTGTGTTGGTGGGAGGTTCTACCAGAATCCCAAAAGTACAGAATCTCCTTCAAACGTTCTTCAACGGAAAGGCTCTCAATCTTTCGATTAATCCAGACGAAGCTGTCGCTTATGGAGCAGCCATTCAAGCTGCTATTCTTAGTGGTGACAAGAGCAGTGAAATCCAAGACGTTCTTCTGGTCGATGTAGCACCTTTGTCATTGGGCATAGAAACAGCTGGAGGAGTGATGACAAAGCTCATAGAACGCAATTCAAGGATTCCATGCAAACAATCTAAGACCTTCACTACTTATGCAGACAACCAGCCAGCAGTAACCATTCAAGTTTTTGAAGGAGAGAGAGCTCTTACTAAAGACAACAATCTTCTGGGAACTTTTAACTTAACTGGGATTCCACCAGCTCCGCGGGGTGTTCCACAGATCGATGTTACCTTTGATTTGGATGCCAACGGAATCCTTAACGTTGCTGCCAAAGAGATGGGTTCTGGTGCTGTAAAGAACATCACAATCAAAAACGACAAGGGGCGGCTGTCACAAGCTGAAATCGACAGAATGGTTAACGAAGCAGAGAAGTATCAAGAAGAGGACGAAAAACAACGGCAACGCATCGCTGCACGTAATAGCTTAGAAGGATATGTTTTCAACGTCAAACAAGCTGTTGAGCAGGCCGGAAACAAGCTTCAACAGTCGGAGAAGGACAAGGCTTTGCAATACTGCAGCGAAACTATTAAGTGGTTGGACAACAACACAACAGCTGAAAAGGAAGAATTTGAACACAAGATGGAAGAAGCAACTAAGACCTGCAGTCCAATAATGACTAAGATCCACACTGGAGGCGCTGGACCACAAGCAACAAATGGCAATGGTTATGGAAGCGGTCCAAAAGTTGAAGAAGTCGACTAAAAACTTTGATGAGTGATGTCTTCACACAAAGTTTAACCATATTATCATTCCTTCGTCCTTACGCATTTTCATTCAAAACAAAAATTTTGACTGATTAGTTTTAGAAAAGAATATTGTTTGTTAATTAAAACATTTACATTTATACATATTTTATCTTTATCTTAAACAAAATAAAGCTTGTTAAAAATTGTATTTGGATTAAATAAAAAATTTTAATTCACTTAAAATAATCAAATGTTTTTTTTCAATTGCATATAATTAGTTGGTTTTGGATTTCGGAATAGAAGGTGATATCAGGTTTTTGGTATGCAGTATAAATTTAGCTATACCTACATCTTTATATCTGTGAAATTTTGAAAGTATTGGTTAAGCGGTTTTCGAGATAGTCGCAAGCGAAAAAAACGGTTCTTATGGAAAGTATACCGTTTTTAGACATGTACAAATTTTGTTTTTTTCAGCCATATGACTGGTCTGGTAGTACCTTTAAAGCTTAACTGATTTTTTTAAATCAAAGTCGAGGCGTTTTTGAGAAAAATACGCTTTACTGTATCGGTTATATGTATGGTAGGTACCGTTATTTTTGGAGCTAGCTAAAAAAAATTTCAATTTCCTCTGTAAAATACCAAAAAAAACTCTATAAACCATGTTTTGAAGAAATTCGGCCCACTTGTTTGGGCTGTAGGTGTCTATACAAACTATAACTACTGTACTTCTTTTTGTCTTTTAAAAAAGACTTAAAAAACTTTATTAATGAACTCAACTGTTCAAATCGGTTCCAGGCTTAAGACTAACTTTTTATTACAAGCTTAAAGATAAATTATCCTAATGGATGCAGCGATCGCCAACACAGGAAATGATGAATCGACGAACGGTTGCATGGTGCTGTAATCTAATATTTCCATAATTTATCATCGATGGCAAATCAACGAGTGGGTGTTTAGATGCGCGGATGTTGTAACTTCAGATGGGGATATAAGAAAATAATTTTAATTTATCCGCAGTTTTAGGTGGCTTTTTTATATTTTGGTGCATGATTATAACTTACATACATACAGACAGACGGACAGAATTTTAAGACCATCTTTTTTCGTCTTCGCTATCATCATATTGTCATGTTTGATTGTTGTCTTGGACAAAAGTCGGATTTGGCGCCTAGCACCACTTCATAATTTCATTATGATTACCATAGCAGTTTTGTAGACTTTTTTTTTTGATCTTGACTTTCAAATTGTTTCTTTTCTTTCTTCATCTTTTGCTCCCCCGGAGGATCACGCCTCTTCATCTTCATAGGTCTTTTGCGCCCTCCAAAGGCTGCCGCCCAGGAACAACAGTCCCCCTTTGCCCCACCTTATATCCGGCGCCATCACCACCAACTACCCAATCCATCTACAACCATCAACCCACAATTTTTGACAATTTTTTCCGCTAAGGTGATACCGTCGCTTTTTGCTTGCTCTTTATGGCAAGTTTTGGTTTAGTGCATAAAAAAAAAAGTTTTAAACAAACAAGACGTTACGATGATAGAGACGACTGAAAAAGTGGTTTTTGCCATGACGCCATACCACCGTCCCTGCGGATGTGCACTTTTTCACGCCATGCTACATCCTAAACGACTCGATTTATTTTCTTCAAGCTTCATGTATAGCAGCTTAAAGAAAAACGGTTGTGGATTTTTTTTTTATTTTAAGCCCAGGCCCATAGAATCCGTTGCGTCAACGGAGGGGAAATTTTCAAAGTTAAAATTTCTGCTACTGTGTGCGTTGACTCGCTGCGTATGGACCGCTTTCCATAAGAACGTGTATTTAATGGAAATGTCAGTTGAATTTGCCGGACGTCGTAGGGACGGAACGGATTCTATGGGTTGGGGCGTTTAGCCCGGAATCAAATTGGTACATTTCAAGTAATAGTTTTTTTTTTCATTTTGAATTTGCTCGAAAACGGCTTTAACGATTTTGATCAAAAAGAAAATCTTACAAACCTAGGGCATTTTTGGATTATATGGTCATAACGAAAATCAGGTTTAAACGGCTTTTTTCATGGCCATAAGTTGGCAAAGGCTGGATTGAATTCACACAAACTTTGTTTGGCATAGTTCTTCCATAGTTTTCATAGTTTTGTATAGGAAAGCATTGCAATTATTTTAGTAAAACCTTTTTAAACAGTGCCTCCCATATAACGTGCTGTTTAGTGAACTTTGAATGGTTTTTCTAATTTTCTTCAAAACCGGTATCAAATTTATCAAACTTTGTTTCAACCAAATGGCTAATCATCGCTCTATTGAGAGTATTAAATTTGTCAAGTGTCGAAAAGTGTTGTTTGCTAATGTATCTACCTTAGCTAGGTACAAGCAATTTAAATGTTGTCAATGGTATATGGTATATGTCCTAAATTTCATTAAAATCAGTTAAAAACACAGTACACTAGTATGTACCTTTTTATACCCTATTCCATAGAATGGGTATATGGTAATTGGTGTGGAGTTTGTAACATAGAGAAATAATACCGTTAGCTATAGAAAAGTATATATATTCTGACTCAGAATCAAAAGCCTAGTCGATTTAGCCATGTCCGTCCGTCCGTCCGTCCGTATGTATACTCTCTAGAGGTCGCAATTTTTGAGCTAGAAAGCTGAAATTTGGTATACATAATCTTTGGTTCAAGAGTAAGGCTAAGTTCTTGAACCGGTGAAACCCGCTCACAAACACGCCCACAAACGCCATTTTTGTTGAACAACCTCAATTTGGTAAAATTAAATTATGTTTTTTGTACAGTTGCGATAAAAGCATAACGCTAAAATTTTGCACGCGAAAGCTTCAGGTAAACCTTCTTCCAATTAAATAAAAAAAATTTAGTTTGGGCGTGGCTGACGCCCATTTTTCATACAAAACCATCAATATTGTTTTTGTGAAAAACCAATTGTTAGGTATATTAATGCGAAAAACATTAAATTTTGTGGATATTACTTGCACATAAACATCTTGTGTATGAAATCAAAAAATTTGATTTTGGGCGTGGCTGACGCCCACTTTTCACTGAAAACATAAACAAATTGTTTTTGCAAATACAGTGCTGTCTGGGTAGCGTGAACACTGGGCTGCGTGAACACCTGGCTCGCATGAACACCAGTTTTTTTTATACAGGGCACTCTATAGCGTGAACAACAAAAACTTCGATAGCATGAACCACAAATGTATGGTCCCATTTCGGGGATTTCCCTTTATTTTAGACATCTTAGTTTTCCACATTCGTAACTACACACATTTTTGCATCGTATAACCCGTTTTTGTTCATATAAATTTGTAGCTACTGATCACAATCTTAAAAAAAAAACGATTCACGTTTGAGCACGTGAAATTAACTCAGTTTTCGGCAACCAAAATTCTTATCATTGAAAGAAAAAGGTGATATTATCGAAAAACTAGAAAGGGTTGTAGCCCCTTCAATTTTAACCCGGGAATACAGTGTTGCTAAATCTACAATTTCGGCCATAAGAAAAAATAAGGATAAGTTTTTTTTAAAGTGGTGGTCAGTTCGCTCAAAAGAAAAATCTGAAAACATTACGCAAACTGTTGTCGAAGTATCTTTTTCTTGACGGGTAAAATATTGGATAGTGTGAACAACCTAGATAGCATGGACAGCCTGTGCAATAATTAGTTCACGCTACCCAGACAGTACTGTAAATGGTATTTATAATGAATCCGCAAGCATCTTGCGTCTCTTAGCAGAAACAACAAACTGTGTATGAAAAGAAATTTTTTAATTTCGGGCGTGGCTTACGCCCACTTTTCATGAAAAAACGAAAAATGTTGTTTTAAAAATTTAAGGTAGGTACTACCAATATGCAATTAAAACATTATTCCCTTCCGTTCGTTATATGAAAAATATTTCTACATTCCCTTTTTTAAAGGCGTGATTTTGATAAAACACCTTTGTTCAGGTAATATCGTTTAAAAACTACTCGATTCAGCTGTAGTTTTACACATATGCCTAAATACTGACTAATGATCAAAGCTTAGTTAGTGCTTTAAATTTTTCTTAAAAATTTTTAAGGCACGTCCACTTTTATGGGGCGTTTCCGTCAAAAATCGTTAATTTTTTAAGTAAAAAGGATGAACACTTAGATTTATATTCCTTGGTTACGTAGCAGAGTGGTCCAAGAATTGTTAAAAACACCCATAATCGCTATTTCCACTGAAAATCTAATTTTTAAAAATTTAAGTTTTGTCTTGTTTTGTTCAAATCGATCTGCAAGAATAAAATTGAATGTCACTGAGCTCATACCAATTGCCTTGGCAATAAAAAGGATTAACTTTGGGCGTGGCACACGCCTTTTTTTTATTGTGCCAGCTGCCAGCACTAATTGAACATCACACCACACAAAATTGATGTTATTGAATTTTTTCTGTCTGCTAAAGAAGAATTTTGTTTCTGAAACTGAAACATCGGCTGGCTGCGGGAGGCAGAAGCATACACATACAAAAATATAGGGAATAGGAATAGGGTATCCAACAGTTCGTTGCAAACGTACTGTAGCTTTCGCTTATGTTTTTCTTTTACTTTGTCTTTTTTTCTCAGCCAACAATTGACTTAGTTTGCGGGGGAGTAGTCCTCGACACCTCGAATCTCCCGTCTCATGGATCTGCCGCTGCCAATATCGGCGAGGTTCTTAGGTCAATTTCCATAAATTGTTCTATTTATTAAGAGTATCAAACAATCTCCATCTTATAAAAAAGGTTATATATAGGTTTATAAGGTTTTCAATTGGTGAGGATATATTATTTTGATGGCCTGTGGGGGCCATGTTGTTTTGGTGAGACCTTTAAAATGTATTCTTAATTTTTTGAGTACGTGATGCCACATCACCATGGCAAGTATCACGTTTGAACGGCATATCCAAAAGACATAACTTTATTATCTATCAAAATGATTGTTCACTTCAGCATCCACCCACCCTTAATAAAAAACCAAATATCAAACAAATTTATATTGATATTTTTTAAAGCTGCATACCAAATAGCATTGAAAACATAAGCGAGAGCTACAGTACGTTTGCAACGAACTGTTGGATACCCTATTCCCTATATTTTTGTATGTGTATGCGTCTGCCTCCCGTAGCCAGCCGATGTTTCAGTTTCAGAAACAAAATTCTTCTTTAGCAGACAGGAAAAAATTCAATAACATTAATTTTGTGTGGTGTGATGTTCAATTAGTGCTCCCAAAATAGAAAATGGCGTGCGCCACGCCCAAAGTTAAAACTTTTTATTGCCAAGGCAATTGGTATGAGCTCAGTGACATTCAATTTTATTCTTGCAGATCGATTTGAACAAAACAAGACAAAACTTAAATTTTTAAATTTTTTGAATGGAAATAGCGATGATGGGTGTTTTTAACAATCCTTGGACCACACTCTGCTACGTAACCAAGGAATATAAATCCAAGTGTTCATCTGTTTACTTCAAAACTGCGAGCGAAAGTTAAAAAACGTTAAAAAAATTAATGCATTATACGACTTTTGACGGAAACGCCCCTTAAAAGTGGGCGTGTCTTAAAAATTTGAAGCACTTACTGCACTTTTTTCAGTATTTAGGCATATGTGTAAAACTACAGCTGAATCGAGTAGTTTTTAAACAATCTTACCTGAACAAAGGTATTTTATCAAAATCACGCCTTCAAAAGTGGGCGTATTGAAAAAATTTACACCAGAAAATGTAGAGATATATTTTTCATAAAACGAACGGAAGGGAAAAAGGTTTAAATTGAATATTGGTAGTATACCTTAAATTTTTAAAGCTACGTTTTTCCTTCTTTTATGAAAAGTGGGCGAAAGCCACGCCCAAAATTCAAAAAATTCTTTTCGTACACAGACGATTTAGTTTCTACTAAGAGACGCAAAATTTTGGCTTGCGGATTCATTATAAATACCGTTTATTTACAAAAACAATTTTTTAATAGTTTCTATTGAAAAGTGGGCGTCAGCCGCGTCCAAAATCACATTTATTGATTTCATACACAAGATGTTTATGTGCAAGTAATGCCCACAAAATTTAATGTTTTTCTCTTTAATATAACATTTGTTATTTTATAAAAACTATATCGATGGTTTTGTATGAAAAATGGGCGTCAGCCACGCCCAAACTGAAATATTTTTATTTAATTGGAAGAAAGTTTACCTAAAGCTTGCGTGTGCAAAATTTTAGCGTTATGCTTTTATCGTAACTGTACAAAAACATAATTTAATTTTACCAAATTGCGGTTGTTCAACAAAAATGGCGATTGTGGGCGTGTTTGTGGGCGGATTTTACTGGTTCTAATACTTAGCCTTACTCTTGAACCAAAGATTATATATACCAAATTTCAGCTTTCTAGCTCAAAAATTGCGACCTCTAGAGAGTATACATACAGACGGACGGACGGACATGGCTTAATCGACTAGGCTTTTGATTCTGAGTCAGAATATATATACTTTTCTATACCTAACGGTATTATTTCTCTATGTTACAAACTCCACACCAAATACAATATAGGTACCCATTCTATGGAATAGGGTATAAAAATTGTTTTTTTTATTTCAACTGCAAAACTCTCACTCCTTTCCATAGTGCAAGCTTTTATTGAAATTAAATATTGTTTTACGATAAGTACCTATTCACTTAATCTTAGTCTACTCTAGAGCTTCCTTACAGTCATAGCCGGAAGACGTTTACCAATCACCAAAATATTATATATATACAGGGTGATTCACCAGCGTTGTGCCAAAAAGCTAGAGCGTGTAGGTTAAGTTGAGACAAGAAAAAAATCGTATGGGAGGGGGGGTCTATTCCCCTCCGTTTAGCCGGGAGGGGCAATTTTCTGAAAAATTTACTTGTTTTGTAAAAAAAAATATTTAAAATCAACGGGTTCGTTTACAACACCGTGTTATACCTTTTTGGAAAGCCAAAAACTTCTCCTTTTATTTTGTTTTTAAATTAAATTGTTTTAACGAATAGTTAAAAAAATATAAATTTTCAAACTCAAAATTTTGAAAAAAAATTTGAAAAAATAATTTTAAAACTAATTTTTTTCAAAATTTTACGTAATTAAGTTTAATTTTTGTTCTCAGAATTCAACGCTTCCATTAATTTTTAATCCAACACTGAAAACCGTATGGCTCTACGACTTTTTGTTGCCAAGGTATTCAAAAATAACCGAACCTACTTCTTCACAAAAACACGAAAAAATTGGCTAAATGGTCACTTGTGCCATCCCGTAAGGCTAGGTTTTCTTGTTTTTGTGAAGAAGTAGGTTCGGTTAAAAAAAAATTCTTCGTTCCTCATACATATCTTTTTAGAAAAATATGTTAACACTCATATCATAATTTACATAAATGTAAGTACACATTGTTTGAAACAAAAAAATTGCGAAGGGTTCTTCTGGGGTGGCCATTGAAATTTGGCGGTTAAATTTGTGAAACTTCTAGAACACATTCGTCCTTGTTTTATTTTCCTCCCTTGTTAAATACAACCAACCGAATAATAAGAGACATTGAACCTTACTCTTATTTTCCCAACAAACAAAAACGCAAAAGAAAATACCCTCTTCTAAATAAATAAAGTTTGAAACTGTTCTCTTAAAACCAAACCCCATATTTGATTAAAAACAAGAGAAAACACACTATCTATTACATTATTTCCTGCAGGGGAATGTAGGAGAAATTTCCTCTTTTCATAAACCAAACATCCCTCTTAAATTTATGTATATAACATGAGAGACAATAATGTATATTTTAAATTTCTATAACATTCCACGAAAATCTCGATGGAGTTTCGAGAATGTTCGTTCTTAGTTGAAAATCATATAAATAGCCAACGTTGTGCTCTTCGGAATCATTATTGAAAAATATTTCAAAGAGTGAAAATCTGCAAAGCAAACAGTATTTCTAAAACTCAAACAGAACGTTACTAAAATATTACAGTAAAAAGTAAATTTGAAACAAAGTATTTTAAAGTGAACAGTAAAACAAAAATAAAAGTTGTATTCAAAAATATAAAAAGAAGCAGTTGTAGAAAAATTTATTTATTATTGCAACGTGAACACAGAGTAAATATTCTAACAAAATGCCAGCAATCGGAATTGATTTGGGAACAACCTACTCTTGCGTTGGTGTCTTCCAACATGGAAAGGTGGAGATCATTGCCAACGACCAGGGCAACCGCACAACACCCAGCTATGTGGCATTCACTGACTCGGAACGACTCATCGGTGATGCCGCTAAGAACCAGGTTGCCATGAATCCCAAGAACACAGTGTTTGATGCCAAGAGGTTGATTGGACGAAAGTACGATGATCCAAAAATCCGAGAGGACATGAAACACTGGCCATTCAAAGTAGTAAGCGACGGTGGCAAACCTAAAATTGGAGTCGAATTCAAAGGAGAACAGAAAAGGTTTGCTCCAGAGGAAATAAGCTCTATGGTCCTGACAAAAATGAAGGAGACAGCAGAAGCCTACTTGGGTGAAACAGTCAGAGATGCAGTTATCACTGTTCCCGCATACTTCAACGACTCACAGCGCCAAGCTACTAAAGACGCTGGAGCAATAGCTGGACTCAATGTTCTGAGGATCATAAACGAACCAACAGCAGCAGCATTGGCGTATGGATTGGACAAGAATCTATCTGGAGAACGCAACGTCCTCATATTCGATTTGGGAGGTGGTACTTTCGATGTTTCCATATTAACAATCGATGAAGGCTCGCTCTTCGAAGTGAGGGCAACGGCAGGAGACACACATTTGGGTGGCGAGGACTTCGACAACCGTTTAGTCACTCATCTAGCGGAAGAATTCAAACGCAAATACAAGAAGGACCTTCGTTCAAATCCACGAGCGCTTCGCCGTTTGAGAACTGCAGCCGAAAGAGCCAAACGCACACTCTCATCTAGCACAGAAGCCACTATTGAAATCGATGCCTTGTTCGAGGGAATAGACTACTACACCAGAGTGACTCG
This sequence comes from Platycheirus albimanus, assembly GCA_916050605.2. Lineage (NCBI taxonomy): Eukaryota > Metazoa > Arthropoda > Insecta > Diptera > Syrphidae > Platycheirus > Platycheirus albimanus. The sequence continues at coordinate 21,522,188 of OU696696.1, read as the reverse complement.
TGCTCGTTTCGAGGAACTATGCGCTGACCTCTTCCGTGCAACTCTGGAGCCAGTGGAGAAAGCATTGAATGACGCTAAAATGGACAAGAAGCAGATCCACGATATTGTGCTTGTAGGAGGCTCGACTAGAATTCCTAAAGTACAGAATCTCTTGCAGTCGTTCTTCTGCGGCAAATCATTGAATCTGTCCATTAACCCAGATGAAGCAGTTGCCTATGGAGCAGCCGTCCAAGCAGCTATCCTGAGTGGCGACAAGAGCAGCCAAATTCAAGATGTTCTTCTCGTTGACGTAGCCCCCTTATCCCTGGGTATCGAAACAGCTGGAGGAGTGATGGCGAAGATTATTGAACGCAATTGCAGAATACCATGCAAGCAAACTCAAACATTCTCAACCTATGCTGACAATCAGCCTGGAGTGGAAATTAAAGTCTTCGAGGGTGAACGTGTTATGACAAAAGACAACAACCTACTAGGTACTTTTGACTTGTCTGGTATTCCACCAGCTCCCAGAGGCACGCCCCAGATTGAAGTAACCTTCGACATGGACGCCAACGGTATTCTCAATGTAGCTGCCAAAGAGACAGGTACTGGCAACACAAAGAACATCACCATCAAAAACGACAAGGGTCGCCTGTCACAAGCTGAGATCGACAGAATGGTCAACGAAGCAGAGCGTTTCCAGGAGGAGGATGAGAAGCAAAGGCAGAAAATTGCAGCCCGAAATAGCTTAGAGAGTTATGTGTTTGGTGTAAAGCAAGCACTTGATTCTGCAGGAGACAAAATCAGCCAACAAGACAAAGAATCTGCAAGAAATGCTTGTGAGGAGACAATTAGGTGGCTCGATGCAAATTCCCTAGCCGACAAAGAGGAATATGAGGACAAGATGCAGAGCGTATCCAAGATATGCAGTCCCATCATGACAAAGATACACAGTGGAGGAGCAAGTGGTCCACAGGGATGTGGTCAACAAGCTGGAGGATATGGTAGTGCGCAACACACAGGACCAACTGTCGAAGAAGTAGATTAAAGTGTTAAGTGTACCTAGCTCTTATCAAAAGAGAGATTATATAGACTGCTTTCATTTTCGAAAACATCCATCCTCATTTATTTCTTAATATTTGTGATGTAGAATAAGGAAATAAGCTTAGAATAAAAGAAAATAAGTTAAAAAAAAAATTCTATTTTGTTTTTATTTTAAATACAACAAGGCGATTGGTGGTGAAGGGAAGTTGGACGCATGTATATTTTGGGAAGTTTTTTTTTTCAAAATCTCGTTCAAACTTTCGCCGGTGAACTGTAGTAGGTATCTTATATAGGCAACAGGAATGGTTGAGAAATAAAGTCACTTTGCCTTGAATCCTTGCTAGGATTGTGTAGAATTAAGTGTGTTTAATTTATCAAAATTGCATGGTTCTGTTATGTTCAATTTGGACGCAAAGTCGATTCGCACACACCAGTTCTTCAAAGCACACAAATGTGTGCGCAGCTTGATGCGGGATATAAAATAATTAAAACTTCTTCTTCGTAGGTATACATTGTGTTCGCCTTTAACGTCTTTATTAAAAGTTTTTGGATTTAGAAATGTGGTCACCTGTATCCACGCTAGCGGAACTCGGGCCACTTCTGCATGTGATTAGGCACTTTTCAAATAATATTCCGTGAGGGGTGTTTGAGTTTTTTTCCAAGAAGCACTTGATCGATTCTGTTTTGAAACCAAGAAGCAAAATTATCTACTCAGAAGAGTTTTTTACTTGCTCTATAGGACAAGTATTGGTTTCGTGCAGAAAAAAAAATGGAGGTTTTAATCAAACATGACATTACGATGATAAAGAAACCCAAAAAAGTGGTTTTCGACATACCGTCCGTCGGTCTGTCTGTGCGTCTGTGCGCTTTTTCACGTCATGCTACAGCCAAAACGGCTTGACGGATTTTCTTCAAACTTGATATGTATATAGTAGTTTGAAGAAAAACGGTTGTCGAGGATTTTTTTATTTCGTTTTAGCCTAGCTTAAACTGGTACCTTTCAAGTAACAATTTTTTTCATTTTGAATTTGCTTGAAAAACGGCTCTTACGATTTTGATTAAACTAAGAATTTAACAAACATAAGATATTTCTAACAAAACGGCGTTTTTATACCCTATTCCATAGAATGGGTAAATTGTATTTGGTGTGGAGTTTGTAACATAGAGAAATAATACCGTTAGGTATAAAAAAGTATATATAATCTGACTCAGAATCAAAAGCCTAGCCGTGTCCGTCCGTCCGTCCGTCCGTCCGTCCGTCCGTCCGTCCGTCCGTCCGTCCGTCCGTCCGTCCGTCCGTCCGCATGTATACTCTCTAGAGGTCGCAATTTTTGAGCTAGAAAGCTGAAATTTGGTATATATAATCTTTGGTTCAAGAGTAAGGCTAAGTTCTTGAACCAGTAAAATCCGCCCACAAACACGCCCACAATCGCCATTTTTGTTGAACAACCTCAATTTGGTAAAATTAAATTATGTTTTTGTACAGTTACGATAAAAGCATAACGCTAAAATTTTGCACACGCAAGCTTTAGGTAAACTTTCTTCTAATTAAATAAAAATATTTCAGTTTGGGCGTGGCTGACGCCCATTTTTCATACAAAACCATCGATATAGTTTTTATAAAATAACAAATGTTATATTATAGAGAAAAACATTAAATTTTGTGGGCATTATACTTGCACATAAACATCTTGTGTATGAAATCAATAAATGTGATTTTGGACGCGGCTGACGCCCACTTTTCAATAGAAACTATTAAAAAATTGTTTTTGTAAATAAACGGTAGGTATTTATAATGAATCCGCAAGCCAAAATTTTGCGTCTCTTAGTAGAAACTAAATCGTCTGTGTACGAAAAGAATTTTTTGAATTTTGGGCGTGGCTTTCGCCCACTTTTCATAAAAGAAGGAAAAACGTAGCTTTAAAAATTTAAGGTATACTACCAATATTCAATTTAAACCTTTTTCCCTTCCGTTCGTTTTATGAAAAATATATCTCTACATTTTCTGGTGTAAATTTTTTCAATACGCCCACTTTTGAAGGCGTGATTTTGATAAAATACCTTTGTTCAGGTAAGATTGTTTAAAAACTACTCGATTCAGCTGTAGTTTTACACATATGCCTAAATACTGAAAAAAGTGCAGTAAGTGCTTCAAATTTTTAAGACACGCCCACTTTTAAGGGGCGTTTCCGTCAAAAGTCGTATAATGCATTAATTTTTTTAACGTTTTTTAACTTTCGCTCGCAGTTTTGAAGTAAACAGATGAACACTTGGATTTATATTCCTTGGTTACGTAGCAGAGTGTGGTCCAATAATTGTTAAAAACACCCATAATCGCTATTTCTATTCCAAATCTAATTTTTAAAAATTTAAGTTTTGTCTTGTTTTGTTCAAATCGATCTGCAAGAATAAAATTGAATGTCACTGAGCTCATAACAATTGCCTTGGCAATAAAACGTTTTAACTTTGGGCGTGGCGCACTCCTTTTTTTATTGCGCCAGCACTAATTGAACATCACACCGCATAAAATTAATGTTATTGAATTTTTTTCTGTCTGCTAAAGAAGAATTTTGTTTCTGAAACATCGGCTGTTTGCGGGAGGCAGACGCATACACATACAAAAATATGGGGAATAGGGTATCCAACAGTTCGTTGCAAACGTACTGTAGCTCTCGCTTATTTTTTCTTTTTGGCTTAAATGGTCGTAACGAAACGGCTTTTTTCAAATGGCCATAAGTACACAACGGCTTGATTGAATTCACTCAAACTTCGTTTGGCTTAGCTCTTTATAGTGTTCTATAAGATGAAATTGCAATTTTTTCAGTAAAGCATTTCTAAACGGTGGCTCCCATACAATGAGCCATTCAATTTTAGCCAACTTTTTTTGGTTTTTTTCTAATTCGCTCAAAAATGACTAACGATTTTGATTATACTTTTTTTGGGAAAAAAATGCTAATAACGGAGATCTGGTCTTAACGTCTTTTTTTCAAATGGCCATAAGTTGTCAACGGTTGTATTGAATTTACGCAAACTTTTTTTTTTGGCAAAGTTCCTTACAGCTTCCTATCAGATGGCATTGCATTTTTTTTAGTTACTCTTTTTTAAATAGTGACTCCCATACAAAGAGCCACTAGGTTTTGGCCATTTTTTTAGTTATTTCTAATTTACTCAAAAAGGTTCTACCGATTTTTATTAAACTTTGTATGTAATATACATAACTTAAAATGGGTATATATGTGTAGATGTAGGTTTATTATAAGAAAACTATGTACATACCTGTACCTACCCTGCCATAATGTTTCTACCTACTCTTACATCACGCACAAAGCAACATTTTATTGGGTCCCCAACCCAAACCAAAGCAAAACTAGTTATATACATAGGTTCGAAAACCAACGGCAGCATCAACAAAGTCATGCTACTATTAAGTTCTTAAGCAACTCAAGTAAAAAGAAAAAAAAAATTCAATCCGGTATTTAGTTACCCATTTCTTGATTTTCTGTTTAAATAAAAATTTATTTTTGAATTCAAAATTTTGAAAAATGAATTTTTTTTTTCCAAACTACCTTTTCTCAAAAATTCAGGTATAGGTACATTTTTAAGTATTAGTTTTTTTTTTATCAATGCTCTATTTAATTTTATATTAAACTAGCTGACCCGGCGAACTCCGTACCGTCTTTTTTTAATAAAGAATTTAAAAAAAAATGAATTTTTTTGTTATACTGTTTATAAACGTCTCAGCTACACACGGGTGTAAAATAGCGGGCTAGCGAAGTTTAACACTTCTAGTAAATTAAAATCAGTTAAATTTTCAAAAATTACATTTTTTAGCGCAAATGATGTATAGCGAAAGTGATTTACATGTCGAAAAGGAAAGTACCGTTTATTTAACACTTTTCGTCGTATGGAGTTTAACGCGTCAAAAACTCAATGCTGCCATTTGTCGGAAAAGCTAAATATTACCCCCTTTGCCATTATGCGTAAATGATTTTTGCATACCTATCAAATTTTAAAAGCAGACTGCTGGCATTTGGGAAGAGATGATTAAAAATTGCATGAATTTCTTCACCTTTGCTAATACAAATTAGTATAACTTTAAATATCATAAGCAAACGATTTCGTGGTCAGGAACACTTGGATTGTTCCCTAGTCACCCACCTTGCTAAAACATTTAATGTGCGTTGCAATCCAGTACAGTCTACCAAATTTATTTTGTATAGGCTAAAACTTTACATTACATTGGCTGACAACTTTTGAGATTTATGCCAAAATGAACTAAAAATGCATTTCTGTCAAATAACTTTACCGAATGTTGACCAAACTACCACATAAACAATTATTGTAGACATCCTCAGAAGATCCTACCATAAGATCTATTTATTAATTTGAAATAATTCACTAAAAATGCATAACGAAATTTTCGGGATTTTCTTATCCTATGTCAATCCTTGGGCGAATGCTAGTCCATCAAGCCCTAAATCGCGAACACACGTACGACACTCTCTTTTATATATGTATATAGATATATAAATCAAAAATAACAAAACCACTTCTGCTCGTTTTAAGTTTTATAAACATCAAAATACTTGTACCTACAACCATGTTGAAACTGTGGACCGAAAGTTCTGTCTGTCTGTCCGTATATCTGTCTGTCTGTCTCTGTATAGTTATACCTGCAGCCTAAAACGCTGGACCGATTTGCTTCAAACTTGGTACATAGTATTATTATGACGTCCTACAGAGGGGTTTTTTGGAATTAACATTCTAGCTCTAAAACTAACGGTACCGGCCATACGATTTTTAGTGAAAAATTAATTTTTCTCAAAAACGGCTCACATGATTTTGATAAAACTTTCTGAATATTGTTTTCTGTGCAAACTTGATTTTGACAAAACTTTTTTATTTACAAAAATTCGTTAATTGCTAACGTGAACATGAATAAAACTTATAATCTAACTTTCTGAACAGTGATATGTTTTGGTTGGAATAGCTTTTTCAGGAATAGTCTTATAACTGTACCTCTCATAGGACCGGTTTTTTTAAATCAGATTTTCTCGTAAGCTACTCGGCGGATTTCGATAAAATAATATAATAATAGAAATAATTTAAAAACCAAAAAAAAAATTTTTTTTTTTATGTTTAAGGACAAAATTAAAGAAATTTTTTTTTTTCCAAAAACATTTTTATCTTTTTTTTTAATTTTATTTTTCTGATAAAAACTACAATTTGCTAGAAGTTGGCATACTCAAAAAAAATTTATTATTTATCATTAAACTTATTTTCGAAAAGTTTAAAAAAAAAACTGTTTTTTGAAGAAAAAAAACTGGTCAAACGATTTTGAAAAAAAAAATTCAAAACTCTAAACAGTAAACGAAATCAGGTAGCTTACTTTTTTTTCATATATGTATATCATTTGTTCCCTACTTTGTTTCCAAAATCTCAAACCCCAAGACCACTGTCATATATTAGAGCAAGTTCGTCCGACCCAGTCGTGCACTTTATTCAAAGCTGCATAGAAATTAGCATTTAAAAAATTGTTCACTTCATTTCAACTGCAAAACACTCATTTCTTTTCATAGTGCCAAGCTTTTATTGAAATTAAATATGTTTTAACGATGAGTAGGTACCTAACCTATTCACTAATCTAAGTCTACTCTAAACTAAAGCCTACATTCATAGCCGGAAGAAATCGAATAATCACCAAAATATTATGTATACATAGGTATATGTAAATCATCGAGGGTTTACTATCGCTTCTCTATTAAGAAATTCTGAAGACTATGCTACTTCCAATTACTAACTAGAACTACGTGTTGTTAGGTAAGGTACCACCTACATATAAATGCCTTTCATCAATTTTGCTTGGGAACTCGGATTGCTTATAATGTAACGCTTTCTGACAATTTAAGGGTTTTTATAGCAAGAGCAGAACACCGGCCGATAACAATTATTACGTTTATTGTATGTACCTAAATTTGTATGTTTCTTTAAAATTGATTGGTCTATCAAAATTATGTGAGGAAAAATTCTTCGTTCCTCATAGGTACTGGTACATATCTTTTTAGAAAAATATGTTAACACTCATATCATAATTTTCATATAATGTAAGTACAATGTTTGAAACAAAAAAATTGCGAAGGGTTCTTCTGGGGTGGCCATTGAAATTTGGCGGTTAAATTTGTGAAACTTCTAGAACACATTCGTCCTTGTTTTATTTTCCTCCCTTGTTAAATACAACCAACCGAATAATAAGAGACATTGAACCTTACTCTTATTTTCCCAACAAACAAAAACGCAAAAGAAAATACCCTCTCCTAAATAAATAAAGTATGAAACTGTTCTCTTAAAACCAAACACCATATTTGATTAAAAACAAGAGAAAACACACTTTATTTATAAGATTATTTCCTGCAGGGGAATGTAGGGGAAATTTCCTCTTTTCATAAATCAAACATCCCTCTTAAATTTATGTATATAACATGAGACAAAATTTTCTCTTTTAAATTTCTATAACATTCCACAAAAATCTCGATGAAGTTTCGAGAATGTTCGCTGTTGGTTGAAAATCATATAAATAGTCGACGTTGTGCTCTTCGGAATCATTATTGAAAAATATTTCAAAGAGTGAAAATCTGCAAGGCAAACAGTATTTCTAAAACTCAAACAGAACGTTACTAAAATATTACAGTAAAAAGTAAATTTGAAACAAAGTATTTTAAAGTGAACAGTAAAACAAAAATAAAAGTTGTATTCAAAAATATAAAAAGAAGCAGTTGTAGGAAAAATTTATTTATTATTGCAACGTGAACACAGAGTAAATATTCTAACAAAATGCCAGCAATCGGAATTGATTTGGGAACAACCTACTCTTGCGTTGGTGTCTTCCAACATGGAAAGGTAGAGATCATTGCCAACGACCAGGGCAACCGCACAACACCCAGTTATGTGGCATTCACTGACTCTGAACGACTCATCGGTGATGCCGCTAAGAACCAGGTTGCCATGAATCCCAAGAACACAGTGTTTGATGCCAAGAGGTTGATTGGACGAAAGTACGATGATCCAAAAATCCGAGAGGACATGAAACACTGGCCATTCAAAGTAGTAAGCGATGGTGGCAAACCTAAGATTGGAGTCGAATTCAAAGGAGAACAGAAAAGGTTTGCTCCAGAGGAAATAAGCTCTATGGTCCTGACAAAGATGAAGGAGACAGCAGAAGCCTACTTGGGTGAAACAGTCAGAGATGCAGTTATCACAGTTCCCGCATACTTCAACGACTCACAGCGTCAAGCTACTAAAGACGCTGGAGCAATAGCTGGACTCAATGTTCTGAGGATCATAAACGAACCAACAGCAGCAGCATTGGCGTATGGATTAGACAAGAATCTATCTGGAGAACGCAACGTCCTCATATTCGATTTGGGAGGTGGTACTTTCGATGTTTCCATATTAACAATCGATGAAGGCTCGCTCTTCGAAGTGAGGGCAACGGCAGGAGACACACATTTGGGTGGCGAGGACTTCGACAACCGTTTAGTCACTCATCTAGCGGAAGAATTCAAACGCAAATACAAGAAGGACCTTCGTTCAAATCCAAGAGCTCTTCGCCGTTTGAGAACTGCAGCCGAAAGAGCCAAACGCACACTGTCATCTAGCACAGAAGCCACTATTGAAATCGATGCCTTGTTCGAGGGAATAGACTACTACACCAGAGTGACTCGTGCTCGTTTTGAGGAACTATGCGCTGACCTCTTCCGTGCAACTCTGGAGCCAGTGGAGAAAGCATTGAATGACGCTAAAATGGACAAGAAGCAGATCCACGATATTGTGCTTGTAGGAGGCTCGACTAGAATTCCTAAAGTACAGAATCTCTTGCAGTCGTTCTTCTGCGGCAAATCATTGAATCTGTCCATTAACCCAGATGAAGCAGTTGCCTATGGAGCAGCCGTCCAAGCAGCTATCCTGAGTGGCGACAAAAGCAGCCAAATTCAAGATGTTCTTCTCGTTGACGTAGCCCCATTATCCCTAGGTATCGAAACAGCTGGAGGAGTGATGGCGAAGATTATTGAACGCAATTGCAGAATACCATGCAAGCAAACTCAAACATTCTCAACCTATGCTGACAATCAGCCTGGAGTGGAAATCAAAGTCTTTGAGGGTGAACGTGTTATGACAAAAGACAACAACCTGCTAGGTACGTTTGACTTGTCTGGTATTCCACCAGCTCCCAGAGGCACGCCCCAGATTGAAGTAACCTTCGACATGGACGCCAACGGTATTCTCAATGTAGCTGCCAAAGAGACAGGTACTGGCAACACAAAGAACATCACCATCAAAAACGACAAGGGTCGCCTGTCACAAGCTGAGATCGACAGAATGGTCAACGAAGCAGAGCGTTTCCAGGAGGAGGATGAGAAGCAAAGGCAGAAAATTGCAGCCCGGAATAGCTTAGAGAGTTATGTGTTTGGTGTAAAGCAAGCACTTGATTCCGCAGGAGACAAAATCAGCCAACAAGACAAAGAATCTGCAAGAAATGCTTGTGAGGAGACAATTAGGTGGCTCGATGCAAATTCCCTAGCCGACAAAGAGGAATATGAGGACAAGATGCAGAGCGTATCCAAGATATGCAGTCCCATCATGACGAAGATACACAGTGGAGGAGCAAGTGGTCCACAGGGCTGTGGTCAACAAGCTGGAGGATATGGTAGTGCGCAACACACAGGACCAACTGTCGAAGAAGTAGATTAAAGTGTTAAGTGTACCTAGCTCTAACCAAAAGAGAGATTATATAGACTGCTTTCATTTTCGAAAACATCCATCCTCATTTATTTCTTAATATTTGTGATGTAGAATAAGGAAATAAGCTTAGAATAAAAGAAAATAAGTTGAAAAGAAAAATTCTATTTTGTTTTTATTTTAAATACAACAAGGCGATTGGTGGTGAAGGGAAGTTGGACGCATGTATATTTCGGGAAGTTTTTTTTTCAAAACCTCGTTCAAACTTTCACCGGTGAACTGTAGGTATATTAAATAGGCAGCAGGAATGGTTGAGACATAAAGTCACTTTGCCTTGAATCCTTGCTAGGATTGTGGTGCCACAATATTTATTTGGTTTGAATGATTAGAATTAAGTGTGTTTAATATATCAAAATTGCATGGTTCTGTTCAATTTGGACGCAAAGTCGATTCGCACACACCAGTTCTTCAGAACACACAAATGTGTGCGCAGCTTGATGCGGGGGATAAAATAATTAAAACTTCTTCTTCGTAGGTATACATTGTGTTCGCCTTTAACGTCTTTATTAAAAGTTTTTGGATTTAGAAATGTGGTCACCTGTATCCACGCTAGCGGAACTCGGGCCACTTCTGCATGTGATTAGGCACTTTTCAAATAATATTCCGTGAGGGGTGTTTGAGTTTTTTTCCAAGAAGCACTTGATCGATTCTGTTTTGAAACCAAGAAGCAAAATTATCTACTCAGAAGAGTTTTTTACTTGCTCTATAGGACAAGTATTGGTTTCGTGCAGAAAAAAATCGAAGTTTTAATCAAATATATGACATTACGATGATAGAGAAACCCAAAAAAGTGGTTTTCGCTATACCGTCCGTGCGTCGGTCTGTCTGTGCGTCTGTGCGCTTTTTCACGTCATGCTATACAGCCTAAACGGCTTGACGGATTTTCTTCAAACTTGATATGTATATAGTAGTTTGAAGAAAAACGGTTGTCGAGGATTTTTTTATTTCGTTTTAGCCTGGCTTAAACTGGTACCTTTCAAGTAACAATTTTTTTCATTTTGAATTTGCTTGAAAAACGGCTCTTACGATTTTGATTAAACTAAGAATTTAACAAACATAAGATATTTCTAACAAAACGGCGTTTTTATACCCTATTCCATAGAATGGGTAAATTGTATTTGGTGTGGAGTTTGTAACATAGAGAAATAATACCGTTAGGTATAAAAAAGTATATATAATCTGACTCAGAATCAAAAGCCTAGCCGTGTCCGTCCGTCCGTCCGTCCGTCCGTCCGTCCGTCCGTCCGTCCGTCCGTCCGCATGTATACTCTCTAGAGGTCGCAATTTTTGAGCTAGAAAGCTGAAATTTGGTATATATAATCTTTGGTTCAAGAGTAAGGCTAAGTTCTTGAACCAGTAAAATCCGCCCACAAACACGCCCACAATCGCCATTTTTGTTGAACAACCTCAATTTGGTAAAATTAAATTATGTTTTTGTACAGTTACGATAAAAGCATAACGCTAAAATTTTGCACACGCAAGCTTTAGGTAAACTTTCTTCTAATTAAATAAAAATATTTCAGTTTGGGCGTGGCTGACGCCCATTTTTCATACAAAACCATCGATATAGTTTTTATAAAATAACAAATGTTATATTATAGAGAAAAACATTAAATTTTGTGGGCATTATACTTGCACATAAACATCTTGTGTATGAAATCAATAAATGTGATTTTGGACGCGGCTGACGCCCACTTTTCAATAGAAACTATTAAAAAATTGTTTTTGTAAATAAACGGTAGGTATTTATAATGAATCCGCAAGCCAAAATTTTGCGTCTCTTAGTAGAAACTAAATCGTCTGTGTACGAAAAGAATTTTTTGAATTTTGGGCGTGGCTTTCGCCCACTTTTCATAAAAGAAGGAAAAACGTAGCTTTAAAAATTTAAGGTATACTACCAATATTCAATTTAAACCTTTTTCCCTTCCGTTCGTTTTATGAAAAATATATCTCTACATTTTCTGGTGTAAATTTTTTCAATACGCCCACTTTTGAAGGCGTGATTTTGATAAAATACCTTTGTTCAGGTAAGATTGTTTAAAAACTACTCGATTCAGCTGTAGTTTTACACATATGCCTAAATACTGAAAAAAGTGCAGTAAGTGCTTCAAATTTTTAAGACACGCCCACTTTTAAGGGGCGTTTCCGTCAAAAGTCGTATAATGCATTAATTTTTTTAACGTTTTTTAACTTTCGCTCGCAGTTTTGAAGTAAACAGATGAACACTTGGATTTATATTCCTTGGTTACGTAGCAGAGTGTGGTCCAATAATTGTTAAAAACACCCATAATCGCTATTTCTATTCCAAATCTAATTTTTAAAAATTTAAGTTTTGTCTTGTTTTGTTCAAATCGATCTGCAAGAATAAAATTGAATGTCACTGAGCTCATAACAATTGCCTTGGCAATAAAACGTTTTAACTTTGGGCGTGGCGCACTCCTTTTTTTATTGCGCCAGCACTAATTGAACATCACACCGCATAAAATTAATGTTATTGAATTTTTTTCTGTCTGCTAAAGAAGAATTTTGTTTCTGAAACATCGGCTGTTTGCGGGAGGCAGACGCATACACATACAAAAATATGGGGAATAGGGTATCCAACAGTTCGTTGCAAACGTACTGTAGCTCTCGCTTATTTTTTCTTTTTGGCTTAAATGGTCGTAACGAAACGGCTTTTTTCAAATGGCCATAAGTACACAACGGCTTGATTGAATTCACTCAAACTTCGTTTGGCTTAGTTCTTTATAGTGTTCTATAAGATGAAATTGCAATTTTTTCAGTAAAGCATTTCTAAACGGTGGCTCCCATACAATGAGCCATTCAATTTTAGCCAACTTTTTTTGGTTTTTTTAATTCGCTCAAAAATGACTAACGATTTTGATTATACTTTTTTTGGGAAAAAAAATGCTAATAACGGAGATCTGGTCTTAACGTCTTTTTTTCAAATGGCCATAAGTTGTCAACGGTTGTATTGAATTCACTTAAACTTTTTTTTTTAGCAAAGTTCCTTACAGCTTCCTATCAGATGGCATTGCATTTTTTTCAGTTGCTCTTTTTTAAATAGTGGCTCCCATACAAAGAGCCACTAGGTTTTGGCCATTTTTTTAGTTTTTTCTAATTTACTCAAAAAAGGTTCTACCGATTTTTATTAAACTTTGTATGTAATATACATAACTTAAAATGGGTATATATGTGTAGATGTAGGTTTATTATAAGAAAACTATGTACATACCTGTACCTACCCTGCCATAATGTTTCTACCTACTCTTACATCACGCACAAAGCAACATTTTATTGGGTCCCCAACCCAAACCAAAGCAAAACTAGTTATATACATAGGTTCGAAAACCAACGGCAGCATCAACAAAGTCATGCTACTATTAAGTTCTTAAGCAACTCAAGTAAAAAGAAAAAAAAAATTCAATCCGGTATTTAGTTACCCATTTCTTGATTTTCTGTTTAAATAAAAATTTATTTTTGAATTCAAAATTTTGAAAAATGAATTTTTTTTTCCAAACTACCTTTTCTCAAAAATTCAGGTATAGGTACATTTTTAAGTATTAGTTTTTTTTTTATCAATGCTCTATTTAATTTTATATTAAACTAGCTGACCCGGCGAACTCCGTACCGTCTTTTTTTAATAAAGAATTTAAAAAAAAATGAATTTTTTTGTTATACTGTTTATAAACGTCTCAGCTACACACGGGTGTAAAATAGCGGGCTAGCGAAGTTTAACACTTCTAGTAAATTAAAATCAGTTAAATTTTCAAAAATTACATTTTTTAGCGCAAATGATGTATAGCGAAAGTGATTTACATGTCGAAAAGGAAAGTACCGTTTATTTAACACTTTTCGTCGTATGGAGTTTAACGCGTCAAAAACTCAATGCTGCCATTTGTCGGAAAAGCTAAATATTACCCCCTTTGCCATTATGCGTAAATGATTTTTGCATACCTATCAAATTTTAAAAGCAGACTGCTGGCATTTGGGAAGAGATGATTAAAAATTGCATGAATTTCTTCACCTTTGCTAATACAAATTAGTATAACTTTAAATATCATAAGCAAACGATTTCGTGGTCAGGAACACTTGGATTGTTCCCTAGTCACCCACCTTGCTAAAACATTTAATGTGCGTTGCAATCCAGTACAGTCTACCAAATTTATTTTGTATAGGCTAAAACTTTACATTACATTGGCTGACAACTTTTGAGATTTATGCCAAAATGAACTAAAAATGCATTTCTGTCAAATAACTTTACCGAATGTTGACCAAACTACCACATAAACAATTATTGTAGACATCCTCAGAAGATCCTACCATAAGATCTATTTATTAATTTGAAATAATTCACTAAAAATGCATAACGAAATTTTCGGGATTTTCTTATCCTATGTCAATCCTTGGGCGAATGCTAGTCCATCAAGCCCTAAATCGCGAACACACGTACGACACTCTCTTTTATATATGTATATAGATATATAAATCAAAAATAACAAAACCACTTCTGCTCGTTTTAAGTTTTATAAACATCAAAATACTTGTACCTATACCTACAACCATGTTGAAACTGTGGACCGAAAGTTCTGTCTGTCTGTCCGTATGTCTGTCTGTCTGTCCGTATGTCTGTCTGTCTGTCTCTGTATAGTTAACTGCAGCCTAAAACGCTGGACCGATTTGCTTCAAACTTGGTACATAGTATTATTATGACGTCCTACAGAGGGGTTTTTTGGAATTAACATTCTAGCTCTAAAACTAACGGTACCTGCCATACGATTTTTAGTGAAAAATTAATTTTTCTCAAAAACGGCTCACACGATTTTGATAAAACTTTCTGAATAGTGTTTTCTGTGCAAACTTGATTTTGACAAAACTTTCTGAACAGTGTTATGTTTTGGTTGGAATAGCTTTTTCAGGAATAGTCTTATAACTAACTGTACCTCTCATAGGACCGGTTTTTTTAAATCAGATTTTCTCGTAAGCTACTCGGCGGATTTCGATGAAATTTTTGATGTAGAAGCCCTATTATAGACAAAATAATAGAAATAATTTAAAAACCCAAAAGAAAAAATTAAAAAAAAACATTTTTATCTTTTTTTTTAATTTTATTTTTCTGATAAAAACTACAATGTGCTAGAAGTTGGCATACTCAAAAAAAATTTATTATTTATCATTAAACTTATTTTCGAAAAGTAAAAAAAAAAAACGATTTTGAAAAAAAAAATTCTTAAAACTCTAAACAGTAAACGAAATCAGGTAGCTTACTTTTTTTCATATAGGTATATCATTTTTCCCTACTTTGTTTCCAAAATCTCAAACCCCAAGACCACTGTCATATATTAGAGCAAGTTCGTCCGACCCAGTCGTGAACTTTATTCAAAGCTGCATACAAGTTAGCATTAAAAAAATTGTTCACTTCATTTCAACTGCAAAACACTCATTTCTTTTCATAGTGCCAAGCTTTTATTGAAATTAAATATGTTTTAACGATGAGTAGGTACCTAACCTATTCACTAACCTAAGTCTACTCTAAACTAAAGCCTACATTCATAGCCGGAAGAAATCGAATAATCACCAAAATATTATGTATACATAGGTATATGTAAATCATCGAGGGTTTACTATCGCTTCTCTATTAAGAAATTCTGAACACTATGCTACCTCCAATTACTAACTAGAACTACGTGTTGTTAGGTAAGGTACCACCTACATATAAATGCCTTTCATCAATTTTGCTTGGGAACTCGGATTGCTTATAATGTAACGCTTTCTGACAATTTAAGGGTTTTTATAGCAAGAGCAGAACACCGGCCGATAACAATTATTACGTTTATTGTATGTATGTACCTATGTACATTTGTATGTTTCTTTAAAATTGATTGGTCTATCAAAATTATGTGAGGAAAAATTCTTCGTTCCTCATAGGTACTGGTACATATCTTTTAAGTATGTACAATGTTTGAAACAAAAAAATTGCGAAGGGTTCTTCTGGGGTGGCCATTGAAATTTGGCGGTTAAATTTGTGAAACTTCTAGAACACATTCGTCCTTGTTTTATTTTCCTCCCTTGTTAAATACAACCAACCGAATAATAAGAGACATTGAACCTTACTCTTATTTTCCCAACAAACAAAAACGCAAAAGAAAATACCCTCTCCTAAATAAATAAAGTATGAAACTGTTCTCTTAAAACCAAACCCCATATTTGATTAAAAACAAGAGAAAACACACTTTATTTATAAGATTATTTCCTGCAGGGGAATGTAGGGGAAATTTCCTCTTTTCATAAATCAAACATCCCTCTTAAATTTATGTATATAACATGAGACAAAATTTTCTCTTTTAAATTTCTATAACATTCCACAAAAATCTCGATGAAGTTTCGAGAACATTCGCTGTTGGTTGAAAATCATATAAATAGTCGACGTTGTGCTCTTCGGAATCATTATTGAAAAATATTTCAAAGAGTGAAAATCTGCAAAGCAAACAGTATTTCTGAAACCCAAATAAAACGTTACTAAAATATTACAGTAAAAAGTAAATTTGAAACAAAGTATTTTAAAGTGAACAGTAAAACAAAAATAAAAGTTGTATTCAAAAATATAAAAAGAAGCAGTTGTAGGAAAAATTTATTTATTATTGCAACGTGAACACAGAGTAAATATTCTAACAAAATGCCAGCAATCGGAATTGATTTGGGAACAACCTACTCTTGCGTTGGTGTCTTCCAACATGGAAAGGTGGAGATCATTGCCAACGACCAGGGCAACCGCACAACACCCAGCTATGTGGCATTCACTGACTCGGAACGACTCATCGGTGATGCCGCTAAGAACCAGGTTGCCATGAATCCCAAGAACACAGTGTTTGATGCCAAGAGGTTGATTGGACGAAAGTACGATGATCCAAAAATCCGAGAGGACATGAAACACTGGCCATTCAAAGTAGTAAGCGACGGTGGCAAACCTAAAATTGGAGTCGAATTCAAAGGAGAACAGAAAAGGTTTGCTCCAGAGGAAATAAGCTCCATGGTCCTGACAAAGATGAAGGAGACAGCAGAAGCCTACTTGGGTGAAACAGTCAGAGATGCAGTTATCACAGTTCCAGCATACTTCAATGACTCACAGCGCCAAGCTACTAAAGACGCTGGAGCAATAGCTGGACTCAATGTTCTGAGGATCATAAACGAACCAACAGCAGCAGCATTAGCGTATGGATTGGACAAGAATCTATCTGGAGAACGCAACGTCCTCATATTCGATTTGGGAGGTGGTACTTTCGATGTTTCCATATTAACAATCGATGAAGGCTCACTCTTCGAAGTGAGGGCAACGGCAGGAGATACACATTTGGGTGGCGAGGACTTCGACAACCGTTTAGTCACACATCTAGCGGAAGAATTCAAACGCAAATACAAGAAGGACCTTCGTTCAAATCCACGAGCGCTTCGCCGTTTGAGAACTGCAGCCGAAAGAGCCAAACGCACACTGTCATCTAGCACAGAAGCCACTATTGAAATCGATGCCTTGTTCGAGGGAATAGACTACTACACCAGAGTGACTCGTGCTCGTTTCGAGGAACTATGCGCTGACCTCTTCCGTGCAACTCTGGAGCCAGTGGAGAAAGCATTGAATGACGCTAAAATGGACAAGAAGCAAATCCACGATATTGTGCTTGTAGGAGGCTCAACTAGAATTCCTAAAGTACAGAATCTCTTGCAGTCGTTCTTCTGTGGCAAATCATTGAATCTGTCTATTAACCCAGATGAAGCAGTTGCCTATGGAGCAGCCGTCCAAGCAGCTATCCTGAGTGGCGACAAGAGCAGCCAAATTCAAGATGTTCTTCTCGTTGACATAGCCCCATTATCCCTAGGTATCGAAACAGCTGGAGGAGTGATGGCGAAGATTATTGAACGCAATTGCAGAATACCATGCAAGCAAACTCAAACATTCTCAACCTATGCTGACAATCAGCCTGGAGTGGAAATCAAAGTCTTTGAGGGTGAACGTGTTATGACAAAAGACAACAACCTGCTAGGTACGTTTGACTTGTCTGGTATTCCACCAGCTCCCAGAGGCACGCCCCAGATTGAAGTAACCTTCGACATGGACGCCAACGGTATTCTCAATGTAGCTGCCAAAGAGACAGGTACTGGCAACACAAAGAACATCACCATCAAAAACGACAAGGGTCGCCTGTCACAAGCTGAGATCGACAGAATGGTCAACGAAGCAGAGCGTTTCCAGGAGGAGGATGAGAAGCAAAGGCAGAAAATTGCAGCCCGGAATAGCTTAGAGAGTTATGTGTTTGGTGTAAAGCAAGCACTTGATTCCGCAGGAGACAAAATCAGCCAACAAGACAAAGAATCTGCAAGAAATGCTTGTGAGGAGACAATTAGGTGGCTCGATGCAAATTCCCTAGCCGACAAAGAGGAATATGAGGACAAGATGCAGAGCGTATCCAAGATATGCAGTCCCATCATGACGAAGATACACAGTGGAGGAGCAAGTGGTCCACAGGGCTGTGGTCAACAAGCTGGAGGATATGGTAGTGCGCAACACACAGGACCAACTGTCGAAGAAGTAGATTAAAGTGTTAAGGGTGGGTCTACCTCAGAACAGAACTTAAACGCCATGTAAATTGTGTTCTATGTGGTAGTGCGATATTCTTTTCTCTTCGTTATATTGTTTTTGGTATACTCATTTACTCTTGTTCTCTTTTCAAAATAATTTTGTGATCTTCCGCAGTCGCAGTGAACAATAATTATTATTCTCAAAGCGGTGCGGTGCGGTGGTGGCGCGCACCGCCGGCTGCAGCCACAGTAGTAGAGGAGGTACAGGCAGTGGAAAGGAAAGCAGAGGGAAAAGATTATTGGCATTGGGCGTTTTAGTAGGGGATACTTTTTGTGTGTGTCTTTCTGTGGGTTTCGTTGTTGTCCTTTCGCTTTGATTTAGTAATGCGATATGCGATGACAAGTTTTATTCTCTCTGTATGGAAGGGTGAAGGGATTTTTTTTTCAATTTTTTTTCAAAACACAGTAGCTAATAGCTAAATGTGGGTAATTTTTTTCTATTTTCGTTTTGTTGTTGTTTTTTTTTTTTTCATATTTTACTTGCTGTTGCTGCCATAACAGTGACAAAAAAAATGTGAACTCGTTTGGGACTCGATCGAAATCTTGATGAAGGTCAGGACTCAGGAGTCAGGACACATAAAATGAACATGCATAGGTAGATAGGTAAACGTTACATTATATTTAATGTAGGTATATGTAGGTAGGTATGTACATTGATATCGTTGTTTTTTTTTTTTTTAAGTTGCATGTAACAAAAGTGTGAGGTAGGTCAATATAACTATTTGACCTGTTTTAAAATTGCTTATGGGTTTATTGCAAAGGGAAAAGAATAATTTGAGTACCTAGCTATATATCTATTATTATTGAAACATTGTTACTTTTTACTTGCGATTATAGGTACTATAAGGCAAGTTATGCATTCGTCGAAAAACAAAGTTTTGAGATAACAATCAAACATGACATTACGATGATAGAGAAGACGAAAAAAGATGGTCTAAAAATTCTGTCCGTCTGTATGTCTGTCTGTCTGTCTGTCTGTCTGTCTGTCTGTCTGTATGTATAGAGACCTACAGCCCAAACGGGTGGGCCGAATAGCTTCAAACTTGGTATACACACTTTTTTAGGTATTGTACAGAGGGGAAATTGAAATTTTTTTTTTAGCTCAAAAATTAACGGTACCTGCCATACAACCGTTACGTTAAAGCTTATTTTTCTCAAAAACAGCTCTAACGATTTCTATTTAAAAAAATCAGTGTTGCTTTTTAGGTACGACCAATCATATGGCTGAAAAAAAAGTTTTAAAAAATGGCTAAGAACGGTACTTTCCATAGGACCGTTTTTTTTGCTTTCGACTAACTCGAAAACGACTCAACCGATTCTTTCGAAATCTTACACACATAAAGGTGTAGGTATCTCAATTTGTATTGCATACCAATATTTTTGAAAAATATTTTTTTGTATTTTTAAAAGCATTTTAAAAAAAAATTAAAAAAATTAATATTTTGAAAACTGCTTATTAAATTTTTTTCTAAAAATTTTAAATAAATGTATTTGTTGAATACCTATAAACTGGCGTTTTTTAATTTTTTGCAAATATTCATACAATCTGCAATAGAATGCTTATTCCAAAAACCCTTCTGTAGGACAATAATAATACTATGTACCAAATTTGAAGCGAATCGGTCTAGCCGTTTAGGCTGTAGGTGCCGATACAGACATTATTTTAAAAATAATTTTAAAACTAGTTTTTTTCAAAATTTTACGTCATTAAGTATTATTTTTGTTCTCAGAATTCAATGCTCCCATTAATTTTAAATCCAACACTGAAAACCGTATGGCTCTATGACTTTTTGTTGCCAAGCTATTCAAAAATAACCGAACCTACTTCTTCTACATACGATAAGAAAACACACAATGTGTATTGATATCTATGTATATGTATGTACCACCGCAACGACCAATGCTTCTCCGACCTTAGTACATATCTATTTATCGATATGACAAAGGACCTCTCCTCGCACACGATATTTAGAAAATCACTCGAATACCTATTTATGCGGACGACAATATTTTTTTATAACCACAAATTAAAAATCATCTATCGATTTGTCACCAAAATTGTCCGAATCATTCAAAAATGCATGGAACAATGATCTTATAGGAACAGGTACAGCTGATTTTTGTGTTGGTATTCAAATTTCAAAGAAAAGGAAAAACCAAAATCAAACCAACAAAAAATCAAATAAGAAAAAATGAGAAATACTCTCTTACAAAGAGGTTGCAATAAAAGAGAATCTATGTTAACGCCATTAATTGTGGTGACAATTTCGTGAACTACATTTTCATAAGTGTGAAATTTTTGTTCAAAAAAGGTAAAAAAGATACTTTTTTAAAATAAGATAGTAAAGTGACTTCAAATGATATAATTTTTCTTTAAATTGATACAAAAAGAAAAAATTCCAAAAAAAAATAGAAAAATAATAACAAAACGATAAAAGTTTTCCCTACTTACAAAAACGAGTGAGTATGTTAACATATTAAATTGCTATTTTAAGCACATACAAAAAAAAAAAAAATTAAATGTTTCTATAGCTTGCTTCCAAATTAAACAAATATTATTATAATTTTTTTTTTTTACCTAAATTGAAATAAATAAGCGGTTTACAAAGCGTCCCATATGAAAAATATGCTATTTTTTGTTTTGGGTCTTCCTAGACCGGTAAATTAAAAAAAAGTAAATATTTATCGATGTTCATGATAACATCTAGTTTCAATGATATTAAAAAAAATTATCTTGGTCGATTTGGTTGAACATTTTACAAACTGCGCTTGTCTAAAGAAAAAAAAGACCCCTTGGTTGACCTCAATTTTATTATATATATATAAAAAAAAAAAAACTTTGGTTTCTATAACAAATAGAACTTATTTATTCTGATTAAGAAACTGAAGCAAAAGAAAATAAAAAGTTACTTAACAGAGGAAAATTAAGAGGACATAATAATTTGTGTCTAAATTTTACGAAAAATTTAAAGTTTTTATCTTTTGAAAGTATAAATATCATGATAAATAATTATTTGATGATAAGCATATCTGCTCACATTTGTTGACTAATTAATACATTTTATTTCATTAAAATATCTTTTCAAATGTAGGAGATATATTAAGTTTTATGCACGCACTACCCTACATTTACATGGGAGACCCACCCTTAAGTGTACCTAGCTCTAACCAAAAGAGAGATTATATAGACTGCTTTCATTTTCGAAAACATCCATCCTCATTTATTTCTTAATATTTGTGATGTAGAATAAGGAAATAAGCTTAGAATAAAAGAAAATAAGTTGAAAAGAAAAATTCTATTTTGTTTTTATTTTAAATACAACAAGGCGATTGGTGGTGAAGGGAAGTTGGACGCATGTATATTTCGGGAAGTTTTTTTTTCAAAACCTCGTTCAAACTTTCACCGGTGAACTGTAGGTATATTAAATAGGCAGCAGGAATGGTTGAGACATAAAGTCACTTTGCCTTGAATCCTTGCTAGGATTGTGGTGCCACAATATTTATTTGGTTTGAATGATTAGAATTAAGTGTGTTTAATATATCAAAATTGCATGGTTCTGTTCAATTTGGACGCAAAGTCGATTCGCACACACCAGTTCTTCAGAACACACAAATGTGTGCGCAGCTTGATGCGGGGGATAAAATAATTAAAACTTCTTCTTCGTAGGTATACATTGTGTTCGCCTTTAACGTCTTTATTAAAAGTTTTTGGATTTAGAAATGTGGTCACCTGTATCCACGCTAGCGGAACTCGGGCCACTTCTGCATGTGATTAGGCACTTTTCAAATAATATTCCGTGAGGGGTGTTTGAGTTTTTTTCCAAGAAGCACTTGATCGATTCTGTTTTGAAACCAAGAAGCAAAATTATCTACTCAGAAGAGTTTTTTACTTGCTCTATAGGACAAGTATTGGTTTCGTGCAGAAAAAAATCGAAGTTTTAATCAAATATATGACATTACGATGATAGAGAAACCCAAAAAAGTGGTTTTCGCTATACCGTCCGTGCGTCGGTCTGTCTGTGCGTCTGTGCGCTTTTTCACGTCATGCTATACAGCCTAAACGGCTTGACGGATTTTCTTCAAACTTGATATGTATATAGTAGTTTGAAGAAAAACGGTTGTCGAGGATTTTTTTATTTCGTTTTAGCCTGGCTTAAACTGGTACCTTTCAAGTAACAATTTTTTTCATTTTGAATTTGCTTGAAAAACGGCTCTTACGATTTTGATTAAACTAAGAATTTAACAAACATAAGATATTTCTAACAAAACGGCGTTTTTATACCCTATTCCATAGAATGGGTAAATTGTATTTGGTGTGGAGTTTGTAACATAGAGAAATAATACCGTTAGGTATAAAAAAGTATATATAATCTGACTCAGAATCAAAAGCCTAGCCGTGTCCGTCCGTCCGTCCGTCCGTCCGTCCGTCCGTCCGTCCGTCCGTCCGTCCGTCCGTCCGCATGTATACTCTCTAGAGGTCGCAATTTTTGAGCTAGAAAGCTGAAATTTGGTATATATAATCTTTGGTTCAAGAGTAAGGCTAAGTTCTTGAACCAGTAAAATCCGCCCACAAACACGCCCACAATCGCCATTTTTGTTGAACAACCTCAATTTGGTAAAATTAAATTATGTTTTTGTACAGTTACGATAAAAGCATAACGCTAAAATTTTGCACACGCAAGCTTTAGGTAAACTTTCTTCTAATTAAATAAAAATATTTCAGTTTGGGCGTGGCTGACGCCCATTTTTCATACAAAACCATCGATATAGTTTTTATAAAATAACAAATGTTATATTATAGAGAAAAACATTAAATTTTGTGGGCATTATACTTGCACATAAACATCTTGTGTATGAAATCAATAAATGTGATTTTGGACGCGGCTGACGCCCACTTTTCAATAGAAACTATTAAAAAATTGTTTTTGTAAATAAACGGTAGGTATTTATAATGAATCCGCAAGCCAAAATTTTGCGTCTCTTAGTAGAAACTAAATCGTCTGTGTACGAAAAGAATTTTTTGAATTTTGGGCGTGGCTTTCGCCCACTTTTCATAAAAGAAGGAAAAACGTAGCTTTAAAAATTTAAGGTATACTACCAATATTCAATTTAAACCTTTTTCCCTTCCGTTCGTTTTATGAAAAATATATCTCTACATTTTCTGGTGTAAATTTTTTCAATACGCCCACTTTTGAAGGCGTGATTTTGATAAAATACCTTTGTTCAGGTAAGATTGTTTAAAAACTACTCGATTCAGCTGTAGTTTTACACATATGCCTAAATACTGAAAAAAGTGCAGTAAGTGCTTCAAATTTTTAAGACACGCCCACTTTTAAGGGGCGTTTCCGTCAAAAGTCGTATAATGCATTAATTTTTTTAACGTTTTTTAACTTTCGCTCGCAGTTTTGAAGTAAACAGATGAACACTTGGATTTATATTCCTTGGTTACGTAGCAGAGTGTGGTCCAAGAATTGTTGAAAACACCCATAATCGCTATTTCCATTCCAAATCAAATTTTTAAAAATTTAAGTTTTGTCTTGTTTTGTTCAAATCGATCTGCAAGAATAAAATTAAATGTCACTGAGCTCATAACAATTGCCTTGGCAATAAAACGTTTTAACTTTGGGCGTGGCACACTCCTTTTTTTATTGCGCCAGCACTAATTGAACATCACACCGCATAAAATTAATGTTATTGAATTTTTTTCTGTCTGCTAAAGAAGAATTTTGTTTCTGAAACATCGGCTGTTTGCGGGAGGCAGACGCATACACATACAAAAATATGGGGAATAGGGTATCCAACAGTTCGTTGCAAACGTACTGTAGCTCTCGCTTATTTTTTGTTTTTGGCTTAAATGGTCGTAACGAAACGGCTTTTTTTCAAATGGCCATAAGTACACAACGGCTTGATTGAATTCACTCAAACTTCGTTTGGCTTAGTTCTTTATAGTGTTCTATAAGATGAAATTGCAATTTTTTCAGTAAAGCATTTCTAAACGGTGGCTCCCATACAATGAGCCATTCAATTTTAGCCAACTTTTTTTGGTTTTTTTAATTCGCTCAAAAATGACTAACGATTTTGATTATACTTTTTTTGGGAAAAAAAATGCTAATAACGGAGATCTGGTCTTAACGTCTTTTTTTCAAATGGCCATAAGTTGTCAACGGTTGTATTGAATTCACTTAAACTTTTTTTTTTAGCAAAGTTCCTTACAGCTTCCTATCAGATGGCATTGCATTTTTTTCAGTTGCTCTTTTTTAAATAGTGGCTCCCATACAAAGAGCCACTAGGTTTTGGCCATTTTTTTAGTTTTTTCTAATTTACTCAAAAAAGGTTCTACCGATTTTTATTAAACTTTGTATGTAATATACATAACTTAAAATGGGTATATATGTGTAGATGTAGGTTTATTATAAGAAAACTATGTACATACCTGTACCTACCCTGCCATAATGTTTCTACCTACTCTTACATCACGCACAAAGCAACATTTTATTGGGTCCCCAACCCAAACCAAAGCAAAACTAGTTATATACATAGGTTCGAAAACCAACGGCAGCATCAACAAAGTCATGCTACTATTAAGTTCTTAAGCAACTCAAGTAAAAAGAAAAAAAAAATTCAATCCGGTATTTAGTTACCCATTTCTTGATTTTCTGTTTAAATAAAAATTTATTTTTGAATTCAAAATTTTGAAAAATGAATTTTTTTTTCCAAACTACCTTTTCTCAAAAATTCAGGTATAGGTACATTTTTAAGTATTAGTTTTTTTTTTATCAATGCTCTATTTAATTTTATATTAAACTAGCTGACCCGGCGAACTCCGTACCGTCTTTTTTTAATAAAGAATTTAAAAAAAAATGAATTTTTTTGTTATACTGTTTATAAACGTCTCAGCTACACACGGGTGTAAAATAGCGGGCTAGCGAAGTTTAACACTTCTAGTAAATTAAAATCAGTTAAATTTTCAAAAATTACATTTTTTAGCGCAAATGATGTATAGCGAAAGTGATTTACATGTCGAAAAGGAAAGTACCGTTTATTTAACACTTTTCGTCGTATGGAGTTTAACGCGTCAAAAACTCAATGCTGCCATTTGTCGGAAAAGCTAAATATTACCCCCTTTGCCATTATGCGTAAATGATTTTTGCATACCTATCAAATTTTAAAAGCAGACTGCTGGCATTTGGGAAGAGATGATTAAAAATTGCATGAATTTCTTCACCTTTGCTAATACAAATTAGTATAACTTTAAATATCATAAGCAAACGATTTCGTGGTCAGGAACACTTGGATTGTTCCCTAGTCACCCACCTTGCTAAAACATTTAATGTGCGTTGCAATCCAGTACAGTCTACCAAATTTATTTTGTATAGGCTAAAACTTTACATTACATTGGCTGACAACTTTTGAGATTTATGCCAAAATGAACTAAAAATGCATTTCTGTCAAATAACTTTACCGAATGTTGACCAAACTACCACATAAACAATTATTGTAGACATCCTCAGAAGATCCTACCATAAGATCTATTTATTAATTTGAAATAATTCACTAAAAATGCATAACGAAATTTTCGGGATTTTCTTATCCTATGTCAATCCTTGGGCGAATGCTAGTCCATCAAGCCCTAAATCGCGAACACACGTACGACACTCTCTTTTATATATGTATATAGATATATAAATCAAAAATAACAAAACCACTTCTGCTCGTTTTAAGTTTTATAAACATCAAAATACTTGTACCTATACCTACAACCATGTTGAAACTGTGGACCGAAAGTTCTGTCTGTCTGTCCGTATGTCTGTCTGTCTGTCCGTATGTCTGTCTGTCTGTCTCTGTATAGTTAACTGCAGCCTAAAACGCTGGACCGATTTGCTTCAAACTTGGTACATAGTATTATTATGACGTCCTACAGAGGGGTTTTTTGGAATTAACATTCTAGCTCTAAAACTAACGGTACCTGCCATACGATTTTTAGTGAAAAATTAATTTTTCTCAAAAACGGCTCACACGATTTTGATAAAACTTTCTGAATAGTGTTTTCTGTGCAAACTTGATTTTGACAAAACTTTCTGAACAGTGTTATGTTTTGGTTGGAATAGCTTTTTCAGGAATAGTCTTATAACTAACTGTACCTCTCATAGGACCGGTTTTTTTAAATCAGATTTTCTCGTAAGCTACTCGGCGGATTTCGATGAAATTTTTGATGTAGAAGCCCTATTATAGACAAAATAATAGAAATAATTTAAAAACCCAAAAGAAAAAATTAAAAAAAAACATTTTTATCTTTTTGAAGTGAAACTTCTTTAGAATCGTTGTGATTTCAAACCGGATGCAACGAAAAAACGACATGTAAGAGACACAAATACAAAAATGTGTAGGATGAAGCCAGGAAAGAATGAGACAGAAATATACATACTATTTTTCTGACGGAAGTAACGCTCAGTATTCCAATATGGCGGCACCGATGACTCGCATTAGCTCAACGTGTGCACGAACGAGTGAGAATATAAATACTATAATCTTACTCATTCATGCGCGTGCTCCATGGCATTTGGTTGTTTTGATCAATGTAGGGATGGGCATAGTAAAAAATATATCGATATTTATCGTATCGATATTCTTTAACAGTATCGATAATTATCGGGTGAAAAAATCAATATATCGATATATCGTCAGTTTCCTCATGATTATTCATACATATTACGAAAGCATTCAAAATTCGTAAAAAAGAATAGACATGAAGAAAACAGTATGTTTTTTTAAAATGTTGTTTTGGCTAAAAATACAAATAACGGACATCTCTGTTTATAAACGACTGAATTTAATAAATAAAAATGCGGAACATAAACACAAGAGTTTGAACTTCTTTGCTCGGAAACTGTGTTATGTTTCATCGTATGCATTTTATTTTAAGTTGCATGAATGAATTAAATTGGGGAAAAGCGCACTGCGACCTTAAAGATCTATTGTGAAAGAGAACGAATGAAAAAAAATTATGACACAGTATTTTATATTCTAGCTCTCATTTTCTCCTATCATACGTTTTGCCTCTCACTCAGGTCTACTAAGCATTATGTTAAACAAAAGCGAGTGAGCAGGCGCGTTGGTACGATTAAGTTAGTATGTTAGTTAATATAGGTACGTGATTTGAATGCTGTCTAACAAGAAAAGCTTTACAAAAGGTTTCAATAAACTTAATTCAAGAAGAATGTAAAATTCAAATTCAAACAAATACATTACAAAAGTATTTATAAAAAATTGGCATTCAAAAAATTATTTAAATTTTAAAAAAGTATCCTGAATTTTTGAAAATAGTCAGTTTTCGAATATTTTGTTGACTTGTTTTAAATAGTGGCGTCCTGGAGTTCATACTTTAAAAGGGAGTCAAAAGGACGCAAAGTATGTCGGTACGCCTGTATGCTTGAATATGTGTTGAAACTTTTGTATTTTGTACAGATACGTGTTGAAAGCATTTAGTCATACATAACATAAGGTTTGAAAGTAATCCGAAAACTGGTGCTGGGTGGCTGAGTATTTCATCTCATTCTCTCGTAAATTAGGTATACCAACTTCTTTGAAGTTTCACTTCAACCGAGTGTGAATTACGCACACACATTTTTTTGTTTTTTAATTTTATTTTTCTGATAAAAACTACAATGTGCTAGAAGTTGGCATACTCAAAAAAAATTTATTATTTATCATTAAACTTATTTTCGAAAAGTAAAAAAAAAAAACGATTTTGAAAAAAAAAATTCTTAAAACTCTAAACAGTAAACGAAATCAGGTAGCTTACTTTTTTTCATATAGGTATATCATTTTTCCCTACTTTGTTTCCAAAATCTCAAACCCCAAGACCACTGTCATATATTAGAGCAAGTTCGTCCGACCCAGTCGTGAACTTTATTCAAAGCTGCATACAAGTTAGCATTAAAAAAATTGTTCACTTCATTTCAACTGCAAAACACTCATTTCTTTTCATAGTGCCAAGCTTTTATTGAAATTAAATATGTTTTAACGATGAGTAGGTACCTAACCTATTCACTAACCTAAGTCTACTCTAAACTAAAGCCTACATTCATAGCCGGAAGAAATCGAATAATCACCAAAATATTATGTATACATAGGTATATGTAAATCATCGAGGGTTTACTATCGCTTCTCTATTAAGAAATTCTGAACACTATGCTACCTCCAATTACTAACTAGAACTACGTGTTGTTAGGTAAGGTACCACCTACATATAAATGCCTTTCATCAATTTTGCTTGGGAACTCGGATTGCTTATAATGTAACGCTTTCTGACAATTTAAGGGTTTTTATAGCAAGAGCAGAACACCGGCCGATAACAATTATTACGTTTATTGTATGTATGTATCTATGTACATTTGTATGTTTCTTTAAAATTGATTGGTCTATCAAAATTATGTGAGGAAAAATTCTTCGTTCCTCATAGGTACTGGTACATATCTTTTTAGAAAAATATGTTAACACTCATATCATAATTTTCATATAATGTAAGTATGTACAATGTTTGAAACAAAAAAATTCCGAAGGGTTCTTCTGGGGTGGCCATTGAAATTTGGCGGTTAAATTTGTGAAACTTCTAGAACACATTCGTCCTTGTTTTATTTTCCTCCCTTGTTAAATACAACCAACCGAATAATAAGAGACATTGAACCTTACTCTTATTTTCCCAACAAACAAAAACGCAAAAGAAAATACCCTCTCCTAAATAAATAAAGTATGAAACTGTTCTCTTAAAACCAAACCCCATATTTGATTAAAAACAAGAGAAAACACACTTTATTTATAAGATTATTTCCTGCAGGGGAATGTAGGGGAAATTTCCTCTTTTCATAAATCAAACATCCCTCTTAAATTTATGTATATAACATGAGACAAAATTTTCTCTTTTAAATTTCTATAACATTCCACAAAAATCTCGATGAAGTTTCGAGAACATTCGCTGTTGGTTGAAAATCATATAAATAGTCGACGTTGTGCTCTTCGGAATCATTATTGAAAAATATTTCAAAGAGTGAAAATCTGCAAAGCAAACAGTATTTCTGAAACTCAAACAAAACGTTACTAAAATATTAAAGCAAAAAGTAAATTTGAAACAAAGTATTTTAAAGTGAACAGTAAAACAAAAATAAAAGTTGTATTCAAAAATATAAAAAGAAGCAGTTGTAGGAAAAATTTATTTATTATTGCAACGTGAACACAGAGTAAATATTCTAACAAAATGCCAGCAATCGGAATTGATTTGGGAACAACCTACTCTTGCGTTGGTGTCTTCCAACATGGAAAGGTGGAGATCATTGCCAACGACCAGGGCAACCGCACAACACCCAGCTATGTGGCATTCACTGACTCGGAACGACTCATCGGTGATGCCGCTAAGAACCAGGTTGCCATGAATCCCAAGAACACAGTGTTTGATGCCAAGAGGTTGATTGGACGAAAGTACGATGATCCAAAAATCCGAGAGGACATGAAACACTGGCCATTCAAAGTAGTAAGCGACGGTGGCAAACCTAAAATTGGAGTCGAATTCAAAGGAGAACAGAAAAGATTTGCTCCAGAGGAAATAAGCTCCATGGTCCTGACAAAGATGAAGGAGACAGCAGAAGCCTACTTGGGTGAAACAGTCAGAGATGCAGTTATCACAGTTCCCGCATACTTCAACGACTCACAGCGCCAAGCTACTAAAGACGCTGGAGCAATAGCTGGACTCAATGTTCTGAGGATCATAAACGAACCAACAGCAGCAGCATTGGCGTATGGATTGGACAAGAATCTATCTGGAGAACGCAACGTCCTCATATTCGATTTGGGAGGTGGTACTTTCGATGTTTCCATATTAACAATTGATGAAGGCTCGCTCTTCGAAGTGAGGGCAACGGCAGGAGACACACATTTGGGTGGCGAGGACTTCGACAACCGTTTAGTCACTCATCTAGCGGAAGAATTCAAACGCAAATACAAGAAGGACCTTCGTTCAAATCCAAGAGCTCTTCGCCGTTTGAGAACTGCAGCCGAAAGAGCCAAACGCACACTGTCATCTAGCACAGAAGCCACTATTGAAATCGATGCCTTGTTCGAGGGAATAGACTACTACACCAGAGTGACTCGTGCTCGTTTCGAGGAACTATGCGCTGACCTCTTCCGTGCAACTCTGGAGCCAGTGGAGAAAGCATTGAATGACGCTAAAATGGACAAGAAGCAAATCCACGATATTGTGCTTGTAGGAGGCTCAACTAGAATTCCTAAAGTACAGAATCTCTTGCAGTCGTTCTTCTGTGGCAAATCATTGAATCTGTCTATTAACCCAGATGAAGCAGTTGCCTATGGAGCAGCCGTCCAAGCAGCTATCCTGAGTGGCGACAAGAGCAGCCAAATTCAAGATGTTCTTCTCGTTGACGTAGCCCCATTATCCCTAGGTATCGAAACAGCTGGAGGAGTGATGGCGAAGATTATTGAACGCAATTGCAGAATACCATGCAAGCAAACTCAAACATTCTCAACCTATGCTGACAATCAGCCTGGAGTGGAAATCAAAGTCTTTGAGGGTGAACGTGTTATGACAAAAGACAACAACCTGCTAGGTACGTTTGACTTGTCTGGTATTCCACCAGCTCCCAGAGGCACGCCCCAGATTGAAGTAACCTTCGACATGGACGCCAACGGTATTCTCAATGTAGCTGCCAAAGAGACAGGTACTGGCAACACAAAGAACATCACCATCAAAAACGACAAGGGTCGCCTGTCACAAGCTGAGATCGACAGAATGGTCAACGAAGCAGAGCGTTTCCAGGAGGAGGATGAGAAGCAAAGGCAGAAAATTGCAGCCCGGAATAGCTTAGAGAGTTATGTGTTTGGTGTAAAGCAAGCACTTGATTCCGCAGGAGACAAAATCAGCCAACAAGACAAAGAATCTGCAAGAAATGCTTGTGAGGAGACAATTAGGTGGCTCGATGCAAATTCCCTAGCCGACAAAGAGGAATATGAGGACAAGATGCAGAGCGTATCCAAGATATGCAGTCCCATCATGACGAAGATACACAGTGGAGGAGCAAGTGGTCCACAGGGATGTGGTCAACAAGCTGGAGGATATGGTAGTGCGCAACACACAGGACCAACTGTCGAAGAAGTAGATTAAAGTGTTAAGTGTACCTAGCTCTAACCAAAAGAGAGATTATATAGACTGCTTTCATTTTCGAAAACATCCATCCTCATTTATTTCTTAATATTTGTGATGTAGAATAAGGAAATAAGCTTAGAATAAAAGAAAATAAGTTAAAAAGAAAAATTCTATTTTGTTTTTAATTTTAAACCAGCAATGCGATTGGTGGTGATAATTTTTACCTAATTACAGAAGGAAGTAGGGCGCATTGATAAAACGTAATGTTTTTATTTGGGAAGAGATTGTGTCCTTTCCCAACAAAATGGGGCCAACATAAACACAATAGTGAACTTCTTTCCTAAGTTAAGTTTATTCGATTTCCTTTTGATGGACGTTTGCTTCGGAGTTTCTATCCTTTCTTTCAAACTTTTTGTCTTGGGTGCTTCATTACCTCTGAGGACTGTGGATCGGCGGTTGATTTCTCATCGATAGAGAAGAACATCCTGTTTAGTAGGGCTGTGCCATATTGGGGTCACAAGAACAGGGTTATCCATCTGCTAATTGACCGAATTATGTTAAAGTTTAGGTAGAACACGTAGACGGTGGGTTGGACACCAAGAACATGACAATCAAAGAGCACGGTTCAACTATATGTCATTCATTGCAATTGAATGGAGAAGTAACTGGCTAAAGGATCAACGCAAATAAGTTCAAAATAATTCCCGTAGGCCAAAGCACACAACAAGTATTCTAAGAAAGAGACCATTTTTATTATCAGTCAGACAATTGTGGATGAAGTGTTTGGTTGCTAACCTAGAGTTGTGGGATTGAGCCCCGGTCTAGGTCTAGGCAGCGATTTTCTATATTCCCCCAGTTTCAACTTTTTTCGTCAGATAAATAGTTCCTAAATCTCAAACAATCCCTTGTATCACTAAAAGTTGATTCCTACTTTTCATTCCTTCAAGCCATTTATATTGCCGAAAAATTTGCATTCAAAAAGACCTTAGGTTAGTTTAAAGTTAATATTATTAAAAATTTGATCGAGAAACGATGCAACGGGAATGTTGTTGGATAGGTCATACACTAAGGAATCCTCATGACAACATAGCAAAACCATTCTTTGAATGGAATCCTCAGGATAATAAACGTGTTTTAAGACCATCGTTTGAAAAGAAGCTCAAACTTGGGGTATTCAATCAGGCCCGCAATTTAGTGTTTTATGGTAAAGAAAAATTTAAAGCTCTGCTGAAAACTATTTCCAGTTCTGAGTTGTTTTGTGTAGTTTCTTTCACCCTCTTCACCTTCTTTTCAAAACTTGTCTTGATGAGTGGATCCAAGTACATTTCTAAAAAAAACTTCAAGAACTCAACGGCATCATCAGTTCCCACGCTCATCGTCGACGATAAACCAATCGTACAGTAGCAAGAGCTCTTCAAGATCTTGACACAAATCTGCTGGCGTGGACGGTATACCCCCTATACTTCTGAAGAGGTTGTCTTCATCGCTGGCAAAGCCACTGCGTAAGCTTATCCATCACTCCTATCATTCAGGAATCTTTCCTAGTAAATGGAAAACAGCATTTGTCCAGCCCGTCCCTAAAAAAGGTAACTCCTCCTTACCTTCCTCCTACTGACCAATGGCATTTACGTCCCTTGTTTCCAAGGTCATGGAAACACTGATAAATCGTCAGCTCAAGAAATATCTCGAAGATCGAAAGCTTTTAAATAACCACCAGTACGGCTTCACTGGTGATCTGATGGCATATCTCACCGAACAGTGGAACAAATCTGTGCATCGCTTTGGCGAAAGCAAGATTATTGCGCTTGATATTTCAAAAGCATTTGATAGTTTGGCATGAAGCTCTTTTATCGAAACTGCGTGCATTTGGTATCGATGATACTCTTATTCGTTGGATTAGAAGCTATCTTCTGGACCGTTCAATACAAGTTGTATTAGATCTCCACAAAATAAATGCTGGTGTGCCCCAGGGCTCCGTTCTGTCTCCGACTCTTTTTCTCATTTTTATAAATGATCTCTTGTCTGTGACTTCTAATCCATTAAATTGTTTTGCTGACGACTCAACCCTCAGCTTTTCATATACGTTTGATAATTCACGGCCTTCGCCTTCGGACGTGTTAGTACGACACCGTATGATAGGCTCATTAAACTCCGATTTAAACAGCATTGTGAATTGGGGTACTAGAAATCGTGTGGAGTTTAATGCGTCGAAAACTCAATGCTGTCTTTTGTCGTTGAAGCTAAACATACCCCCTATGCCATTATCTATGAATGGTACTTGCATCGAGGAGGCCGAAAAGCTATCAGTACTCGGTATGTGTATCAGTGACAATCTTCGTTGGAATGATCATATACTTGAGATTGCTAAGAATGCTGCAAGATGCTTAGGCTTTCTTAATAGATGCAAGAAGTTTTTCACCCCTTCTGATCTGGCTACAATTTACGAAGCATTTATACGCTCTAAACTCGAGTTTAACTCTCATCTCTGGGCAGGTGCTGCTCAAACATTTTTACACCTGCTCGACAGATTTCAGAAAAAAGCCTTAAGATTGATAGGAGAGAGAAGCTTAATTCAAACATTTCCATGCCTTGAACATCGTCGAAATGTTTCATGTCTTTCCTTATTTTACCGGTTCTTCTACAAAAAATGCTCACTCGAGGTAGCCAGCTGCGTTCCACCCCTTAAACATTTCCCCCGTAATACTCGTCTTCCTAGGAACGCTCATCAGTCTACACTTGAGCCCAATTTCCCTTGCCATTTTGATATTCAAACATTCAAGACCAATGTTCTCGAAACCTTCTTTCCTTTCCTCCCTAATTTACTATCGCTTGCGCTGTGAATAATAATTAAAAGGGCTATCCGAAAAACGAAACCCTTAAGCGCGTGTGTCTAATATAAAAAAAACCAGTAGACCTTGATATATGAAGAATCGCATTGTTTTCAACAAGAAAGTTGCATAGTTGTCCAAAAAAGGGTACTATTTTTGGGATTCCTGCTCAAGCAGAGATTCAAATTGTGGTTGAATTGTGTTAAATATGGCAAATTTTCCAGTGTACCAATCAGTATTTAAAATCAATTTAATAAACGAATAAATTAAAAAGAAAAGAAAAAAACTTACTGTAACAAGTCTTATCATCGAAATTTATTTTATAACTATTTTGTTTCTCTTATAGGATCTTATGATCTTAGGAATTTGTTTCTGGATCAGGTTTTGGAATGACAAAAGGTTGAAAAGCCTGAGTGTTTGGCCCAGCAGCAGGAGGAATATAAGAAGGTATGGCTAACGAAGTTTTGTCTTCCAATGCAGCAGCACCTTCTTGATTGTATACTCCCATGGCTAGATTGAAAATTATATTTTCAATATGATGCTGGGCAATGGCAATGTCGGTATTATTTCGATTGCAGGTACGTATCTTTTGAGCAATATGCTCGCCATAGATTGAATGTTCGTCACGCTTTTCACTTTCATCCAAGAGAGTCTTTATGCAATGGAGGGCATCTACGAGAGCAGCGTCTTGGCCAGTTTCACTTTTTTTTTTACTTCTCGGACCCTCTTCATTGTCGTAGTCGTCTTCATCATCATCATCTTCATCGAAGTTCATAGATGATTCGAAATCTCGGCTCTCGTCTTGAAGTTTGGATGGTGCTGCGGAGTTGTCTTCGGTGCCAAATTGTTTGGAGCTGCAGTTTGATTCACTCTGTAATAAAAAAAAAAAGAAAATACGTTAAAATGATTGAAATGAAGTTTTTATTTTTTGAAATAAGTAGCTGCAAATAAATTCTATATCCAGAGAAGGAAGGATGAGAAACGCTTACTTGTATAAACACATGCCATACAGCAAATAGTTCAAAATGTCCATCTTACTTAAGATGTAATTGTAATTGTAATTGTAATTGTAATTGTAATTGTAATTGTAATTGTAATTGTAATTGTAATTGTAATTGTAATTGTAATTGTAATTGTAATTGTAATATTTTATTTGGCTTTAAAGTGTTAAAATTGCTGAAGAACAAATAGAATACTATAGCAGTTATCGTCATTTAAGTACGTTTACCCTAATATTCAGAGTCTAACCAACAATTTAAATGAAATTCAATGCCTGGTTGAAAACGAAGATATAGTAGATAATGTTAGTACTATCGGAAACACACTTTACAAAAAACAACGATATAAATGAGATTGTTTTAGATGGTTACTATATTCATAACTGTGAAAGTGAATCCAGTCATAAGGGTGGTGTAATTTTCTTTATAAAAAGAAAACTTTTAAGTGTTCTGCTGTTAAGAAGATCGCTATATGTATGAAATTATGGTTTCTTATAATAAAAGTTCAATACAATAACAACCATGTGATTTATTTTTGTGCAATGTACAGATCCCACACACTACAAAAAAGTTAGTTTTGTATTTAATTAGAAAGAATTATAGATTATCTTCAAGAATTTAATGCTTATTTTCTTATAATTGGTAAACATTGATTAGTTTGATATTGGTGATACATACCGAAGAAGGATTGCTGAAATAATGAACGATAATAGCCTATCAAGAATAACACCAACCTCGAAAACGCTCATAGACTATGTTATTTCAAACACTTATTCATTAGCTTCCTCTAAAGTTAATCAAGGTATGCAAATCTAAGAATTAACCCATTTCTTGGTTCCATAAGTGAAAACTTTGCCATTGAACTGAATCGCTTAATCGCTTCGTTTGTAGTGACTAAGGAATTACCTTTCAATAACGCAGAATGGTTTAATTTCGACCTTCAACAGAAAAAATCCTATAAAATAAACTTTTACAAAAAGGCTGTGATAACTAATAGAATTGAAGACTGGTACCAATATAAGCAATAAGTAAGTAAGTATTCATTTATTGATTCGTTGTTTTGATACATTTGTTAACAATTGAATGAATTTAAAGCTATGGCATTGCCGTCAGCTCGGTTAGCAATTTGAAATAAATGTATATAAAAGATTCTTTTCATTACAAAATAATAAATAATTATGACTATTTAAATTCAGATATAAGCAAAAAGCTTTATTGTTTCTTGCATTGTTAGAGTTCTTTTTCCGCAATATGAAATCCGTTGGGGTGCAAAAATGGGACATATACTGATAAAATGAAAGCAGTCTTCCTTTGATTTGAGATTACATAAAGAGCAAAACTGGTTGAAACTTCCATTGTAAGGTGCTCCGTTAAGTCCTAAGAGTTCACATTTTGCTTTGAAAATGATGGAAATTTCGTTGTAACTTAGTGAGTCTTGAAAGTAGTTTGCTTGATTTAAGCTCATATTGAGTTGGGAGTACAGGACTCTATTGATGAAATTGCGCGCGTTAGCTTTAAAACCATCCCGTACAGAGTTTTCGTGTTTTGAAATTATGCGATAGAGCTGTTCCTTCAAATCAACCAAGTTTCTCCAATCCATCGGAACTTCCTCTTCCAAACTAATTGCCATATCTTTCCGTTTCCTCATCCACCAATCCTCATTTCGAATTTCGTATCGGAGCATTTTTTTGGACAGGCGCTCATCTGGTTGACTAAAAACTTTTACGATATAATCCACTTGTGTCTTCAAAGTACTAGTAAAAAGTTGAGGAAGTCCTGTTTCTATGTATAACGCAGTTTGGGGTTTTCACACTTGAGCGCATAGCAAAGCATAGTCTTCACAACCGCGTCGAATATTTTGTATTTCGTGGAGAGTGGGATTCGTTTGTTTGAAAAAACATTTCTCCACGAAAGATTTACCATACTTTGGCATGTATTGTTTTTTTTCAACTAAATGTTCGTTATAGTCCATCTTTGTATTAAGTTTCACTCCTAAATACTTATATTCGTTAACCATTTCCAGGGGGTTACCATTGAAGTACCAATGATAACTGTTCTGGCTCCTAGAAGATCTCGAAAATACCGTAATCTTAGATTTATCAGTGTTAATTAGAAGATCCCATTTGCAGCAATATTCTGATAGACGATTTATCATTATTTGTAATACATCGGCTGACTCAGATAGTAAAACCAAATCATCGGCATACAGAAGTACATTGATTGACATTCCAGATATCCGAATTCCACTAGGAAGATAATTCACTATGTCATTGATAAATAGTGAAAACAAAAGAGCACTGAGGAGACATCCTTGTTTGACACCATTGTCTGTTGTGAACCATTTTGAATATACTGAACCATCCCAGACAGCTGCTTTTGAGTCGAAATACATTTCTTTTATTGCGTGGATAAATTTTGTTGAAATACCTATTTGCGTGAGCTTATAAAAGAGAGCATTCCGGTTTACCAAGTCAAAAGCTGATTTGAAATCAACAAAGAATGCGTAAACCTTTTTGTTCCTAGCTTGAAAAGCTTTGACGATCGACGTAATTGTGAAAATGTGATCGATGGTGGAATAGTTTTTCCTAAAACCAGCTTGAAATTCGGAGAGGATATTGTTGACGTCGACCCACGATTCCAATCTGTCTGCTAGAACCCTACAGAACAATTTTGCCAGGACATTCATAAACGAGATTCCTCGATAGTTTTCAACCAGGTCCAGAGCTCCTTTTTTGTGAATCGGGAAGATCACTGACTTTTTAAATGAACTAGGGATGTCCTCATTTTGAAACGCTTTGTTGAATAGGATCTTCAGTTGGTCGATGAAGCTCGGAGGGGCGTTCTTGAAAAATTCATATGCGATACCATCTTCGCCCGGGGCTTTTCCATTTTTCGCTCTGTGAATAACGGCATATATTTCAAAAACTGTTATTTCTTGGTCCAAGCACTCGTTGTTTACCAAAGGTTTCGCAAAGTGGTAGTTCAGTGTCGATTTGCCATAAAGGAGATTTTTGAAGTGTACTGATAGGTCATCAGCAGTCAGTCCAATACCTATTGCGAAATTGGATCAATTTATCTCTTTCGTGATCTTCCAGAATTCCTTAGAACTTTTTGTTTCACCAAGTTTACATGCTTGCTTATTTTCGTATGCAGTTTTCTTTTTCAAACACATTTCTTTGTAGCGAGAATTTGCTTCAACATACGATTTTTTTAAAGCTTGGGTGTTGTAATTCCGGCTAGCATTAAGGAGAGAAAATGCTTTTTTACGACATTTCATGCATTCATTGTCGAACCACTTTTGTTTGAATTTTGAAATTTCATTATGAGCCATAGATGATGCAGAGCTCCTAATGCAGCGCATAAGTTGGTTTGAATGTACTTCAGTTGAATCAGAGCATACATTTAAGGTTGACATATGATGTTCTAAATTTTGTTGATATTTTTCCGCATTCTCCTGCTTCCACTTCAATCTAGGGATAAGTTTCAGAATTCTTTCTTGATTGGAATTTTGACTGGTCCAAACGACGGTAATAGGCATGTGGTCAGAAAAGTTTTGGTGCTGTACCTCGAATTTTGTTATTAAGTTGACCCAAATGTTATTTGCCGCACAGTAGTCAATAACGGAGTTGCCCTGTCCACCATAAAAAGTAAAATTACCATCGTTATCACCATTCGTACATCCATTTAGCACTAGGCAATCATACAACTGTAGCATCTCTAGGAAATGTGTGCCGTTTTGGTTGTGTACAGCGTCTTTTGATGATCTGTTAACAGAATTTAATAAGGTGTTGTTAATACTTTGAGATGTGATGATTTGTAGGTTGCTGATTCTCGCATTGAAATCTCCAATCAATAAAATGCTTTTTCCTGCAAAGTGCTGCATAATGGTGATCAAACGTTCGTGATCTTCATTCCAATGATTGCAGTTTATATAGAACGGAATAATGTACATATTATTTTCACTTAGAATTTTCATAATAGTGACTCCTTCATGTTCCTCAAAGTTAGTGTTTTTTAATAGCTCTGTTTTTATCCCAAAGACACTGCCTCCACTTGCTCGTCCTTTAAAATTTACTTTTATTGCAGCTTCCCAAACTAACTTATATCCACTAAAGTATTTTGTAAATTTGCTAAGGTTTTCTTAGCAATATAGAAATATATATAAAAATCAAATTCACAACGCGAAATCTTTATTCATAAGAACAAAAATTGAATGTGCAAGCTCACAAAAAGATATGTGAAGACAACTAAAAATATATGTTCTCAACAAAAAAAAGGATGTGATATATGAAGTGCAATTTGAAAACGGTTATAAATCAAACAAAATATTATGTGAAAAACTAAATAATTATTTCGTACAAAGTATATTAGAATTAAACCAATCTGTGATACATTTAGAATATGAAAATCTATTCAATGAGTGCAATATTGAGTTTAAGTTTCATGCAATAAATACCAATGGTGGGTAAAATCGTATCGTCACCTCCAAGTGGTGCCTGCTGGATAGCCGAAAGGTGAACTAACGACGAACGTTGGATCCATCGGATCCATAGGTTATAGATTCTCAGGAACTAGGAGCAGGAGGAAAGAGATACGCTCTGAAGATCCAACCACCACAAAGATATACATAAATGTCATGCACAGGCCTCACAAGCCGGTTATGAAAGGAAAACTCTATTGTGATGAAAACCGCAGAAAATGCCTCGGATGAAAGAACCAAAAATTCGGACCACTACCTAGTCAGTGCAAAACTTAGGGTACGGATCTCCATGGAAGTTCTTTGGCGAACACCGACTACACCTAGGAAATTCAATGTTGGACGTCTTCAATCGGAAGAGACCGCTGCTGCCTATGCCGACCGCTATTCCGACCGCGTATCCCTTGAGCTTGCGCGAAATCCTTCGACCGATGATATGAACCCGGATGACCAATGGCAGATATGTCAACAAGCCATAAGAAGTGCTGCGTCAGAGTTATTGGGCTTCTCACAGCCTCCCCCCAGAAACCTCTGGTTCGACTCCGAATGTGCTCAGGCAAACAAAGCCAAAACGGAGGCATACAAGTCGTGGCTCCAGAGAGATACTAGAGCATCCAGAAATCTCTATGTTGAGCGAAGAAAGGATGAGAAACGCCTACTCAGGAGGAAGAAAAAAAACACCAACAACGCGTAGTCGAGGAGATGCAGACAAGTTTTTGCAGAAAAGAGGTGCGAAACTTCTACAGAAGAGTGAAACAGTCTACATCAGGTTTCACAAGCCGCCCAGGGACCTGAAAAGATCAGGATGGAAATACCATAGTAGATACGCAGGCGATGTTAGGCATCTGGAGAGACTACTTTAACCAGTTGTTAAATGGGGATGACGGCAAAGATCCCGCCTAAGACCAACTTGTACCAGGTAATCTAGATGACGACCATGAGCTACATCCGCCCGACCAAAATGAAATCAAAGTAGCCATCACCAGACTAAAGATAAACAATTCTGCTGGATGCGATGGTCTTCAAGCGCAGCTTGGCACGCTGGAAATAACCTGGCCAGGAGCATAGACCAACTCATCTGCGAAATATGGTCGGAGGAAAGTATGTATGCCCGATGAGTGGAATTTAAGTGCCATCTGCCCGATCTACAAAAAAGGAGACCGCATACTCTGCGTCAACTATAAAGGCATAAGACTTTTAAACATCGCATATGAGATTGTATGTGAACGTTTGCTGATGAACTAATAGGTCCTTACCAATGCGGATTAAGATCTAGAAAATCAACGACCGACCAAATCTTCACATTACGCCAGGTCCTGGAGATAACCCAAGAATTTAACAGGGATACCCACCACCTGTTCGTCGATTTTAAAGCAGCCTACGACAGCGTTAATAGAGTTGAATTGTATCGTGCCATTTCTAACTTTAGAATCCCTGCTAAACTGATACGCCTTATTAGGATGACGTTGGAAAATGCTCGCTGTTCCGTCAAAGTTGGTAGGGAGTAGGGACTCTACTGAAACCTTCGACACCATCAGAGGGCTAAGACAAGGTGACGCACTGTCATGCAGCTGTTTTAACATTGTGCTTGAAAATGTCATACGGAACACATGCCAGAACATCGGGCACCATCTTTAATAAATCGACACAACTACTTGGGTTTGCAGACGACATTGACGTGATAGGAAGAACAAAGCGAGCAGTAACCGGTGCTTTCACTACTATGGAATCAGCAGCAAGCAGAATGGTGCTGAAAATAAACGAGGACAAGATGAAGTATATGCTTTCATCAACAAAAGTCCAATCCCACCACCCACTTGGTCAGAACGTGACCATTGATAGGTATAACTTCGAGGTAGTCAGTGAATTTGTCTACCTGGGCACTGCTGTAAGCACAGGCAACAACATCAGCGCTGAAATCAAACGCAGACTAACTCTTGCTAATCGCTGTTTCTTTGGGCTGAGTAAGCAATTGATGAGTAAAGCCCTTATGAGAAGAACCAAGGTGACATTGTATAGAACACTCATCTCCTGCTATATGGTGCGGAACCATGAACCCTCTCCCAATCGGATGAAAAGTTACTTGGAGTCTTCGATAGAAAAGTTTTGCGTACGATTTATGGTCCTCCCTGCGTAAACCGAGAAAAAAACATTTGGCGAATAAGATACGACGAAATAAACGTGCTGTACAGCGACATAAGCCTAGCCAGAAAAATTCGAATTCAACGACTAAGATGGCTTCGCCATGTAGAGCGAATGGACATCGACATTCCAGCTCGTAGTCTTCAGAGGGAGTCAAAAGCCAAGGTAGACCTCATCTCCGATGGAGCGACCAGGTAGAGGGAGACCTCCGACAACTTGGAGTGCAAAACTGGGGACGGCAGGCTAGAGATCGAGCCGGCCGGAGGGGCATTCTAAGCAAGGCCTAGGAGAACAAGACTCTAGTGGCGCCATCATAAGTAAGTAAGTAAGTAAGTAAGTATAAAGACGTAGAATATAGCAATCCAACAAAATACAAAGCCAGATGTGTAGCAAACTGTTTCCTGTAATGTTTCTGGGCGGGATTATAGTGTGACATTTGCACCAAAGTATCTCTATTCATCGGTACCTAAATGGCAGTCTCAAAATTCAAACTTCTCAAGATTAATAAATCAACTTGTTTAAGATTGTTCCACTATCCATCTACGATTAGTTTCTGGACGATATGCAAAATTTCCTCACTCAAGGACCATCCTTGTCTATAACATTCTTGTTGTTCAATTGTTAGAACTTTGTCCATTGATTTGGAACACCCTTTTAGAAACTGAGACCTAGGGATGTGGGCTTTATATACCTAAGTATT
This sequence comes from Platycheirus albimanus, assembly GCA_916050605.2. Classification (NCBI taxonomy): domain Eukaryota; kingdom Metazoa; phylum Arthropoda; class Insecta; order Diptera; family Syrphidae; genus Platycheirus; species Platycheirus albimanus. Next base: position 21,479,440 of record OU696696.1, on the reverse strand, counting down.
TATAAAAACACCAAACAACCTTATTCAGAAGAACTCAAGGCAAAGGCATTATCAAACTTACCATTAGACTTTCCGAAAAAGCCGAGCCCGAGCTGCTCTTGGGTTCGTTTTCTGCCATTAGAAACTTAAATTGATTAAAAAACTTCCATGGCTTGGATTCGAAATATTCAGCTGGATTTTTATTATGCCGTTTACATTCTGTTGAAAATTTTATTTTGAGATTTTTGATCTTCTTTTGGACTTCTTCTACTGTTGTTTCTTGTACTTCGGCAATGTGTGCCCATAAATTCATTCGAAGTTCTGAATTTTTAAACTTTAAATTGCCCCTCCATAAATCGGGATATTGTTCGTACATTTTGATTAAAACAATCGTATTTTCATCTGTCCACTTTTTCATTTTGTTTATTTTATTTTATTAACACACAATATACAAATTAAAAAAATAAGTATCCAATGGCGACGAAGAAAAGCCGACAAACCAAAGCCAAAACAAGTGAAAAAGAGTGGCTGTCAGTCAAGTGAGAAAGAGAAGTGACAGTGACAGCTAAATGTTGAGATGAGAATATATGTGTGTATGTATGAGATGAGAATGAGAAGGTAGTTGAATTCAAAGAGGATTTATATATATTTCCTTTTCCTCTGTGGTTGAATTTGAGTGAAAAAGCAAGCTAGAGCTAGAACTACACTGCTAGAGGAAAGGGGAACACGAACACTAAGAAAAAAAAGCACCTATAGCAAAACATTTCTCTTAAATTTTTAAAACGCAATGATATTTTTTCAGGGTTTCCACTTTAATTATCAAGGAAGATTTTTTGATAAAGAAGCAATTTTTTATTTATTTCGGATTTACTACGTTGTCATTAGCACGGACCAAGAAGATACAGACCGCCAACTCACCATATGGTCTCTCTTTTTGCCTACAAGCTAAAAATCAGCTGATATGCCATTTATTTTGAGAGTGTGACGCTCTCTCTTGCTTAACCCCATTTAGCAAACACACCTAAAAAATAAATGGCATACGCAGGTATAGTTGCCATTACAATTCACAGAGAGAGATGTACACGTATTCACAGACAGGAAAAAATATTTCGAGGGTGTTTCAGGCAAGAGGAGTACGAGTTGGCGGTCTGTGTATGGTCTGTGGTCATTAGGGCAAAAAAGGTGATTTCGTAGAAAATTTGACTCCACTTCCCATACAAAATAAAATATTTTTTTTTTATTTGAACGAAATCAAGGTTGCAAATTATGTGAAAACAAATCAAACGCAACTAAATTAAAAATAATTGAATAGGGTAGGGTCGCCTAAATTCGAACACTCCCAGTAGTCGAACACTTTTTGCTAAACACCGTTTAAACTGTGTTATTTTAAATTTTTTCCATTTCTTCTAATGCAAAATTCTAAGTGTATTATACCCCTTAACTCATAAAAACTACCAACTAGCCCAATCAACGTTAATGGTTAAAAAATGGTAGTTTTTATTGAGCCTTTCAAGGATTGGGGTAGCTGACGGTTTTGATAGAAAATAAAAACTGATTCGAGTGTCTTAATAAACTGTGTTTTTAAGGTGTACTTTAAAGTGAATTTATATATTTTAAGGTTTTGTCTCTATTAAAATGTATGTTTTAGTTTATTTAAGTAAAAAATTTAACAAAAAAGTTAATTATTTCATTTTATTTTTGCTGTTCGATCAAAGGAAACTAAATCTTTGCGAGTTTCCTATTCGAACACTAGTGTTCGAATGTAGACAACTTTGTCAAAATAGTTTTTTTTAGCTCAGGCCTTAAATATTATAAGTAACAAAATAATTTTTACGTATTTATATCAATAAATAAAATACAATCTTAGGGGCCAGTATTCGAACACCTTTTTTCACTGTTCGGATCAAGGAAACTGTAAACATAATTTTGGTTTCCTCTGTCCGAACAGTAAAAATTTCATTTAGAACGGAGCTGTCTCACAACTTCTAGCCTCACATGACTCACCAAGTAGCACTTTTTCCAGTTTTGAGAAGTATCTACAATACCCTTAACCTATAAAAACAAAAAGAGGAAGACAACTATTGCCCGCAAATAGAGCATTATTTTAAATTTTTTATGTTGAATATATTTTTTGTTTGTGTTTCAATAGAATTGACAAAAAAAATAATTTGATAATTTAAAATAGAAAAAACTCAAAAAATTTCTTTATTATGTATTTTTTTAATGTTAGTCTTAGCTCAAACCACTGTGTTCGAAATAAGGAAACTTTATGTTCGGCTTTAGGAAACAAGTGTTCGATTACTGGGGAATTAGATTGTTTTTCAGTTTTTATTTTTTTTATAAAAAAACAGTTAAAGTTACAAAAAAACCTTTAATTTATTAAATGGAATTTGAGTTTCCAAATCTAATTAAATTATCATCAAATATTAAAGTTGAAAGGTTCTCTTACAGTGGGCGATTACTTTAATGCAAGTCACTAAGTGTTCTGTTGTCAAATCAAATGTGCAAACCTAGATGAAAACACTTTTTTAGCAAATTTTCAAATATCCTAATTTCGGCCCTAATGAAAACGTAGTATTATGTGTTGAATTTATATTCGCAAGCTGATAGTCCTGGAAGCTAATGCTTATCTATATTATTTTTTTAATTAATAATTACATTTTATAGGTACAAAGAAACCAACTAGCAATCAAATAAGTGCTTACCTTTAAATTAGAATCATTATCTGAAGCTGTGTTTTCCTTATCGTAAGTCGTGCATGTAAGATCAGATTCCTCTATTGGTACTTTCTTGCATTTTCTGAAAATAATTGGAAATTTATTTAATTTAATATCTTTTGTGCATTATTTGATCTAAAATCATATTCATAAGCATAGAATAAGACACGATCGAGAGACACGAACTAGCACCACAGACATAGACCTACAATACAGACCGCTTACTTTCCATAGAGGGAAACTATGTCTACAAGCTTGATGTGCATAAATTATGAGCTTTACCGTGCATTTTATAAGATAACCTATACACGATAACGATATAAACATCCCTTGACGAAAAAATATTTAAAAGGTGTTTTAAGCAAGAGGAGTACGAGTTACGAGTTGGCGGTCTATATTGTATGTCTGTGATGTGCATTTTATTTTTTGTATGTTTAGGATCTCTCTTATAAGGGTGCGTCTCCCTCAGAACAGCAGAACGCGTTAATGTAGATGTGTTCTATGTGGTAGTGCGATATTCCCTTCTCTTCATTATTGTTTTTTTTCTTTCTTTTTTTCATGACGCACGTATCAAACGCCCTGCAGATAAATTGTGGCTTGTGGCGCATTCTTATGCGCAATTGCGACTACATTATCCCGTCAATGCGCGTAAGAAAAATATTTTTCTATGTACAAACCTGATGGGTGATGATTAGACAAATCTAATTATATCAATCACCCAACTTTTACAATAATGGATGCTGTGAAAAGAATATAGGGAGCAAGAATAAAAAAAATGGTACAACAAGTACCTTCGCACTACGTTGACGAGGACAAATGCCGCCCATGGAACTACTTTCCCATCGCTTACCTATCCTAACCACATGATTTGTGTACACGAAAATAAAGGTCAACAAAACAACAACTAAAAACATATAAATAGACATAAAAACAAAGTGCTACCTTTTATTAACTTTTTGAAAGTGATATTTCCTTTTTTTCAGCCCAAATATCTGGGATGCATTTTTCACCATACGAGGCATAACCTTTTTAAATGTTTTTTTTTTCACTCAGATGTATGTATATATATATTTTTTTTAAATGTGAACAGCACTGATCAAAACATTTAAATGAGTCACAATCACAATATTCTTTTTATGCATAATAAAAAAACACAAATAATTCGTATAACCCCAAAGTAAAATATCATCTATCGATTTATCACCAAAATTGTCCGCATCATTCAAAAATCAAAAATGCAACATTCAAGGAACAATGAACTAATAGAAACAGGAACTCCTGATTTTTGGTTTGGTATTCAAATTTTAAATCCTCTTAAAAGAAAAGGAAAAACAAAAAACAAACCAAGGAAAAATCAAATAACAATGAGAAATATTCTCTTACAAAGAGAGTGCAATAAAAGAGGATCTATCTTAACGCCATTAATTGCGGTGATAATTTTGTGAGCTACAACCAGTGTTGCCCTTTTAGCGACTTTGTCACCATATCTAGCGGAATTTTCAAAAGATTAGCGACAAAAAATAATTTTTTGTCTCTAGATATTTCTAGCTACTTTTCTAGCGACTTTTTGCAAAAACATATTTTTTGTAGATATTACGTCCCTGCCATTCGAGTTTGTCACTTATGAAATGATCATGATAAAAATACCAGGTACACTGACTAGACACATACAAATCTCCATCTTGGTATTTTTAGACGTCACTATCATCTTTTATAATTATTTTATTTCTCAAGTAAAGACTATATTTTTGAATTGAGCATTTAAACAAATTGTCGTATGATTATAAGAATTATAAAAATATAACAACATAATAAAAACCGGCTGCTCAATACATTTATTGATCTTCACTTCGAAAAAAAATCCGACGATAGTGACGTCACACGTACCATCAGCATACCTCATATTTCTTGGTATCATGTGAAATGATAGATACATTATGTAATTTTAAATGGTTTTTTTTATAAAATGTGAATCTTATTACTTGTATTTTGCAGATTTTCTAATAATATTTATCCAGCAAGCCGTCAAATAAAGTTTGGAGTTTGACTAGTTCCTTCCAATTTATGACTACAAATACTAATTTTAGTGCGATAAGTCCAGATCAAATGTGGATTTTCCGTTGAAAAAGAAAATATAAATGCAAAAGTATAGATATTTGTACTACATTTTTTTCTAGCGACTTTTTTTTTAAATTTTGGCATATCTAGCGGATTTTTCAGTTCAATCTAGCGACTCTTTTTTTGGCTTGCGGCAACACTGGCTACAACTTTATATGTGTGAAATTTTTTTTCAAAAAAGGTAAAAAAGATACTTTCTTAAAATGAGATAGTAAAGTGATTTGAAATGATATTATTATTTTTTTTTAAATTGATACCAAGAGGAAAAATTCCAACAAAAAAATAGAGTAATAATAACAAAACGATAAAAGCTTTACCTACTAAAAAAAAACCTGTGAGTATGTTGACATATTAAATTGCAATTTTAAGATCATACAAAAATAAAAAAATATTAAATGTTACAACATCGAACTTTCAAATCAAACAAATATTATCATACAAAAACTATGCAAAATTATGAAAAATATGCTATTTTGTGCGTTTGGGGCTTCCTAGACTGGTGAATTAAAAAAAGTAAAATACTTATCGATGTTCATGGTAGCATCTAGTTTCAATGATATAAAAAAAAATATTTTGGTCTATTTGGTTGAACATTTTACAAACTGTGCTTGTCTAAAGAAAAAAAAGACCCCTTTGTTGACCTCAATTTTATTATAATATACATATTAAGAAAAATATTTCGTTTCAATAGCAAAAAGAACTTACATAGGTATATATTTTGATTAGAAACTGAAGCAAATCAAAAATAAAAAGTTTCTTAAGGGTAGGTGTGCCTCAAACAATAACTAAAAGTTCATGTAAATGAATTTCAATGTATTAGTATGACATTTTCTCTTCATTATTGGTACCCTCGCGCTCGCACAGTCTTGTTCTCTTTTCATAAGAATTTAGTTTTCCTCTCTCTACTCTAAAGGTCTAAACTCAAATCAAATAGCGCTGGCGCTGACGCAGCGGTAGCAGTAGCACTAAGATGGGAGGGGCAGAGGAAGTAGTGTGGGTTTTTTATTTCTTTTTTTTTTTGTCTTCTGCTTGTTTTGTTGTTGTTCTTTTGCGTGGATCTAGTTTTCGAATTTGAAATGAATAAGTTCTTTTCTACCTAACTCGATGCAAACACGACGCATAGAGGAAGGGTAAAACAGTGAAGGGCTATTCTCACTTTTGGTTTCAGCCTGTGTGTTGTGAATCTCCAAAGATCGGTCATCCACTTGTGGTATTTATGTGTTGTAGCGTTGTAGGTATTTGTATGCATAATAGACAAGGAACATGCAGGACATGTAAGAAAAGGCAAAATGTACCTACATTGATATCGATTGCTGTCCCTTCATTATGTCCCGCCAACGCGCGAAAAAAAAAATCACTTCTATTTTTTTTTGCAGTAAGAAAAATATCTGTTACATACTAACTGATGGATGATGTCAAACCTTATAATATGAATCACTCACCCATTCAAATAAAGAATGCTAAGCAAAATAGTTACCTTTTTCCAGCTTTTTTGAAAAGAATATTTCAAAGGAAGCACGAAAAATGAAAAAAAAAATTGACAACAAGTACCTACCTACATACATTGCCGAGGACAACAGCCGCCAATCTGTCTACCTACAAATCGCTTACCTATTCTTCTATCCAACCCATTTGTGTAGCAAGCAACAACTATGAACATTATACATCTAAGCAAAGAGTTACTTACCTTTTATCTAGTTTTTGAAAGGGATATTTCCTTTTTTTTAATCCAAATATATGGGATGCATTTTTCACAGCACGAGGCATATTTTAATTGTTTTTTTTTTTTTTTTTTCACTCAAAAATGAAAAAGTATATTGTTTTCTTATGTACCACCACTGATCAAGAATTTAATGAGCCACAACACTTTATTTCTTCACAAAAAGTAACACAAATAATTATCTGCTATAAAACTCAACTCTTTACAACCAAAAAGCAAAAATCATCTATCGATTTAATTAAATCACCAAAATTGTCTGAATCATTTAAAAATGCAACGAACAATGAATTCATAGGAACAGCTGATTTTTGTTTTGATATTCAAATCCTCAAAAAAGAAAGAAAAAACAAATCAACGAGAAATAAGAATGAGAACTACTCTCTTACAAAGAGAGTGCAAAAAAGAGGCTCTAAGCTCTATTATGATTTTGACGCCACCACGCCACTATAATTGTGGTGAAAATTTCGTGAACTGCAACAATTTGTTCAAAAAAGGTAAAAAAGATACTTTTTCAAAATAAGATAGTGGAGTGATTTCGAAAGTTATATATATTTTTTTTAATTGATACCAAGATGAAAAATTCCAAAAAAAAATAGAAAAATAATAACAGAACGGTAAATGCTTTCCCTTCTTCAAAAAACGAGTGAGTAAGCTGACATATTAAACTGCAATTTTAAGCACATAAATAAATTAAAAAAAATAAAATGTTTCAACAGCGAATTTCTAAATTATACGAATGTTTTGATAAAAAAAGTTAAGCTCAATTAAAAAAAAAGAAGTGGCGTAAAATAGCGTGCATGTGAAAAATATGCCATTTTGAGTTTTTGTGCTTTCTAGACCGGTATAATTAAATAAAATTCATATTCATCGCTGTCCCTGGTAGCATCTTGTTTCAATGATACAAAAAATAAATATTTCGTTGGATTCGGTTAAAGATTTTGGAAATTACGCTTGTCTAAAGAAATAAATGGACCCCATGGTTGAACTAAATTTTATATATAAAAAAAAAAAAAAAAAAAAAAATTGTTACAATAGCGAATAGAACTTATTTATTGTGATTAAGAAACTAAAGCAAAAAAAAAATAAAAAGTTACTTTACAGAAGAAAATTAATAGGAGATAGTAATTAGTGTCTAAATTATATAGTAAATGTATAGTGTTTTATCTCTTTAAAGTTTAAATATCCTCTTAAATAAATGTTTGATGATAAGCATATCTGCACACGTTTATTGACTAAATAATAAAATTTATTTGGTGAAATTATCTTCTGAAATGTGGAAGTTATCATACAATAAGTCAGCACATTACCATGAATTTGTACTGGAAACTCACCCTTAAGGCTGCGTGTCAATTGGGTTAAAATACTGGCTAAATTTGATACCCTGGCTAAATTTTGACGTTTACATCTACTTTTCGCCGTTATTTATCACTTAAACATCAAAATTTTTCTAAGGAAAACATTGTGCCTTGATGAACTTTATTAGTTTTGTATACAAAAGACAGCTTAAACAAATACCAAAGTAAAAACTAACTGATTTAAGTTATATATTTACATTTTATTTAATTTTTCACTAACTATTTTATTTTATAAAACAACAATCCCAAATCTCTGTAAAATATTTCCCATTGCAGATAATTTATTTACTAGTCTGTGAACACTAGTTTTTACAAAAGTGATTTGAGAAAAATAATAATTTGAAAACATAAACAATAAAGTCGGTTTGCAAAATGAACAATCATTTCAGGAAATATTTTATAACAATTCTTTTAATTCTTTTAAAATATCAATGTTGTATCACAAGCCATTCGGCTAAATTGAAAAGGAGGCATCGTGAAGTACCCATGAGTAAGTGAAAGTAAATAAAGAAGAATCGTATTTATCACCATCTCTCTTACACCTTCATAAAGCAATGAAGACGTCAAAATTTAACCCACTGGCTAAAATGTAACCTGCTCTGGCAGCAGGATAAATAATATCCCAATTTAACCTGTCAAAATTTAGCCATGGGATCAAATTTAGCCAGCATTTTAACGCAGTTTACACAGCGTAACAGAGGAAAATTAATAGGCCATAATAATTTGTGTCTAAATTAAGTATACGAAAAATGTATACTTTTTATCTTTTGAAAGTAAAGTATTGTAAGTAAGTATTGTATCAACCTAACAAATAGCAGTTTCTGACGCTATCCACCACAGTAAATCTTTTCACCAGAAGACGTTTTTTTCTATTTCGAAACGCGTTGCAAATTATAAATTCAAAAGTTGTGAATAAACAAATACTTTTTTCTGAAAACTACTAAATTAACTATTTCAAAACATTTCATTTACTTCATACCTCTTGCCAATTTTTTTGCTGGGATTTTTGTGCTTCCTTTGACCATAATGAAATTGCCGTTTCTTTTTGTGTGCCATTACAATAGGTTGGTGGGAAGATGTAGGTTGCATACACAAAGTTTGATTTCACAGGGATTTTTAAAATGTTTATTAAGAAATTATATTCACTTATCACTATTCACTACTCACAAATAGTTTGAAATAGGTGTAGTTACAACTGCAATTACAAATTGTAGTAAAAAGTTGAATATGGATTGATTATTCACTTCACTTCACCGAAAATATTTCCACAAAACCAAATGCTCCGATTATTAAAACTGAACCAGACCACATATAGAGGATGACGAATTCAAACTGAGATTCAGAATTCCAAATAGAAATGAAAACAAAGGTTTACCTATAGATTTTCTCCTAGTTATGAACCCAGAATTCAACTGCTACTTCATCATAATCCTAACTATAATCATCATCATACTATATTCAAACAAAAACGAGAGCGAAAAAAATGTATTTGCTTTGCTTATGTGAAACAAAAAGATACCTAGATTATGACATACATCACACTTTACATTTCTCCCACTCCAACTCTTCCTTCTAAAACAAACAGACGACTAAACATGTGCATGTGCAACCACCCAAAACAAAATGTGATTAATTTTCTCCTCCTTGCTGATATTCCATCTACATTCTACATTATACCTGCTAGGTATTATTTTATGCCTACTGCCGCAGTACCAGAGAGAAGGCAGTACTGCGTTAGCCACTGCTTGACACATTCATTGCCAAGTAAGTGTGTATTTCACTCACAGTGGAATTGCGAAACCCCAAAACATTTAAAAATGTTTTTCTAGCAACACCAAATATTTCCACAACGACCTTGCATCCTACAAAAAAATTCCAAATATGTTTTTGAATAATTAATTATATACGCAAGATCATAACCTACCTATTTCTTCTATCAAAATAATAAGAACCTGCTACAAGAGATGAACCAAAAAAAAAATATATTTTTATGTGGTTACAAATAGGTAACCTACAAAAATTTAACCGCAAATCTACAAAAAGTGCACACGAAATTCCAACGTTAAAGAAAACATAAGTGAGAGCTACAGTACGTTTGCAACGAACTGTTGGATACCCTATTCCCCATATTTTTGTACGTGTATGCGTCTGCCTCCCGCAAACAACCGATGTTTCAGAAACAAAATTCTTCTTTCAGACAGACAAAAATTCAATAAAATTTTGTGCGGTGTGATATTCAATTAGGGATGGCGCAATACAAAATGGCACGCGCCACGCCCAAAGTTAAGACTTTTTATTGCCAAGGCAATCAGTATGAGCTCAGTGACATGGGTGTTTTTAACAATTCTTGAACCACATTCTGCTACGTTACCAAGGCATTTAAATCTAAGTGTTCATCTTTTTACTTCAAAACTGCGACCGATAGTTAAAAAACGTTAAAAAATTAATGCATTATACGACTTTTGACGAAAACGCCCCTTAAAAGTAGGCGTGTCTTAAAAATTTGAAGCACTAACTGAGCTTAGTCAGTATTTAGACATATGTGCAAAACTACAGCCGAATCGAGTAGTTTTTAAAAGATCTTACCTAAACAGAGGTATTTAATCAAAATCACGCCTTTAAAAGTGGACGTATTGAAAAAATGTACTCAAGAAAATGTAGAAATATATTTTTCATAAAACGAACGGAAGGGAAAAAGGTTTCAATTGAATATTGGAAGTGCCTTAAATTTTTGAGACTACGTTTTTCGTTCTTTCATGAAAAGTGGGCGTAAGCCACTCCCAAAATTCAAAAATTTCTTTTCATACACAAACTTTTTAGTTTCTATTAAGAGACGCAAAATTTTGGCTTGCGGATTCATTATAAATACCGTTTATTTACAAAAACAATTTTTTATAGTTTCTAATGAAAAGTGGGCGTTCTCTATGTTACAAACTCCACACCAAATACAATATACCCATTCTATGGAATAGGGTATAAACAGCGCATAGCCAAAGAGGATATATACATAGAGTCCAATCTTGTGCCTTGTTTTGATTTTGCCTACAAGCTACAGCTGTCATATTGTTCTTTTTGTTAAACATGTGTGTGTGCTACAGCTGTCAGTTATACCTGATATTTTGCTGTGTCCTTTCTTTTCCTTTGACACGATACCAGAGAAAATACTAATAGAGAGAAACAACTTTCCTCGCTCCGTCCCCGCAAAGATTTTTGTTTACATTTTTTATAATGAGTTGAGTTCCTATCGGTGTATACATGTTTTCTCCTCGTGCAGAACAAACAAAATCAAAAAAAAAAATGTGTGTCTCTTTCTCTCTTATTTAAAGGTCTATGGACAGCAACTTGCATCTGTGTTGTCCGCACATTTTTTTATATGGAGTTAACAGATGCAAGTTGCTGTCCGAATCGCAGCTTGTAGCTTGTAGGTTTAAAGAGAGCCATCGTCGAAGTTGCCTCTCTCTATTAGTATCTTCTCTCTGACGATACCATAGAGAAAATACTATAAAGAGGCCAATCTTGTGCCTTTTTTTTGATTTTGCCTACAAGCCGCTGCTCATAGTAGGTGAGCATGTATGCGTAAAAAACGCAATCATATGTACCTTCTATGAGCATACCACATCCTCCACGTCCACACCAATTTCCCCTACAAGATTGCACACACTACGTTTTTGTATATAAATCTGGTGTTTATATATTTAAAGACACTACTCGAATTATAAAGTCGAGATAACACTTCGAAGATACAATTTTGTTTTTGTTAAGGGACATATTTTATTTTTGTTGACAAATTATATAACAGGAGAATTCAATAATTGTTTTTGAAACTACTGGAAATTTATCATAAAAACCTAAAAACGGACTGTAGGCAAACAAAAATACAACAACAACAATCATAGTGCGGACCACAGCCCAATATACAAACCGCCAACTCGTACTCCTTTTGCCTGAAACACCCTCGAAAAATTTTGTACATCTCTCTCTGTGCATTTTGTAATGGCAACTATACCTGCGTATGCCATTTATTTTGTAGGTGGTGTTTGCTAAATGGCTTTTAAAAGCAAGGGAGAGCGTCACACTCTCAAAATAAATGGCATATCAGCTGATTTTTAGCTTGTAGGCAAAAAGAGAGACCATACAGTGAGTTGGCGGTCTGTATCTTATTGGTCCGTGGTGCGGACGATGAAGATGAACATGTTCGTCTTCACTATAATTTTCAAGCTGCATCTATAATTTTCCTATAATCTGCATCCATGAAGACGTCTGCAATTTTGTCTTCCCTCTCTATCACACAAGTATGATTTATTGATTTTGCATCCTCTTTTTTTGCAGATCAGGGCCTGCAACTCCATGTAAAGGCCCCTTAAGGTGGCTGTAAATGAAGCTGCAAATGCGGACGAAAACGCAACAACAACAATCATAGTGCAGACCACGGACCAAGAAGATACAGACCGCCAAGTCACCATATGGTCTCTCTTTTTGCCACCAAGCTAAAAATCAGCTGCCATTTATTTTGAGAGTGTGACGCTCTCCCTTGCTTTAAAACCAATTTACCAAACACACCTAAAAAATAAATGGCATGCGCAGGTATAGTTGCCATTACAAAATGCACAGAGAGAGATGTACAAAATTTTTCGAGGGTGTTTCAGGCAAGAGGAGTACGAGTTGGCGGTCTGTGTATGGTCTGTGGTGCAGACGATGAAGATGAACATGTTCGTCTTCACTATCATTTTCAAGCTGCATCTATAATTTTCCTATAATCTGCATCCATGAAGACGTCTGCATTTTGGCCTTCTCTCTCTATCACACAAGTATTGTATTGTATTGTATTTTTATTGAGTCTTTAAGAAAATTTTACAGTGTAGATATACTTATACAATTTGTCAATTATATTTAGAAAACGGCGGCTATAATGTATTGCCTGCACTGGAATTATAATGTTTTCCTCATGGATGTCAATTATAATAGTGTTAGCTTGCTCTTGCTCATGGAGCTATATACTGTTGCGCGTGACGTATTGTCACTCTATCACACCATGTATGATTTATTGATTTTGCATCTTCTTTTTTTGCAGATCAGGGCTTGCAGCTCCATGTAAAGGCTTCTTTAGCCTTCCCCCTCCATCACACAAAAATATGATTTATATAATTTTGCATCCTCTTTTTTGCAGATCATGGCTGTAAAGACACCTTTACTCTCAATCACAAAAACATGATTTATATATTTTGCATCCTGTTTTTTGGAGATCGTGGCTTGCAGCTTCATGTAAAGCCACCTTTAGCCGTTAAGAGCGCTCCGGTTGCTTCAAATGTGAATGAAAAAAATTCATTTTATATTCGTTTTCCTCCCTTGTCATTTTTTGAAATCGTAAAATGTAGAGCTCTCGTTTCATTATTATTTTCAATGATGACAATATTGTCAGCATGTTCGTTTCTCACTTCCATCTCTTCCTTCTTCACCAACAATCTGAAATGAGTTAATGCCTCATTTTGCCGTCCGACGCCGAGTAGCAAAACTCTACAATGGTCTGCGTCAACGTCTCCAATGTGATCCAGCAGTAAACGACGTACGAAGCGAATGTCAATGCACACGCACACTTTGTTTGTTGGAATTTTTAATTTAACGAACGACAAAAGGAGAATGCTGACAATTTACTGTTAGTTTTAAATCGATTAAAACTGGATTAAAACGATCAATGCATTTTTTTGAATTCTTCACAAAAACATACTCAAGGATTTCTTCGGCATCTAGGTAATTATTGATATAATATAATAAATAATACTTGCTTCATTTATTTATTAAAACATGGGTCACCAATACGTGAAGGTAGCTAATTTTACTTTAATTTTTTTTTGTGGATTGCATTTGCATTGCAAATTCCAATGTCTAGCAGTTTATTCTTTATTCCCAGTTCTGGATTGCTTTATTGACTAATTGTTTTTCAATTTGTTAAGTGTTTTTGGGTAGGCCAAGTCAATCGCATCTCTGCAATGATGAGGGATCATTGCGATGGCTTAAGGCCTTAATGTTTTACCACGAAACTTTTTTTCGACAGTGAAAACTAAACAATTCCATAGAGAAGCCATTTTTTTTTGCACATATTTTTTGCAATAAGTAATATGTTTCAATGCGTTTTGAAACACAAAAAAAAACAAGCGAGAGCTACACTGTTGGATACCCTATATTTTTGTATGTTTATGCGTTCACCTCCCGTAGCCAAAAACAAAATTCTTCTTTAGCATACAGGAAAAAAATTCAATAACATTAATTTTGTGTGGCCGATGTGTGTCTGTGTATTCAACAATTATTCTTCCCAGTAGGAAATTTGCTCCTCAATGAAAAAGTCCTTGGTGAAATCATTTATGTAACTTTCATTTATGAGAAGGAGTTCACTGATTTCACACATGAATAGTCATGCAACCGCTCAGCGGTTCGCCATTTAAGATTCATCTTCTGCTTTGCTCGCCAAAACAGATAGAGAAAACACAAAACACATCAGTATCTTATTTTGGCACCTAAACTCAAAGGAATTCAATTATGAAAGCAATACATTTTTCCTGCACCTTTTCATTGGTTTTATAATTCTTTTTCTAGTCTATACTCACAAAACAACCCTTATCTTTACTTCGGCAAAACAGTGCTGATATCGCTTATGAAAAGGAATGTATCTTTTCATGCACTCTGTTTTTCTGATGCAAAAGTAGATGAACCCTTTTTTGTCTTTCCCTCGACCGGTCGGCGCCGTTAATCAGGTCCTTTTTTGTCGGGAGTCATTTCTTTTGTTCTAGAAGATTTAGTTTTGATTTGGTCATTAACTACAGCAGTCGTGCGTATCCTGAAAGTATCTCAGTTTTTAAAAAGTGTTCAAAAAGTGTAAATACATAATATAGACAAGCAATAGACCAATCAAAAGATGAATAGGGAGAACAATTTACCAACGGTAATTTTAATCAATTGTTTTTACATGACTTGGAAGTTCATTACAATGTTTCTTTATTCTTTAGCTCTCTTATGAACGCCAAAGATGACACGCATGAAATGATCAGCTCTTCTCCGAAGATCAGCAAGCGTTTTTTTTCTTTGGCATTGTTTTAAATAATAATTAAAAATAAACTAACAAACAAAAACCATTTTTTTATGATTTTTTTCATTTTCTTTCTTTTGAGAAACTAGGTCGTAGTTTTACTGCTTTTCATTACTGAAAAAACAAGTTCTAGATACGCAGTCATTTCAGCAGTGAAAAATTCATATTTTCAATGGTTCTTTCACTGAGGAAGTTCACTAAAAAATTATGCATTTTTCATGAATTAGATAATATTCTGTGATGAAAGCACCACATCCCAAGAACCACTTTTTCAACCAAGAAAAAGAACTCATGAATTCGAAGATTCCATGGGTGCAGTGATTTCCTCGCAAAAGGTTCATCGAGAATGGGTGCAGGTACTTCCCTCCAATGACAAGCCCGTGTTAAATTCATCATATGATTCAGTAGAAAAATCATTGATGATACTTCTTTTCCTCGAGGAAAAAGCAGCTTCTTCAGTAGTGAATATTTGGAAATTTCCTACTGGGTTGGACCACACTGCTACATTACGACTTTTGACCGAAACGCCCCTTGAACGAGGGCATGTCCTAAGACTTTGTAAGAAAATTTAAAGCACTAACTGAGCTTTGATCATTAGTCAATTTTTAGGCATACATTATGTGTAAAGCTACGAGCAGACGGCATATGAAAACCCGCAAACGTTTGCGATTCTGACTTCACGTAAAAACTCGCAAACATATGTGCTCGCAAACGTGCATATATGTAGGGGTGTTCACACGATATGCAAATTCTGTCCCAAAAGTCGCAAATGCATTTGCGATCAAGGCATCGCACATCATGTGTTCGCAAATCTGATCGCAAATGTTTTGGTCTATATGCGAGGTGTTCACACGATGTGGAACAATATCCGCATATCATCAATTTCCAGTCATATGCAGGTTTGCGAACATTTGTGAAACTTTGTGTTTTGTGTATTTGGCTTGGGATTCTTGACGTAGCTATAATCTCGAATATTAAAAAGTGCTTTAATTATTCAAAATGTCGAAAAAAAGTGGGCTTCTATTGCTATTTTGGCATTGGATATGCTAGAAAATGATGAAAATGAGAAGGATCTTTGTGCGTCATTAGCCTCCAGCAACATCATTTGATTAAAAAATTGCCATGTTACACTAGGTGGTTCAGCACCCTGCCCTGATTTCTTCAAGCGAATTTTTGATAAATTTGCTTTGAACGTGACTCGTAGACAACCCCACTTGGATTTGGCTTCGTTGACGCTTATATCCAAGCCAAGCTCCTCGATAACCTCACGCCAGCCATCAAGTTTTGAAAGCTTGTACTCTGCCGAACCAGCATCCCAAAGTCTGGGACGTGTATCCACTGCAGCAATATCAAACGCTGAATTTCTTCATTGGTCCAGTTGTGCTGAACCTTTCTTTTCCCACACTCTGACTTTCTCGCGCTTCGCGGCTTTGATTCTGAAGGCTGCACGAAATTTAAATTTAAATTCGATTCACTCATTTTACTTTAACGGGACAAGGACTTTATAATGATCATGTTATTCGACAGTTCACAATAATACCTTTTATATTGACATCTAGAAAAATCACTTGCGATCTCTCGTGGCAACGAACGGAAACCGAAAACAATAATAAACTTTCATCAACTACCCATTTTAATAGTAATTTTTTATCGAAATTTGTCTTTTTATTATTTTTTTTCCAATATTCTCCTTATAAAACAGAGAATGTCAGCTGATATTTTACACGCACATCAATGCATTTGCGATGTCCTGTTTTCGTGTAGTTGCAAATGATTGGGATGACCGCAAATGCTCGCACATGGCTGCAAATTGTCACAATTAATTTGCAAGAGTGTTCACACGATATGCAAAAAAGTCGCAAACTAATGTGCGACTTGGTTGTCGCACATCATCCGCACATGGTTTGCGAGCATATGCGGACTGTCCCAAAGGGGTGTTCAGACGATGTGCGACCAAGAATCGCAAATGATGACGTAAAATTGACGTCAGAGTCGCAAACATTTGCGGCTTTTATATGCCGTGTGCTCGTAGCTTAAGACTACAGCTGAATCGAGTAGTTTTTAAACGATCTTACCTGAATAAACAGGTATTTTATAAAAATCACGCCCTTAAAAGTGGGCGTATTGAAAAAATGTACACAACAAAATTTAGAGATGTATTTTTCATATAACGAACGGATAAAAAGGTTAAAATTGAATATTAGTAGGTATTTTAAACTTGTAAAACTACGTTTTTCATTCTTTCTAGAAAAGTGGGCTACACTCACGCCCTAAATCAATTTTTTTGATTTCATACATAAGATGTTTGTGTACAAGTAATACACAATGGGAGAGTCCATGCTTTTGCAGTATATACAGGACCGGGATGATGAATGTTCTAAATAGTGTCTCCTTGGTTCTTATCGATAGGGCTTCATTCCTCAATTCCTTACTCAGCCCAAAGAAACAGCGATTAACAAGAGTTAGTCTGCGTTTGCTTTCAGCGCTGATGTTGTTGCCTGTGTTTACAGCAGTGCCCAGGTAGACAAATTCACTGACTACCTCGAAGTTATATTTATCAATGGTTACGTCGACCAAGTCGGTGGTGTGATTGCACTTTTGTTGATGAAAGCATATTCTTCATCTTGGCCTCGTTTATTTTCAGTCCCATTTCGCTTGCTGCTGACTCCAGTAGTGAAAGCACCGGTTACTGCTCGCTTTGTGCTTCCTATCACGTCAATGTAGTCTGCAAACCCAAGTAGTCGTGTCGATTTATTAAAGATGGTGCCCGATGTGCTGGCATGGGTGTTCCGTATGACAATTTCCAGCACAATGTTAAAACAGCTGCATGACAGTGCGTCACCTTGTCTTAGCCCTCTGATGGTGTCGAAGGTTTCAGTAGAGTCTCTACCAACTTGGACGGAACAGCGAGCATTTTCCAACGTCATCCTAATAAGGCGTATCCGTTTAGCAGGGATCCTAAAGTTGGACATGGCACGATACAATTCAACTCTATTAACACTGTCGTAGGCTGCTTTAAAATCGACGAACAGATGGTGAGTATCCCTGTTAAATTCTTGGGTTATCTCCAGGACCTGGCGTAATGTGAAGATTTGGTCGGTCGTTGATTTTCTAGATCTTAATCCGCATTGGTAAGGACCTATTAGTTCATCAGCAAACGTTCATATTCGATGTTTAAAAGACATGCCTTTATATTTGACGCAGAGTATGCGGTCTCCTTTTTGTGGATCGGGCAGATGGCACTTAAATTCCACTCATCGGGCATACATACTTTCCTCCGACCATATTTCGCAGATGAGTTGGTCTATGCTCCTGACGAGGTTATTTCCAGCGTGCCAAGCTGCGCTTGTAGACCATCGCATCCAGCAGCTTTGTTCATCTTTAGTCTGGTGATGGCTACTTTGATTTCATTTTGGTCGGGCGGATGTAGCTCATGGTCGTCATCTAGATTACCTGGTACAAGTTGGTCTTGGGCGGGATCTTTGCTGTCATCCCCATTTAACAACTGGTTCAAGTAGTCTCTCCAGATGCCTAACATCGCCTGCGTTTCTACTATAGTATTTCCATCCTGATCTTTTCAGGCCCCAGGGCGGCTTGTGAAACCTGATGTAGACTATTTCACTCTTCTGTAGAAGTTTCGCATCATTTCATTTCTCATCCTTTCTTCACTCAAAATAGAGATTTCTGGACGCTCTAGTATCTCTCTGGAGCCACGACTTGTATGCTTCCGTTTTGGCTTTGTTTGCCTGAGCACATTCGGAGTCGAACCAGGGGTTTCTGGGGGGAGGCTGTGAGAAGCCCAATAACTCTGACGCAGCACTTCTTATGGCTTGTTGACATATCTGCCATTGGTCATCCGGGTTCATATCATCGGTCGAAGGATTTCGCGCAAGCTCAAGGGATACGCGGTCGGAATAGGCAGCTGCGGTCTCTTCTGGTTGAAGTCGTCCAACATTGAATTTCCTCGGCCAGCGTAGTTAGTGTTCGCCTAAGAGCTTCCATGAAAATCCGTACTCTAAGTTTTTTAGAGTAGTGCTTTTATCGTAACTGTACAAAAAACATAATTTAATTTTGCTAAATTGAGGTTGACTTACGAAAATGGTGATTTTGGGTTCAAGAACTTAGCCTTACTCTTGAACTAAAGATTAAATATTCCAAATTTCAGCTTTTTAGCTCAAAAATTGCGACCTCTAGAGAGGACAGACATGGCTTAATCGACTAGGCTTTTGATTCTGAGTCAGAATATATATACTTTTCTATACCTAACGGTATTATTTCTCTATGTTACAAACTCCACACCAAATAAAATATACCCTTTTCATACATGACGAATAACATTGTAAATTAGGCCTTATTTGTTTCCTTAGGATCGCCAACGAATTGATCGCAATTATTGCCAATATTTACTTATTAATTTTATAACATTTTCTTTTTCAGAGAGGAAATTTGCATTGCGAATAATTTGTCTGTAAAATTTTGAAACCTCAAGTCATCTTCATCATACCTACATAGTTGAACTTCTAAACTAGTATATTTCAAAACCGAAAGTGAATTTCTCATTGAACATTATTTACGATGGATGGTATAAGTAACACTTTAATTCAAGCCGTTCGCAATGGAAGATTAGAAATCGTACGGGATTTAGTGAATCGTTATGGTCTTTCTTATTCACAAAATTGGGCACACGGATATGTTCTTCTTCGTGACTCCATTGAGCTTAATCGTACTGAAATTGCAAAATTTCTCATAAATGGTGGTGCCAAAGTAAACAGCAAAACAAACAAAAAAGAGTCCTCTTCTACACCGCTTCATTTTGCTGTTAAAAATGATAACAAGGAAATATTGGAAATGCTCCTACAAAGAGCTGCGGACGTAAACGCAAAAGATGCAAAAGGCTGTACTCCCCTTGCCTTGGCAACAGTCCAAGGGAACCAAGATATCATTGAAATACTTTTACAATGGGGAGCTAATATCCCTAAACATAAAGATAACATGACTCCTCTCGATGAAGCAGGTTCATCCAACATTGTTGAGTCAAATATGAATCTAACGTCTAATCAGTTTTATTCAGGAAAAGAATTTACACAGCTTCTCTATGACGTAGACAATCATAAGGATCAAATGACTGTGATGGACTTCACGTTAAGACATGAGGCCATAAATAACGGAGGTCATGTTGATGAAGAACTGGAAAACGGAAAAACAATACTAAGTTTTGCTGTTGAAAGTGGCTTACCATTGATAGTTGAGACCATTTTAAAACACTTTCCAGACAAAACCAACACGAACAACAAAAATGCACTCAAAATTGCAGCAAAGTGTTCGGGGAAGAAATACGTAACGATCGTTGAAAAACTTCTAAAATACGGCTTTTCTGTTGAACCAGAAGCCATAAATGACATTTCTTTATTGGAAAATTGTGTTAGAATGGGATATATCAAAATTCTAGAAGATTTACTAAAACACGGACTGGTTTTGTCATGCAATAAAGACGAAAGTACACTCTTGCACATCGCCGTCAAAAGCAGGCAAACCGAGGTAGCTAAGTTCTTGTTGACTAATGGATCTGATGTTAATGCAACTGACAAGTCCGGTAAACCTGCTATTTTTTATTCAACACAAAAATCTGATATTATTATGACCGAAGTTCTGTTATCTCATGGATCCAATTTAAAAAAATGTCCAGAACTTCTAATAATTGCAACCACAAAACCTTGTAAAGAAATGTTTGAAATTCTTCTTCAAAATCAAGCTGACATTGAAGCCACTGATGAATTTGGGAGGACGGCATTACATCTGATTATTTTTAATAAATATGATAGTGATTTCGAGGTGGAGCGAGAAATAGTAAAATTGCTTCTCAACAAGGGTGCCAATGTAAATGCCAAAACTGACAAAGACGATCTTACAGCGCTTCATATTGCATGTCAAAAAAGTTTAACAGATTTTGTTAAAGTTCTTTTAGAATACAAAGCTGATGTTAATTGCATTGCCCAAGATTTGGCGCCCTTGCATATTGCTGCTCAAAATGGCCAAGCTCAAATTGTTGAAATGCTTTTAGCTAATGGAGCGAACGTTAATTCAAGACGTGAAAATGGTGAAACGAGTCTGCACATTGCTGCAAAAAGAAATCATTTGCGTGTACTTAACATATTACTTATGTGTGGAGCTTTAATTGAGTCTGAAGAAATCAATGGTGCCACTGCAATTCATACAGCAGCAGTAGCAGGTAACTCTGATGTAGTCTTTGTTCTCTTGCAGCACGGGGCTTTAATTGATGCTAAAGCTAAAAATGGACAAACAGCTCTTCATTTTGCTAGCGAAGTGGGAAGAAGTGATGTTGTAAAACTTCTTCTAATGCTTGGATCTGATATAAACATGTTAACCAATGATAACCTTTCGCCAATGGATTTAGCAAAGCAATCACTTGGAATTCCATTTTTTCGCATTCGTACTAATTATTTAAACGAGATTATAAAAATGTTAGGTTTGCATTTAATTATGCTGAAAACTGCGAATTTATATCTCAATGCACAAAATTTACTATATTTAAACACAATTGTGCCTGATGATACGGTGGCCCTAAATGAAAAAGAATATAAAGAAGAAGTTGAAAGATTAAAGAATGATAAATTAGGAAGAAATAATGTGAGCTTTTATGATATATTAACTAAAAATATTTGTTCACTGGCAAAGTATGCTAGAAATGATGATATAAGAAAAATCGTGTATAACAATCATTACAAGTTAGAGTATCCAAACTATTCGCGCATAATTGAAAGAAATTTCATAAGAGGACTTCAACGAAATCGACTGCTTGAACAGGCCCAAGGATTTTTCACTCGATATTTTGAATTTCCATATGTTTGTTCTGATAAAATACTAAGCTACTTAAGTGATGATGATTTAAAGATCATCATAAATATATAGAAATACGCTTCATCTGTATAATTTCGTGATTTTAATTAATAAATAATATTTAAAAATATATGTACATGCATTTATGGTTACTCTTTTTGTGTTGTTCGACCCCTGGGTGGGCGATTTTAGGGCTCAACAAACAAAGAGCAAACAAACTAGAGCAAAAACAAAGGACAGGTTTATTTTAAATAGATGTATTTCTTAAATGAAGTAAGATAACATTGATTTTACTTTTGTAGAGTATACACAAAAGACCACCATTTTCGATTTTATCGGTTTTTTCCTTTAAAAAACCGTTACAACTACTTTTTAAGTTAGTAAGGCCACTATAAACAAAATAAAAGAAGTACAAAGATAGGTCAAAATAAAAGCGATGTTTTCAATATGATAATATTTTTATTTTCAAGTTAAGTCAGGTGTTTTGGGATCCAAAAAACCATCTTTTCGATTTTAAAACCTTGAGATATGGTACACAAATGAAATGACATTTTTGAAATGCAAAAAAATTACGCTTTGAAGAAACTTATTCATCGAACCACTTCCGCTTAGTGCTGACGAGAAAAATGGCAGTGGCAGCTACAATTTTGATGTATATTTTTATCCATGATCGAATATAAACATTGGCATATCTAAATTTCCCAAGCAAAGAAATCTGACAAGCGAGTGCAATAGTGGCCTAAGGGCTAAGGGAGATAGGCCACTCTGACACTCATGCTTTTAAATTTTGTATGGTTGGCTTAAGTATAAAAAGTGTGTGCCGTAATTTCACTGCAAGGTTCTCATTTTGAAAAAAATTAAATGCAGGAATGGCAGTTAGACCACTATAGCTCTCATTGCCTGATATGTAACTATACTATATTTCTCTTCTATATTTGATTTTTCATATAATTTTTGTCTATGAAACTAAAAGAAATGCAAGTGAATGGATTTAATTTATTGAAAGTATGTCGAAATCAAACAAATAAAGCAAAATGGAAAAATTTTGATTGTGTGTGCTATGACCATAGGCGCCCGCACGGGAAGCAAGGTTGGGCACTTGCCCCCCCCCCCCCCCCCCTTACCCGTCTCTAAACTACGACTTTTGTACACCAAAATTTCGTCAGTTCTTAATAGGGAATTTTGACTAATTGGTCATTTGTTCACTTTGTTTGATCAATTTCCTTACAATGCCCCCCTGATTTTGGACCTTGCCGAATAAATCTCTACGTTCTACTATTTTGCCCCCTTGTAGACAATGCACATTTTTTTATGATCGTAAAAATGGATTTTATTTTTAATTTCATGTTGAAAATTTGTTCACATAACTCTTTAACTTTAAAAGTTTAAGTCATACGAAAAGATATTCTTTGTAAAAAAGGAAAATAATTTAATTTCCTATAGAAAGGGCTGTCAAAACTTTTAAGTGCAAGAATAACACCAGAATATTTTTGCTTAACGATTTTTTTTTTGCCAACTGGACTAGCAATTGAGGAGAAAAAAATGTTCACTTATGGTTTGTTGTTGCAATTATTTCTTGGTCTCGGTGCTTAATTCTTGCAATTATTTCTTGGTCTCGGTGCTAAATTCCGCTCGATGATACCGTTAGATTTTACTGAATATTGTGCTGCGGCTGTGATTTGCTTTTGGGACGATAAAAGAAAAAAAACAACGAGCCCTTGAACTTTATTACTCGTACTCTAATTCGACTTTCTTAGTCTGCTTGTTTATAATGGCTCATTACTCGTCGATACTTGAACCAGTTGCAAATATTTTACAGGGAGTTGACCAGGATTTATTAAGTGTAAAAGAGCATATCACTATCTTGAACAAGTATTTTGAAAAAGAATTCCTTCAAAACGCTTTGGGAACCAATTCAAAAATGTTTGAGTGAATCCGATATTGAATTAAGCTGCCTAAGAGTTGTAAAGAAACAAACTCACCGATCGAATATTCTTTTTTCACCCGAAAATGATTTACTTACTTACTTATGTTGGCGCCACTGGAGCGTGGTACTCCAAGGCCTTGCTGAGAATGCCCCTCCAGCCGGCTCGATCTCTAGCCTGCTGTCTCCAATTTCGTACTCCAAGTTGACGGATGTCTCCCTCTATCTGGTCGCTCCATCGAAGATGAGGTCTACCTTGGCTTCTGACTCCCTCGGGTTTGGCGTTGAAGACTTTACGAGCTGGAGCGTCGATGTCCATTCGCTCTACATGGCCCAGCCATCTTAGTCTTTGGATTCGAATTTTTCTGGCTAGGCTTATGTCGCTGTACAGCTTGTACAGTTCGTTGTTATATCTTCTTCTCCAAACGTTGTTTTCGCGATTTACGCAGACAGGACCATAGATCGTACGCAGAACTTTTCTCTCGAAGACTCCAAGTGAATTTTCATCCGATTGGAATAGGGTCCATGCTTCCGCACCATATAGCAGGACCGGGATGATGAGTGTTTTATACAGTGTCACCTTGGTTCTTCTCGATAGGGCTTTACTTCTCAATTGCTTACTCAGCCCAAAGAAACAGCGATTAGCAAGAGTTAGTCTGCGTTTGAGTTCAGCGCTGATGTTGTTGCCTGTGTTTACAGCAGTGCCCAGGTAGACAAATTCACTGACTACCTCGAAGTTATACCTATCAATGGTTACGTTCTGACCAAGTCGGTGGTGGGATTGGACTTTTGTTGATGAAAGCATATACTTCGTCTTGTCCTCGTTTATTTTCAGCACCATTCTGCTTGCTGCTGACTCCATAGTAGTGAAAGCACCGGTTACTGCTCGCTTTGTTCTTCCTATCACGTCAATGTCGTCAGCAAACCCAAGTAATTGTGTCGATTTATTGAAAATGGTGCCTGATGTACTGGCATGGGTGCTCCGTATTACATTTTCATTTAAAACAGCTGCATGACAGTGCGTCACCTTGCCTTAGCCCTCTGGTGGTTTCGAAGGTTTCAGTAGAGTCTCTACCAACTTGGACGGAACAGCGAGCATTCTCCAACGTCATCCTGATAAGGCGTATCAGTTTAGCAGGGATTATAAAGTTAGACAATGGCACGATACAGTTCAGCGGCGGTCTCTTCCGATTGAAGACGTCCAACATTGAATTTCCTAGGTGTAGTCGGTGTTCGCCTAAGAACTTCCATGGAGATCCGTACCCTAAGTTTTGCACCGACTAGGTAGTGGTCTGAGTCGATGTTTGCTCCTCGGAATGTACGGACATTCATAATGCTGGAGGAGTGTCTTCCATCAATCACAACATGGTCGATTTGGTTGCAGGTTCGACCATCTGGGGATCGCCATGTGCCCTTGTGGATGTCGGGACATGGGAATCGCGTGCTGCTCAGCACCATGTTTTTTCCCGCTGCAAAATCGATGAGCCTGAGTCCGTTGTCGGAGGTGGTGTCGTACAGGCTGTGTTTTCCGATCGTCATACCAAAGATGTCCTCCTTCCCAATTTTGGCATTGAAGTCTCCCAAGAGAATTTTAATGTCATGTTTTGGGCACTGCTCATATGTTTTGGCGAGGAGCTCGTAGAAACATTCTTTGGTAGCGTCGTCTTTCTCTTCTGTAGGGGCATGAGCGCTAATTAGGCTTATGTGGTGGAATTTGGCCTTAATGCCGATCGTTGTCACTCTCTCGCTGACTTCGCGAAAGCTCAAAACCTTTTGTCTAAGTCTTCCTCTGACAGCGAATCCGCACCCAAACAAGCGCGATCTCCCATCAAGGTGGCCCGAAAATTATTTAAGAAAATCAATTTTCATTCCTTACATCGATTCTCGGATAATGTTCCTCAAAGAGCGGTTTTCAGAAAAAAAGAAGCAAATCGGTCCAGCCGCTTAGGCTGTAGGTGCCGATACAGACAGACGGACAGACAGACAGAATTGTCGGACCCACTTTTTTAGGCTTCTCTATCATCGTAATGTTGTTTGATTGTCAAAAAAAAATTATTTTTTTACGAATGCATAACTTGCCTTATAGTACCTATAATCGGAAGTAAAAAAGGTGAGTAGGTTCCATACAAAATTAAATGAAATATAAAATCGCTTAAAAATTGATCAAACTATTTTGTCTGCCCCCAACCCCCTCCCCCTGGGAAAAATTCTGTCTGACTGTGACAAATGTGTCCCCACCCCCGGAAGACCACCTTGTCGTGGTGGGGGGCTTACGTCTGATTTCTTGGTAGCAGCCAGCTGAGAGGTCAGACAACTAAAACAACCCATAGGAGGGTACTGGTGCCGTGTTTTTGTTGACAGAAGTGTGATTGTTTTGAGTTGAAATGTTGAAATATGTTGTTAAGGATGGGATTGTCTAACCCCGATCTTTTGGCCGAGCTGAGCGAACGGGCAATTGGAGTTTTCCGGTTTAGAGGCGTGGTGTGACGGTAGGTGTGGGCTGGTTCTGACGAATCTGTAACCTGTTACAAGAGTATGCGTGAGAAGGTTGTTGCCCCCGACTTTCTGTAACGTGTTACGAAAGTATGCGGAAAAGGTGGTTGGTTCAGGCTCACACTAACTATGTATAAAAACATGTGTGAATGTATGGAGGTTTGGGGAGTCTAGCCCTGTTCTCTGTAGAGTACGGGCAACTAGACTTCCCCAAAAAAAGGAAGTGGGGAGTCTAACTCCGATCTTTTGGCCGAGCTGAGAGATAGCGCAATTGGACTCACCCATGGGTTTGAAAAGTTGGTTTTGGTTAGTGTTACCTGGTGAAGTAGTGTTCTTGTTCTGGTCTCCCAGTTGCGTGAGAAGCTGGTTGATTGGAGCTATGTCCGCTCTAACTAGGGAACGCCATGTTGAATGATGTGTTTGGAGTGCTTGAGTGTTTTTTTGTTTGTGTGTATAGATGTGTGCTTTTGGCCATTTGCTTCTGCCTTGGCAAGTGGTTGAATGTGCATATCTTAAGGTTGCCAGGCCTTGAGTATTGATGGTGCTCAGCTTATTCTCATCCTGTGACAAATGTGTATATAATCAGAAGCCATCGAAAAACTCAAGGTTTTTTTGACAACTCTCGGAGTTGTCAAGAAAACCTAGGGCGACCCCGGGTAAAGTTGAAAAAACAAAGCTACTGCAAAAAAAAAAACAAATATAAACATACTACTTATCTTAAGTAACTTCCTTTTTTGAAATTTGTAGACAGCCAATTTTTGTTTAAAGGATTAAATTAATTCAAAATTGTTCCATTTTTTTTGTTTTATTTTCAGCTCTTTGATATTGACATTACTCGACACAAATAATTTTGAGTTTCAGAACTGTAAGCACCTGCTATCAAGTTTTGCAAAACGCCATCAATACGTAGCTTGGCAGAATCGACTTCTGCTGTATTCATTTTGCTGCTGCGTAACATCTGAGCTATATGCTTACCAAAAACTGCTAGTGCATCAGGTTTTGCTGTCGCATTTATAAGTTCTTTAATGCAGCTAAAATACTCACTTAACTTTCTTTTCCTTCGGTCAATTTTATTTTTATAATAGCTGTTACTTTTTGGAAAAGATTTTTTAACACTTTCTGTTCGAAAAGTGTTTATTGATGTTTCTTGAAAGACTTCTCTTTCAGTCTTAATTTCATCTACAACTAAGGATAAGTCTGGTGTAGCCTGAAAGTAGAAAAGGAAATTTAAAATTTGTGTGTAATTTTATTTATAATTTTTAACAACAACAAAAAGTTTTATCACAATCAGATTCAATGCTTTTATAACATTAACAAAACTTGGAGATTTAACTTAATTTTTAATGTAGACTTTCAGAACTAACACCTGGTTCGACTCTGAATGTGCTCAAGCAAACAAAGCTTAAACGGAGGCATACAAGTCGTGGCTCCAGAGAGATACTAGAGCGTCCAGAAATCTCTATGTTAAGAATGAGAAATAAGGAGGAAGAAAGAAGAACACCAGCAACTGAAAGTCGAGGAGCTGCAGAGAGGTTTTTGCAGAAAAGAAGTTCGAAACTTCTACAGAAGAGTGAACAGTCTACATCAGGTTTCACAAGCCACCCTGGGTCCTCAAAAAATCAGGATGGAAATACCTTAGTAGAAACGCAGGCGATGTCAGGCATCTGGAGAGACTACTTTAACCAGTTGTTAAATGGTGATGACAGCCAAGTTCCCGCCCAAGACCAATTTGTACCATTTAATCTAGATGAAGACCATGGTTACACACGCCTGACCAAAATGAAATCAAAGTAGCCATCACCAGCCTAAGAATGAACAAAGCTGCTGGATGCAATGGTTTACAAGCAGAACTTTTTAAGCATGCTGGAGATGACCTGGTAAGGAGCATACACCAACTCATCTGCAAAATATGGTCGGAGGAAAGTATGCCCCATGAGTGGAATCTCAGTACCATCTGCCCGATTCACAAAAAAGGAGACCGCCTACTCTGCGCCAACCGTTTGCTGACGACCTGATAGGTCCTTACCAATGCGGCTTCAGACCTGGAAAATCTACCACCGACCAAATATTCACATTACGCCAGATCCTGGAGAAAACCCAAGAATATAACATCGACACCCACCACCTGTTCGTCGATTTTAAAGTCGCCTACGACAGTGTTAATAGAGTTGAACTGTATCGTGCCATGTCTAACTTTAGAATCCCTGCTAAACTGATACGCCTTATCAGGATGACGTTGGAGAATGCTCGGTGTTCCGTCCAAGTTGGTAGAGACTCTACTGAAACCTTCGACACCATCAGAGGGCTAAGACAAGGTGACACACAAATATGCCAGCACATCGGGCACCATCTTTAATAAATCGACACAACTACTTGGGTTTGCAGACTACATTGACGTGATAGGAAGCACAAAGGGAGCAGTAACCGGTGCTTTCACTACTATGGAGTCAGCAGCAAGCAGAATGGTGCTGAAAATAAACGAGGACAAGACGAAGTATATGCTTTCATCAACAAAAGTCCAATCCCACCACCGACTTGGTCAGGACGTAACCATTGATAGGTATAACTTTGAAGTAGTCAATGAATTTGTCTACCTGGGTACTGCTGTAAAAACAGGCAACATCAGCGCTGAAATCAGACGTAGACTAACTCCTGCTAATCGCTGTTTCTTTGGGCTAAATAAGCAATTGAGGAATAAAGCCCTATCGAGAAGAACTAAGGGGCCACTGTACAGAACGCTCATCATCCCGGTCCTGCTATATAGTCCAGAAGCATTGACCATCTCCCAATCGGATGAAAAGTCACTT
Organism: Platycheirus albimanus; assembly: GCA_916050605.2. Lineage (NCBI taxonomy): Eukaryota > Metazoa > Arthropoda > Insecta > Diptera > Syrphidae > Platycheirus > Platycheirus albimanus. The sequence goes on along the minus strand of OU696696.1, from coordinate 21,450,388 downwards.
GGAGTTTTCGTAAACTGAAAAAACAACATTCGGCGAAGAAGATACAACGACGAACTGTATGTATGTGCGGTACAGCGACATAATTCATAGACAAGATGACTTGACCATGTAGAGTGAATCGACATCAAAACTCCAACACTTGAAGTCTTCAACGCCAAACCAAAGGGTGTCGAAAGCCAAGGTCGACCTCATCTTCGATGGAGCGACCAGATAGAGGGAAACCTCCGACAACTTGGAGTGCAAAATTGGAGGCGGCAGGCTAGAGATCCAACCGTCTGGATGTGCATACGAATCCAAGCCTAGGAGCACCACGCTCTAGTGGAACCAACATAAGTAAGTGTGTAAGGCTTTCAGAAACGCAGAACAAAAGTTGAGAGTTGCTCTGAATTATATACTCCAATCAACAACGTACCGAATCTTAGTCTAGATTTGGCCACAGAACTTGATGTAAGAATAAAGATAGTCGACTAAGGACTCTTCAGCGAATTCTAAACTCATATATAAGGGGGACCTAAGTAAGATCTGAAGTTCACAGCACGCACACGTCAAAGGCAGGTCTGCCGACACAGCACTGCCTGAAGTAGCACGACGTTTTCGAATTTTAAAGGTGTTCTCATTACTGGAACATTTTCTTCGGTTTTTATGAACGGTTTCAACAATTTCCTTATTTATTTATAACAGCACAAAATAACATTTAAAGCATAGTTTCAACATTTTAAGGTTCAGGAAATAAAATAGTACTAATAACGCAACCCATTTACATAAATAAAAAACATATCGGCATAGAAGCAATTTTTGTTAAAATAATTCGTCATTTTGTACTGGACCATAGCTCAAGAGAGAGTATACCTGCAGCTGCATTCAAAACTTCGAAATGTGTAACAGTTAGTTAGTGTCTTCCCTTATATTGCAAGCAAACTTAATCTGTACTTTAAGCAACACGATTCTGAGGTTCTCAAAAGGATTAAACCGAGTTTTTCTTCCAGAAAAGACTCTGAAAACAAAGATATTGCGGTGATGATGTCGTATTCAAGTAGTTTCCTCTCTCTCTGATTCCGCTAGTGTATTCCAAGCATAAAATTGTGGACTATTTAAGTGCAGGATTTTATGACGAGGGATAAATCACTTTCCACTGACTTTTCAATTCCCACTATGCACCTTTAAATTGTACTCCATTTTTGCGACCTAGGGTAAGAAGATGATCAGTCTGGGAACCTAAGCATCTAGCCTAGATAGCGGGAGCCTAGATAGCGGGCTTTCATTCTTGGAGGGATTCTAAACCGACTCGTTAACTGAACGTACCCTGTGAGGGTTCAAATGTACTTTGCCGGATTGACGCGTGATAGCCACTAACTTTCCAGTCCGCTGAAGTGCATTACCGCTCCAATCATACATACAATTACATACAAAGAGTACGTGCAGTTTTTTCTTAAATGATTTCCCACAGTTTTAATGATGAATAAGGAAACACCTTTATATCCGTAGACCACTAAATAAAACGAATACATAAAGACAAAAAAATTCTAAAGCATTTTCTTACATGATTCTCTCGACCCAAACATCCGTTTCTAGATGCTTTATGTCCTGTTTGTTGCCTTTCGTTTAGACGTCTTTGGCGCCAGCGCCTATTCGTCATGCTTCTCCTTAACCTAAAAGCTTCCCTTTCCTCGGGTGTTCGCTCTTCCTTAGTTTTTTTCGCTCTTTCATTTTTCCTTAATCTCCTTGCTTCAATAATTTCTGCCAATCTTAATACTTCTTTTTCTTCTGAAGATAATTCTTTCTTTAGTTCCTGACTCTGCAATTCTTCAGCTTGTCTTCGTATTAAGACTAGCTCTTCTTGTTTCCTTTTTTGATACTCTCTTTGATATTCCTGTCTAATAGCTTTTTTTTCTTCGGGAGTTTGCGCATTGTTTAGCTTCTGACGATATTCCTTAAAAAAATGTTAGGTCAGAAATTGAAAAAAAGCAAATATAATCTTTTTCTTACATCGTTCGTTTGTCTCAATCGTCTATCAGTATTATATGCCTCTCCTGTCGATTCCGCCAATTTGGCTCGCTGTCTTTCGCGGGAGCGCTGTTTGTGATATATCTGTTTCAATCTATAAGCTTCTTTTTGTTCAGGCGTAAATTTGGCTTTTCGTTTTTGACGCCATAGTTTTGATGTTGCGTTTTTTCTTAATCGCGCAGCTTCGAATCGTGCTGCCAATCTCAAAACCTCTTTTGGAGACATTTCAGTCTTCTTGTTCTGACCAAGTAATTCAATTTGTTTCCGAATCATAGCTTTCTGTTCTTGCTTTTTTTTATTGTGCTCTTGTTTTTGTTGAATACGTCGTCTTTCGTTCTTCATTTGCTTAGCTTCTCTTGATTCTTTTGGTCTCAAAACTTGTTCTTCTTTTGAATAACCTTTTTTAGTTTTATTTTGCAATTCATTTGGCATTGACACATTTACTGCTTTTCTTTTAAAATGCAGTATGGAATCGTCTGTTTTTATTGGATTTGGTTCGCTTTTAACTTCCATTATGGCTTTCAACTTTTCGCCAATGTTTCATTGGTTTGTGCAGTCTCATTCGTGGTATGCTCTTTCTTCGTATTAAGTATCACTCAAGCAACTTCGCAACAGTGTGTGGATTCAAAAATATGTGATCTGTGTCCACCTTGCGATACTGATGATGATGACTCTTCTGCGTGCGAATAGCTGTTCACCAAAAAATATTCAGTCGAGGACATTTAACTTATTTAATCTTTCTTTTTCTTTCGCCTGTTTTTTGTGTACAGTTGGCATTGTTTTGATTTCACATAAACTAAAAAAACTGTAAAAAAAATTAATGAATGAAAAAGTTCAATTTTTGGGACAATAGTGTGATAGCTAGCATAAGACGGTCCTTATAATGGTCATTGCAACGACCCTCTGACGTCATTATGACGTATTTATCTATCCTAAAGTCGTCATGTCGTGTAATGGTCATTGTAAAATGCAGTCATTGCAAAGACCCACTTAATGACTGTGTAATGGCCAATTTTGTGGTCTTTGCAAAGGCCATGTCCCAACAATGACCAGGCAGGAATTTCTGCGCGCCCCATTGTTGCTCGCAAGGACCACTTTTTATGGTGGTTTTGTTGTTCAATTTCAATGAGCTGCCAAAGTGACAGATCAGATTTTGACAACCTAAACTTCCAAATAATGCAAGCGATAGTTGACTGCGAAATGCGAAAGAGGTACTGCAACGAACTGAAATTGGCAATACTAGCCAGGTAACGCAGCGTCAGAACTAATCGTACCTCTACGGAGTTGCTCGTTCGCATATTTGTGTATGCTTTTCTTATTAATGGAGTCACTAAATTCAACAAATAGTCAACTTGCTGGTCATTGTACATATTTTGGGACAACAATGACAGATTTGGTTCATTCGTGTAATAGTCATTGTAGGTAGAAAGAAAAAAGTGAACAATGACACATTTTCAGTGAGGTCAGAGTGTCATCGCAATGACCATTTAGAAAGACCGTCTTATGCTAGATTTAAGGTAAGAGCGAATACGTTCAACGGAACTATGTACTTTTTGATGACACTGAACCATGGTATAGAATGGGTGACACAAAACACATTAATTAATTCTTGCTTTGTTTTGCTTTCATTATAATGTTTATAACTAATTTTAGTGCACCTATTGAAGACAGTTTTGTTAGGTTGCAAGGCTTTCATAGCATCTTGTTTATTTTAAAACCATCTGCGTTCTTCAGTGCTAATTAGTCTAACTTATTAATTTTTAATTCAAAATCATCGATCCAGAAATAGGAAGTGATACAAGCATTCTCCAAAGATGGTTTTATTGTTTTTCAATTGCATTAATGCACATTGGAGAACTCGCGCTGCTCCGTCAAGGTTGGTAAGAAAATAAACGACTCATTTAATGTCGAGAGAGGCTTAAGACAAGGTGACGCGCTATCATGTAACCTTATGTAATATCATTCTTGAGGCAATCGTACGTAACTCGCATGTCAACACCAGCGGTACGATTATTGGCTATGCTGATGATATCTACATAATAAATTAAAAGAATGATGCGCGCTGTCAGTGGAGCATTCGCAAGTATTGAAGTGGAGGTGGCGGAAATAGGTCTGGCTGTAAATGAAGATAAAACAAAGCATATGCTGTACTCATGTGCAGAACATCATCACCGTAGGCTCGGGCAAAACGTCACGATGGACAGATATAACTTTGAGGTTGTCAAGGACTTTGTCTATTTGGGTTCCACTACAACCTCTCAGCACAATATCAGTGAAGAGATCAGTCGAAGAAACACTCTTGCCAATCGCTGTTTCTTCGGGCTTAGAAGGCATCTTGGTAGCAAAACCCAAAACGAAATAAAAGATTCAATTACGAACAGTACGGGCTGTACAGCGACATTGACCTAGTTAATAAATTGAAAATACAGCGGCTTAGATGCCTGGGTCATGTGGAGCGTATGGACGAAAGCACTCCAGCCCGACGAGTCTTCAATTCGAACCCGGAGGGCCGATCAAGTGGAGAACGACCTCAACCAACTTGGTTTGCGCAAATTAATGCTGGAGGCCACTGGCTAGGGACCGGCCTAGGTGGCGAGGATTGTTGGTTGAGGTTGAGAAATCGTAGTAAGATGGAAAATCGAACTGGAAAAAGCATTCCACATTCTTGTAGTACGGTTAAAAATTGAGTCTCGATACTTGTTTATTAGGTTCAAAGGTTAATTGAAGAAAATTCCCAGCAATACTACGAGCAATTTGTATAAAAGTAGCAATAAAACAAATCGAAAAAAGCATCATAACGGCAATGTCACAGTGAAACAAAAAAAATTTCTTTCGCTTGTTCCTATCCAAGAAAAGCAAATGTGTTACAGGAGCATTGTACACAAGATTTGGAGGAATGTATGCATTGTGGATTGTAGCCACATCAAATGGGGAATTATAATTCTTCTCGTAACGCACTACGTAGTTTGTAACACACACCTAAAACGCAATGCTCTTCGGTTTTATTATTGCATTTTTGCAAAAGCTTAGATCATGGATAGTTTGAATAAAAGGTAGGTTATGCTTTACAGACAGAATAGTTTTTAAAGCCTAAAATAAGATGCATTCCTGGATACAATGCATGCATTTTTGATAAAAGAGTCAGTTGCCACTCTCTTTCAAATGCCTTTCTTCAAACCGATGCAAAGATAAAGTGAACGATTAAGAAGTTTCTGTTTCTGAACATATTCATTCCTTGATCTGATAATTTATACGTTTCCATTACCGTGGACATAAGGGAAGTACATTAAATTTGACGTTAGGTTGAGGGGGTAGAAGATACGCCTTCTTCAGGAACGAGCTGGACAAGTGATATTTTCCATCCACTCGGAAGAGACCTTCGGATGTATGAGATATAAACATCAGCCAGTGGATTTGTGTAGGTATACCGAGATTTTTAATATATTCTTGCCACTGTACGATCACGAAAGATTTGTCCCAGAAAAGCGTTAACGCTCTCTCAACTAGGGAAGTGACCAGATAACTGTGGTAGTGTCGAGTTTGAAAAATACCCCAAATAAATAAAAATTATAGTTAACCCGTTCCGTTAATTAGAATCGAGAACATAATAAATAGGCATCAATAGTTACAAAGAGGTCGATTGACCAAAGGTGTGTATCATTTCCAGAAGTCTTAAATAAGTTTTTTTCTTGTTTGAAATGCGCCTATTTATTTCTACAATAAAATTGACGAAGGTGCAAGTGCAACTTGGTCAATTTTCTTTCTTGATGATGCATCTTCATTTCTGTTTTTTTGTGCCGACAGCTTGTTTCATTAAGAACTATTAATAAACGAATCATAATACTCACACTTTTCACAATATTAACTCAAAAATATTATTTTCATCTTGAATTTTATCAATTTGAATGTAGAAATTAATTATAAAAAGTAAACAACACTGACATTATGCAAATGCAAAATGCAAACCAAAGAACAAAACAACAAAATGGTTTTTGCATTCCAATTTCCAGGAATTCACTTCAACTGGAAGTCATATTAAAGATTAGCAAATAGGAATGCGCGAAGGGCGGAAAAAATATGAACTGAGGAAAAAGCTCAAATTATCAGTTTGGCTTCAAACTTTTGCCACTGTAGCGCTACAAAAATGTGTGATGAAACAGATGTATAATAGATGTGTGGAAACAGAATATGATAGCGCAGATCTCATACGATTTGACATGCGTTTAGATCGGAAATATTTTTTTATGATTGAATGTAAAACCATCACACATTCCTTCACACTTTTTTTTGACATGTCGTACTACACTGTGGGATAGTGTGGAACTACTTTAAGGCCCGTATTTATCGAACGCTCTCAACTTAAGAGCCTCGTAAGTCTATTCATCAAGCACTATTAGTACAGATTTACGAGCGCTCGCAAAACTTATGTTTACCTATGCCTTAGAAATTTAATTAATAAAGTGCACGACTGGGTCGTACGAACTTGCTCTTTTCCTGAAAAATTAATTCCAACCAAAACATAAATTTTACTCAAAAACACCATTCAGAAAGATTTATCAAAATCGTTTTTGAGAAAAATTAATTTTTCATAAAAAATTAAATGGCAGGTTAAAAATTCTATGTACCAAGTTTGAAGCGAAGCGGTCCAGCCGCTTAGGCTGTAGGTGCCGATACAAACAGTCGGACAGAATTGTCGGACCCAATTTTTTCGACTTCTCTATCATCGTAATGTTATATTTGCTAGTTAGTAAAAAAAAAATTAAAGCATCTGCCAACCAATATCTTCACAAATTGGATTGGTTCCGTCCAATTGCAAGAGCAAGTTAGATTTTTTTTTACGCAAAAATTGTATTTTTATTTTCTTATAAAATAACAGAACTATAAAGCCATTTTTGTGTGTACTTCTTCTAAGACACACCAACAGTGCGACCACGACGACCGATTGTCTTTGTGTGTTGACCACGGATACGGAGATCCCAGTAATGACGCATACCGCGGTGTGCCTGGATCTTCTTTAAACTTTCCAAATCGTCACGAAGTTTTGAGTACAAAGATGAGGAAGTGTATTGAGTGTACTTGCCATCGACTACATCCTTCGCCCTGTTGAGGAACCAGTTAGGAATTTTGTATTGCCTTGGTTCTGGATGATGGTGACAATTTTGTCGACTTCTTCATCAGTGCACTGGCACTTGGTGAGATCAACTTCAGCCTGCTTGAGAACAATGCCGTATTCATGGCATTGTCTTTAAAGTAATTTAAAACTTTGGGAACCTGCAAAATAAAGAACATTTTTTACATTTTATAATAATTAATAATATACATAGATTTAAGTAGTATTACCTGTAATCAAAGACCTTCTTTAGCTTTGAGTTTGAATCTTTCATTTTTGCATTACAAATTTAATTTTTGCCTGGCTTATTTTGATTTTTGTTTGACATTTGCTTTCGAAGAATGAGTTTAGGGTGCGTTCCGGAATAAGGAATCCGCCATTTTTCGAATATTCGAATTAGAGTTAATAGTGTTCGATGAATAGCACTTTTCGAACTTAAGTTAAGAGGCTCTTAAAGTTACGAGCGGTTTGATATTGTTCGATAAATATGGGCCTAAATGATATTTTATACAGGCCAATGAAAAAAAGGGACTTTTGGTATATTCAAGGACGTCGTCTAAGAAGGCAAATTCAGTTTTTAACAGAACCAAAATATGTGTGATGTTTATGAGTAGTTTGTGCATTTTAAAGAGAAATTCTTTCGAACTAAGGTAATTGGAAAATTTGATAAAAAAGTGTTTAAAGCTAGGTTTGCGCATTTGGTTTGACACTCCTAGCTATCTTCCTTCTTTTTCTCTTTTACAACCTTTTCATTCTGTCTTCTTGTTTTGTTTTATTGTTTTTATTTCAAAATTGTTATTTTGTTTTGTTTACTTCTGCCGTTGCATTGCATTTTGTTTGCAAATTGACATTTTAGAAAATTTCTGTTCAATTGTTTTCAATTTAGTAGCGTTTGATTTGTTCACATAATTTGCAACCACAATTTCGTCCAAACACAAACATCTAAATTTGGTTTTGTATGGGAAATGAATTCGAATTTGGAAATTTATTACGAAATCACATTTTTTGCCCTAACGAAATCTGTTAATTGCTATTTTTTTATAAAGACTAGTTTATCCTATGTTAGGCGTTTTTCTTTTTTAGTTCACAGCAGAGCCTGAGCTGTCAAATAAAAAATAAGAGTTTCTTTTTCCTTCAGGGTCCTCAGAGCATAGAATTAGTATTTCTCTTTTCCTCCAGAATGTGTTCAGAGTGCGCTCTACGAGCTCCAACCAAATAGATGGGCAGACTGAGCTAAAAGCTGAACAAAAATATAAACGTCAAAAGTGATACGCTTCCAAGCCAATTCAATTGACAAAAAGAAGTTTTTGGCGGTGGCTGGAAATAAAAACAATTAAAATGGCCGCCGAAGGTATTTTAAATGTTTAAAAAAAATGTTCAGGGTTTTCAAGTGGCATGAGATAAGGAAATTAATGGGATATTAAATTCGTTTCATTAATAGTTCAGAGCGCTCTGAACACAATTGGGTCAGAGGACGTTCAGGGCGAGCTCGATATACTTGAACTCTGTTCAGAGCTCATTTCTGAATGAAAAAAGAAAAACGCCTATTATAAATTTTAAAACAACATCTATATTTAGTCTTAGTTCCAATCTAGCCACGCAAAGCGTGTCCCAAGTTTACTCGCAAATCGCTTAGGAATTTATTTTTTCCATTGGAAATACCAATGGAAACTAATGGAAGTAAAAAGGATTTTTTTATGGATAAGATAATTTGACATTTGACTTGTTTACCAAAAACTCTACAAATGTCTTTCACACTTTAATCGATTCTGTTCCAACAGTAACAGTGTTGTTCTTATTAAATATTTGTTTTTAAACTATCATGTTCGGTTGCCAGAGGAATATACTTGGACAGTTATTATTAGGTAACAGGCTGAAAAAGACAGATTTTGTTAGAGATGCGTGGCACCCAAAACAATTGTATTCCTCCAATTTTAATATCAGGAGTACATTAAGGTTCCAATAAACGGTTTACTTTGGCATACCCTAGCCTAAAACTGATAAGAAACTTTGTTTATGGCGTTCATAAATTTAATACTTTGCCTCAGTCTTGAGATGGCCATATTCCTGCTATTGCTAATTTATAGACGGGATACCTATTTAAAAGCCTTCATAAGAAATTGTCAATTCATGTAGTACATTCAGAGAAGTTGAAAGACCCCAAAGTTCAGCCTTCCTTATTTCTATAAATGGTGTTGGTCGGTATTTAGTCTAAACTTAAAAGTTAAAGTATCGCTGGTGACAGTTTGACTGCAATAGAAATTATTTCGGATACAAATCATTATTTCGGAAATGTTTCATAAACTTGTTGTAAATGGGAAGATGAAGCTAGGGTCGTCAAGAAAACCTGAGCCGAAGCCGACCCTAAGTAAATATAAAAGAACATTCTTAAGTTAAACCTCCTTTGGTACTTTTAGTTCACCTAAATGAAAAACACTTATAAAATTATTTATTTTTATTTATTAAGATGTAACCACAAATGTTTCAATTTTTAGAACTCAAAACACAGAAGATAACAGAACGCGAATGTAATGGGATGGCAGTGAAGATCCCGGCAAGAGCAACAACACAATGCGAAGCATCGACAATGGGTTCAGTAAATCCAAACAGTCAGTCAGTCAATCCATCGTACCCGCCTGTGGTTTGCATTCAGAATTTGAAAAGATCTAAAACCTCAACAGAGCGTCAACGCGAATATCGAGCTCGTAAAAAGGCATTACAAAATGCAACCAAAGATCACTTAAAAAAATGTTCACCAATTATAGCTGATGCTCATTTATTTGAGCAACATTCTCTCACAGAGAATTTTATACTCTTGCAGAAAAAACGTATGTTAACAGCAGAGCGAGCTCGGAAATTTCGAGCTCGAAAAAAGGCTCTACAAAATACCTCCGGAGAACATTTAAAAGCAATCATCGCTCAAGCTGATGAATGCCAGACAAATACTCTGCAAGAGAACTCTACCTTCTTGAAGAAAAAACCTAAAACTGCAGCAGAGCGTAACCGGGAATACCGAGCTCGAAAAAAGGCTTTGAAGAATGCTCTCAACCACCTACAAACAAATACTTTAATTGAAAGTGGTATATTGTGTGCAACAGCTAATACAGATAATCCATGCACTACGAATAAAGAAGATCTCACAGACAATACAAGTGGACTTGGACCTTATGATTGGTGTGTGCCATGTAATAATTTTAGTCACCATATAGTAGGTCACAAAGAATTCAAATCAAATTTAATTAAAACCTCGTTTGGATATATCTGCTCAATTTGTGATAAGGTGTGGTTGGAAGCAGATTTTAAATCTCCATCTATTGCTATACAATATGAGGGAGAGTTAAACAAAGTTCTTCCTGATAATGCTTCTACAGAGAGAATGGCTTTACGTACAAAACTGTATTTATATTTGCTAAAAATGTGTTACTTTAATTTTCAGGGTTCGTCGAATTATCCCAAAGTAATTGATGACATTAAAATTGAAGAAGAAGTTCTGCAAGAAACAACAATCAAGGCTGTTCCAACATGGGAAGAGTCAACTTCAATTTCTGATATGCAACGAGGGGATCTCAACGATGCTCCATTTAGTTGGTTTGAGTCTAAGGAAAATGGCTTCATGACAGAGCAGCATTTCAATTCATCTAGGGTTCCTGGAGGTTTCGCATTAAAAACTTGTCAATCTGAGGCAATCGTCCAAAACAAAATCGAACTTAAAGAGTCGTCTTTGAAATACATGAGGATATTGATAGATGCGACAACACACCGTGATGGATTCGTAGTCTTTGGTGAACATATTGCCCAGAGGTTACGCAGCTGCAACAAGGATGAAGCAGAAATCAATGTTGCCAAACAACATATCGATAAGGTGTTGGAAAGTTTGGCAATCGGTATTTACCATTCCGAGAAGCCAACCGTATGTTTGTGAAAACAGAAAGTTTTCATCATTTAATTGCTTGTATCAAGCAGCCACGAAAATCCAAAGCCTTTTGCCTAAAGCACGCTTACTCCACTTAAAAAAAAAACTTAGGCACGAAGCATAGGAGACAACGTCCATCAGAAGATTCAACGGGTACCGAGCAGACAAAAGAAAAACCCAAAGATGCAAATGGGTATACATATTACAGTAGACATCTGACCATAAAGTAAAGGGGAAAGTTAAGAATTGCGACTAGAAAGTTTCAGAGAGATGGTCCAAACGTAGGTCACTGTAGTGTGCACTTCAGCCCTCTACATTTTTCTCACCCTCATCTGCATTCATTCATTGCATTTTCCCATACACTTGACCATCAACAAATAACGTAATATGTATATTCCTCCATATGATATTCCCATAAGCAAGCCTCAATATTTCTCACCATCCAATTTTCCAAAGTAAGGCATCAAATTACATTTGTCGTCACTGTCGAGTCCAAAACCGCGCCAGCCTAAGCATTCAAATTATGAGTAAGGGAAATCCAATTTCCAAAGTCCCAAGTAATGCACTGCTATTGCGGGCACTGAGGGAAATCCCAAAATAAATAAAATGCTGATAGCGCTAGTGGAGTTCAATGTTCAATCGCATAGCAGCGAGGTGACAAATGACATTTTTGACAAGGCGACTCATTTGTATGGACTAGAAATTATATTGCAAAAGAATTGGAATTTGTGATGACTATTGACATGGTAAAAGAATGAGGATATTCAAGTGGAATTGCTTTGGGATTATCAATATGGAAAGGAATGCATTTTTGGTAATTTTTAATAGTTCAAAGAATAAAAGTATGTTATTGGGGAAATGCATACGAATAGATAAAACAAAAGAACGTGGACAATGCAGACGAAAAATTGTATAAAAGGAGTTGTATTTGTAGGTTTAAGACAGAGAAAATATTACATCGTAACTCGAAAGGTCGTAGCATTGCATTGAGACAGTAGGCCTTGAAGTTAAATAAAACGATATAATAATATAAAATACAAACTTGTTGTTTTTATTTCATATACCATTTCTCTCCCCGAATTACTCTTCTCCGCGAGGAAAGCACGGTAATTTTCGGGTTATTTCATCACCAAGTTTCGATCGTGATAATCACAGATCGAATGATCGCTTTAAACCAAAATATGAAAAGAAAGACTACCAGCGTAGGCGGCGCCAGCCGGTTTAACGCCGAGGAGACAACTTCTTGGATAGTCACTGAGTGAAGAGAATCAATAGAAGAATAAGGAATATTCACAGTTTGTAAATGGTAAATCCCCACAAAAACTAATAACAATGAAATGCGGGTTTCTGACAAAACACAGTTCCTCTAAGAAGAAAGAAAAAACAAGCCCAAGCACAAGAATAGCACTCCATAAAGAAACTTATGAAGAACAAATCCAAAAAGAAAAAGTTTAAACATAAGTTGTCCAGAAGCAGTAATTCTTCGAATTCAAGACTGGCTATCAGATGTGAGGGTCCAGAAGGGCAAGCTGTTGCAAGTTTTTTCTACTCTACCCAAAATATTTTATGAAGGACGAGGAAAGATTTAGGCACGGAATGGCTTTTTTCAATTGTGAAACGAGTTTTTTTTTTATGAATTTAGGTGAATTTTAAGAAATAGGGATGTGTTGTGGAAATAAACAAAGCTGCGGCTACATTTGCAACAATTTGATTCTTCATTTCTGCAAGCCTCTTTTCTAGAAAAATATAGATTTTAAAAACAGTATTAACTACGATAACTTAAAATTTAACTTCAAGTGGAAATGTCTACCCTATTAAGCATAGCAGTAACACAGAGTTGAACCGGGTTCAATAAGCAGAGGGATTAAAACTAAAGTACGTACGGTAGTCATCTGATAGTCTAGCAGTAACAATGACCCAACACACTCTTGATTCATTGGACCAATTATTGAGATTGGACTGTGGTGTTGATTTCCTTTACAAACATGTCAACAAACATGGATCCGCAATATGCAAGCGATGTTGTGTTAGCCCACTATCTACATAGGCACTTGCTAGCGGTTGCCACAACTCCTTAGCTGATTTTGCTTTCTGTATATGGATATAACAGACATTAGAGTCAAATTACTAATTGCTCTTCGATCTTAATCGGTATCTAGTTCATATTCGACTGTGGTGGTCCAAAGGTCGCCCAAATCCAAAAATGACTGCACAACGATTTTCCATATAGAATAGTTTTGTCTTTCTTTTAATCTATCAGTGAAAATGTTGCTATAATTTTTGCAAAAAAAAACCTTTTCTTACTCTTCTACTTCGCAAAATAACTTGTTTTAATTTTAAGTTGAGAGATGTGTTTTGTATATAAATTCGGCGCTAAGATAAACATGATGAGGAGAATATTTTGAAAAGCTAATAAATCGTACCAAATAAACACAAGAAAAGTTTAAAAGTATATTAAAGATAATCTGAACTTATCTAAATTTTTCTACTCCAGTTTCATCATCATCAAGTCCTGTAACCCCGCTCGGGCCATAGGGCGCCAACAAAACGTCTCCATCCTTCACGGTCTGCAGCTAGATATCTTAACTGTGGCCACGTCTTTCTCTGGGAATTAGCTTCTGCTACAACTGTTGACTTCCATGTTGTTCTTGGTCTTCCAACCCGACGTGAACCCTGAGGATTCCATTCAAAAGACTGCTTTGCAATATCATTGTTTGGTTTCCTAAGTGTGTGACCAATCCATTGCCATTTACGCTTTCTTATGTCTACGTCCAACCGCTCCTGACTTGTCCTGCGCCACAATTCCTGGTTTGAAATAGTTTGTGGGCAGCCAATCTTTAAAATGTGACGTAGACAGCGATTCACAAAAGCCTGCGATTTTCTCGAGATGGTAGCCGAGACTTTCCAGGTTTCGCAAGCATATAATAGCACGGATTTAACGTTGGATTCGAAGAATCTCAACTTAGTGCGTAAGGATATTTGACTGGATCTCCAAATTTGAGACAGAGAACCAAAGGCAACGCGAGCTTTATTTATTCTGCTTTTTACGTCCAGATCCGTACCACCATTTGCTGATACAGTACTTCCAAGGTAATTGAACTGTTCGACCTCTTCAACAGGCGTGTCATGCAGAATAATACGTTGTTGTTGGTGTTGTGAGGGGGGTCTTGTTAGCATTATTTTTGTCTTTTTACTATTTATTCTAAGACCGTTCAGCCCACTGATGTTATTTGCCATGAGACATATATCGTCGGCATCGTCTAAATGGCTAAGCCTTTCAAACGGTCTCCATTGAATGTCCTGCCTCTCCGTTGTACCAACGCTGGCCGTCAAAACATCATCTATCGCCAGCAGAAAAAGGATTGGCGATAGAACATCCCCTTGTCTCACACCCTGACGCACTTCAAAAGAGTCGGATAGCTGCCCATTATGCAACACAAAACACCTCGCATTGTTGTAAGACTCCCTTATAATGGTGACAATTTTTGGGGGAATTCCTCTACCAAGAAGTGATCTAAATATACATTCTCGGTTAACTCGGTCAAATGCCTTCTCAAAATCTACGAACATGAGGTAAAGCGGTGTTTGAAATTCCGCAGACTGCTCAAGGACGATACGCAGTGTTGATATGGTCGACGCACGAACGACCGCTGCGGAAGCCAGCTTGATGCCTCTTGAGTGTAGACTCTATTCTAGCCTTTATCCGTTCGAGGATTAAAGTTGCCATTAACTTTGGAAAAACAGACAAAACGGTAATACCACGCCAATTGTTGCAGTTCTTTAGATCACCTTTCTTTGGCAACTTAACAATCACTCCATCCTTCCACTCCCTGGGATAGGTTTCGTTTTCCCAAACAGTTTGTATCAGCGGATGCAAAATACTTGCTGCTATGACGAGATCAGCTTTCAGGAATTCAGCTGGTACACCATCAAGACCGGCTGCTTTGTTGTTTTTGAGGAGATTTATCGACGATTGGATTTCCGCAACTGAAGGAGGTTCGATGTCAATACCCCTACAGGATCTACGCATCTTGTTTAGTTGGGGCACTTCAGCACTCTGTTCAATGGAATCTTCATTTAGCAGGACACAAAAATGATCCTTCCACCTGCGTAGCTGGTCTTCAATTGATACCAAAAGTGTCCCATCCACATCCATTACAGGATGATTAGTGTTGCCTTTTTTCCCGACAACTTCTTTGGATATTTGGTACAATTCTCGGATATCTCCTCTTCTTGCAGCGTTTTCAGCATTTTCAGCGAGCCCGTCTGTCTATCCTCAAGTTTAGCTCATTAAAAATCCACCTCTCACTTTTAAATTATTAAACATGGCGTAGCCTTTTATTTTAAATTGAAAATAGCCAAAGCATTATTATAGTCTTATACAAAAATAATTTTTACTTTATACTTTACGATAGTTTGTTTACAATTACATATATAAAACATTCTTCGAGACTTTATTTGTAAACACCAGTTTCCAGATTTTGTAAAATTGTATCAATAAGTTGTTTCGCAATATTGAGCTCTGCTTCGGCCTTTTTGCTGTCACGAAATTTGTGAGCTATATGCTTGCCAAAAACTGCAAGCTCGTCACGTTTTACTGTCGCGTCTATTAGTTCTCTCATGCAATTGAAAAACTTTGCTAACCCAGTTTTTCTTCGGTCAACTTTCGTAAACTTACTGCTAACGTTTCGAAAACATTCGGTTGTGCTACTCGGTCTTCCATGAAATGGTCCAAAACTTCTTTGACATTCAAATGTTTCTTTCGACAAGAAGTTTTCTTCTAAGGGATCGAGCCAAGGCCAGGATGAGTTGCAGAAATTTTCTTCAAGAATTCGATTGGTTCCCAACCGTGCTGGTATCGTCTGAATTGTTGATTCTTGAAGAACTTCTTTTTCAATTTTTATTTTGTCTACAGCCAAAGTAAAGTTTGGTGTGGTCTGAAATTTAAAGTAGAAAAAAAAAATCTGAATAATACAAAAGATTTTTAACTATCAAATTATACTATGGAAAACTTTATTTGAGATAGTTTCAAGAAACTTATACCTAGCTGGACGAATGTATAAATAAATGGTTTATGCCAAGTCTATAGGTCTGCTGCTGACAGTAAATTTCCATAAGCGGGAATAGGTAGGTAGGTTTTCGAACCAAACAGTTATGTTCGAACATTAGATATAAGAGGAACATAGCTCCCGATATATAACATAATAGTTGTTAGGAGTAGAGTTTTTCAGCTGGAGGTGTTGTTTTTTTTTTTTGTATAATTTACGCACACTTAAGGGGTTATAATACCCTTAAAATGTATAAACAGTGCGAGTACTTAGGAAGTGTAGATAGGAGATAAAAGGAGATACCGGTGCACATTGGTTTTGAAAGTCTGTATATCGCAATGGGAGGGAAAAATCGAGTCGGGTAAAGCATTCCACATTCTTGTTTTGCGGCTTAAAAAAAAAGAGTCTATACTTAACAGTACGTCTAAAGTTAGGCTCAGGGGTAAATTTATGAGCATTCCTAGCGATGCGTGTGTTACGGGGAAATTGTTTTAGAAGAGGAATGCATCTGGCTATTTCGCTGGAGCACTGTTTGTGGAAGTAGCGATAAAACAAGGTTAGACAAGAAACATTACGGTGATGTTCAAGTGAAACAAATTGTAATGTTCAGCCCGTCAAGTTCTTACCATGTGTTTTTGCACGGTACACATGCAGACTTTCTCCGGCGAGTAGCCAAATAAAGATTAACCCAAAAGCGTAAGCTCTGTAGGGCGTCTGATGTGTAGTACAAATAAACTAATTGTTCTTCCAGCGAGTTGCTAAATAAAAGAGCAGTTTTAGTTTCGACTCCAAAATTAGAAGTGAATAATCAATATTTTATTCTCTCTATTTATACAAAATAATTTGCCTTCTTTGGTATCCAACCATACTTCGATAATCGACACAGTTCTATCGATATTCCCAAACTGTAATATCAGCAATTGACCATATGCATGCACTCTAAGTGGTCTAGTTTGCATAATTTCATTCATGAGCCAGCTACCCTTGAAAGTGTTCTCGATTTGTTCACAAAAAATACACAGGCACTAAGAAGTGTCATATCATAAATATTTTTTGTGTATCTTGTATTCGTGCACAAAGTGCGCCAACGGAAATATAGATTCTTATTATGAGTTGAAGTAAGTTTAGCGCATGTGATGGATATCGAGTATCAAGTATCGAAGAAGGTTGAATACCCTATTAATTGTTTTTGTGGCAATTAATTAAGTGATCGCTAGTGCGATTCCGTCACAAAATGTTTCGGTAATGGTTCTTTCTCCTATCAGTTTTAATGCTCCTTTTTGGATCCTATCCAGGAGACGCAAGTGAGTGACAGGAGCACCTGCCGAGATATGAGAATTATACTCAAGCTTCAGGCGTATGCATGTCTTCTAGATTGTAGTCAGATCAGAAGGGGAAAATATTTCATACATCGATTCAGGAAACCTAAGCATTTTGTGGCATTTTTGTCGAAGTAAAATATGTGATCGTTCCACAGAAGATGATTTGTGATACACATACATTGAACGCAAAACTGTTCGGTTTCCTCAACGCAAGTGCCACTCATGGATAGTGGCATAGTTGGTTATGCTTTAACGACAGAAGACAACATTGAGTTTTTGAAGCATTAAATTCCACGCGGTTGATAATTCCGGATTGGACATTGCTGTCTACATCGAAAAGCTGAGTACTGTCGTCTGCAAAACAATTTAGTCGATTAGAAGTAAGAAGTAGATAAGTTAATGTGCATAGGTTATGGTAGTTCATTCACCCTTGAAAACCCGGAATTTGGGGAGGATTTTCGAAGTGATGATATGAAGAAAGAAATAGTCTGAAATCGATGTCTGAAGGTGTTTGTTTTTTAGAGCATTTTAAATCAGACAGTGCGTGTGGTACGAAGTATAACAGTAGAGAGTGAAAAAAGAAAATCCTTATAGAATGAAATACACTAAACAGAATAGAATAAAGTCGTGATTTTGAAGGAAAAAAGGACAAATATTTATTTAAAAAAAGTCAGTGTAAGTGGGAGCAATGAAAAGTTTAGTTTTTTATTTGGCCGATCAAATCTAAATCGAAAGTTTAACCTAACTGTTATAAGGTGGATTTTTTGTTCGGTTGTAGTATCCAGCTAAACCATATTGCCGAGTGCTGGACAGCATAAGAAGAACCAACGAAGCGTGTTTGCAATCAGGAAAGATCATACCTTCCCCGGGCTTCCAAGTAAAAAAGTAAAAAGAGACATTCAGTCTTCCAGTTTTCAGTTTTGAACCACAGACAAACTACATCCGAGGAATTTGCGACCTTTTTGCGAGTCTAGTTTTCTGATGACGATTTCGTTTGGTGGTAGCATTCAGTATTATGGCATTTTTGAAATAAGTGACGGCGGCTAGCTGTGGGGTTAAGATCTTTCATAAATCTAGCTAGTTAAGCTGAGCGACGTGGGTATGACCTTGCCCCCGCAACACATTCGTTTCATATTCTTTTTTTTTTATCTACTTGATATGGATCCTTTTTGTTTGTTTTCCAGCAGAAATATCTTCTGGCATGGTCGGGCGATATCGTGGGTTTATAATCAGTTAAAAAAAAAGAAGCATTTCTTTAAAAAGTCGTTTGTTTGCACAACTATGCAACGAAAGTGATGACGACTTCCAATGATTGCTCTTGCATACGGAAGCTCGCTGGTTGTCGAAAGGTGCATATTTAACAAGTAAAGATCCAGATTTAGAAGAAAACATTATATCAAATTGTAAGCAGACATCACGTATTTAACAGATTTGTTCAAAATATTTATTGATATTAATAGCACTTTCCATTGGTTTCACTCGGGAAACCACTCATTCTGAAAACCAATGGAACAAGCAAAATCGCTTCTGTTCAATTTTAACACAATGAAGTATTCGCAGGCATCAGTTTCACAAGTTTTGCCAATGTCAAAGTGGTGTGCGTAGCCCGATTCGCGGTATAAAGGGATTTTTACTGGTTCCTCGTATTAAATATTACTTCGACGTCTTCATCATCAGATTTGCATTCAACAATAAATCACATTTGTCGACATTACCAAAACTTTTGGCGTTGCTGCATGCGAATATACATTTCCCCATTGAATATTCTATGGGTGACATTTGAGTTATATTTGTATTTGTGCTTCTTGAGTGGATTCTGACTTCAAATCCAGAAGCAAAATTCTATTCTCAGAATCGTCAGAAGTGTCATTTGCTTACCAATGGAACAGTTTCAGAAGACTTCCGAATGCTTCTGGACGCTTCTTTTCGTCCAATGGAAAGTGCTATAAGTTGCAGAAATAACAAGGGAACCTAATAAATTTAATAAAAACAAAAAAGGTAGTTTCAGCTTTTTTTTGGAAAATTTAAATTTCTGAAGCAGTAGTAATTAGTCGCCGCGAATTCTTCCCGTTTTCAAACTTTTCACAGGAGGAATGTCTTCATGAGGATATTCAGAAATACGTTTATCATTAAATCGTCGTGCATGATGAGTTCAAAAATTGAAATGAGGCAAAGGGAGGGAATGGGATCTTTGGGAATGATGAAATGTGGAGGAATAGGGAAAGGTAAAGTATGGGATCGGGTATCCGGACAGAGTAGGAGTAGGAAGGGAGAGGGGAAGGGAAAGAATGTCCGCTACGGAGGAGATGGCATGCTCGCACCGCTCGACTCAGCTCGCCGGATGTAGGGGGGGATCTTACCCCCGTAGCTAGACCTCACCTATTTCAAAAACATAAAACATGCCAAAAACATTACCACCACCAGTTAAACCCACACTTTGAGGAGAGGGCTGCAGATGTCCGCGCAGCTTGGCCTTTCCCACCCTGCCTGGAATCCGGTGGCCTTGGTTGATCGAATTCCCCTGGTCCGACTTATACTTGGGTTACACCCGTTGACGATCCATTCGCTAGTCACCGAAAGGACCTAGCCTCACTTACCGCACCCCCCTGAAAAAAAACCTTAGCAACGCATTGAGTTCATTGGAAACTCAATAAAACAGTTCGACTTCGACCACATTTGGCGTGACTAACAAATTATTTATTTCATAAAAAAAAATTAAAAGAACAAATCATTAAAATAATAATAAAAGTAAAAACCCTAGGCAAAATGAAAAAAACTGCACGTTAACTAAGAACATCTAAAACGAAATGAACACTTAAAACTAGGTATCTTAACTCTAAAATAACGAAATTTTTATGAATAAAGTAATTAAATCAAGACAGGACGAATTTAAACTTTATTCCTTAATTAATATCTTTGTTTTTTTTCTTTTTACTTTATGTAGATCTTAACTCTCTAAATATAATTTAAAACCAAAGAAAAAAGTATCTTAAACAGGGCCTTAAGATGGACCTGGCCAAAAGTGCTCTAGCGGTAACTCACATAAACTGTACTACCCCAGATTAAATTTCCCGCGGAGCACACGGGTTTCCCTTTACCCCAGCTACTCAGCCTGAATTACAGACAGCTGACACCTTACTACCACTTTTTTCCTACCTACAAAGAGCTCTGTGTACGCAGTTAGGGGCAGGCAAAATCTTGCAGTGTTAAGGGGCGTAGATTAACCCTTATCCTCTCGGATGTTATTCTGGAAAACTCTGAAATTCAAATCAGCAAAGCACTCTTTCGACCAAAGTCCTATCACGTGCCAAAGAAAGGACAAAGAAAACAAGAACTATAAGCTTGTAAGGAAAATTTAACAATAAAAAAAAGGAACTTATCACTAAATCACGCCAATAATATAAATAACAGAATAAACTAATAATAAATAAAAAACGAAGATCCTCGATGAATCCAGCAAATTAACGGTCCCCTGGGGGATACGTTGGGATTTTCTTAAAAAAAAAAAGGGGTTCCTGTCGTCGAGATTCTACGGCTTTGGTTTTTAAATCACATGAGGTATATGTTGACCAACGACAGATTCAAGTCACAAAAAAAACGGTTTTACTTGTACGTCCGGGTTACTCGTCGGACTTTTCCTCCCTTTCGGGTGCTGCAGCTCAGCTTCTCTAATTCTCGTTACTTAGCTTAGGTCTTACTAGGTATATTCGATTATTTACAGCGCCTCACGGAATTGCTACCACCCTTATCACTATCCTTGCCGCCAAATTCCACGGGAACCCTTTTATAATAAAAACAACCTGGCTTACTATTATGTTACTTTAGTTTCTCTTTCTTCACTCACCCTTATTTTTCTTTTTATAATAATTTTCTCTCAAAAATGAAAAAAATGTATATGAACTTAAATTTCTTTATACACTTATATTTTTTTAGAACTTGCACCAAGTACACTGCCTCTCAGTAATGAGGTCTTTTGAATTGTTCTATTTTTTTATTTGAACTAACACTCAGCCGTACGAGCGGTTAAAATTTGAATTCTCCTCTTTCGAGGTTGATACAGAAATAAATCACATTCGCTGTTAGATTTTTTTTTGAGTCTCCTCATTTTCTAACAGATTCGGAAACGGATTCAAAAAAAGTTCAATGCCCTAATATGCATTTTAAACCTTTCTTCAATGTGTTAGTAACCCCCACATTCCTTTTTTTTTCAACGCACCATAAGCTATCTTTTGTAGTTTGCGAAAGCTTAAAGATAGATTATATCTAATCTCACAACCTTTCCAAGAAAGTTTTGTAAGCCAGTGTTTTGCCGGAAGTTCTAGGCTTCCATCATTCCTTGAACTATCTGTCAAAAGTTGACAGCAAAAACATTATTTATTTACCTCCTGTCGTCTTCTGAATCGCGTGTGTGGATAGTTTAGTTTATTTTTGTAAATTAGAAGATTCTTAATAAAAATAGAAAAAAATAATCCCCAAAATTCACCAGGAATGAATACCCTTAGTTTTATTCTTAATTGTCTGGTTTTGTGTCAACGGAGATCGATAGCTACCGCGCGGCGGCGACAGCGAAAACCATCCGGAAATCGCTGCCCTTTAGAAGGAAGCATTTCTTTCTAGATTATTACTATTAAGGAAGCGATACCGCCCGAAGGTAGCCGTAACAAAACTCCGACTTCGGATGGTTCTCTAGAAACGACGTAGACGGTGACAAAAGGCTACTTGGCCGGTTAAGCGAGTGGGGAAGAACCCATTGAAACAAGCCGGGCAACTACCTAGTCGTTCGCTTAAGATTTTGTGGAAAATTTTACGTCACCATCGCTGTCCGGATATATGGTTGGATAAACTTGGAAATCTACAGGTAAAATTTGTGAGAGTAAACAAATTTCTTGACTTTCATCTAGTCCTACCTCGTTTTATGGAACGCTTTACAATTTTTCTTAATTTTTTTTTCTTTTATAGTATATTATCAAAGGAGAAATATTACTCTTACCGCAGCAAAAGTAAGTGGAGTTGGGCGAACAGAAAGTGAGGATTTATTAGTACGATAAATTAGTTACGTGTGAGATGGGAATTTTAACGTTTACAATAAATATCACAGTTCGGGAGCTTATATCAATGCTATCAGTCTTTCAGTTATCTCTTATCACAGAATTCTTCACAGGTAACAAGGTAAATAGATGTTAATTATCACAGGGAATCAGGTACTAGTTTCTTATTTTTTTTCTTACCAATGAGTTCGATCAGAAATTTCAATTTAAGTTCAAAATTCCGACCAGTAAACATACTGATACTTGAGGAGAAGTATGCTTCCTCTTAAGTTGTTATCTTTTTTTTGTACCGAACCTTACCTCTGGAAGATTCAAGAGTAATGAGATGTTGAGTTCACTCTCGGTGCTGTGCACATAATGTATAGATAACTCTGATAGCGACAACTGAATCGATTTTGGATTCTAACCATTTATTGCTTGAGGTCCTTAGCATGGAAAATTCCTATTTTCTTGCCCGCCAAATTTTCAAGCTCATACATACTTTTTCCAATGGGCTTTACCACCCTACATTTTATATATTTAGGGCAAAGTTTGGATGACCTGAGCTTAGCAGAGTCACTGAGAATGAAGTTACGCTTGAACACTTCTTGTCCTGCTACATAGCGCACATCGCGGGATCGAAGATTGTACGTTTTAGCGCTTCTTTCGTTTGCCTTCGTAAGGTGTTCCTTCATTTTGTTGCGTATTGCCTGCAAACGGCTCTGCCTCGGCATTATCATAAGCTCACCATCCTCCACGACTTTTAACTTCTGAGCCAACTCATAACTGCTACCGTGGGTTATCATATTCGTACCGAATAGTGCGAAATATGGCGACACACCAATAGCTGAGTGTACGGAGCTTCTTAACGCGGCTGCGATATCACTCAAGTGTGCATCCCAGTCGCGTTGATCTTCTTTTAAGTACGAACGTATGGCTGCTAGCACAGACTTATTTACCCTTTCTGATGCGTTAGATTGGGGCGAGTAGTTCGCTGTTCTAAAATGACGCACTCCGTATTTTTCCAAAAAAACTTTGGAATTCTTTCGATAAGAATTGCTTTCCATTGTCGGAATGAATGATTTGAGGCACTCCGAATGTATTGAAGATTTCATTCCTCATGAAGGTTATTACATTGCCGGAGTTAGCGGAACGGAGTGGCTTGAGGAACACAAATTTGGATAAGTGGTCTAAAAGTACGAACACAAAGCAGTTACCAGCTTTGGATCTTGGGTAGGGACCAATAAAATCGACATAGAGTTTTTGGAAAGGACGATCAATAACGATATGGCTACGTATAGGTGGACGCTGGACCTGATTAGATGGCTTAGACTGTTTACATACGGTACACGCAGATACGAATTGCCTTATTTGCACCGTCATGTTCGGCCAATAAAAATATTGTCGAATCCGGTATAGGGTTTTAGCTACACCTCCATGAGCGGCCAGGGGAGGGTTATGGGCCTTGGCGATTATGTCTTCAGTCAGACTCGCTGGTATCCATAGCCGCCAGGTGTTCTCGAAAAGGGCTTCGTCTTCGTTTAAAGGGAGCGAGCGCTTGTATACATAAGAGTCTTCTATTTTTAGATCCGGTAGATTTTCTTTATGTTCGCGGATCGTGTTTACTAAGGCGGTGTATTCTTCGGAGTTGAACTCTTCTGAGTTCAGATCGACTAGCGGAGCTACCTCTTCCATGCCCAGGTTGTCTAAGTATGCCCTAGAAAGAGTGTCTGGCACTACATTAAGTGATCCTTTTCGATGCTCTATGTCGAAGGCATATGATTGCAACTCCAGAGACCACCTAGCCAACCTACCACTCAGGTCTTTCATGGTCATTAACCATTTTAGGCTGGAGTGGTCTGTAATGATGGTGAAATCCATCCCCTCGACATAGGGCCTGAACTTTTTCACTGCCATTACCGCAGCCATACACTCCCTCTCGGTCACGCTGTAATTCCTCTGACATGCATTTAGCTTTTGAGAGAAATAGGATATGGGAAACTCTTCGCCAGTATCTTTCTTTTGGAAGAGCACAGCACCAATCCCCGTATCGGAAGCGTCATACTGTACATAAAACCGTTTCGAGAAATCTGGGTGCGTTAGCACCGGGGCGGTCGTAAGCGCCTTTTTCAGTTGCTCGAAGGCAGTTTTAGCTTCTTCCGTCATCTGAAATTTTGCATTTTTCTTCTTCAGCGTGTCTGTCAGAGGGGCAGTCAAGGTAGAAAAGTCCTTTATAAATCGTCTATACCACCCTGCTAGACCAAGCAACCTCCGCACTTGCCGTGCGTTTTTAGGTATAGGAAAGTCGACTACTGCTTCCACCTTGGCTGGGTCGGTCTTCACTTTTCCTCCTCCAACAATAAAACCCAAATATTTAAGCTCTTTAAAACAAAATTTTGATTTCTTCACGTTGATAGTGAGATTGGCTTTCCTAAGGCATCCAGCTACTTCGTCCAACAGAGTGATATGGGTCTCGTAGTCCGGAGCTATGATGAGCAGGTCGTCTAAATACACGAAGACTCGGTCCCGGAGTCGTGCAGGGATCACCTTGTCCATTAGACGGCACAACCTTTGAGCTGCATTACACAACCCAAAGGGCATCACCGTAAACTGGTACAAGGGTCTCCCCGGTACCGCAAACGCAGTTTTCTCCCTACTCTCCTTCTCCAGCGGTATTTGCCAAAATGCTTCTTTCAAGTCTACGCTGCTGATATAGTAGGTATCCGGTAGGCGACTGATAAGTCCCTCAATGTGTGGGAGAGGGTTCGCATCCTTTTTACTTAGCGCATTGACCCTACGTGAATCCAAACAAAAGCGATATTTTTTGGTATCGTTTGGTCCAGGCTTCTGTATAAGGACAACCGGTGAGCACCAAGGACTCTCACTCTCCTCTATAACTCCTAGTTTCAGCATTCGGTCTATTTCTTGGTATAGGATGGCTTGCACCGCTGGAGAAACAGGGTAGTGCCTCTGCTTTACCGGCTCCGAGTCTCCGGTATCGATGACGTGCTCCATCAATGTCGTCTTTCCGAGACCGTGCCGGTCAAAATCCAGAAATTTCCCCTTGACTGCTTCTAATCTGGACCGCTGGTCGGGGGACAGGTCGTGTGCATTCAATAAGTCGGCATCTTCCTCCAGAAGTGAGACTGAACTCACAACGTTTGGAGCGATCTGAAATTCTTTCCAAAAATCTACGCCCAAGTACAATTCTTGGTCTAAATTTGGTACTAGGTAGAATGTAATTGTTTTTTCCTGGTTTTTGTACTTAACTAGTGAATTGATTTTACCAATTATGACTTGGCTTTTGCCATCAGCTGTTCTAACGCCAGACTTATAAGGTAGGATTTGAATACCGGTTTGTTCTACAAAATTTAAACAGTCTTTCCCTAATATACTAACGCTGGCCCCGCTGTCCAACAACCCGTATAGTAATTTGTTGGCTATGGAAACTCTGGCATAAGGTCTAGGGTCCGCGTTGGAATATACTACTGTTGAAGCTATATCTATTCGAGCTTGTTTTCTATTTCTGTACCTCATTCGGGTTTTCTCTATTCTTTTAGAAACTTTACTAGCTATTCCACTAAATATTCTTTCTCTCGCTAAATTATACTCCCTCAATCTTATGTGAAGTGGTTTAATATCTATACTGGTTCTAGGCTTATCTTGTACTGGGTCTATGTCCTTTTCTCTTACTAAAATCTTAATTTTCTTTTCATTTAAACAGGCTTGTGATTCTGAATCTTTTACATCTCGGCTCGGGGGGTTTGTGTCGAACGCGATTCCCCCAAAGACATCGCGTTCCGAATGTGGTTTTCCGGGTTACAGTGTGGGCATTTTGGGGTTATAACACCTTCTTGACCACACCTGAAGCAAAAGATATTTCTTTTTGAAGACGGACAGTCCACGAAAGAATGACCTGGTCCTCTACAGTTCCAGCAGCATCCTGGCTTCCCGTCTCCAGTACCTCGGGCGGCTTTGGGTCGAGCTCCCATATGTTGAAACGCGTCAACTTGTTCCTCGTGAAGAGACCTTCCATCAAATTCCAGATCCAATTCGTTTGCCACAAACCTGGCTGGAGGTCTATGGGGCTTTGGACCATCTCGTTCCCGGTTCGGAAAGACGTACTCAGCGTCCTTGCAAGATGTTCTCAGCTGGTCCATTGAGTATATGGCCTGAGGATATACCAACCTACCAACCCGTTCGTTCAGGTTCTTCTTGACTATCCTTACAAGCTCCATTTCTGGAATCTGCATCCTGAGCTGAGACCGAATTTTATTGATTGAGGTGAAAAAAACTTCACTGGGCTCCCAGGCACCTTGCCTCCGATTCATGATCTCTTGCATTATCTCAAAGTCGGATTTTGCATTGCGGAACTGTCGCATTAATGCTTCCCGCAACATAGGCCAGTCCGGTCTATGGTTAGATCGGTGGTACTGCCAGTACCACTCACTGGCGGCACCTGAAAGCAGAAGATGGAAATCCCTCATGATCTCCACCCACGAACAGTCGTACTGGACCTGCAGAATTTCGATCCTGAAAATAAAATCTTCAACGCTTAACGTTTCCGGTTTTCCTGCAAAATTCAGACCCCATTTATCGATCTTGATCGGAGTCTTGGCTCCTAGATGCGGAGGCATTGGCGGTGGTTGATAATTTGGCGTGGCAAAATCTCCAGGCCGGTACCCGTACTCCCTACCAGGATGAGCTACTGGTTGGTACGTCCCACCATAAGATCCTTCTCCACTTTCCATACGTGGCCTAGAGTTCCAGCCTCCGTGGTCGCTTCTTAGAGGCTGATTGGCTCTTGATCTAGGGCCCGGTTGAGCCTGACTTACCGAATCGGCTGGAGACCGCTGGACAGGTCTTCGATTGTTCTGTGGGTAGTCCCGCCAAGATCCTCGTAGATTATCTTGTGTACCGCCCAAAGGATTTCTTTGAGCATTGGATTGAGAGTTTACCTGTGGATTACCCTGCGGATTGCCTTGCAGACTGCCTAGCATCTCTCTTTGAGTGATACCTTGGGCATTATTTTCAGGATTCTCTTGATAATTTCTTGGAGCAGTACTTGGTAGGGGATTGAATCTTTCTTCGATTGCGGGTGGTGGACGTATAGTATGGTTGATGTCCTTTAGGAAGTCCAGAAGCTGCTTTCGGATTTCTTCTTTTAGGCTTCCTGATATATCTTGGCTCAAAGTCTGGGTATACGAGGAGTATGCGTCTACAACCGCCATGTTAATAACCGTCCTCAGCTCTTCAGATATTGGGTATGTGTCGGAATCATGTCCATTCTGTGCCCCCTCGCTATGTATTGACCCATCCCCTGGCGATAGGTCATCTTCGGCGTTCAGATCTAACAGGCAAGGCGAGACCTCCTCCGCTTGAGTAAGGTTACTGTACGATGGAGCCAGAATGGTACCGGATAGACTACCGGTTGCGCTGTTGCCGTCGAGCGATCCGGTCGCCCGGTTATTAGTTTCATATAACCCGTTCGACGAAGTTTTCGGATCCATCAGTGACCCAGTCGCGGTCTCCTTTATCGGCCCTTCGCTTATTGGGCCAATCGAAGGTGGTTTTCCCGACGCCTGAGTTATTGGTCCCGTGACATTGACTCCTCCAGATCCACTAGCACTGGCAGATGTGTTGTCAGTGGTCCCTTCTTGTCCCCGCGACCTTTCCTTGTTTTTTCCAGTCACTTCATCTCGCACTGTATCAGAGGTTGGCACCGGAGGTACCAAATCAGCCATTGTACTCGACTTCTTTGGTGGGGAACGCGCTATTTGCGGCATCTCGTAAGAGCACCCAAAAAGTTCCGTACGTAAAGATCTAGTGACTCTTCGGTTGAGCAAGAGAAAAAGAAGTTTATTTTCGTCTTCAACCTCCTGGTTCATCTGTTATCGCAAATACCTCTAAAAGAAGAAAATTACTTACTGAGAGCAACCTTCTTCAAATATTTCTCCTTTATTTTTCTCTTTAAAATTGGTTGTACAAACTCGGAAGCCGAAATTTGAAAAGAAAACTATGTAATATCGATAGTAGACTCTTATCCACAGTTTGACTTTATTTGGAAACTGTTAATCAGAAACTTAATAACGACGAAAAGAAATAAATATTATTACCTTAAAGATACGAAATATGTATTGGGATTATGAGTAAATTGTGTATAAAACTACTAACTCTAATGAAATACTTTCAATTACCTAATCCTAGTCTGAAAATACTGTAACTTAATTGAAAATTTGTTTTTTCATAAGAACTTTCTTCCTTTAACTGAAAATACCTTTTTTTTATTATTTTTATATATGTAATGATTTGTTCATATAGTTGCGGGGGTGTTTCAGGAGGCTTTCTTCGGTGACCTTATTTTTGTTTTATTTCTTATTGAATGGATCGACTTTTTTTCGGATTATTCAGTTATTAATATACTGAATGTCTTGTTTTTCCCAAAGTGTGGTTAACACAAAACACGAGGATTATGACGAGGACACAACTGTCAATGACAACTGATTTTGCTGTCCAATACCAACCCACCTCGCCGCTGTTGACTGAGCATTCTTAAGAGCAATCCCGGCCAAGACCTACAATTCAGTTTAGTATCCGACAACCAAACCCTTGAATCACACACACACACACTGTCATCACTGTCACATCCGCAGGAATCTTGTCGCTTTGCATTTGGTACGTCACGACCCTCCTTATGAAGACTTACAAGACCCCCGGACCCAACAGTGAAAACGTCTCATTCATTCACTATGTTCCTGGATGCTGTCAACGTCCAATTGTCCCGTCGCAAGTGCACAAGTATTCTTAAAAGCGAATTTGAACACGACATACGTAGCGTTCGGACGCTGTCACCACCGGCAGGCAGGAACCAACACCTGACACGAAGACAAAACAACACGAATGGGCGCCATTTGAAATGAGGCAAAGGGAGGGAATGGGATCTTTGGGAATGATGAAATGTGGAGGAATAGGGAAAGGTAAAGTATGGGATCGGGTATCCGGACAGAGTAGGAGTAGGAAGGGAGAGGGGAAGGGAAAGAATGTCCGCTACGGAGGAGATGGCATGCTCGCACCGCTCGACTCAGCTCGCCGGATGTAGGGGGGGGTCTTACCCCCGTAGCTAGACCTCACCTATTTCAAAAACATAAAACATGCCAAAAACATTACCACCACCAGTTAAACCCACACTTTGAGGAGAGGGCTGCAGATGTCCGCGCAGCTTGGCCTTTCCCACCCTGCCTGGAATCCGGTGGCCTTGGTTGATCGAATTCCCCTGGTCCGACTTATACTTGGGTTACACCCGTTGACGATCCATTCGCTAGTCACCGAAAGGACCTAGCCTCACTTACCGCACCCCCCTGAAAAAAAACCTTAGCAACGCATTGAGTTCATTGGAAACTCAATAAAACAGTTCGACTTCGACCACATTTGGCGTGACTAACAAATTATTTATTTCATAAAAAAAAATTAAAAGAACAAATCATTAAAATAATAATAAAAGTAAAAACCCTAGGCAAAATGAAAAAAACTGCACGTTAACTAAGAACATCTAAAACGAAATGAACACTTAAAACTAGGTATCTTAACTCTAAAATAACGAAATTTTTATGAATAAAGTAATTAAATCAAGACAGGACGAATTTAAACTTTATTCCTTAATTAATATCTTTGTTTTTTTTCTTTTTACTTTATGTAGATCTTAACTCTCTAAATATAATTTAAAACCAAAGAAAAAAGTATCTTAAACAGGGCCTTAAGATGGACCTGGCCAAAAGTGCTCTAGCGGTAACTCACATAAACTGTACTACCCCAGATTAAATTTCCCGCGGAGCACACGGGTTTCCCTTTACCCCAGCTACTCAGCCTGAATTACAGACAGCTGACACCTTACTACCACTTTTTTCCTACCTACAAAGAGCTCTGTGTACGCAGTTAGGGGCAGGCAAAATCTTGCAGTGTTAAGGGGCGTAGATTAACCCTTATCCTCTCGGATGTTATTCTGGAAAACTCTGAAATTCAAATCAGCAAAGCACTCTTTCGACCAAAGTCCTATCACGTGCCAAAGAAAGGACAAAGAAAACAAGAACTATAAGCTTGTAAGGAAAATTTAACAATAAAAAAAAGGAACTTATCACTAAATCACGCCAATAATATAAATAACAGAATAAACTAATAATAAATAAAAAACGAAGATCCTCGATGAATCCAGCAAATTAACGGTCCCCTGGGGGATACGTTGGGATTTTCTTAAAAAAAAAAAGGGGTTCCTGTCGTCGAGATTCTACGGCTTTGGTTTTTAAATCACATGAGGTATATGTTGACCAACGACAGATTCAAGTCACAAAAAAAACGGTTTTACTTGTACGTCCGGGTTACTCGTCGGACTTTTCCTCCCTTTCGGGTGCTGCAGCTCAGCTTCTCTAATTCTCGTTACTTAGCTTAGGTCTTACTAGGTATATTCGATTATTTACAGCGCCTCACGGAATTGCTACCACCCTTATCACTATCCTTGCCGCCAAATTCCACGGGAACCCTTTTATAATAAAAACAACCTGGCTTACTATTATGTTACTTTAGTTTCTCTTTCTTCACTCACCCTTATTTTTCTTTTTATAATAATTTTCTCTCAAAAATGAAAAAAATGTATATGAACTTAAATTTCTTTATACACTTATATTTTTTTAGAACTTGCACCAAGTACACTGCCTCTCAGTAATGAGGTCTTTTGAATTGTTCTATTTTTTTATTTGAACTAACACTCAGCCGTACGAGCGGTTAAAATTTGAATTCTCCTCTTTCGAGGTTGATACAGAAATAAATCACATTCGCTGTTAGATTTTTTTTTGAGTCTCCTCATTTTCTAACAGATTCGGAAACGGATTCAAAAAAAGTTCAATGCCCTAATATGCATTTTAAACCTTTCTTCAATGTGTTAGTAACCCCCACATTCCTTTTTTTTTCAACGCACCATAAGCTATCTTTTGTAGTTTGCGAAAGCTTAAAGATAGATTATATCTAATCTCACAACCTTTCCAAGAAAGTTTTGTAAGCCAGTGTTTTGCCGGAAGTTCTAGGCTTCCATCATTCCTTGAACTATCTGTCAAAAGTTGACAGCAAAAACATTATTTATTTACCTCCTGTCGTCTTCTGAATCGCGTGTGTGGATAGTGTTGTTTATTTTTGTAAATTAGAAGATTCTTAATAAAAATAGAAAAAAATAATCCCCAAAATTCACCAGGAATGAATACCCTTAGTTTTATTCTTAATTGTCTGGTTTTGTGTCAACGGAGATCGATAGCTACCGCGCGGCGGCGACAGCGAAAACCATCCGGAAATCGCTGCCCTTTAGAAGGAAGCATTTCTTTCTAGATTATTACTATTAAGGAAGCGATACCGCCCGAAGGTAGCCGTAACAAAATATATATTTGAAGATATTCTGACAACGGAAATACCACCATGTCATTTGATGAAAGGAAAGAGGCGATTGTGGTATAACAAGAGGAGCTACTCGAGCTTAGTACAAATACGGAGCTGAAGGTGAAATTCAAAAAAAGGCTATCAAACATTTTGGCTGCAGGCAGAAATAGCCGCAAATTATCCTGGTGTGTGGGAAATTGCGAGAAAACTTTTGATAGCGTTCTCCTCGTCATACGTTTTCGAAAAAGTTTTAGTGTCGTTAAAAAATCTATTAACAAAACAACGAGCAGATTGAACATTACAAAACGGGTAGATTTGCGGTATTTCTTACAAATTAAAGTTATGACTATTTATTTAGGTTCAATTTTAATTCTTTTCAGTCTATAATCATATTACTTTAATTTATAGAACGCAAGAATTTAGGGTTGGAAAACAACCGCGACGAAAATTTCTATCATTACATATTATCTTCACATTTTTTGTTGACGAGTTTTTGGAATATAGTATAAATGTAGCAGCAGGGCTTCCACCGAGTGAAATTTTGAAAGTGGTCCACGAGAGAAAAATGTTTCGGAATTTCTATGACATTCTTGCAACACAACGGAGAGAAATATAAAAATACAAAGTATCTTACCTGTTCATCTATACCGTTTTCTCCTCCAACTAAGTATGTTGATTGTCCTGAGGTCTGCACAGTCTGTTTAGTTTGACAACATCTCCCCCCTCCTTTCTTTCGTTTTCTTCGTAAAACAATTAGAAGGTTGTTTTCGTCTCCTGGTGTATTAAGCCTGCCTGCGCTGTCTCTATTGGGTAATTTTTTAAGTTTTTCAACAGATCTTCTTTTTTCCTCCAGTAATTTCAGTCGAAGAGCTTCTTTTTGCTCTGGTGTTTTAGCTAAACTTTTTAGTTTTTCACGGTAGTTTCTTGCATATTCGATTCTCTGCAATATCAAAGCTTCCCTTTCTTCTTGAGTTTTGGCATCATTTAATTTTTCTTCGCGGTATCGTCTTGTGTTCAGAGCATTTTTCAATTTTGAGGCTTGTTTTTGTTCTGGTGTTCTAGATTCTTTATATTTTCGTTGTTTTTCAAGTCGTAATTGTCTTTGCTCTGGCGTTTCTCTTAGTAATCGTAATCGGCAATAAAGCTTTTTCTTCAGGATTTTCTCTTCTGGGGTGGGCACAGGCTGATTTTTGCTTTTTCTTTTCTTCTTAACTTCAACGTCAAGATTTTCTTGATTGTCTAAATTATTGTGATGAGATCGAACTTCCATGTCCATGATTTGATTATTAGCAGTCTTTCTCAGTTTCATAATAGAAAGATTTCTGTTTTGATGCCGTTTTAGGGGCTCACAATATGATGTGTAATTATTTTTTATTTTACATGACTGGTTTTATATTTTGTAGTAGGAAGCCAATTCTAGATTTCATACTATCATTTTACTTTAACCCAAAGAATGTGGTGCCTGCAAACGAATGAAAATTGAAATATTACACATTTTGTTTTGAGGCGAGTGCTTAGTTTGTTATCTCTATTCTGGGTCGATGAGGTTTCCTTGACAGCCCTGAGAGTTGTCATACAAAACCTGGGTTTCTCAACTATTCTCTATGTTACAATTTAAAGTTTTGCATTTTGCATTTTCTTTTTAGGTATATTTAATTTGTATTTATTTTTAGTAATGACTTTATTTCATAAATTCTGTTATTCTATAGTGTCCCAATTCTTAATATAAGCATGACTAACGCCGTCTACATTTAGAAGATATATTTTCAATTCAATTTTAAGAAATTAGGTTACAAGTACAATTCTCTGGCTCACTAAAAATGATATTTCATCCAACATAATATTCTTCAGTAGCATCCCTATTGTTATGGATACAGGCTTTACATATACACCCCACTCCCCTGAGCGTCCAGCACTCGCAGTGCAATGAGGATGTATATGAAAGGAATTCAAACTTGAAAGTAATCTGCGTCACTCCGAAAAAACTTCTGTTGAAGGTTTTATGGCTCAAAGGCTTTTCTGGAAATTGAATTGCGTTTTTCAATGAAACATGTTGTTTAAGGGAGTTCAAAGTTCAATACGAATGCTCTAAGTGATCCCAAAATATGTCGTAACTATATATATCAACACCCTTAACGACAGAGCTTTGTCATAAAATGGATTGCAACATTCAGAAATTGACGAGATGTGGAGTGAAATAAAGAGTGTTTTTATGGAGGCCGGATCCGAGACTGTGCCAAGGCGGACAAGAGTTAGAGAATCTTGGGTATCCCAATACGCCTGGAACAAAATCGAGCTTCGTAAATCGTTGGAGGTGCAAATAAACGCCGAGACGAAAGGCTGAATTGCAAAGCGAATATCGGATAGCACACAAGTTGGTCTACCGTTGTGTGAGACGTGACAGGAGGGTTAGGACTGAGGATAGACGTGCTCGCTGATAATGCGGAAAACGCTGCAAGAAGAAGAGATATCCGAGAATTGTACCAAATATCCAAAGAAGTTCTCGGGAAAAAAAGCAACACCAATCATCCTGTAATGGATGTGGATGGGGCACTTTTGGTACCTATCAATTGAAGACCAGCTACGCAGGTGGAAGGATCAATTTCGTGCCCTGCTAAAGAGTGCTGAAGTGCCCCAACTAAACGAGATGCGTAGATCCTGTAGGCGTATTGACATCGAACCTTTTTCAGTTGCGGAAATCCACACGTCGATAAATCTCCTCAAAAACAACAAAGCAGCCGGACTTGATGGAGTACCAGCTGAGTTCCTGAAAGCTGATCCCGTCATAGCAGCAAGTTTTTTACATCCGCTGATACAAAATGTTTGGGAAAACGAAACCTATCCCAGATAGTGGAAGGATGGAGTGATTGCTAAGTTGCCAAAGAAAGGTCACAGGACAAGTCAGGAGCGGTTGGACGTCGACATAAGAAAGCGTAAATGGCAATGGATAGGTCACACACTTAGGAAACCAAACAATGATATTGCAAAGCAGTCTTTTGAATGGAATCCTCAGGGTTAACGTCGGATTGGAAGACCAAGAACAACATGGAAGTCAACACTTATAGCAGAAGCTAATTCCCAGAGAAAGACTTGGCCACAGTTAAGATATCTAGCTGCAGACCGTGAAGGATGGAGATGTTTGGTTGGCGCCCTATGGCCGAGCGGGGTTACAGGACTTGATGATGATGATAAAGGGAGCCCATTATAAAGCATTTCGAAAGAATGCAGAAAAAGAAGATGATGGTTTAAACAAATGCATAAGCCGAATCTTTTTTTACCTGAGGTGAAGCCGGCTTAAGCCGGGAGAGTTATTGCAAGTGTGAAGTGGAATAGATCAAAGTTATCTTCCCACTGAAAAGGTTGAAAAACAAGCTCTATAAATATTAAAAATATATAAAATTTACCCGATTGCTTATTTCCAAAGACCAATGGAAAATGGTACTTTATAACTTAACAATACAATTTTCCTTATTATTCACATTTATACCCTACATATGTAGTACCGAAATTAGTGTTTTAAAAAAATCCACAATAGATAAATACATTTTGTAAATAAAAGGCAACAAAATTAATGAACCGTAACATAAGAAAGTCAAAACAAGAATGTTTTATTTTATAGCAAGAAAGCAAACTACGAAGGGAAATTAATCTACAACTGCCAATTTCAGACACCACCTTGCGACGGAAATTTGAAGCCTAACTGCATATTATATTATTTCCACACAGGGTGGAGCGCTGCAATACCCAAAATAATTATTTCACATTGGAGTCAATCTTTTATGCAACATAAAGTTACTTTCTGTAAGGATATCCCATTATTGAAGATGGTATCCACTCTGGATGTAGCCTGTTTAAGCTTAGCTGAATGACCTTCAAATTTTTTTTTTTAATTTTTACTACATCACTGAATGTTAAATACGATCTTACTTGCAATATTGTATATTATATGCTTGCAATAAAATTATTAAATTCTTGTGTTATTTAGTGAGCTCTTCTTTGAGTATTTTCTTTTAATGGCATTTAGCCATGCTGAACTCTACGCACTAAACAGACAAGACGAACACAGATAAGTATCTGACAATTAATACATGTAGTAACTTGCTTGCCAGTAGCTGGCATGTGTGGCGTTAGGGTCGAACAATGTTTGGTATTTTCAACAATTGAAACACTTTATAATTAAGAAGAATAATTGAATTCTCTCATTACCAAAAACAAAACTTTAAAACCTGCTGTTGTTAAAGAAATGTCAAAAATTATTGTGGTGTGTGTGCAAATGTGTTTTAAAGCAGCGTTCACACGCAGACAAGACTATGGGACAATACTCAATTGTCCTGTCCGAGCTTCTTGAACGGGGTTGGACAAGACAATGCCAGCCAGTCGACATCTTGATATTGTCCTCGGAGATAGCTCGACAGGCTAGCTCGGAAGACAATAGAATGACAATTGTCCTGTCCTGTAAACAGTTGTTCACATTGAACAATGATTGTCTTGTCTCATTGTCTTGGCCTCTGCATTGTCTCATGTGAACCCCGCTTAAATCTGGATTGAATATGAGATCTCAGATTTTGCTTTTAGCAAAAGAAAGATTGATCCTTTGACCAAAGAAAATCAAAATTTTGCTGTCAGACCAAATATTTTTGCTCTGACGTGACCAATAAAAATCGCCATTAATTTCCCTGCCAAAATTTCCTACCGCTGCTAGTTGTTCTTATTCTGTGTTATTATGATCTGTGAGGTGAGTTTGTTTTGTGTAGTTGTTGTCTTGTTGACACTCAAGACGTCAATTTATTCCACGATAAAACATTAAACAAAAGTTTTAAAAAACTTATTTATTAAAAATACAATTTTGTGTTCGGCGACCAAATGTAAATAAACATTAAATATTGTAAGAATGTATTCTGATTTTGAGTTCATAATTCCTAATTTTTGTTTTTTGAGTCAGCTCGTATGAACATTAATTTGCTTGTGTTTACTACGTTATGTAGGTACATTAGGTTGAAGGAGAAATATTGCACGTTAAATAATTAATTATTTATAATACGAATTATTTGTTTGATTTATAATTAACTATGCATTTTTTTAATGTGATAATCAAGGGGCTTGCCATTATTAACAAACATAAAGCTGGACCCTTTCGCAATATCTAGAGGTGGTGACTTTTTTTTTTCTTTCTGATGTTAGGTCTTGATTTCCTAGGAAACTAGTAGTAGTAATTGTTTCAGTTTGCTAATATAACAAATCGCTAGTTTTGAAGGGATCATTCCGATTTGCAAATAAAATGTTTTCTCCCAATAAGCACCATTTCAAATATTGAAAAGTGGGAAGCGAATCTCAAGAATCTACACAATGATTTAATTTGTGCCTGCAGTTCAAAACGCTGAGGAAATTTGCTATCAGCATATTGGGCTGGCACCTGGTAGTCCCGAATAACTCTGGGACTCTCCGATCCGAGATAGAGAACAAACAAACAATATTATTTGATTCTAATATGAGCTTTTCGCTGTACTTAGAATATCAAAACATTCATTATAAATATTGTAGCACGAAAAGCTAGTGACTACTATCAACCATTCCTGTATGTGCGTTGATACTCTGCAGGCAGAGAAGAGATCTACTATTAAGGCTAGAGATGCCTTTTGGTCGACTTGTTTTACTCCTGATGATTTACCGATTCCTCTAAAGAGACATTGGCATTACCCCGAATAAAGGATTGAACCCTCTTACTTCAGCATGAAAGTCTGACACATTAACCACTAGAATCACTTTGTTTTTTTTTTTAGAACAAGAACTGCCATCTGATATCAAACGGATGCTTTAAAAAGTATTCGGAATGCCTACGGGCGCTTCTGAGAACAAGCAAAACCGCTTTTAGTGTTACCTCCCATCGAACCTTTTTTTGTTTTAAATAAGAATTCTTATGAAGTACTATAGGTACACATCTCAACTTTATGTTGATCCTTTTTTTAAAGATAGATTTGTTTTTAAATTACGAAGCTAAATTAACTTATATAATTCGTCTAAAATTGGATAAAGTAATGGCAAATATCAACAGATTATTTTTTTTACGAACTATCCTTTTGACTCCTATGGACATGCATGAAGCATTTAAAAAAGAAGAATGGCGAAAACCCAGAGCCAGATACCTTTTTGGTTGCTTTTGATTACTGCTCCAAATCTTGTCCAACGGTTACAAAGGGTAAGAAGTGGCTAGGTTCATAAATTTTTTGGTTGGTTAACAAATTGGTCTGACATTTGCTGTGTAAAAATCTGTTCAAATATTGAGTAGCAGAATGTTAAAACTTTTTGGATTCACAAAATTCAATTGAAAAAAATAAGCCAAAAATAGAACCAGAACTCAAAAAAAAAAATAAAACAATACTTACTTAAGGTCGCGATATCTTTAACAGAACTTCTTCTTGGTCGGGTGTACGGAAGTTTGGTTCATCATCGCCCAAATCGAATGGATTTTTCTGACTGACAGCGATTAGTTGCTTGCCACCACCGTTTAACAGTTTGCAGAAGTGTTTTTTTTTTCCAAATTCTCAAATATTCCCACCCTTGTCTCTGCGGGCTTTCGCTTGGACTTTGTATCCCTTGGACGAATGTGTTACCAATTGGTAGAACTTTCGAACATTGCTTCGGCCGTAGCACCCCTAAATAGATTCAACCATTCGTTTTTCCAGTTCTCTCTTTTTTTCTTCTGAAAAGCCGATGTTCCTCCTTCCTCTTTTGCTGGTATACCGCACGGGAAGCGCTCTTGGCAGCTCTGGTTCTGGCATTCAGAACTGCATGATAGGCTTCGTCTTTGGCCAAGTGTGCGAGCCTGCACTCATCATCGAACCAGGTGTTTCGTTCTGTTCGCCTAATGAAACCCAAAACATCCGTAGCTGCGTTTTTGATGGCCATTTTGCAATGTTGCCACTGGGCCTCTGGGTTTGGCGCGCTGGGCTTGTCGGGAGATAAGAGGAGACATGGTTAGTTAAGGTTGTGGCGGTCTCTTGCGATTGTAACTTCGCAACATCAAACTTTCTCACAGTGGATGCTCGATCCTGCGGTCTGGTGGAAATCCGTATTCGCACTTAAGCTACAATAAGGAAGTGGTCCAAGTCTATGTTGGCCCCTCGGAAAGTGCGGACATCCATGACATTGGAGGCATGTCTGCTATCAATCGCAATGTGATCAATTTGGTTGACGGTATATTGATCAGGAGGAGACCGCCAGGACCCCTTGTTTATATTGAGGTGTGGGGAGTATGTGCTAGCCAAGATGATACTTCGCCCCACAGCAAAATCGATTTGCCTGTGTCCGTTACCGGAAGTGTTGTCGCGCAGGCTATGCAGAAGGTACATACAAATTCAAAGATTTCAAAATGATAAAATAATAAAAAAAAAACCTGCTTCCTTTGTCTTTGTTTGATTATACAAAACTGGATTAAAGTTTTCACTTTTTCCATTCATTCACTTCAGAATTCAAATTGCTATGTACACTACGCAAATTTAATCTTCAATCGACCGAAGCGTTCTGCTTTAGTAAGATTGGAAACTAGGACGAATTGCTTCTTTCAATGTGTTTTTACGGCTGTGTTTTTGACAAACTAACAAATAATGGGCCACGATAGCTGTTGTGTACCATCCTGCAAGAACACAGGAAGGAACAGCAAGTTCAATTTCTATAAATTTCCAAAAGCTAATTGGAGGTTGGATCAAAAAATTAAGTGGATAGCTGCTATAAAAAGAAAAAAGTATGTAAAGCTATGTACTAGTTGAAGTATAAAAAGATTTGATACATATATAATTGTGTATTGTTTCAGTACTGATGGATCGCCATGGTTTCCAAAACCTCGGGAATGCATTTGTAGCCAACACTTCATAGGTGGCAAGAAAGCTATCGAACAATTGAGTCCTAGTTATGTCCCAACAATTTTTCCAAATGAGGTATGTGCAAACGTTATGTATCACGAAAACAAACAAAAAAGGAAGCATGTACTTTCTAGGTTGCTTTTTGGGTTGCATTGAATATCGTTGATGATTCTAATACTCGCAGTACTATCCGAAAATTAAAATTTACAAAGGTTATTAACAAACTTTAGATTTATAATCTTTAAAATGTTTAGAAATATATACAGCTGTAAAAAGTGATTTTTACGTAGTCCTGAAAAGGCTGAAAAGGGCAACAAAAAGATCCTTCCACCTGTCCCAATTCGCCGTAACTGGCATTAGGTGCGGCCGACACTGAACACCAAATCTGATCCCAGGCCTCGTTTAAAAAATATGTTGTCGCCAGCAACAGCTCAGATTCAAATACGTAGTTTTAACTTGGTATTGATTTTTGGTGAAGTTTCACACACAGGATTTGAAATGTTGTTTATTCTGTTTTTAACGTCCTAGTTCGTTCCGTCATCATTGTTTTAGGTTCTATTTGCGTTAAACCTTTAGAAAGCCATTTTTGTATTCTCTCAAAAAAATTTATCAGAAGAGGCAGTCACAATTTACCGATCAAACGGTTTTTCAAAACATGAGATGCTGATGCGGTCGAATTCAAGATCGGTCACTGCGGAACTCCGTATTGGTGCCTCTTGAGTCAACCCTGGAGAGTAACTTCAAGTTAACCTTATCCTTTCAATCAGTGCCGTGGACAATATCACTCTCCAAACCAGTGTTGTGCCCAATAAATACATACCACCTTGCAAAGGCATGACCCACTGGGTCACAACTGCTGTCGACATACCTCAGCTTACGAAATAGGTATTCATCGTCGACGGCAGTTTCTTGTCACACTTAATGTGACGCAACGACTCAGTGGGACACAGTTTAAAACCCTATTTCCAGAATGGAACTCACAAAAGCTAAGTAATGCATTTTGGAAGTAAACGCTGGTAAGTTCCGGGTAGGTCTCTGGGAACTCGAGGAGTCGAATTCGAACCACTTAACAACTCGGGCGTTTGATATCTTGCACAGTAGCTTAACACCAGCATTAGTAAAATATAAGAATTGCTTCAGAGTTTGCATTAAGAAGTTCGACAGGTGTACAGCGTCAAGTCCAGCTGCTTTGTTTTTATCTAAAAGATAGAAAGCGATTTAGGTATTTCTCTGTACTGGTGTCAATCTAGGCTTGATTATGTTGTTCAATTGAGAATTATAGTATAGAAAAATTCAAATAATTTTCTAACCCCCTTTCTTGCAATGTATAATGTCTGGTTAAGTCACATCATGTGTATGGTTTTTTTTTTATGATCTCGTTAATTATTGTTCACCTGAGTTTCTCCTTCAACCTATGAGTTTTATCATTAGCCAAAGATTTGAATAAGTGTCGGAATATCACTCAAACTGGAAACAAAATGGAATGTAAGATGATAAGCAGAATGCAGTGACTGCAGAAGTAGGGGTTAAAAGATACAAAATAATGCTGTATCGAAAAAGAATTTTGAAGTTTTTTAACTGGAAAACATCGAGCAGTTACAAAAACCCCAGTTGAAAATAAATTGAAAACAACTCGGAAAACAAGAATGTATAACTACGTCAGCTTTTGCTGAAAATTTGAAAGCAAACATAAATAAATATTTGAAGAGTTTCAGAGAAGCGCATTTACTTTCTAAGTAAAACAAAAACATGGAAGCACCAGATCCTGAAGCAATTCCTAAAGAAACAGATCCGGAAGCCTATAAATTGTGGTGGTCAGCGCAAAGAAAAAAATATGCCCAACAAAGAAGAGAAAAGGAACAGGCAATACTAAAAAAATCTGTCGAATTGCTTAGTCAAAGTAGAGAAATGTCAATAAAAGAAAAAATCATTTTAAGAAAAGCAGAAGAAATAAAAGCTAGACGGTTGAGAATGAACGAAGGCTCAAAACGACGCCATCAAAAGAAAAGAGCTCTAGATAAGTTTAAAGAAATCGAAGGAATAAATAATGTGAAACAATCGGAGACAAACAAGCGCTGTGAGGAAAAAATAAAAGAATTAGAAACAGCTGCGCTAGAATCATTTAAATCGCAGAGGGCAGCACAAGCAAGGCAAGACCGCTTAAAGAAACGAGAAAAAGAAGAGTCAATACTCAAAAATGCTTCGGAACTACTAAGT
This sequence comes from Platycheirus albimanus, assembly GCA_916050605.2. Taxonomy (NCBI): domain Eukaryota; kingdom Metazoa; phylum Arthropoda; class Insecta; order Diptera; family Syrphidae; genus Platycheirus; species Platycheirus albimanus. Next base: position 21,408,471 of record OU696696.1, on the reverse strand, counting down.
CGAAATCAAGAACTGACTTCAGAAGAAAAAGAGGTTTTGAGACTAGCGGAAAAAGTAAGAGCTGATAAATTGCGGAAGAAGGCATTCTTAGCTGAAAAACAAAAGTTGTATCGTCAATTAAAGCGAGAAAAAGAAGAGTCAATACTCAAAAAAGCTCAGGAATTACTGAGTCAGACTCAGGAAATGTCTTCAGAAGAAAAAGATGTTTTAAGACAAGCTGAGCAAATAAAAGCTTGTCGATTGAAGAACAGTCAACACACTAAACAATATATTCTTAAACGAGGAAAGGAACTTAGCCTTGAAGAAAAGGAAGCCCAAAAACTTAAAACAAGACAATACCTCCAGAAAAGACGAGAACAAAAAGATGCGGATGATGAAAGACGGCTGACAAAAGACCAAGTAAGATTGACTTTACAATACATTGTAAAGAGTTTGATTTCGTTCTCATATCTTGTGTCCTTATTTCATTTGCACTTGGAATTTTTTGATATACAAAAATGTAGTTTTTTGTTGTTGTTACATTCCACGCAATTAAGCGTGTAGTTTTGACAGCCACAATTCGTATTTAGAGACACGTTTGTCTAATGGAGAGTTTTCGAACTCCTTGATTTTATGAAATCTGCAGGTTTTTCAAAACATTAGTACAAACACAGTCGCACTCTTGCAGACGTTTTCGTTTTTACTTTGTTGGTTGGTTAAGTATTTTATATGTTAAGGAAGTATTGTTTGTTTTACCATCGCCTTCGCATTATGTTTATCGAAATTGTTAAGCTTTTTGCATATTGTTCATGCAGAATGAAGTGTGTTTTGTCATTTGTAATATTTAAAAAAAAAATTTGAACAAGAACCCTCGAACGCTATCGCATTTTTTAAGACTCCAAACAACTTACCAAATGACTGCTTTTTCGCACTAAAATTTAGTCAGAATCAAATGTATCAAAAAAGTTCAATTCCATTATCGTTTGCACACGCTTTTTAAATTACACTTCTTGGTCTCTTTAGTTCAATCCAAAAGCAATTCTACAATTATTCCTTTCTTCTTCTTAACTATTACGAAATCTAAAAAAAAAATAACATGTAAAAGTTCTTTGCACTAACTTTTATGAATCTTACTTAATGTCCTAGCAATGCTTTAACCAATGCTTTTTTCTGTTACTTTCAGACTATTCCAGTAGATGATATCAAAATTGAAAATGAAGTTCTGCAAGAAGCAACAATTGAGACTATTGTTCCGACACGGAAAAATGCAGTTGCGAACCTGGTCTCCAAACACGAAGGTTCATCATGTTCTAGGCTCAAGCTAGAAGAAATAAACTACGTGACTAGGAGAACTAGTAAAAGCCGAAAGCCACAGTTTCAATCATTTTTAAGAGGGTCAGCGTATCATATTAATAGCAATAGCTATCACTCATCGCAGCTCGATCGAAGAAGACCACGTCTTGAAGAGTCCCTCCGTTGTATGAGAGAATTAATAGATGCAACAAAAATACGCGACACACATGATGTTTTTGGTAAACAAATTGCTCAAAAACTACGAGCGAGCGAAATGGACGTAGAAGAAATAGGTATTGCAAAATTACTTATTGATAATGTGTTGCAAAATTTGGCGATTGGTGTTTACAATGATGATACTAAATTCATATAAATATGTTTTAGAGTATCAACTGTTTGAAATATCTGCACGAAGACAATGTACAAAAATATCTTATTATAAGCTAAAACTAAGGCTAAAGCACGATGCTACAAAATCAACACATTCAAAGCACTCTGTAATCTAAGTTACCAAGCAAAACACAAATAGCTCCCAGTGATTAAATGATCAGAAGAAAAATAAACGAGGAAGTCTGCTGGGCACAACTTCCTTTGTAATTATAAAGTTTTAAATATGGTTGTTCTTGTTAGTTATTAATATTATTTGTTAATTTAATTTTGTACATAGAGCTATTTTTTATTAACTGATGTGAATTGAAATAGGTACTCTTTTAATTTAATAAAAAAAAGCGAAAATTAATAGGGAGCGTCAACTGTTTTTATTCGGTTTCCGTTGATTGAGACATTGTGGACATTTATGTGCCTGTCCCTATCGTGTCTTGAACGGGTGTGTACCCAAAAAAAGGAGTTGGAATACCTTGATTCTGATAATCGAAAATCCATCCATCCATCCATCCATCCATCCATCCATTCATCCATCCATCCATCCATCCATCCATCCATCCATCCATCCATCCATCCATCCATCCATCCATCCATCCATCCATCCATCCATCCATCCATCCATCCATCCATCCATCCATCCATCCATCCATCCATCCATCCATCCATCCATCCATCCATCCATCCATCCATCCATCCATCCATCCATCCATCCATCCATCCATCCATCCATCCATCCATCCATCCATCCATCCATCCATCCATCCATCCATCCATCCATCCATCCATCCATCCATCCATCCATCCATCCATCCATCCATCCATCCATCCATCCATCCATCCATCCATCCATCCATCCATCCATCCATCCATCCATCCATCCATCCATCCATCCATCCATCCATCCATCCATCCATCCATCCATCCATCCTTAAATTGGCAACAAAATTAATAAAAAATACTACGCTATGCCATATCTTTTTGTTAAACTAGTCTAGTGTTTTTAAATAAAGTTATTTTAGTGACCCGTTTCCGCTATTCAGAAATAACCCAACCTTCTTTTGCATAAAAACAAGAAAATCTAGCCTTACGAGATGGCGCAGGTGATCATTTTTGCCAATTTTTGTGTGTTTTATTATAGTAGGACCCAAGAAACGGTAGTTGAGTAAGTTGGTTTAAGAATTCTTAACTCTTTGTGGCTAAAACATACCAGCTTTCGCTTTATTATTATTGAGGAAACGACTTTGATGGGCGCCTGGCTGTCTAGGAAAATTTCAAACTTGTTTTGGGTCATTAGAGAGTGTAAGCACTTCAGCTGGGAAGACACTGCGAAAAACTGGAAGCTTTATTGGGCCATTATTGGAGGACTTAAACCAAATGGTACAAGACTATGCACATAAACCGAAATATGCAAAAGTATACAATGACAATGTTATCTCATTGTGCAAGGCTTAAGGACAATATTCATCATCATCATCAAGTCCTGTAACCCCGCTCGGGGCATAGGGCGCCAACAAAACGTCTCCATCCTTCACGGTCTGCAGCTAGATATCTTAACTGTGGCCACGTCTTTCTCTGGGAATTAGCTTCTGCTATAACTGTTGACTTAAATGTTGTTCTTGGTCTTCCAACCCGACGTGAACCCTGAGGATTCCATTCAAAAGACTGCTTTGCAATATCATTGTTTGGTTTCCTAAGTGTGTGACCAATCCATTGCCATTTACGCTTTCTTATGCCGACGTCCAACCGCTCCTGACTTGTCCTGCGCCACAATTCCTGGTTTGAAATAGTTTGTGGCCAGCGAATCTTTAGAATGTGACGTAGACAGCGATTCACAAAAGCCTGCAATTTTCTCGAGATGGTAGCCGAGACTTTCCAGGTTTCGCAAGCATATAATAGCGCAGATTTAACGTTGGATTCGAAGAATCTCAACTTAGTGCGGAAGGATATTTGACTGGATTTCCAAATTTGAGATAGAGAACCAAAGGCAAAGCGAGCTTTATTTATTCTGCTTTTTACGTCCAGATCCGTACCACCATTTGCTGATACAGTATTTAGTTATTAAACTGTTCGACCTCTTCAACAGGCATGTCATGCAGAATAATACGTTGTTTTTTTGTTGTGAGGGGGTCCTGTTAGCATTATTTTTGTCTTTTTGCTATTTATTCTAAGACCGCACGATTCTTCTTTCACTAGCAGAGATTGACACATCACGTTCAGCCCACTGATGTTATTTGCCATGAGACATACACAGCTGGTCAAAAAAATAGGTGTGATCAAATTTTATCGCACCACTGTTGTCTTTGATGCAAAATAACTGTTTTTTTTTTATCGCAAGCCTTACAAAAAGTTCTTGTTTTAAGAAAAAACGGTTATTCTGTTGACACTGATGCTGAGCTTACTGCATTTTGTGTGTGCTATGTTGAGCTGTTCTATTTTCTTTGTTGCTGATGTTTTTAAGAAGTTGGTCATTAAAATAGGTGTTCTCCAAATAAACCCACAGTTTATATCTTTGTTATTTCAAAAAAATACTAAATTTCAAGGTAACCTCTTTTTAATAATTTTACTATCCATAAATGATAGTTGTTAATAAATAAAATAATAAATAATAATAAATAATAGTTTATTAGACTTTTAGTATGGGTAGAAACGTCCACTGTTCGGCGGAAGAAAGACGGGTAGTTTTACAGCTAAGAAATGAAGGTAAGACTTACAAATTTATAGCAGAAGCCCTAGGAAGATCCCAAAATTTTGTGACAAATGCACTCAAGGCCAGATTAGTGCGCGAAAATCGTGGGAGGCCGAAAAAAACATCAGTCACCACTGATCGCCGTATCCTCCTTTTGGCTAAATCTAAACCTTTTGCTTCGTCAAGGACAATAGGAACACAAATCAATAATGAAGTCAGTGCCCGCACAATCCGCAGAAGGCTTCAGAGCTTCAACCTACCAGGAAGAGTTGCCAGGAAAGTTCCTTTACTAAGAGCAAATAATATAAGGTCCCGAAAAGAATTTGCCTTAAACCATAGAAGCCAAAATGGCGAAATATCCTCTGGAGTGACGAAACAAAAATTAATTTGTTCTCATCAGATTCGGGGCGTAATGTCAGGCGACCAAAAGGAAAGGACTACCACCCTCACTATACCCGGAAAACAATCAAACACGGGGGAGGAAATATAATGGTCTGGGGCTGTTTTTCCTGGTATGGTGTGGGTCCCATATTCCGCATTAATAACGTATTGACCAAATACGGTTATAGGGATATCTTGGAAGATGCTATGCTTCCATTTGCCGAAGAAAACATGCCTCTCCGGTGGAAATTTCAGCAGGATAATGATCCGAAACATACGGCGCATCTTGTGAAGGATTGGTTTCGAGAGAAAGAAGTCTCAATCGTTTCGTGGCCAAGTCAATCCCCTGATCTCAACCCGATTGAGAACTTGTGGAATCAGCTTAAGCGGAAACTAGGAGGTCAATATTTTCCAAATGGGAAACAATTGTGGGCTGCTGTCCAGAGGAAATGGTATTCTATACCCCAAGAAACATGCCAAAAGCTTATTGAGTCAATGCCACGCCGACTTCAAAAAGTTTTGGATAACAATGGCGGATACTCGGGTTATTAGAGAAAGGTAAACTGAAATTTTTCAAAAAAGACAACATAATTTACTTATAAACGATCATTATTAATGATTTAGGAAGCCGCACCTATTTTTTTGTCCAAGAACAAATGGACGGTTTTCTTGTATACCTACAATTTATAATAAATTGATTTAAAAGCCTAAAATGTTAAAATTATTTTAGTTATTAAATTATTTATTTATTAAATATTGATTATCTAATAAAAACTAATGTCAAAATAATATTTAAATAAACAAAACACATTTTAAAATTAAGTTTATATGAAAAACAATAATTGCACCTATTTTTTTGACCATCTGTGTAATGCAATTAAAAAGTTGGTAAAATGTTGTTTAATTACTAAAGCGGTCTGAACAGCAAATTTTGAAAAGCATCTTCATTCCAAAGGTACTTAAAGGAAGCGATGGAATTTCAAATCTTTGGAAGAAAGCAATACTACTACAAAACTAAGACGAAATAAAACTTACTTCAACTTCGCTAGGACTTCTAACACGATTATTCCCGACCTTCTTCTTGTATTTACCTCCGAAGAGCTTAACTTTGGCGTCTGTTGTTTCTCCCGAATTAGTTATTTTTTCTCTGTAAGCTTTTTTGCTATCATTCGAATTTTAATTTTAAAGAAGATTTATGTTTTGTTCTTATGTATTGTTTATATATTTTGGGTTTTTGCTATTTTTATAGCGATGATATTTTCATATCTTAGTTTTTATACAATAACAGGGTACCAAGGACGAATGTATAAGCATTGCACAATTTCTTAGGAAATATCTCGTTAGCATAATATGAGATTAAGGTTTTACTACTTTTATACAATTGCTTTCTCGGAATTGTATACACCAATTGTTAAATTTTGCAAAATGTTATCCACCAGGAGCTTAGCAATATTGATTTCTGTAACATCCTTCTTGCAGGAGCGTAGTTTCTGAGCGATTTGCTTACCATAAACAGTATTACCATCACTTTTAGCTGTCGCTTCGATTAAGACTCTCATGCAACGGAAAGAATCTTCTTGAACTAATTTTCTCCGATCCAGCTTCGTTGAACGACTGCTTTTGCTGCTTGGAAAACTTTCTTGCGTATAAGATGATCCTCCATAAAACGATTGGAAATATCTTTTCTTTTTATTTTTGCCTCCACTGATAAAACTTTTTTCTGATAAGTCGAGCCAAGAACTTGACGAATCGTTGAAAGCTCCTTTTTGCAATGCCAAAGTTTGATTTGCTGTTGGTAGAGCCATAATGGCCTTGATTGTTGATTCTTGTAGAACTTCATTTTCAATCTTAATTTCATCTTCTACCAAGGGTAAGTTCGATGTGTTCTGAAAGTTGAAAAACCATGATTAAAGCATTGCAATAATATTTTAAGATTTTGGCATATAAGACAAAATATGAATCTTTATACATTTTTTTTTGTGGTAAAAGTAAAAAGTTTAAAAGCAGGGATATTTGACTTAAGTTCTTTCATTGTTTCATTGAATTTTCCCTTGGTTCTTAAAAGTCCGTTACATTTTCATTTTGCTTTTTTAAGTATAGCTTGTTATCAGCCAGAGTATTTTTCGAGGTAGTAGAAGATAACCTATGTCCTATTTTGTACCCCTGTCAACGTGTGTACAGAATTTTTTTATGATCGTCTGAGCAGTTAAGGCGTGAAAGCGTAACAAACAAGTATAAAAACTCACATTCGCATTTTGTGAAAGAGGCCAGGGCCTCATTCTAGATAAATTGAATGAGTTGAAACTAATCTAAGAAATAAGCTCCAAGGGGCCAATTTGGCACAGTAGGAATCTTCAAGGTACCGCAGTGTCTGAGCTGTATAAACTCTCCCTAACAACAAAACAAGGGGCCTACAATTTACCACCGTATCCGAAATTTGATTCACAAACTTATATAGTTTTGTTTTAAACAACCTTGAACCTCAGTTTTGCAAGCGCGTTAACTACATTAAGTATATTTAAAACACAATCTTACCTGGTCTTTTGCCTCCGGCAATTCTTTAGTGTTTTTCGTCATTTTAAGTATTTCCTCTGTGAACGCTTTGTTTTTTGTAAGAACCATTTTCCAGTGGTGTTTTTTCTCTTCGGTGTTTTTCAGATCTGTTTTTTCAATCTTCGAAGCTGTTGTACGTTCACGTTTCAGGCGATACCTCTTTTCTCTTTCGTTTCTTTTTAATCGACGAGATTCCCGCTGTTCTGGCGTTTCATTTTTCGAATGTGCATTAAGTTTACATCTCCGGCGATAGAGCCTTTCTCGACAGTTTTTTTCCAATCGATGAGCTTCCTGTTCTTCTGGCGATAAAGCAAGGAACATTTTTTTGCGATACTCATAACGTTCTTTTTGCTTCTCATTTATTCTTGATCGAACAGCTGCAAGTTCTTCAGGTGTACGAGAAATCAGTCTACGTTTACGATACAATTTTTGCTTTTCTGCTCTTTTTTGTTTTAACGCCTCTCTTGCTTCAAGTGTGATAGGGGCATTTTGATAGTATCGTTTTGCGTCTCTTTGGTTTTTTTTCAATCGCTTAGCTTTTATCTCTTCAGCTTGTCTTAAAATCTCTTTTTCTTCCTCTGAAAGTTCTTCATTCTTTCTAGGCAGTTCCATAGCGTTTTTTAGTATCGTATTTTCCATTTCTTTCTTTTTGCGAAGTCTTTCTGATCGTTCTTGCTTGATTTTAACTACATCGATTACTTTGCGTTTCTTCAGTCTTCGTGATACTTTTTTTTTCGAAGTGCCTTCAGTTTTAATTATGAGCCGATTTTTTTTTACTCGCTCAGTTTTATTCAACGGAGGAACTTTCGGTTCTTTTTGGGGCGCCATTTTTTGTACTTTTGCCTGGTAACGTTGTTTTCGTTTGACATTTGCTGTTATTCGAAGTGCTTCTAATTCTTCAGGTGTTCGAGAAGTGAGCAATTTTTGACGATATCGTCTTTGTTGTTCTGCTCTTTTTTGTCTGAAAGCCTCTTTTAAAATCAGTTTTTCTTCCGCACATTTTTTAGTTATGAAATCTTCCATTATTTTTTCTTGTTTTATTCTCGATTGGTTTCAAATGCTTCTTGAGCCAATAGATCAAGTTCTTGGCATTTTTGTTGAAAGCGCAAAGTTCTCAAGTGGGTCATAGACGTCGCTTTTATATTCAGATCGCATTGTATAAAACAATTCGTAAAGCTGTTTTGAGGAACTAGTCAAACGCCATCTCTGTATTATAGGTTCAAATTTCTAGAAGAAGCAAAAGTAGGAATTTGCTAAGTGTTTTTTTTTTCGAAGACTCAATTCCGCTATAAATAGTAGGTTGAAGGAGATACTGGCACAGATAATAACTTAAAATATGTTGGTAAGGACAAGTCTAGAGTGTATGCACTGACGTACATAGTGCATCGAATTCTTAAGAAGTCATTTGACCGTCTAGATTCGGACTTCTATAAATGAAACAGACATGTATAACTGAAGTAAGGAGTATCATAGGGTTGTACTATGTACAATGCTCATTATATTTAAAACGTACCTACTGCTGTTCTATCGCATCAGTGCATGGAGCGCTGCACCAGAAACAAATGTGCATACTCTTCAAATGCTTCAACTGTTCTGCCAAATGAACAAAATAAGAACCGAAGTCAATACTAAAACTTTTACACGAAAACCCACCAAGAAAATTCGACGTCGGATCAACAAAAACATAATTTGTGGTATTTTTGCACCACTTACAACTGTGAGTAGTACCCCGTGGCGTAGTGGTTAGTGTGTCGGACTGCCACGTCGAAGGTTCGTGGTTTGATATTTGATTCCACCAAAGTTCTTTTCCTCCAAGAGTCAATTATGTCATTGAAAGTGCTTTTCTGCTAGCCGTTCAGAGTCGGCGGTAAATTGTAGGTCCCTTCCATTCCTGCAGAATATCAACGCACACACAGAAATGGTTGAGAGTGTAAGTCACAGGCCCCGGCCTCGCTTGGAGATTTATATTTATTTTACAACTGTGAGCGGCCCACTTTTGTTGGATAAAGTAGTCAGTTCTACTCACTCATCCTCGTTGCTTTTCTTACAGTATGTCCAGATGTCTGATAGGCACCTACCTACACTGCATCGACACTGGCAAAACTGTTGAAACTGATAACGCTGCCTCGTGCGAAAAAACGCTCCCTTTGGTTAGAAGAATGACAGGTACTGTCAATATCAGTACATTTCAGATATCTTTTGTTTGTTATTGTAGCTCAAAGATATCTTTTCAAACCGTTCCATTTTAACAATAATAACACTTTCAACGATTCTGAGAAGAGAATTGTGCTCCTTGATTTTAAGTCAGAATCAACTCAGCAAGCACAAATACAAATATAACTTAAATATCTGCCACAGAATATTTTTTAGAAAGCGTCTATTCACATACAGTAGGTTTTCCAGTTTGTCTAGTGTCGGCACAGGTCACATATGTTCAAATTCAAAGACTGATGATATAGGCACCGAAGCTGAGCAAGGAAGTTGAGTGAGCGGTACTGAATACAAGGTTGGAGCTTTCATATACACATATATCCGGCGTTTGACATTCGAAAAAATGGTGGAAGTGGTGCATGGGAATAAAAACTGCGTCAAAATTGAGAAGAAGCAATTTTTTTTGTTCCACTGGTTCTCAGAGTAAGTGGTTCCCTGAATGAAAGCAATGGAAAGTGCTATTAAAAAACTTCTCTTGGTAAAAGTACGTTACACGTTAAAAACACTGTCATCTAAAAGCATTATTTGCAATTCCATTCATTTTAGTGCACGTTTTTCTAATCAGCAGCCACAAACACAACTTAACACAGCTACACAGTCCACACACATATCAACAATCAACTACGTCAATATAAATTACCAAATGCCACATTTTGTAGGACAAAACCACCACTGAAGACCAGAAACAAAGCAAATTTTGCTTTTTAGCTGCTTGTCTTGGGCATAAAATATGGACCTGGCACCTTTTCTGTAGTAGTTAACTTCAACGAAAATTTTGAGTTCAACCCGCACTCGAAGTGCTAAAGAAGGCCAACTTAGCATTCCACCGCTTATACCCCCTAATGAAGAAAAGGCTTGTCAACGGCCTTGGCTCTGATAAAGCATAGTTTCCCGATATATCAGCGAAATCAAGCATCGTTGCGCGTGGTTAGTAGTTAGATGGAGGACCGTCAAAACTAATAACTGCGAGCTGTTGGCATGTGTCTGTGTTTTCTTCTCCCTTCTGTTCTGTATGTCTCTCTCTGTCGTGTCTCTTTCGTCTTGAGCCGAAGGCCTAAGTTGCCAGCGCATGTAAGTGTGTCTATTCCGATTGATTAATCGACGGTGTAGATTAATAATTTAATGTAATGTAATGAAGAAAAGGACATGACTTAGTCAGCCAGCGCAACTGCTTATTTATAAACAGTTGCTACAGTTTTCTGGTATGGCCCACCATATCGAAGACTGCTATGCTGAAACTCCTTATCTTCGAAAGGAAAACATTGAGGGTATGTACTTGACTTATGTTTGATCGTCAGAGGCGCAAGCACTACAGCAACACGGAGAAGCAGGAATTCAGCCACTGGACCACTGCCACTGCAAACAACACCAACCACCCAAAGCTCCTTATGAGAAGGATGACCATCCAGGAACGACGTCCCGAACGCAGGTATCTGAATGCCTTGGACGTACCGGAGAGGATCCATACGGAGAAACAATCTCCTTCTACGCTGACACTGGGTCAGCATTCCACCGTGTCTAACCACCAACCCCCAACATCACCAACTCGTCAACTGGACATCCGATTAAACAAATCTTTAGGAGTATTCCAACAAGAAAATTCCACTCCAGATGTCATTGTCAATGCTAGAATACATTTTCTACTAGCAATGTACCGTGGTCCAAAATCAGAACGTTCGATAGATAATTACAGATACTGTACCTTTGCTAAACTAACAAAACAAAGCACAGCTGTGAAATTTCCATCATAATAATAATAATAACAATTTTAACTTATATATGCCTGTAAGACCCAAGGTCTTTTTGAATGCAAACTGCACGGCATTAGTTAGAAGCTCAACAGCATATATATCGAGTATATTATCAAATACAAACCTGGCTAGGAAGAGAAATTGATCCAAAACAGTGGGGTTGGGAGTTAAATAAGAAAATAAAATGCACGACTGGGTCGCATGTACTTGCTCTGTGGGTGCAATAGTAAGCTGAAAACAAAGTTTTCGAGCAATATGAAGAACTCACGTTTGAAAAATTGTTGGTTAAAACTGGAAAACGTTAAGAATCCTTTTAATATTTAAAATTTAGATGTCATCTTTTGGGTGCTATAAATAACATAAATGTCCGCTTATGGCCAAATTAATAAAATTGGGAGTAAATTAGAAAAAAATACATAATTTGTATGGGAGCCACCATTTAAAAAAGAGTAACTGACAAAAATGCAATGCCATCTGATAGAGAGTTGTAAGGAACTATACCAAACAAAGTTTGATTGAATTCGATACAACCGTTGACAACTTATGGCCATTTGAAAAAAAGACGTTAAGACCAGATCTCCGTTATTAGGATTTTTTGCCAAAAAAAGTTTAATCAAAATCGTTGGAGCTATTTTTGAGAAAATTAGAAAAAACCAAAATAGTTGGCTAAAATTGAACGGCTCATTGTATGGGAGCTAACGTTTAGAAATGCTTTACTGAAAAAATTACAATTTCATCTTATAGAAATAAGCCAAACGAAGTTTAAGTCAATTCAATCAAGCCGTTGTTTACTTACGGCAATTTAAAAAAAAAGCCGTTTAAACCTGATTTTCGTTACGACCATTTAAGCCAAAAACAAAAAACCTCGTTTTGTTAGAAAATCTTACGTTTGTTAAATTCTGAGTTTAATAAAAATCGTAAGAGCCCTTTTCGAGCAAATCCAAAATGAAAAAAACCGTTACATGAAAGGTACCAGTTAGAGCCGGGCTAAAACAAAACAAAAAAAAAACCTCGACAATCGTTTTTCTTCAAACTGCTATAAATGGAGTTTCAAGAAAATCCGTCCAGCCGTTTAGGCTGTAGCATGACGTACAAAAGCGCATATCCACACAGACGCACAGACAGACCGACGGACGGTATGTGTCGAAAACCACTTTTTTGGACTTCTCTATCATCGATTTCATGGTTGATTAAAACCTCGATTTGTTTCCTGCATTGGTTTAATACTTGCCCTATAACAAAAAGTAAAAATTATATCCTTAAGTTTATTTTTCCGTCGCTTTCTCAGCGCTCTACTCAGAAAACGGTTAATTTTACAGAAAAATGTTTAAGACCTTTTTTGTAGATACAAAAACAAAAGGTAGCGAGATATTTGCAAAAAACTGATTTTGTGACCTTGAAAACTTTTTTAGCCGGCACGATATCAATGTCGATTATTCACATCTTCATTACAACACCATAATAAAGGTGTATACAAAAATTCAGCTCACTAGGAATTTTTCCGCAGATTGGGGCTTAAATTGCCTAAAATGACTGGGCTATAATTCGGAAGTTCAAGTTGTCAAAATCTGATCTGTCACTTTGGCAGCTCATTGAAATTGAACAACAACAAAAACACCATAAAAAGTGGTCATTGCGTCCAACCAACAATAACAGTGCTATTACACGGTTATTGTAATGGGTGTTTGCAGGGACCCTACAATTTGTGACACTGTACTGGTCATTGTGTGGGTCATTGCAATGACCATTACACGACATGACGACTTTAGGACAGATAAATACGTCATAATGACGTGAAAGGGTCATTGGAATGACCATTACAAGAACCATCTAATGCTAGCTTAAGACTTTTTACATCTTTACCCGACAATATCCGTATAGTACCTATATGTATCTTGAAATTGATTCTTACTTGTTCTTGTGTCAGCCATCCTGCAGCATCCTTCATATTGAATTCCTCTCTTTTTGACGCCTTTAATTGTTCTTGTTTCTTTTGTAAGTATCGTCTTCTTTTAAGATTGTGTTCTTCTCTTTCTTCTGGGGTATAGTTCTTTCGCCGTCTAAGAGAATTTTGTTGACTATATTTCCTAATTCTCAATTTATAAGCTTTTATTTTTTCAGCTAATTTTAAAACTTCTTTTTCCTCGGAAGTCATTTCTCGATTTTTCTGGCTCAGTAATTCATTAGCTTTAATTAGTATTGACTTATCTTTCTCTTGTCTTCTTTGGTGGTACAACTTTCGTCTTTCAGACAAGAGTTCACTCTTCATTAATAGATCAGTTCGTCTTTTTTCTGCTAATTTTAAAACCTTTTTATCATATGAAGACAGTTCTTGATTTTGCTTTAATAATGCAAGAGCTTTTGCTACCGCTTCTCTGCGTTTTTGATGATACTGTCTGCTTTGCTCCAAGTTTTTCAATCTGGTTGCTTCCCATTCTTCAGGTGTAGCTGTTGCCTTTCGCTTTTGACGATAAATTCTCCCAAGTTCTGCATTCTTACGACACTCTGCTTTGGCTTCTTCAGGAGTAGCTGTAGCTTTCCACTTTTGGCGGAACTGTTTTATCCATTTATTTTTTTTAAGTTTCCGTACTTCATTTTTTTCGGGATTGTCACAATTTTTTAACTTTGAAACATACTTTTTTCGGACTTGATGTTTCCTTAATCGATCAGCTTTAATTTTATCTGCTAATCTTAAAACTTCTGTTTCGCTTAAAGACAAATCTTTATTCTGACTTAGTAGTTCCGAAGCAGTTTTTAGTATTGACTCTTCTTTTTCTCGTTTCTTTTTATAATTCTTTTTTTGTGCCTGCAATGCTTTTTGGTGCTTCTTAATGCGATCATCTTTTATTTGTTCTGCTAATTCTAAAACTGCTTTTTCCTTTGAAGACAACTCTTGATTTTTACTGAGCAATTCTTGAGCATTTTTTAGTATTGATTCTTCTTCTTCACGTTTTTTATGGCGATAACGACACGCATATAATGATTTCCTCAATTTAATTGCTTTTTCTTTTGATTCTTCCATTTGTTCGTGTTTGATCTTTCATCTGTCTCTCTAGTAAGGTGCAGCTCAAAAAGATTATCTAGTTTATGTGAGGATACATTCAATTTGGTATGGTTTTGATTTTTTGTTTGTTTGATTTCTAGTTTGAGTTTATCAGGACGTCCGGGTTTAATTTGTTAGTAAGGCTTAGCTGATGCCATCTCGACACTTTTTGACGTGGTTCTGTGGACACCTTTGTTAGATCAATTCTTATAATTTCAAAGCCTGATCACGATACAATTGGTAGGTTGAAGGAGATATTCACCGAATAACAAGTAATAAACCTAAGGGCAATGTTTTTTTTTATAATAAGGTTTTCAAGACAAAAAGTTTAACATTAAGACCCACAACCCACAGCTGAATGAAGCATTCCACATTCGTGTTTAGCGATATTTGGATACACAATCGAAACTCAAATTGAAAATAGGTGACCATTCAATGTACTGTTGATTTCAAGGATTGCAAAATGTTCAGTTTCTTCGATGATAGCGATATTCATAAACGGTTTAAATCCCCATAATATATAAGAATCTAATGTATACTTTATCGTACGTTATCGTTGAAGTTTCTAGGAATGAATGAAAAATTTAATGGTTACAGGAGGTCATCTCAACAAATGAGAGATAGTTTCGGGGAGACAACGCAGCTTTATGGCACACCAGGATGTATTTTGTTGGTTTCAGACTTAAATCGCGTTGGTACTTAAGTCTTGAGTTAGAAAAGTAAAAACAAATATATTATTTTCGGGACACTTTTCCCACTCCGATTGAGGGACCTCGAAACTATGCATTTTGAATGTATCAACAGCTTCTTCAAGCGTCGCAAAACGTTAAACATGGATTTTATTTTATCTCCGGAAACAAAACAAAATGATTAGGCTCCAAATCATTTCTGTACGGTTTCGTTTCGTATAAGCACTCAATGAGCTAATGTGTAAGATCTTGATTTTGAAGGATTCGTCCTTTGTGATAAGTTTCCCTTATTTTGCTGAGCCGTCTCTGGCAAACAAATTGATATGTACAATTTGGAATCGATTGTTCTAGATTGCTCTCATAGCAAGGTGGCGACATGTCTTATAAATGGAGGAATAAAGTCCTATCGAGAAGAGCAAAAAGAAACGAAGATGAACCATAATCACCTGGTACAACCGTTTGATATTTGTGGAGACTTTAATAAACAATCACAAGCTACTGGGATGCTCGAGAATCAGCTATGGAATTTTCAATGCTTCAAACTTCCAAACTTCTAATCGCACCTGAAGCTCGACATCACAGTTATGAATTCAAGAAAGTGATTCAAAGATCCAATTGCACTAACAATAATTACAATAACAATTTAAAATTACAAGACAAGTGATTTACAATGAGTCACTTAACCGATTGAAATCTGTACAGCTTTGCCGGTTAAGGTTGGGCCATACTCTCTGATAAACAAAGTTCATTTATTCAACAAGGAAGCGCCAACACGATGTAACGCCTGTCACGAAACCCTAACAATACATCACATCCTACAAACTTGTCCTCTAACTAAGCAACACTTCAATAACAACATTCCTCCCCTACACAAACTTCTAGACTCCACCATTCATCCAGACGATTCATTACTCTTCCCACTATTAAACAAACCAAATTCAATCAAATCTAAGAAAATTTATCAACTAAACAAAAATTAAAATCATATCAACTTTCAAAATAACATTAAAAACAAAAAACATTTCAATCACTTGTATGTAGAAACATGTATGTATGTAATGCCTTAAATTTTAATTGTCAATACCCAATTATAACAGCCATATGGGCTTTGTTCCCCCGCGCTATGTATTCCGGATGATACAAATTAATTGTTTCATCCCCTGTGATAAAAACTAAAAAAATTAAATTTGTATTTATAAAATTTCTCAAAGCTCTTCTTGGCAGGCTTGTTCTTTCCGGTTTAGGTTAATAGCAGATTGATTTTAGAAGGCTTTCTCTTTCTGATCGGGCATAAGATGGAATGAAAAAAATAGACCAAAGTAAATGCAGAAAACAAGAGAAAACTGATGTATTAAACACATTTTTCATTTGGTATTATGGTTGGGCCTTTAAGTTTTGTACAGCAAAAATATTTGTTTTGTTGCTCATACGCCCACGTGAACCAATACTTTGACTTTCGTTGAAACGAACCTACATTTTTTTTTAAATAAGAAGAAAGAAATGGCAAGTAATACTTAAATTAATCACAAAAACTTAAAAAAAATGCTTTAAATAAAATGCAAAACCGAAAAGAAGCATTAAGCGAAAATCAAGTCAAAAATAAAGCTATGATACTAATTTTTTTAAATCTTCAATTTAAAATTTGCATCCATTACTTTGCTGACTTCACAATTTTGCACTTATTTTGACCCTTCAAGATATTGAATTTGAAATTAATTCTCCTATATACAAGAGAGTAACAAAAAAATCATTTGAAAAACCAACAACTTCCAGCTCCTTTAAGATATACTGCTTTAACTATTTTTTACATTAAAACAATTCTAGAATTCACAAGCTTTATTTTGATACCAATAAAAACCCAGTTCTGTTTGCTAAATTGTCTTAAAATCATCAATCAATATTTTCACGGATGCTATAGACCCTAACAGAGAAGTACTTTCCTTGACATGATTCACTCTTGGAGGATTTTTCATTTCCTCGCAAGAGGCAGTCCCCCGAAAATAACTTAGGTAGTCAGGGATCGAAAACAGAATCTTCGCCGTGGCAGTCCGACACTATCTCCCTATTGATAAAAAACCAACTGACTTGTGTTCTGTTATCTAATAGCATCATCCCTAAAATGCAACGTATATAGACAATACAATATTGGAAGCTCCACTTTCGAATACTCACATGGCTTGAGAGTACTCACGATCAGTATATTTGGTCGAAACTCGTTACAACTGATAGCGACCAATATTTTCATTTGTATTCGTGATCAACATAACTTCAACGAATAAAGGCAAAACAATCGATTATGAGCAATCAAATGGGAAGAAATGGAGATATATCCATTATGTCGCGAACAAATACACTCTTCAAATAAAAACATAACCAATACAAATGTGCATTTTAAATATGTAAAAGCTTTTTTTCGTTGAGCCCTGAAGGTTCCTCGGGGGTAGTCAAAAATCATTTTTTGAAGAAAAAACCCTAACTCGCCGTATTTTTAAAGTGGGGTCGCCCTAAAGTGGATCTATTGGTTTTTTGGTGAGGCGACACAAACCAAAAAGCTCAGATTTTTTTGGGGATTGTCAACCCTGGCCCCTGGGTAAAGTAGGTACGAAGAACAAAGTGTATGTGTATGCTTGACATGTATTTTTAGTGATTAAAAACAAACATTTTGAATGAATTTTTTTTGAAATCAATTAAATGAAATTTAAGAAAACGAATTTAAATAAAGTGCACCACTGGGTTGCACGAACTTGCTCTAATGGGTTACAATGGTCTTGGGGTTCGAGATTTTGAAAAAAAACATTGTCATATGAACTTTTATTAATGGCTTAAAAATCACCAGCTAAAACGTTTTTTGGGTAAAATGAAGTAAGCCAACTAATTGCTTTTACGGTTTTAAATTTTAAGGAAAAAAATTTCAATATCGTCCGACCAATTTTTATCAAAAAAACGGTTTTTTTGAAATCCGTTAAGTGATTTACGAGAAAATCTGACATGAAAAAACCGGTTCTATGGGAGGTACCGTTATAAGACTGTTCCTGAAAAATCTATTCCAACCAAAACATAAACAGAAAGTTTTATCAAAATCGTAGTAGCCGTTAAGGAGTATAAGTACTTAGGAGTCTTAATTGCTTCTTACCTAAACCTTAATAAGCATCTGCAATGCAAATTATCTGAAGCTAAACGTGCTATGTGTTCTGTGTGGAGAAGTTGTATAGATAAGAAAAACATTTCACATGAAGCAAAGTATAAAATCTTTCGAACAGCTGCACTATCAATTCTCTTTTACGGCGCCCAAGTATGGGGATATCTTTCCTTCGAGGCTGTGGAAAAATTCCTTCGTTTTTACATTCGAAATACTTTCAGACAGACTTTTAGTACACCAAATTATATGTTGTATTTTCAAACAGGTATAGCACCACTTTTTAGATACGCTTAAAATGCATTTCGATTACGTGGCAAGAGTAATGGCGATGGGAGAAGAAAGGATTCCAAGACTGGTTCTCACGCAGTTGATAAACTCTGGAGGAGCTTGCGTTAATGAGTGGAACGAATTGGCCAACGAATCTTCGACAGATTTTGCAGTATTAATCAACGATAATCCTGATGACCTGAAGTTAAAATTCCACAATTTGCTAAAGAACGTTGGAAATATGATGTATGATAAGTTCACTTAGGAAGCGGAGTCGTCACAATACAGAACCTACTACTGCAAACTGAATCATTTTTTAAACAACAACACGTATTTCCTGACAAAAAACACAACTGAACAAATCAGCATGATATTTAAAGCAAGAGGTGAAGTCCTTGGTTTGAATTTTATTCCGCATCGACCAGAATTACCTTTATTATGCGATTTATGCAATTTGAACGTGCGCGAAGATGTTCTTAACTTTCTGGGAATCTGCCCATTACTCAAGGAATTTCGAAGGCGTTTCTTTGCAGTGGACACCCTTAGTTTGGATGAAGTGATCACTATTTTGAACGGAGAGCGTGGATGGGACCTTTTAGTTGGGTATATTTCGAATGCTTTTCGTTACAGAAACCGAATAATTCAAGAAAACTTTTAAGGCTTTATTTTGAAACAATAATAAGGCAGATATGTAAATAAAATGTATAAATTAAATTTAAATGTCACTCTGGTAGACGGCCTTCGGCCAAACCATATACAGACTTAGCAATATCAAAAAAAAAAGAAAAATGTAATTTATTTATATTTATGAAGTCAATAAAACTAAACTAAACTAACTAGTAGCCGTTTTTGAGATAAATGAGTTTTTCATTAACAAGCCGGTACGGACAGACAGATAGACAGACAGACAGAATTGTCGAGCCAAAGTACCTATAATCTTCAAGTTGAATGAATATGAAAAGTGCTGAAGGATTTCGGGGTACGCAAATTGTCTGGCCCGGATAGTATTTCTTGTCTATTGCTTTGGTATTTTCCCGAGTGGATGGAAAACAGCATTCGTGCAGCCCGTAGGTACCTTACTTTCAATCAATTTCACTTACATTTCTTTTCTTTACAAGGTCAAGAAATATCTAATAAACCATCAGATCAAGAAATATCTAAAAGAACGAAAACTTGTCAATGACCAGCAGTGCGGTTTTAGGTCCACTGATGACCAAACAGTGGGATCAATCTTTACATCGTTTTTAAAAAAGTAAGGCAATTGTGCTTGATATTTCAAAAGAATTTGATAAAACACCCATCATAAAGCGCGTCATAATTCATAAATCTCTCTAATCGAAGATGAACATCTTCTTTGATGAATTCGATATAACTTTTGGACTATTCAATCAGTTTTGTTGTGTTGCCGAATCTCTTCTCTTATTTTCATAAATCTTTGTTATTCAAAACAACTTATCCATTAAATTTTATAGCTGACGACAGTATCCTCAGCTTATCATATTCGTTTACAAATTCACAAATTACAACCCTGCTCTCCCGTTCTTGAATCATGAACAGTGTAAAATTGAATGCTTCAAAGACCTATTTCCATGCTATCTCAGTCATAGTTTGTTTATTCAAATTTTAAGATAGGAAACGCTTAATAGAAAAACATTTGGTTTTTCTAAAAAGACAACATTGAAAGTGTTCAGTAGGTAGTATACATGCCCCACTTAAAATGTCTGGTTTTGGAGTAGGCTCAGCTTTTTTAAGGGTTAGATCTAGGTTGATAGCAAGCCCTTTATAATGTTATAACAAATAGCAAATCATATCTAAAATCTACAACCAAGTAAGAATTCTCCTTCAACCTACGTAGGTATCAAACGCAATATGAAATTTATGACAACAATAAATAAATACCTGTATAAGGAACTTTTGTTTAATTTTCACCGGCACATAAAACAAGATTATTTTTACAATATATCGTATTTTATTTATTTTAAAAATTGCTAGAACTTATCAATAATTAATTTGAACCCGCAAAATAATGTCAACAATCACACGACTTCGAAGCTAGATCCGAAAATGCATTCGCATTTGTTTATGAAATCATGCCCCAGAGTCCACATTCCACAATCCACAGATGAATGCAAAACCAAAATGGCCAAAAAGAATCAAGACGGAGATCAAGACTTCTAAGGTTTTTATGCGAACCAAGTGACTATATTGGAACTAAAAATACATATATAAACTGGTGGTAGGCCACAGACCAATACAGACAGCCAACTTGTACACATCTTTCCTGAAACGCTCTCGAGATATTTGTTTGTGTCTGTGAATACGTGTACATCTCTTTCTGTGCATTTTCTGATGGCAACCATCCCTACGTGTGACATTAGGGGTATTCACGATCTGGTGTAACTTGTCTTGCATCATTGTAAAAGTGGAGAAGTGCTACGTTTTCTTGCAATACAACAACAAATATACTGGATGTCATTTTGTTACACTTTTGCACTTTATCTATACCTCAACCCCATTGCAACAGGAAAATACAAGGGTGCAAAATTTGTACTTTTGATTTTGACATTTGTGTCAACCTGATTTTGACATTTGTGTGAGTTTTGCTATAGATTGGAAGAAGTGAGTTCACGATCTACAAGAAATACAAACAATTTCGCACTTTTACAATACTTGGTTGCACCAGATCGGGAATACCCCTATTCATTTGTTTGGGTTGTTTACTGCTCCCATTTAAAAAGCAAGGGAGAGCGTCACACTCTCAGCTGGTTTTTTTGTAAGGAAGTCACCAAAGCAAAAGTGATTAAAAACAATGATTTTTAACCAGAATTTGTTGTAGTCTTTGTATTAAGTGATTTCGTTACCTAATTTTTTGTAATTATGATAATTCTCAGCATGGTCTTTACTCCCTTCTATCTCTTCCTTCTTCACCAATAATCTAAAACGAGTTAGTGCCATGTTTTGCCGTCCGCGGCTTAAAAAGCAATGCTCTTAAGTAGTATAGGTTCTAAATACAACGATACGGGTCGCTTGTATGTTTTGTTGCTGAATGCATTCAACTTTGTGTACAGACACAGAGGTTCTTAAACCTTTATTTACAAAAGTGTCAAAAATTTCCAAACAGCTGAGATTAGAGAATAGAGATTAATTTTTCTGACACGAAATTGCAAATTTATTGTTTGCTTGCGTAAATAAAATAGTTTAAAGTGCAATATCTGGTTTCAAGAAAACATAATTACTTAATGGAGCGATCGAAACGCGACCTCGAGTCACTAGTTACAACCCAAAAGGAACAACTAACTCGATATGAAACTAGATTAAAAGGTAAACTTCTAAGGATTTCCATTGGGAACTTGTTATTTTGAGTTCGGAATGGAAGAACAAACGAGATGGAGCTCTTGTATTTGTTTATATTATTGTTTTAAATTATATACAAACGTATAAAAACAAAAAAAGAGTAGGTACTAGCAAATGGTTATTGAAATAAGAATCAGGTATTTTAAACGTTGTCACTTAATCTTCTGCCGGAGCATACGAAAGCAACAAACTCCTATTCATATCAATTTGCTGCCTTTGTTGTGACCACAACTAAATATCTACCCTGAAACCAAGCTTCTTTCAATACATTGGCCTCAATGTTGATTTCTCAAACAGTCTATTTCCCTGATTATTCCATTTGAACCAGTGTTTCATGTTGTCGTCAGGTTTCCTTCATGTATGGGCTTGCCTTAGATAACACGTGAAATGAATCCTTTCAATCAAACCATACCTATCTGACATCGTTTTATCTCGTTTGAATATGTTCCATTCTTAACTTCATTAAACTTGCCGAACAATGCTCATCCCATTCAAATTTCTATTTAAAACAGATGTGGTAACTGCATACAAAGGTCTGTTGAAGGAAAAGGAAGCCCTTGAATCCAGTTTAGCAGCTGTTACAACAGAAAAAGAAGAATCGGCTAAAAAAATCCCAAGCAAGCTTGACGATGCAGACGAAACCACAACACCAAAGTCGACGGACACCAAAACGAACGAAAATGCTACCCAAAGTCAAGTTATGACCTTGATGAATTCTCTTGCAACCCTTTCAGCAGAGAAATCCAGAATGGAAGCATCCTTTCAAGCTGACAAAAAGCAAATACGTTCCCAATTAACACAAAAAGACGCCCAAATCAATGAGCTACAAGAAAACATAAAGGAAATAGCCAGTAAGGCTGCTCAGGATATCGAAAACCTAAAAGCCAATTTCATGAAGGAGCGTCAAGAGCATGAAAATGAGACAAGCAATCAAATGCTCATGATAAGGGAGCTGCAAAAGTTGTATGCCGACGAGCGTCATTTGAAAGAGAACATCGAAATGCAACTAAACAATCTTAAAACTCATTTCGTCTCGAACGATAGCTCAGATGGTCGCATAAGAGACCTTCAATCTGAACTTAAAGAAGCCAAAGCAAAGTTAAAACAGTTCGAGAAGCAAAAAGAATCAAAAGACATCCAAGACAACACTTTGATTCTTCAACAGTTGCGCGGCGAGATGTCACAGCTCAAGGACCAGCATGCTGTGGCTATAAAGTGTGAGCAAAAGCGTGCCCACGCTGCCGAAGAACGCAATAAAAAGTTAGCAGCTATCCACGAAGATCGTGTGGCTAATTTGGAAGCTCGCCTTGCCGAATTGTCAGCCACAGTTGGAACCTACGATCGACTGCGTCATCAAGACCAAGAAAGTATTCAAGTTTTAAAGAGAAAACTTCAAAATATCATTCCAGCTAGTGAAGCTGTTGATGCGCGGCCTATTGGAGTAAGACGCCTATCCAAAGCCTCCCTCAACGACATGTCATCGGTGGTCGATGAGATAATCCGTTTGAAGAAACTGCTCTTAGCAGAAAATGCAAATTCTTCCAATCCAATTGACATTTCCAAAATATTTACTGTTGGTTCCAACCACAAGCAATGCGAGGAGGATGCCATCAAACAACAAACTCTTCTCGAAACCGCCAGGAATGAATGTTTGAAACTTCACGAAGTCATAACTGTCCAAAAATCACACATTTCCACATTGCAAGAAAAAGTCAAGGTCCTCAATCGAAATATAGACGAACAAGAGGCGGAGCTAAAGCTACAGGAAGAGCGTCTTCGACAGGCTGTCAAGGAAGAACGATCAAAATGGAAAAATGCCTTGAGCGACATGGAGAGTGATAGTCGTTTCAAGTTAAACGAAATGGAGCAACAGCTGCAAAAGCAACGTGTTCGTTCCATGCAACTCCTCGATGAAAAAGAAAATGAAATCAAGACGCTGCAGACTTCCTTTGATGTTTTCGCCCAACCAAGAGCTATGATGATGGAAAGTTCCAACCAAGCAGAAGGCCTTTCGTATGCCAGCGAGACGCCAAAAGCTGCAGAAAGAAAAACTTCAAATGCCAAAACTCTAGGAGTTGGTGAAAATTGTCACATGCTGCATTATGCCAATGAAATCGCTCGCAAAGACATTGAAATAGCTAGTCTCAGGAAGACAAAGTACGCTGCTGAAACAGCTCTTCGCAAGGCTTTGCAGGACAAAGCAACAACTGAAGAAGATTTGAGAGATGAAATCAATCAGCTCAAGCAACAAGTTGATCGGTAAGTTTACACATTTATAAAAGTTGATCTCACATGTTTAAATTTCTTTGAAACTTTAAAGCTTAGAACGCTGCAAGACACGAGAAGGGGCTAATTTGGAATATTTGAAAAATGTTTTTATTAGCTTTTTGTCCACGAAAACCGTCGAAGGCAAACAACACATGATAAATGCGATTGGTGCAGTTTTGCAGTTCACTCCGGCTGAAATTCAAACTATTAACACTGCATTCCTCAAGAAATGAGTTGAAAACATAAAATGTTAAAAAATTAAATGTTTTGTTTTATTTGAAAGAATAAGTTATTAATTTATTGACTTGCATAATAAATAAAAAAAAATCTAAAATATGTATTTGCTCTTCAATTGAACCCTGAAACGGGGTATTTTTTGAGATGGTCTCTGAGCACAGCTGGGAAGATTGAGAGGAACTTAAACCTAGAACCCATTTGATTGGGATCGGTGAGCATGTCGTAGGCGGATTTGATATTGGCTTTGTTCTCAGGAAGCGCGTTTGCTAGGAGAAGCTGAAAAGAGATAACAAAACGGTTTATAACGTTTAAATTTTGTGATTTTTTTGATTTAAAAATTGTTGGTAAAAGGTTGTCTTTGTCTGTTCATCAAGGACCACGGGAGTGTCTAGCCAATCTCTATCGAAAGTACCAAAAAAGATAGCAAATGTGCCTGTAAACTTAAAATACAAGCTCTGCAATAAGTTGTTTGAGGGCGAACGCAAGGAGAGGTAATATTCTTCCATTTCTAAAAAACAGCTTCTTTAATAATGACACATTAAAAGAAGAGTTCTACGAACTTCTCGCGAAGACGAATTATGAATGCCCGAAGTACGACACTAAGATTATTCTTGGCGACTTTAACTCGAAAATGGGAAAGGAGAATAACTTTGGTTCGAAAAGCACAGCCTTGACGACAACACTTAGGCTAATCGATTTTGCTGCGGGGCGAAGTTTCATCTTAGCTGGTACATATATCCCACACCTCAAAATACACAAGGGGATCTGGCGTTCTCCTGATCAACATACTGTCAACCAAATTGATCATATTGCGATCGATAGCAGACTGCCATTGATATCTTGGATGTCCGCATATTCCGAGGGGCCACTACCTTATAGTCGATAAAGAGCGAATGTGGATTTCCACCAGACCGCAATATCGAACAGCTACTGTGATTAAGTTTGATGTTTCGAAGTCACAATCGCAAGAGACCGCCGCAATCTTTGCCAACCATGTCTCCTCTTATATCTTGACAAGCCTAGAGCCGGCGCCAAGCCCAGAGGCCCAATGGCAGCATTACAAACTGGCCATCAAAAATGCAGCTACTGATGATCTGGGATTCATTAGGCGACCACGTAACACCCGGTACGATGATGAGTGCAGGCTGGCGCACACGGCAAAAAACTAAGCTTATCAGGCAATGATGTAGGCCAGAGCCAGAGCTGCGGTATACCAGCAAAAGAGGAAGGAGGAACATCGGCTTTTTAGAAAGAAAAAGGGAGAGCTGGAAAAGCGAATGGTTTAATCTATTAAGAGGAGCTACGGCAGAAGCAATATTCGGAAGTTCTACCAAAGGGTAAGACATTCGTCGAAGGGTTACAAAGCCCGAGCGGGAACCTGCAGAGACGAGGGTGGGAATGTCGTAGTAGATACGTAGTCGTAGGTGTTGAGAATTTGGAAAGAACACTTCTGCAGATTGTTAAACGGCGAAGACAACCAACTAATCGCTGTCTGGCAGAATGATCCAATCGATTTGGCAGATGATGAACAAAACCTCCGTCCACCCGACACAAGACGTTCGGTTAGCAATATCCAAACTCTTCAAAGCAGCGGGAGATGACTTGGTGAGGAGTATGCACCAACTCATCTATACAATCTTGTCGGATGAAAGTGTTTCTGGTGAATGGAACCCAGCATTGTATGCACTATTCACAAGAAAGGGGTTACTGTTAACTGAGCCAACTACAGAGGTATGATTTGGCATCCCTGCTAAACTCGTTCGATTGTGCAGAATGACAATCGCGCTGCTCTGTTAAGGTTGGTAAGAACACCACCGACTCATTTTATGTCGAGAAAGGCTTAAGACAAAGTGACGCGCTATCGTGTAACCTCGTTAACATCCTTCTTGATGCAATCGTACGCAACTCGCATGTCAACACCAGCGGTACGATTTTTTTTAAATCCGTTCAATTACTTGGCTATGCTGATGATATTGAACTTATTGGAAGAACGATGCGTGCTGTCAGTGGAGCATTCGCAAGTATTGAAGTGGAGGCGGCGAAATTGTTTCTGAAGAAGATCATCACCGTAGGCTCTGACAAATCGTCACAATGGACAGATATAACTTTGAGGTTGTCAAAGACTTTGTCTATTTGGGCTCCACTATAACCTCTCAGAATAGCATCAGTGAAGAGATCAGTCGAAGAATCACTCTTGCTAATCGGTGATTCTTCGGGCTTAGAAGGCATCTTAGTAGCAAAGCCCTCTCTCAAAGGACCGAGAAGACACTATACAAGACCCTTATCATCCCGGTCCTGCTGTATGGGGCAGAAGCGTGGACACTGACACAATGAGCCAAAGATTCTTCGGGCCATATTCGGTAATGTATGTATCAATTGAGTATGGAGGAGAACATTCAATGACGAACTTTACGGGATATACAGCGACATTGACTTGGTTAAGAAGCTGAAAATACAGCGGCTTAGATGGATGGGGTATGTTGGCTGTATGGACGAATACGCACCAGCCCGCCGAGTCTTCAATTTCAACCGTTAGGGCCAACGCAGTACTGGAAGACCCCATCTAAGAAGGCACGATGTGGAGCGCGACATCAAACAACTTGGCGTGCGTAACTGGAGGCAACTGGATAGGGACCGGACCAGCTAGTAGGGTATGTTGGTTGATGCTGTAGTCCTCAATGGGCTGTCTGCGCCACTCTAAATAAGTAAGGCGTGGAACACACCCACCTAAAAAATATTATCATCATCTAATAGTGTTAATCTCCACAAAATTATGTGCTTTTAAAGTTGCCAAATATAAACAAATAAAGGTCAGGATGGGCTAAGTGTAAACGCTATCGTAAGGCTATTTTTGTTGTTTCGCTAAAGAAAAAAAAGTACTGAGGATTTGCTTCAGAAATAGAACTTGGAACTCGAGAGCAAACAAAAAATATATTAAAAAAATGTATATCTACCTCAAGTCTAGCATCTCCTTCCATTCTCTTAAGAAACGTGCCTTGTTCCACTGGACCTATCGCAACAACTTGATCCCTCTTCTCAGCTATGTACTTGATCCTCATAAAGTCTACATCGGCTGTAAGATCTGCAGTTCCAGGCTCACACAAAGGATCAAATAACTCGTGTTTTTTAAAAGCCTATGCAAAAATAACTATTATGTTTCAAAATATTATTTAAATTTTATTTTCCAACCCTGAGCGTGTCAGTTTTCTCTCCGAAATGACCATAGTCCATGATCAAGGTTATGCCTCCATCCCGATGTGTCCTCTCTGCCAACGATTCAATAAGTGTGTCTGTTTCGACTGAATATTCCAAGCAATCTCTATTGTCACCTTGTGTCGGTTGAAATATCTTCGAAATTGGAGTTTCAGATTTCGACAAAACAAATCGGAATCCATTGTCTTTCTTTGAGTCTACATCGATTAAAACTTCCTTCCATACTCCATTTTCTTTTTGAAGTTTGTGTACTGGCAACGCATCAAAGAATTCATGGGCAAGGACTATAGAAAAACCTCTGGGCACATCTTCAAGACGCTTATACCAGAACACTTTGGTTCCCGAAATTGTTTCCCCTTTCAAATAGTAAGGTTCATCTTCAACTTGATCATGCTTAAAGCATAATCTTGAAGCTTGTACCTTACTTAAGTATGGACTTATTTCAACCAAATGCAACGAGAACTGCCCACCCAATTTGAAGTGTGTTAAGGTCTTGAGTACATCCATTGATAAGGTACCTCTACCAGGCCCGAGTTCAACCACTTGAAATGGCTTTGGGGCAGAAACTTTGTGCCATTCACTCAAGCACCATACTGCAACAAGCTAGATAATTATTAGACATGTTCTTTTAAAAGACAAATGGTTTAATCAATGTTATTAATGCACCTACCTCGCCAAAAATTTGGCATATTTCTGGCGAAGTAATAAAGTCGCCTTCTTTGCCAAAAACATCTCTGTTCATATAGTAACCAGCAAAGGGATTTGTTAGAACATCTTTCATATAGTCGGCGACAGTTATTGGGCCACCCGTAAGGATTCGGGCTCGAATCTGTGCCGTCAAATCCAGATTATTTCGCTCAGGAGCTTTTTGTGGAGATGTTTTCTTTTGTTTGGACGAGAAGTCGGGTCTTTTGATGGGTTTATACGAAAAGGCACGAACTGACAGCCGACAATGGAAGCGGCTTAGAATATTTGTATTCATTTCAAATTAATTTGTTCGCTTAACTTAAAGGTTAAAGCTTAATTCATATAATTTAAATAAATAAAATTAAATTGGACAGTGATGTGCTTCAACTCAACATTGCAAAGTTATTTATTTACATTGACTTTGACTGACAGATATGTCAGCATCAGCTGTGACTATATTTGGGACAAATGTCAACTGCTAGAGAAAGCAAAGCTCTGTTTGTTTGGTTTATTTGGAATAATGAACAGAATAGTTTTATGCTCTGGTACGGTGCTTACGGTGCGTACGCGTAGGTAAAATAATAGCGAATAATTGAAAACTTTAGATTTTTGGAAAAAAGTTTAAGAATTTGTAAAGATTCACAAGGTTGGTATACAAATATATTAGAAAAATACTTATATAATTGCGAAAAATTTGGTTTAAAAGGTATATACAATTATTGACTAAGATGAACATCTCATGAAGTATTTCACATGATAAAATAGTTAATAACTTTCGAACTGCACTTTTATAAATTCAAAAAACTATTTACATATGTCAAGAGTCAATGTGTAATTTTCCACAAGAACTTTAAAAGTTTGCAAAAGCTTAGTTATGAAGATATTCGTAATTGTTTATACCAAAGTGAACATTTCATGAAGTATTTTACACTTGATTAAAATGTTAATAACTTTCGAACTGTACTTTTGCGAATTCTAAAAACTATTCGCATATGTCAAGAGTCGATGTGAAAGTTTTCACAAGAACTTTAAGAATTTGCAAAAGCTTAGTTAAAAAGTTATTTACTATAATTTACACTTCATGAACGATTTCTCAATACTATACCATAATATGAAATTCTTAATACTACAATCAAACGGAACTTTGTTCGTAACGTCACGTAGTGACTGAAAGAATGGTGTTATAAAATCAAACAAAGCTTTGTCCCAAAGATTGACAATTTGATGTGTCAAAAAATATAAAAACAAAAAAAGAAATTGGAAATAAATATTATCCGACTAGAAGTACTGAGCTTCTTCTACAAAAGAAGGCTTCCAAGCGTTTTTGATCTTCCAAGGAGTATGTTACCTTGTTTCGTTTTTAAGTCAGGCTTTTTCGTCAAACTTTTCCTTAGAGGGCATGTGTCGCTAGCGCTCCGGCAAAAGTTAAATTTATAAATAATGGTCACAAATACGAGGAACCCTTCTGGGACATAATGGCTGGATCATTGTATTTATATTTTATAGAATTCCCAAGAAGCGGAACGTTTTGTGCGGCATCTATGGACGACGTTCACAAGCTTTGATTGTGCAGTAATTTTAGTGGTTTTTGTCTAAACTGCCATGGAAAGCAAAAACATAATAGAAGAAATTCGATGTAAAGTAGACAAGACAACTAGTGCCGCCATTGACGACGTTCAGAACTAAAATAAAATGTTCCATGAAATTACTATAAAATATAAATACAATGGCTTGATTCAACAAATTGCTATCAACCCAAAGGATCCCGATACCATCATTTCCTGTAAACCCTTGAGGACAACGATTTAATCCACGCTCTGTGCTTCTTGCCCAACCCATACTGTGGTACGTCGCCTTGACCCATCCATCAAGATCTCGAGTTTAGCATGCAAGGAGAGCGTCAAAGAGCTCCGCCCAGATGTCGCCAACAGCTAAGGCCGATCCACCACAGTTCTTGTCATTGGCATGGTCCACTGACGGAAAGACCACCTTGTTCGCTGGTTAACTCAGACAACACGATCCGTGCTCACTAAAATAATGACTAACAGTCACTGCAGGACTTAAGAAACTTACTTTTTTCTATGCATTCATGTTTCATTATTATATAAACAAATAAAAAGATAAAAGGGAAATCTAGCCTTCCTCAGTGTATCCCTTATTAATGCCATTTTACCTGTTTGTTGGCCATCTAATTTTTTCTGCCCGCTTATATTTACAGTTCAACTTTCGATATCGTTTGCATGTTCCACAAGTTTTTCCACTCTTGCCATGTTATCACGTCTCATTTAGGATATCCAGGTTTACATGAAAGTGCTCTTAATTTCTTCCAACAAAGCGTCATGCATGTTCTGAATCCTGGGGTAGAATCAGCTAAGATTATTTGTGATAGGTGATAGTCACAATCTACAAATTTTGTCTGGGTAAGGTGATTATCACGTTTAATAATCACTTTCTTTTGACTATTTATGGTGAGTTTATTGATAACTAATAATAAATGATCGTCGCGTAGCTGAAAAGTTGCAATTTATAGTACGCTGCAAATGGAAGACATTTCTCTGCGTTCTATTGTTGTTCCAGGTCCAGGTGTTTTGATTTTTCGAGGGATGTTCAATTCTTTCGGTGGATTGCTGTATATGTCGTTTCAGATTTATGGCATGGTGGCGACTGGCGAGTTTGTGAATCGAAAGAATATGTATGGGGTGGATATGTTTTCCCTACACATTTTTTTTATATAGATATAGATTTATTTATTCAACCAAGTTATATAAATTTTGATTTACATTTTTGTTTCTGATATATTAATTCTGTAATTGCATATTTTTGTAAGGTTCATTGTTTTTTTTTTTTTTTTTTTGAGTAAGGCTGGGCAGATTGAATTTTGGTAGTTGAACCTGCACATACTAGCTCAAAGTTTATTACTTTCGTATTCCGTGTTGCAATCAATCCCATAAATTTACGCTCATTTGCATTTTTTTTACGGTCATCATGATTTGACTGGTCTGACGGATCAAATATAAAGCACTTACAAATACTGCATTTGCATGGCCCTCCTTGAAGAATTCTTTTAATGTAGTGCTGAATTTTTTAGAGTATTTAACGAATTCCTTCTTGCGCTGTTCAAGTGCTTGTTTTCCTGATAAGGTTGGTAAGTACACACTTATTTCATTAACAACATCGAGAAGTTTTTTTATGGCACTAGCTATTTCTTTAATGGTTTCTAGGAAAGTTTTCCGGTCTGTTATTTCATCAGGAATCCTGCTGAGGATGGCTTTCAGATTTGCAGACTTTCTATTTAGTTCCTGAAATGGTTCCTCAGTACGATGACAGTGTTCATTTAGATCAGTATCAGTTGCACATCCTTGTAATCGAAGTACTGCTTCATTGATATTTATCTTTAGTTCTGCTTTTTCAATTATTTCTGAAAGCAAATGGTAACAAAAGCCTGGTTGGAATACCTCCAAGTTGGTCAAAACTGACTGAATTGAATGTGTGGCAACCACATTACGACATTCTAACTGTTTAAACACGGGGCTCAGTACTCCATTTAGAGCTAGTGCGGACGTTACAACTTCACTCATATTTAATTGTATCTGCATTTATTTTAAAATACTGTTTCAATGATTTTATACTATTATTTCTTCAGTGTTGTATTGTAATATTTAATTCAATGATTATATTTTTTTAGTTTGACATTGACTGCTCCTATAAACTATTGAAAAAATATAAACAAATCCAGACTCCGTTACGGAACGTAACTACTTTCCCAAATTCAATATAATGTCATTTCACTTGACGTTTGGAATCGTTACAGCGGTAACTCTCTTTATAGCGTTTTTCATTGGCTAAAACAAGCGATTTTCTGTCTTTAATTTATTATTTAATTTATACATGGAGCTGCAAGCCCTGATCTGCAAAACAAGAGGATGCAAAATCAATACATCATACTTGTGTGATAGAGAAAGAAGGCAAAAATGCAGACGTCTTCATTGATGCAGGTTATAGGAAAATTATAGAAGCAGCTTGAAAATTATAGTGAAGACGAACATGTTCATCTTCATCGTCTGCACTTTGATTGTTGTTGTTGCGTTTTCGTCTGCATTTGCAGCTTCATGTAAAGCCACCTAAAGGTGGCAAATGCAGACAAAAACGCAACAACAACAATCATAGTTTACAAAAAAATTGAAATTCGTCAGATAGTGCTGCTGCTACGGCGGTGATGGAAGGAAGTAAAGAACATGCTGCGAATTGTATCACTATTGGTGATTTTTATTGGTAATCCTAGATTTTAATGTCAGATGTTTGATTTTTAAACGAGATTGATTTTTTTTGTAATTGTGTGTGTCAAAATGACAATGTCACAAAAGAATTGAAATCTCGCAATGCTACAAAAGTCTGCTGTTCGATAAATGTCAAAAAGTACTGTGGTATGTGTTAAATCTCGAAAGGAAATGAGATCTAGAATATTGATCTATGATCGAAAAAAATTGATTTGTTGACCAAAGGAAATTAAAATTTAGCTGTCAGAAACATTGATCTTAGATCAACAATAATATTGATCTAACGTGACCAATAAGAATCGCCATATATTAAGTGCCCTCATCTCCTTATAATTTAGATAGACTACAATAAAGACTGTTGAAATATTGGGGGTATTCACGATGTGGTGCAAACAAGTACTGCAAAAGTGCGAAATTTTTGTATTTCTTGTAGATCGTGAACTCACTTCTTCCAATCTGTAGCAAAACTCACACAAATGTCAAAATCAGGTTGACACAAATGTCAAAATCAAAAGTACAAATTTGCACCGTTGTATTTTCCTGTTGCAATGGGGTTGAGGTATAGATAAAGTGCAAAAGTGTAACAAAATGACAGCCAGTATATTTTTTGTTGTATTGCAAGAAAACGTGGCACTTCTCCACTTTTTCAATGATGCAAGACAAGTTACACCAGATCGTGAATACCCCTATGTTTTTTATCGATTTTGCTTTTGGTGATTTTCATACATTTTTATCACATCAGCAGCGCTCTTAGCGGCAAAACAGTTTGGCGCTTCTGCAGTTAGATGCTAGAGTTTGAAGCGTAGTTATTTATTTTCGCACTTCATTGACATGATCCATTGCATATAAAATGTATAGTACTCCCTCTAGTGCCCCAAAACAACAGTTTTCTTAGCGATAAGTTTGGCGCTTCTGCAGTTAGATGCTAGAGTTTGAAGCGTAGTTATTTATTTTCGCACTTCATTGACATGATCCATTGCATATAAAATGTATAGTACTCCCTCTAGTGCCCCAAAACATCGTTACGATACGGCGTTTCTAATAAATGTTTCTAAGAACATATGGTATTAGGATAATTGGTCTTGTCACCAGGTATCGCATGTAGGTAGTTACAGTCGACAAAGCAAATTAAAATTTCCCTCCGAAGTCAGCATTCTAATTATTGTCCTTTTCATCCAAATGTCAGTCTATAAAATAGCTTGTTGTTATTGACCGTCGTACAATAAAAGTGCAACGGACATCTTTGGATTGAAAAGTTTTTCGCGAATAATGTTCAAGTCGATCGGTTAAAAACTTTTCGTGCTCAATATTATTATTAATCTTTTTATTGATATTGTGTTTGTTTGGCGACTGCGAATATAAAAACACGGGAATTTGTCGTAAGAAAATGTTTTATTTTGACGATTTTCCTTGTCATCCGTGCTAAAATAAAAATATTATAAAACCAACCATATTCCTCCGCATCCTTTGGCGGGACTAATCGTTTATTAAAATTGTGCATGGATTAACGTAGGTTGAAGGAGAAAAATATTGGTCTTGAAATTCGTTTATGATAATCTTAAATGTTAATTTTTGGGCAGTTGAGTAGCGAAAAAACACATCATATCCTTGTACTTGGAGTAGAGCTGGAGCCTAGAACAACACTTATCTGTAGGGGTTTGTTTTCTTAGCCCTTTAAGATTAAATTGATTTGGTAGCCGATTTCTATCTTGTTTAATTACCGAGTATAGTATATTAGTAGTAGTAGAGTAGAGAATAGTATATTTGCTGTATTCCTGACAATTTGTGTGCTTAATTTTAGTATCGGGTCAGCAAGTACTTAAGGCTTAAAAGCCTTTCACAGAAACAACTAAACGTCCCTGAGCTACTCTTTAAAATCCATCTCCGATTTCATGCATCGAATAGTCTGTGATCTCCTTTTACCAATTTAACTTGAAGTTATATTAATTGGGTACATCATTGCGCAAATTTATAAGCCCTCCTTAGTGGAGGGCTAAGCTTACGCATATATAGAAGTGCGATATTCTTTTTTACAAGTCACCAAGTCAATACTTGGTGTCCTGTAGTTCAATCAGACTCATTGAATGATGCCGATAGCTGGACTGAAAGACCATACGGTCAAATCTTCTACCACCTACTACTGTAAACCAATTCTAAGCCTCTATAAGTGTCGCCAGACAGGTTTCCTTTCCAGAATAGACTGAAAAGATGTGAAGAGAAGCTTCGGCGTTACTATTTTTACAGATGGCTTCAAGATGGAATGTGTAGTCGGTGCTGGTATCTTTTCAGATAGACTTAAAGTGTCCAAGTCCTTCCGAATCTTAGTGATCGCTAGCGCCGCCAGGCAAAAGTTCTTGCAATCAAGGAAGCTTGCAAATTACTGCACCAATAGTAAATCGAAATGTCGATAGTCAGGCTAATATCAAGGCTTTAAATTCGTCCTCCACCTCCTCCAAATTAGTTAAACAATGCCTGGAAGAGGTGGATGCTCTTGACACCAACCGGGCCACTACTCTGGGTTTCAGGGCACAATGGCTTTAAGAAAAATGAGCGAGCCGATAAGCTTGACAGGCCAGGATCAGCCTTTCACATCTCATTCGCCGAAGTATTAGATATGGTCTGTGAAGGGCATTGTTTAATCTCACTTTACATCCGTATCTAATCACAGGTGAAGCAATTTGTGTAATTACATCATATTTAGGAAGATGTGGTCTGCCTACAAAAAATCTCGAACAAACGAATTACTTTGCAAAAATCGGTCAGATGGTGGCAATAAGCAGGGGCCAATGGCCAGTAGGTACACAAGTTGCAAGAATAGGTATTCCTTATACCGACTACTGGCGATATTTTAGAAATTAGACTGAAAGGGGGTTTTTGTAGTCCTTTTACTGTGTCACTGCCAAACTTTATCTCGTATGAAGCTTTTATGAAGACCTAGGGGAACTATCCAATAAAAGAATCAATGATCTGATCAACCTCCTCGATGCGACAAATTTGCTATAAATAAATCGCTTATCGTTAAGCAATCGAGGATTGGCTGAACACCCGTCTGAGAACCATAAACCTCGCTTAGGTTGCCATTCTTGGAGGACCCGCTAACTGAACCAACTCTGACAGACCCAGTGTAGGTACCTCACCAACCAACAACATGAGTAGGTGGCGTAATGTCTGGAGTTCGGTCACATAGAGTGAGTTTCTTTATTCATTCCGTATATTCGGAATATATGGAACGCCCATTTTGCGTTTCTTTATTCAATTGAATATTCCGGATAAACTATTTCCTTTTTTTTTCTTTTCAATTTGGAACGCATTCTTTTCATTCCTAGTGAAGAGGTGGTTTAAATGGAATATTCTCTAGTTTGACTGATGCAGTTCACTGTCAGCTATTGTTTATTATTTATATTCTAGTTCTGTTTCCTTATTTATTCTATTCTGTATAGATATTTTTTTCTTTTCTGTTCCTTATCTGGAGGAAAAAATAAAGAAACACACTCATAGTTTTAGTCTAGGTGATCGTCCGGCAGATTATTCGCTGTAACCTAACCAAACCAACTACTAAAATCCTTCGTTAAATAATGGTAACAAAACAGGGCACCCAGCGAATGGTAGGTTTTGTTAAGAATTTTTACAGGCAACAACGTTTGCTGTTACTTTGGGTAAAACTTATGTTTTCATTGTTTCATTTAGGAGCGAGTTGAAACTCTGGGTTTCATAATAATTTAGTATGTTCTATATTTTTAAATGTTTTCCTACATCTTTCACAGATAAAGTTTGGCTCAAGCTGAAAAAGCTCAAGCAATAACATTAAAAAACATATTACGAAGAAAGTTCACGACCTGTTTTATAAAATTAAGAAAACAACTTAGAAACTAAGAAAACAAAACTGAAAAATGAGACACGAAGCAAAGCTTATCAACAAAAATGAAAAGAAATTTAATCAAAAGCTGCTGCATTACTTCGTCAGAATCAAGAATAGTTTTTGGACAAAAAAGGAGGTTTTAAGATAACAGAACAAATAAATTTAGTCGAGTGGAAAAGCAGAAACTGGATCGATAAAGAAGAAGCAATACTTAGAGCGGGCATTGAACTACAGAGCCAGAATCAAAAAATAATGTCGGGTACTTAAAAAAACTTTATTTTATGATTAAATACTTGCAACACGCATCTATACAAACATTTTAACACACATTCAAGCATACAAACGTACCGACACGCTTGCTCTCTCGCTGTAGATCTGTAGAACAGGGCCTTTGGGTTTCCTTTGCGTCCTTTTGACTCCTTTTTAAAGCCTGAACTTTAAGTAGCCACTATTTAAAAAAAAAATCATCGAAAACGATTTCCGTTAAATACTTTTCTTATGCATATTTTGTTTGCTTTTGCATTCTTCTTGGACTAAGCTTATTCAAATATTTTTCTAAAGCTTCTCCTGTTATACAGCATGCCAATCACGTATATTAACAAACATACTATCTTACTATCAAAGCGTCTATTCACTCGCTTTAGCTTGACATAATGTACAATGCTTATTGCTTAGTAGACCAGAGTGAGAGGCTACGTAGCATGGGAAAAAATAAGACCTAGAATATAAAATACTGTGTCATGATCTTTTTTTCAATTCGTTCTCTCTCAGGCTTGTTGCCTAAAAGTCTCATGGCGCATTTCCGTTTCGTTGAGTTTCAAATCACCCCGATAATTAAGAATTTCACCTCAAAAATTAAGTTTTTAAATAAAAGAGGACTTTATTTTCTAAAAAAGCGAGCTCAAACAAAAGCAAAGACAAAAAAAAGTTGTGTTTGACATTGAACATGCAACATTTATTGAAACATTTTTCATTCGCTAAATTTTTTTAATGAACCTTTTGCATTCATCCCATCCAGATAATTATAAAAAAAGGTACATATTTATTTTTGTTTTTGCCGCGAGCTTAATCTAATTCTAGTTGTTTGCTTTATTTACAAAACCGACAACTTGCAGTATTTGCCAAAGTCATGCATTTTGGGGAAAGTTTTTTTGTATAGGCTCCAGTTTTCCTTTCTGATGCCAGGATAATTTGTTCATTTATAATTTCAAGCCTTTTCTGACACCAGCACAAAGTCGTTAGATATTGCAGCACGGATTTAGGTTCACTCAAAAGAATTGGCCGAAAAACAGATGTTATAAATAAAATGCACGTCTGGATCGCACGAACTTGCTCTAAAGTGTGACAGTGGTCTTGGGATTCTTAAATAAATACTTTAACTAATTTCTAATTTCGAAAAAAAGATATTTAAATGGTAATACATATCAAGTTTTATTGTATGGAATCAATAGGCGCGCGCAAGTTTCTTCCACGCTTCAATAAACATATTAACCTTGACTTTGTTTATACTATGATAAAAATTATATAAATGCAGAATACTAAGTGAAATTGTATGAAGAATTCAAAAACAAAAATGCATTTTATAAGTTTAAGAAGTACACTACAGTCTTAAAACTTCTAGAAAGTAATTGGTCGTACATTAGAAGCTACACTGATTTTTTAAAATCAAAATCGTTAGAGCCGTTTTTAACGGGTATATGGCAGGTACCGTTATTTTTGAACTAAACAAAATTGAAGTTCCCCTTTGAAGCAATTCGGCAATTACTCTTATGACATGTTTCTTGGGGTATAGAATACCATTCCCTCTGAACAGCATACCACAATCGGTTCCAGTTTGGAAAATACTGGCTTCTTAGATCATTTCACAAGTTCTTAATCGGGTTGAGATCTGGGGATTGACTTGGCCATGAAACAATTGAAACTTCTTTCTCTCGAAACCAATCTTTCACAAGATTCGCCGTATGTTTCGGATCATTATCCAGCTTAAAGTTCCATCTTAGAGGC
The DNA here is from genome assembly GCA_916050605.2 of Platycheirus albimanus. NCBI lineage: Eukaryota > Metazoa > Arthropoda > Insecta > Diptera > Syrphidae > Platycheirus > Platycheirus albimanus. The sequence continues at coordinate 21,370,196 of OU696696.1, read as the reverse complement.
ATGTTTTCTTCGGCTAATCGAAGCATGACATCTTCCAAAATATCCCTATAACCGTACTTAGTCAAGATGTTACTAATACGGATTATAGGAAATAGGACCGACACCAGAAAACGCCCCAGACCATAATATTTCCTCCTCCGTGTTTAATCGTCTTCCGGTTATAGCGAGGGTGATAGTCCTTTCCTTTTGGTCTCCCGACATTACGCCCTAAATCTGATGAGAACAAATAAATTTTTGTTTCGTCACTTCAGAGGATATTGCAAAGGGTAAAAACGGAACCCTATTACTGAGACTTCGCTGTCCGTCCGTCACCAGGCTGTATCTCATGAACCGTTATAGTTAGACAGTTGAAATTTTGACAGATGATGTATTATTGTGTTCGCTATATAAACAAATACTAAAAACTAAATAAAATAAAAATTTAAGGGGGCTCCCATACAACGAACGTGATTATTTGCTCGTTTTTATAGATACCCTTTCGCGTGCGAGGCCGACTCGCACTTGCCGTATTATTTTGCTCCTTTAGGTCCGCTCCAACTTCTAGGGCTAAGATTTAAAATTTTATCACACCTATTTTTTAACCCGCTGTGTTCATACAGACATACAGACGGACAGATTTCTTATACCATCTTTTTTCGTCTTCGCTATCATCGTATGTATGATTGTTATCTCAAAACTTTTTTTTGTGACAAATTCATACCTTGCCTTAAAACCTTTAAACATCTAGTCAAGGCATATTGGGTTGTTGTAAAGAATTCCGTATTAAATCTTATAATCGAACCATGAGGAGCACCGACTTCAATCCCACATCTACATTAAGGTTTCATACCATAGCTTTCAAAACAGCCCTTCTTTGTATTAATTGGGTTTCAAGTCTAATCTACCAACCAAGTGTATTTTCTGTTTCTTTCGGATATTTGTTCAATGGAGCCCACCAATGGAACAGTCTTGATTTTTGTTTAGACATCTCCAGTAGCAGTGTGCACAAATTTCAGCCTTTTGTATTTCCAAATTATTTCGCTTGATGCTTATTTCCATGCTTTTCACCAAATGCTGTTCGCAATGCAGTTTAAGATACAAATTTGAACTAAACAGTCATATTGAGTATTTGTAAAGTATACAGTAAAAGAGTCTTGTTTCGAAATATTGTATTTTTATTAAAAGACTAGCCTTTACCCGCGCCTTCGCTCGCGTTTCTGCTGGAAGTAGCCTGTAGCCTAAGGAGTCGTCTCTCGTTATCTAGCTACTTTTATAGCCCGAGCTTTATTATTACATACATTTTACCGGGATAAAAAGTAGCCCATGTGCTAATCCAGACTATAATCTATTTCTGTGCCAAATTTCATCCAGATCCGTTTAGTCGTTTTGGCGTTATTGAGCAACAAACATCTAAACATCACATTTATTTATAATATTAGTAGGATGTGGTCAACTTTTCAGTATTTATAGAAAAAACTTCACGCGTTTTAAGAAATTACACGCATAAAAGCAATTGTACTTTGATACATTTTTATTTAATAATCAGTTTCTCCTTCAACCTACGATTTTATTGGTTATTATTTACGTGATTCGTAGGTTATGAAACGAACAAGCTGATTGAAACTAAAAAGTGAACAGATGAGCACATAAAAATGATACACAAGTTCTATCATCATCGTCTAATCCGGGTTTGAAAACTTAATAAGAAGCACATTAAATTGAATGAAGTCTTACTCAAATCAAAATTGAAAAACTTGTGGGAAAGAAAATTAAGCCCAAAAATGTACCACCAAAGCCGTATTAGATTGAAAAGCCTCACTAAATCTTGAAAACAAAGCAATGCCAAAGTTTGGCTAAGGAAACAAAATATAGTTAGACAAAGAAATAAATTTAAAACTAACGATAACGATAGGAGGACATTCCAGTACAACTGAACTGAAAAGAAAGCGGGAAATAAAAATGTCCGAAAGGAAAAATTATCGTAAAAGACAATCAAAATGGACACCAGAAGAACTGGAAGATATTCGCTTAAAAAACAATGAGCGTTCAAAAATTTATCGCATGAGACTAAAAACTGAAGCTACACCCGAACAGAAAAGAGCTCAAACAATGAAGTCAGCTGAACGAAATAGACTTTATCGTCAAAAGCGAAATGCTGTAGCTACACCAGAACAATTGAAAGAACTAAGATTAAACAATTGCAAAAGAAATAGATCCCTCTATCACAAACGTAAAGAAACAGAAGCAAAAGCTGTTCTATTGCTTCAAAATAATCAAGAATTATTGTCTTCTGAAGAAAAAGAGTTTTTAAGATTAGCTGAGAAATTCAAAACTTATCGATTGAGAAGAAACAAATTGACACTGGAAATACACAAGCGGACTCGCCAAAAGAAGCGAGAAATACTAAAGAAAGCAATTGAATCGCAGATTCAAAATGAAGAAATGTTCTCAGACGTGAAGAATATTTTAAAGTTAGCAGATGATCAATTAAGGAAATGTGAACACAGAAAACTAAATCTTCTTAGACAAAAATATGAGTCCACCTCGCAAAGAAGAGTAGCAGACGCGGAGATACGAGCGGAAAGATTGGAACTAGGGAACCGACTGCGGGTGACAGAAGATGCAGTAAGATTGTATTTAAAATTGTGCATGGTCCTTTTAATTCTTAAGATAATTTAGATAATTTATTGAGGTCAGCTTAATCCAAGCTACTTAAACAATCTTAATCTTACTAGCAAGGTCACATGTAGTTAACTTAAATAAAACTTGAGACTAAAATTTTATTTAGATTTAGGGGAGGGGTGTGTGAGTTTAAAAGTGCATTTCTGGAAACAGGCTTGTTTAAATGTAGATCAAAGGTGTTAGACTTGATGAAATTATATTGCATCCTGTTCAATGGTTCGTTCTGACTGTATTGAGTACGTTGATATTGCCTATGTTTACTGGAAGGGTGTCTTCGGGAGATGGTTTTGCTTGAAATTCCTGAATGTTGAGCTCTGAAAGGTATTCTTTGACACCATTTAAAAAAATTCCAACACAGAACTATCCCCAGAGTTTGAGATTTGTTTGGAGATTCGCATGTCATCTGCGTATACTTCCAGATTCAATCAAGTATAATTTCAATGTCATTAATGGTTCATATAAAATAAAGAGGTCCAAGATGACTTTCCTGTGATAAACCTGGTTGTGAGCGAGGGCCAAGTTCTTACAGCCTTAAATCAAACTACGTATGTGTTTTTTCTTTGTAAGGCTTAAAAATTCTGGAATTTTATTAATACATTGTGTTTTATATAATATAATTAGATATCTGTACAATATTACAATATTACCTTGGTTTACAATATAACTCAGTTTACAATTTCCAATTCAGTATATAATTTTAATTTTATTGATTTGATGATTTTAATTATTCAAGTACGCTATTAGTACGTTCGAGTTCGCAAAAAATATGTAGAACAGAAATACTTGTTCGATGCGATCGAGTTCATAAAATGAAGGCACGCTATTAGTGCAATTAGCAAAAAAGAAGAAGTAGTTTTTTTTTTTTTGTATGGCTTAACAAAATGACGCAGTGCGACAAAAAGAAAAAAGGAAAAGAAGAATAAGAAAGACAGGGTTGTCCAATAAACAGCATTCTTTAATTGTCGCCAGGTGGCGTTAACATACCGCCCCCAGTAAGCTGGTTGCAATCTGCATCTGCCTTACTCCCTTTCTCTTCACCGGTGACATCCAAGACAGCCAATTTAACGGTAGGTCGCTCATACAGACCTGACTTTGTTTGTACTTTTGCTCGGCGAACCTGTCCATCTTTTCCCATAATCACCTCCACAACACGCCCTTTTGGCCAACAGTTTCTTGGCAGATCATTGTCTACTATGACGACTAAGTCTCCTTTAGCGAGTGGTTTAACTTTGCTGAACCACTTTGATCTTCGGTTTAACGTTGGAAGATAGGCTTGCACCCATTTTTTCCAAAAAAGCTCAGCCAACAGTTGCGATTGTTTCCAACTCTTTCTGTAATCTATATTTTGTGGATCACAGGGTGGTTTCGACCCGTCTGATTTACCAAGAAGGAAGTGGTTAGGTGTTAACGCTTCATCATCAGCTGACTCTAGGGAAACGAAGGTTAACGGTCGTGAATTAATGATGTACTCAACCTCAATAAGAGCGCTACGCAAGGTCTCGTCACCCACTGATTTCGATGGAAGTATTTGGTAAAGTACGGTTTTTATTGATCGAACAAGCCTTTCCCATGCGCCGCCCATGTGGGGAGCTGACGGTGGGTTAAACCTCCATATTAAATCTGCCGTCATGAACTCATTAGCAACCTGACCCAAGTCAACATTCTTTACTTCTTCACGAAGCACCTTTTCGGCACCTCGGAAATTAGTGCCGTTGTCACTATATATTTCTAATGGTGACCCACGACGCGCGATAAAATTCCTTAAACACATGATGAAGGAATCTGTTGTTAAGCTATGAGCTACCTCTATATGTACCGCCCTGACAGTGAGACACGTGAAAAGTGCGCCCCATCTTTTTTCGTTTCGTCTCCCGACGGTAACATTAACCGGACCGAAGAAATCCACTCCAACAAATGAGAAAGGTTTAAAGAACGCTCCAAGCCTTGCTTTAGGCAAATTGGCCATTTCAGGTATTCGAGGACAAGCTCTATTAATTTTGCAAAATTGGCAGTCTTTTCTCACGGTTTTTAGCAGAATTCTTAGCTTTGAAATGTAATACTTTTGCCGTATTTCATTTAGAACAGTCTCATGGTTTAGATGGTGGTATTTGAGATGATAATCATTAACTAACAAGTAAGTAATCTGATGCGACTTTGGCAAAATTATAGGGTTCTTGCAGTCCATCGTGACAAAATCAGCAAGAGTTGTTCGTCCCTGCATTCTCAAAACTCCATTTGTATCCAGAAAAGGAGAAAGGTTGTGAAGCGGACTACTTTTTGCAACCTGTCGTTTATGCTCAGTACCTTTTTTAATAATATTTATTTCTTCCAAATAAACATCTGATTGGCACTGTCGATAAATAAGCGTTTGTGATTTTTTGATTGCAGCAGCTATCAAAACAACATGTTGCGCTCCTAAGCCAGACCTTGTTATATTAAGTGCATATGTAGCTTTAATTAAATGTAGAGGCTCAAAGTCATTAAGCTTACGTCTTTTCGCATTTAACTTTAACTTTTCCATATACATGAAGACGTATGCTATGGATCGCCATAGCTTTCTCCAGGTTCTAAACCGATTCTCATCAACCAACTTGATTGCGTTTTTCATTTCGTTAATTTGTAGCAGATGGGTTCGGAACTCATTCTTGTCAGCTAGTTGGAGTGTTGGCATTTCCGGCCATGCATTTGGGCTCTTTTGAAGAAAAGTTGGGCCTCTAAACCATTCATCTGATGCATTCAACTCGGGATCGAAGTTCCATTTTGTAGCTTTATCTGCTACATTTAATTTCGATGGAATCCATTTCCAGTCCAAAATATTGGACGATTCCAAAATCTCTCCAACGCGATACATCACAAATTGCTGGAAGTTGCGGGGTTCTGTGCGGAGCCAAGAAAGGACAGTCTTTGAGTCAGACCATAGAAATCTTTGTTTGATTGGAAAGCTATGTGCACTACAAATAGAATTCATAAGGCGAACTCCTAATACAGCTGCTTGCAATTCAAGCCTTGGAATAGACAATGGACGCCGGGGAGCTACCTTTGTTTTCGCACTTACTATGATCGTTTCAATTCCACTTTCATGCTCAATTCGAAAATACGACACCGCAGCATAAGCATTCTCGCTGGCGTCAACAAATGTATGTAGTTGAATGGAAGTTCCCTTTTGATTTAAATTTGATGAATAGCATCTTGGAATCTGTAGTTCTGTAACTCTAGGTAAAAGCTTTTGCCATCTTAACCATCTTTCGTATAAGGGTGTAGGAATTTCTTCATCCCAATCTAATTCGATTCTCCAAATATCTTGCAAAAGAATTTTTACAAACACTAGAAAGTGGGATAAAAATCCCATCGGATCGAAGATAGACATTAAAATTTTAAGAACCTCACGCTTCGTTGGTATCTGTTTTTCGGTGAGTACCTTTCGATTCAGGATGTTAAAATTTAAAACATAAGTAAAAGAATCAGAGGAAGTATTCCAATGCATGCCCAAGATTTTCTCCGTTATCACCATGTCAGAGTCATTCATTCCAAAGGCCTTGCTCTTATTTGACTTTTCGCCTTCTTCTTGTAGTGCATCAAGAACAGCTGTTGAATTGGACATCCAGTTTCTTATATGAAACCCAGCGTTTGCGTGAATATACTTGACGTCTTTTGCTAGTTGGATAGCTTCATCGATGGTGTCGGTGCTGTCTATGAAATCATCCACATAATGGTGCTGCAGTATTGCCTCTACTGCCCTCGGCTTACTGCTGGTGAAATTCAAAGCATTTTGATTTTTAATATAGTGGGCAATACACGGCGAGCAAGTTGCACCGAATGTCAAGGCTTGCATTTCGTATACACTGGGTATGTCTTTTTGGTTTTCGTCTCTAAACAGAAATCGCTGCACAGACCTGTCCGACTCACGCACACGCACTTGGTGAAACATTTCAGCTATGTCTCCACAGACTGCAAATCTTCCGCAGCGAAATCCGTATAGAACAGATGTTATTGGGACTAACTGGTCTGGTCCTTTCAATAGGAAGTCGTTGAGAGACACACCATCACACTTGGCAGCTGCGTCCCAAACGAGTCTGATCTTTGCAGGCTTATTCGGATTCCTGACTATAAAAATTGGCAAATACCAGACATGGCCTTCGACTTCTAACTCGTCTGGTGATAATTTTTTTGCATACCCTTTTGCCACTAGATTTGAAATCTGTTCATTTAAATTTTTACTCAGCTGAACATCTCTTTGAATTTTTCGATCTAGTAGTTGGAATCGATGAAAGGCCATGCGATAACTGTCAGGTAAAACAAACTCATCAAATTTCCAAAGCAGACCGACCTCGAATTGTTTTCCGACGCGAACACAAGTTTCTTCAAGTATGTTTAAAGCTCTCTTTTCTTCTACAGATGTCAGTTGTTGGGTTGGGATACGCACGCCCATGTTTTCTATTGAAAAGAATTTTTCTACAAGCTGGTGAAGATCTGTATCACTTTGGGTTTGATAAATATTTAAAGCAAAATTATTTCTATTGGTGTTTTCTTTTTCAGGTCCGTGTACGCACCATCCTAATCGCGTTTTTGTTGCCATCGGTTCTGACCAATTTCCCTCAAAAACCTTTATTGGAACACCAAGCTTCCAATTATCGACGCCAATGAGAATTCTTGGTTGTGCGTACTGGTACGAAGGAATAGGCAAGCCCTTCATATATGGATACCGGTTTTTAAGAACTAGGCTTGACACGGATTGTGTTGGCAAACCCAAATTGCTAACTGTGCGAGCATTGCGAAGAATATATTTCTTGCATCCTTCGTTGCATCCTGAAATGCTCAAAGTGACTTTTCTTGAATTCTTTTCAACGCGCGTAGTTTCTGATGTCCATCTTAAGCAGAGCTCCTCAGCAGTACCGAAAAGATTAAGGTCATCAGCCAGTTCATCATCTACCAATGTCAAAGACGAACCACCATCTAAGAAGGCAAACGTTTCTAAAGATTTATTGTTCCCGTAAAGTGTCACCGGTATTATACTGAATAGCACATTCGATACATGGTTGTTTTCATTTCGACCAGAGTGGCATCCCAAAGTGGAGTAACCAGATTGATGTCCAGTGGAATAATTACTTACGCCAGGCGAACCTTTATAGTTATGCAGAAGGGGATGGTGTTTCAATGTACATCCGCCTATTCCACATAATGTTGTTGCCTTACATCGGGAATGTGGGTGCCTTAGCAAGCATGTGTGACATAAATTATGTTTTCGAACAATGTTCCACCTCTGAGATCGTCCCGTTTGCTTAAACTCGTTGCAATCATGAAGTGAATGATGATTGTTGCAAATATAACACTTTCTTGGTTCAACACTGTTGTGATAGCTGCGTGATGGAACTTCAACGACGTCGTGAGAATACAAACCATTGTTAGTTCTTTCTCTTCTTTCAATTGGCTTGACATGTGGTGTTGTGACGGAACAGGCAGCTTCAGCAATTTCACTTAACCAATTGGAAAATTGCGGCAACGTTGGTTGTTCCATATTTTTGGAAAACATGGCCCAATTCAAAAGAAGGTGTGGGGTTAACTTGTCAACAAACTCTTTAAGCAGCAAGGGGTTGTTCAAATGGGCTTTCATCTGCGATGCTTCCATTGTGGCACATATATTTTGGATTGCGAGGGCGTATTCAATAAGCGTTTCCATCTTATCAGGTCTTGGAGGTGCTTGGTTTTTAGCCTTAGCAATCATGGCATGAAGTATGTGGTCTGGTCTTCCGAATCGCATACGAAGAGTTTTGATTATATCTGGTACCATCGTTGGCAACAAGAGCCGGTTCTTCACCGCTTCGAGGGCAGCACCACGTAAGCATCTCTGAAGGCGCATCAAGTTTTCAGCATTCGTGTATCCAGCGATACAGGTGCTGTTATCGAAGGAGCTAATGAAAACCGGCCACTCTTCTGGGTGTCCATGAAACAAGGGCAAATCTTTCGATATTGCCTGGCGTGCTGCTAATTGAGATGGTGAAAGTGAATGACACTGTTTAGGTTCTAAATTTGTCGATGGATGGTCAGGTCGATCATTGGGGTTCATGGTTTGTGATGGTTGACTTTCTATTAGGTTGCATGGGTCAGGCTGCCTCTGAGGCACAAAAACAGACTTAACAGGGGGTTTTTCAAAATTATTTTTCAAAGCACGGGTTTTTTCTACCCACATTTTTATTAATTGGCTACGATTATCATTTACCGACTTACCTTCCTCAACCTCCTCGTCTGAACTGCTGAATTCTGACAACATTTTGTATTTTTCCTCGAGATATTGCTTGTTATTTTGTTCTCGCAATAGTCTTTCTTCCTCGAGTCTCCTGATGAGAAGGTCTTTCCTTTTGCGGGACTTCGCTGATTTCGACTTGGGGCTGGGGTCACGTGAAGGTGGAGGTGTTTTTTCAGTTGAATGTGGCTTTGATTGATGGGCTGGAGAGTGTCGACAGGATTCACACATCCAACTTATATCGTTCACTGCAGAATCTACGTTCACGCATCGAAAGTGGAACCAGGCATCACACTTGTCACAAGCTACCATTTCAGGTATATCGGGCTCATGACAAAGCTTGCAGCTATGCTTCTGCACTGGTGATGAACTCGCATTTGGTGGATCACCTTCTTGCATAGTGCAACAAGTACGCGACAAGAATTTTTAAGAATTGTGAGCGAGGGCCAAGTTCTTACAGCCTTAAATCAAACTACGTATGTGTTTTTTCTTTGTAAGGCTTAAAAATTCTGGAATTTTATTAATACATTGTGTTTTATATAATATAATTAGATATCTGTACAATATTACAATATTACCTTGGTTTACAATATAACTCAGTTTACAATTTCCAATTCAGTATATAATTTTAATTTTATTGATTTGATGATTTTAATTATTCAAGTACGCTATTAGTACGTTCGAGTTCGCAAAAAATATGTAGAACAGAAATACTTGTTCGATGCGATCGAGTTCATAAAATGAAGGCACGCTATTAGTGCAATTAGCAAAAAAGAAGAAGTAGTTTTTTTTTTTTTGTATGGCTTAACAAAATGACGCAGTGCGACAAAAAGAAAAAAGGAAAAGAAGAATAAGAAAGACAGGGTTGTCCAATAAACAGCATTCTTTAATTGTCGCCAGGTGGCGTTAACACTGGTGATGCACGGATAGGGTTGGATTTGCGATCTGAATAGTCCCCTATACTGACGGTCAATTAAATAAAACCGGATCCAAGAAATGGAATTTTATGGGACATTTTGTCGAAAGCCTTACTTAAAATTGTACCGACCGCATCAGCAACTTTACCTTCTATAACTCTCAATCTTTCGGATTGGAATGAGCCTCGCACACATCTGCTGAATGATAAAATGAACACAATCCACAATCTTTTCCATGCCATATTTTTTTATTTTGCAATCTGCGGCCACATGCGACACAATTGTAAGGGTTGTGGGAAAGTTTGGTATTTGTCAAATCCTTTAAATTGTCAATTTAAGCCGTTTTGCAACCATGAATGGACGTTATGAAATCCATCTGAAATTTGTAAAAAATTGGCGCTTGGTACACCTGGAAATTTGTTTATCTTTAAAGCCCTCATCTAAATATAACTTTCTTAAAACGAAAATAATAAAATAATTATCTTAAATCATAGCCTTAGAAGTGACGGTTTGTCAGTCAAAAGCTTATACAACTAAATTACCGCTGGAGTGCTCCGTTTCTGGTTGGTCAGGTATAAGGCATTCACTGCGCCTGACAATCCTCGGGACGATCAGTATGATCAGACTTCATATTTTTTTTCACCTAGGAAGTTTTCTGGTTTGTGAGGTATATTTGATATGTCACAGGGTTCGTTCAGTTAATGGTTGGTGGACTACCAATCCGAATGTTCGGGTTCGATCCGTGGCAAGTTTTTTTTCCGGGGTTTGGCCTCTTGCGATGAATTATCAAATCCTCCAAGATTAAATCTCGTCATCAATAAAGTGCATCTCTGCTATGGTTCGGTCATACATACAGCGTACATAAAGCTAAGTTTCCGCAAATGTCTAGCCATTAAAACATCTTCTGGCACCCGTTACTTATTCAAAATTGGATAACATACATGGGCTCGCCTATAAATGCCTTATTTAATAAAAAAATTAATATTAAACTATACTCATATATCATATACTCATGTATCCAAAAGACCTCAGACCTATACGTCTATCATCATTCCTTCTCAAAACGTTAGAACGTCTGATTGCTATTCATTTGCGGAATGCCATAGACCTAACCCTAGTGTCTACAGCACAACATGCTTACTGCAAAGGAAAATCGTTAGAAACTGCCTTACATACCTTAGTAAGCACTATCGAATATTCCCTACATCACGAAGAGTATACTCTGGTAGCATTCCTAGATATCGAGGATGCTTTCAACAACATCAGCAACCAGGCAATCACAACGGCACTGGATAATCTCAAAGTGGACGGCTCCCTGGGTGAGCTGATAAATCTTATGCTAAAAAGTAGGATAATCAACTCAACCCTAGGAGGCGTCTCCATAAGAAGATCAGTCAGCAGAGGTACACCACAAGGTGGAGTCCTATCCCCTCTTCTATGGAACTTATTTGTGAATGAACTTGTAGTTGGCCTGGAAGCAGAGGGGTTCAAAGTGATTGCATGGTGATGGTGGGGTAGTGCCTCACTTTTATTTGTGGTATCACAATGGACCTAGAATATGTGTTAGTCACCTTAACCTAACCTAGCCATACTCATAAAAAACCTTCCAAGCACACAAAATCTAAGACCATCTTTAAGCACGTCGTTACTTTATACTCTTCCGTATAAACCTAATTGTTTTTTATGTTGGCAGATTGAGGGCGCTCACTATGGAAACACAGAAAACTTTTTTTAGTATTTGGCTAGGCAAACGGATGCTCCTTGCTACTGCGTCCATATATTATATAAGTGCTTCATACCGTTGACTGCCGTATGCAGTTCCTTAGCTTTTTTGTTAAACAAGTACAAGATCTCAACCTGTTTAGTAATGATGCGAAGTTGATTGCTTATACATACCTCCTATGGTAAGGATTGCCCACTGCGTACGTGTACGATGGCGACGTTTACAAGGAATTCTCCCTCAGTCGAGGTCAGGTACCATATGGCATTAACAGAGTTTTTCCAGAACTTTTAGAGACATAAAGGTTCATAGAAATAGTTGGAATGATGCGTACCTAAATGAACAATCGAAACAAATTCATACCTAAGTCTTGAAGTGAAACTTCTTTAGATTCGTTGTGATTTGTAACTCGATGAAACGAAAAAGCGTCACGGCAAACAGACAAACAGATAAATATATAGCACTTTGTGCCATGTTTCTTTTCCCAGCGTTCTACGAGTGTATGCTAACTTGTGTGTTAATACGTGTGTGTGCTCCTGCGTAATACAAGCCTTTAGTAAAAAGCCAGCGCGGTGTGATTATGTATGTGTATTTTAATTTGTGTAAATATTTTAATGTCCTTATTCCCGAACAAATAAATTTCGCCAGTATGCCAAAAACTGATGCTGAAAGGAGTCGTGATTATCGGCGGAGAAAAAGTGAAATTAAGAAAAGAAATCAAAATATGATAAAAAAAATTGCAAAAAATTCTACGGAACGTGTACGTGAGTTTCGTGCACGTCAAAAAATATTATTAAATCAACAAAATAATATGTCTTACTACGTGTCCCGTATAAATAGTAAGTAGAATATTTTCTAATATGCTTTTTTCAATTATTTTCAAACATTCAATTCACCACGTCTGTATAAAAACTAATTTGTTGTTTTTCTTTTTTTTTCAGATAGTTCCCAAGGGAAACGTGATGTTTTAACTGGAATCAAAACTGTAAACAATTATTATTTAAAAAATAAAATAACTTTCAAACTTGGTAAAAATGTACTACAAAAATAAACCTTACAATAATTATCCTAGTCCTGATACTCTATAATATAGCACTTTGCGCGAGTTTCACTCAAGAACCCACTCATTCTGAAAACCAATTGAACAAGAAAAATTTCGATGTCACTGTCTATACGCACGCACCAGTTTCACAAGTTTTGCTAATGTCAAACTGGTGTGCGAAGCCCGATTCGCGGTACAAAAGTATATTGACTCGTTGCTCGCATTAAACAGCGCTCAATCAACTTCTAAGCTAGACTTTTAATCTTCGGATTTTGATTCAACAATTCGACATTGCTGCATGCGAATAGAACCACCCCAATGAATGTGATATGGGTGACATTTGAGTTATATTTGTATTTGTGCTTCTTGAGTGAATTCTGACTTCAAATCCAGAAGCAAATTCTATTCTTAGAATTGTCAGAAGTGTAATTTTTCTTCCAATGGAAATTGCTATTAATCTGATTCCCTCGTAAGTTACATTTCTTAAGTTTCACACTCTACCAAGTGTGAATTGCACACATACACACTTGTTTAAATGACGATCCCACTACTTCGTCAAGTTGTCGATAAGTTTTGTTGATGGACATTAGCTTTGTGCGGGTTCTTTTTGTGCCAAAAAATGAAAGCTGTCAAAACTTCTCAAATGAGAGAGCAATCTGTCTCATTTACCGAAAAGTAGACACATTTTTTGTGTAAATTCTTGAGAAACGTCAAACTCGAATTTTTTGATTGGTTAGCTTTTCGCGGTAAAGGGCTAACCATAATTGAAGAATGGTACGTACGTTGACTAACGAAACAGTAGAAATACATGTGATTTGTATACCCAACTCGAAATGCCTTTTTGTTCAGTTTCGGCAAGTTTCGTTCACTTGCGGTTTCGTACGTAATGTACGCTTTGAGTCGTACGAAAATCTGACATTCCTTTTTTTCTAAAGGGTATTCTTCTTCTTTCCTTCTTCTTATTTTTTAAGGCTATTATGGGCAACTGATGTACTTTACTAATCGGAAGGAAACTTTTCGTTCGGTTTTGACACTTGCTTACTTTTTCTTTCGCGTATTATGGTTGGGCCTTAAGGGTAATCTGCAACAACAAATGTTTACGCCATTCTCTTTTGACAGAGTTCAAGTTTTTACCAGATGAAATTTCACTGGAAAATAAATTAACGAAAGAATTAAACAGCTGTTATTTTCTTTCGTTCATGTCAGTACACGAACGCATTTTGTGTTAATGTAAACGTATGAAACCGAATGCAAACTGTTTGATTTTGGTATGCGAACAAAGCTATGAAGTGCGCTGCTGTCCATGTTTTCGGACGTACATATATATGCCTGATGACAAAAGATCCGGTAAAAGATGGTTTGTTTTGACAAATACCTCCTTGTTAGTCCCACCATCAAGTGTAGTTTGAACCTCGGTCTGCTAATCTTGAAATCAGGAAACTATTTAAACACAGTAGGTTAATACAGGATGCGTGCGGACCACACCTACCTTTGCACTTAATGTAATTTTGGGATTATCTCCAATCCACATATTCATAACAATAAACAAAAGCATATGTTACCCCTCACCCAAACTCAAGGGGCTACCTATTCGTCCTCAGCAGCGTTTCAAATCATAAGGAATTCAGTATGTGCTTGGATGTCACAACCCCCACATATAATTTCACACAGAACTTCTCTATAGTCATCCTTCCCAGGGAAGACTGGGAAAACTTTAGACCACATCCTTCTAGCGAAGATCTGATCTGGTATACAGTTGGCTTAAAAATGGAATCAGTAACTGGTTCCGGTATTTTTGGGGAATCACCTTGCGCGAACTTTTCAGTCAGCCTCGGTCTTCAATCGTCCATATTCCAGGCAGAGGTTTTCGTTATTAACGAATGTGCGAGAATAATATGTCGTACGAACGGCAAAAATCTTCTTACGCAGCCAGGCTGCCTTAAAAGCTCTGGTTCACCTGTCATAAGATCCAAGCTAGTCCAGGAGACTGTCTTAATACTCACTGAACTTGTAAGTAACAATTTTGTGATTCTCCATTGGATCCCGGCACATAAGGGGTATGATGTTAAAGAAAAGGCCGACACTCTGCCCAAAGAGGGCGCCTCACTGCCATTTATCGGCCTTAACCCTTCTGCGGTGTAAATAAAAACTACTTCAAAAACACTGAAAAGAATATCCTACTCAAGGAATCCAATGCAGCTTGGCAAACCTGCTCCAAACAATTTCTACCAGTATATTCAAACAAAACCACAAAATTCCTACTCAAACTAGATAGGAAAACTCTCAAAACAATGACTGGAATCATAACCGGACACTGTTCTCTGAAAAAAAAACACCTTCCCAACATAAAACAAGCAACAGACACCGCTTGCCGACCCTGCCTACGAAGTGAAGAAACAGCTTTTCATATTCTCACGGAGTGCTCAGCACTAATCCGCCTGAGAAAGCGGACACTTGGTGATGAGATCGTCTGGAGCAACAGAGATGCTCCTGAATCTCACACGGGTTGGCACAATATGCATTATCGAGATACCGCAGTGTCTGAGCTGAATAAGCTCTCCCTAACAATAAGAAAAAGATTCATACCATTCTAGATCTAAAGGGTGTTTTTTAGACGTGTGGTTTTTAAGAAGAAATATAACGCATATTATTTAGTTTTATGGCCAAGAAATTAGCTTTATTATAAAGATAAGGGTTTGCCATTATGTTTTAAATATGATTTCAGGCAAGTGGCCGCCGCGGCTGGCTCGAATAAATTATTGGGCGATTATGTCGACCGAATATTGGACGCAGCGCGCCATGCGTCGAGCGAACATTACATTTTTACATTATAACAGTTAAGACTTGAACTTGATGAAAATCCTACATCTACAATTATCATCTTATAACTGGGGTATTCACCAATGTATTCGAAACGGGGGCTATTCCCCCACATCTATAGAGTCACCCACTTTTCTTGCCCTTTAGAAAGAAAGAATTCCACCTAACTAACTCTCTCGTATCGCAACGATTCAAACGCTCTTCAAGACCACATTAAAAAGCAATTTTCTCATATTATTGACGTGAGCATCTCCTTCAACCGACGTGCCATTATACTATTGATGTTTAGGGTCGTTATTTTATATTTAACGTCGTAAATCTAAATCTTTCCATCAGGGTAACTTCCGCTTACGATTTTATCACCAGGATTTCACTCGGGAGGCTTATGAGATCTGTCCTTCCTTACGTAGATTGAAGACTGTGAATGACCAAGAATACCAGGCCTTAACGAATTAGCTGCACAAATAAAATCTTGCGAAAGTCCAAAAATCAGTCAGCCAAACGGTTTGAAGATTTTATAGAAATGGAAGATACAAAATCAAAAGAAAAAGAGACAGGGAAAAGAGATGGAGCTTCAAAAAGACCACGAAGAAAAAAACGTCTTGAAACACTATCAGAACTGGATGATTCGAATTCGAGTACAACAGAAGAACCCGAACCTCCCCGACGAAAACAAAGTGCGCGACTGAAAATAACTCGAATGAATCTCAAATCTAAAGAAGAAAAACAATGTTCCAAAGTATCGTTGAATGAACCAAAAGAATCTAGCCACAAGAAAAAAAAGCAAAAGATTCTCGATGACCAATTAGGCCAAGAAGATCTCAAGGAAGGCAAACAAACAAAAGAACTTAAGGCTTCTAATCAGAATCAAAAGCCAAAGCGTATTAAAGCAACAGAGGAGGAATACAGAAAAAAAAGAACAGAAACTTGCCGAAAGAAACGAAAAGCAGACGAAGAAATACTTCGTAAAGCTATTGAACTTGAACTTCTTGCAAAAAGCCAAAATCGAGAACTGACAGCAGATGAAAAGGAAGTTCTAAAATTGGCAGAACCAATTAAAGCTAAGAAATTGAGGGCATTCGAACTATACAAAATTAGTACCCAAAAGCGTTCACCTGAAGATATAGCAGCTTACAAATTGAAATGTTTAGAAGCCCGAAAAATTAGTCGTCGTGTTAAACGAGAAAAGCAAAACGAAATATTAACAAAAGCTAATGAACTGCGTGCAATAAGCCAGAATCGAAAACTGTCTTCAGACGAAAAGGAGCTTTTAAAGTTAGCGGAAGAAACAAATGCTGAAATATTAAGAAAAAGGGAGCTGAAAAAGAGTAATCGTAAAAAGCATGAACAAGTTTTAACACCTGAACAAAAAGATGCTATCAAATTGAAAAGACGAGAAAGGGAAAAACAAATTCGTGCAGCAAAACGTGAAAATTCTTTTTCTGATGAAGATGATCAATCTCTTGAACATTTCAAAGATGTTGCGTTGAAGAGAAGAGAAACAGAAAAACGAGCTCGAACAAGAAGGCGAGAGGCAGCAAAATTAACACTTAAAAAAGCTAATGAACTGCTTGGAACTACAAGTCAGAATAGAGAAATGTCTTCCGACGAAAAAGAGATTTTAAAATTGGCAGAAGAAATAAAAGCTAAAAGGTTGAGGATAACAGAGCGAAGGAGGAGATATCGACTTAGGAAAGCTGCTGAGACTACACCTGAAAAGAAAGAAGCTTTAAAATCAAAAAAAATTAAACAAAAGGAAGAAAAAAATCAAAGCAGTGAAAACCTGTCGCCAAAAGGAAAAGCGCGTAAAGAGAAAGAACCTTTAATGCGGAAAAATGATGCTGCTTCGAAAAAACACCTTCAAAAGAGACGTGCATCAGAGATACAAGATTCAGGATGCCCGAGAAAAGACCAAGTAAGATTGTATTTGAAAATTTATTTGCAAAGCAATTGCTTTGTTCGTCTTTATCATTAGAACTGTTTTGTAAAGTATTTAGATGATAGTAAGGATGGTATTCACGGATCACTCTTAAGTTGAAGATCACCTCGTCAGTCTAGCCACATTAGTGAGGACTTACGAGCTCTGGCAAAAGTTATGTTTGAAATTGAGTGTCCATTCGCACGCTCTAGTTTTACTAGTCTCAATTGCTTAACTCTGTCGGCAATGGTGAAGGCGTGGTTGGGCACCTGCCAGATGGATTGACATAACCTTGGCGGAGAAGTGAAGATGGTCAGGGTGGATGTGAGTAGTTGAGTCTGTAAGTAGAAAGAATATGAATTAGTTTGGTTTTATTAGGACTAGGAGGATGAATGATGGTTGCTGATGACGAGTTAACGGGCTAATCAGAAGGGTACTGCAACATGGCAGGATGGGTAAAGACAAACATCTCGTGCGTCACAACACAACGCGAAGTTCTGGCATGAGTTTTGTCCATGCGGTTCTGACAGGGGTGAAGAATGCGCTCGCTCCTCCGGTCAAGCATGCATTTTTCGGAGGGTTCGTGTCGCCAGCTACTCATGTGTATGCAATTATTTTTTTCATTATAGTGAACCATTGGCAGAGGGTTGAATAATTAAAAGAAAGGACACGTCTGATTTGCAGCTCGTAGCTCGGTCGGTTTTTCTTTCTTTTTTTCCCCCAAAGAAAAGAAGTTAAAGAGCTAGGTCTGGTTACTTTTCTGCGTGCGAATAGACACCGACTTAATGAAAACGAGCTTGGGAAGTTAAAGAGTTTAGATCGGCTTAATGGTTTGCCGTGAATGCCACCCTTAAATTATTTATATTTATTAACAGACTTTATTTCTCTTTAAAAACTTTTTTATTTTTATTTACAAGTTTAAAAAAAAACATTATGTTCAGGTAGAGATAGTAAGGGGCTTGGTATTTCGAGAGATTCTGCAAAAATCTTAATAGGGAGCACATATAGCTAAAGTCACTTGAAAACAGAATTTTCGGAACATAGAACAACAATTTCTTTAACTGCCAATCAAGGCTTTAATCGACGGGCATACCTTGGATTAGGCTTCTTACCGTGTCGTTAAAATTATCTTACTCCTCTACCAATGCATATTTAAGTGCACTGAGTGTCTCTGGTATGGACGACGTCTACTTCTAATCTTCTTCCAAGCCTGTCCCAAACATGTTCAACAGCATTCATGTACGAGATCACCGCCAATCCATAACAACGATTTCCACTTCTTCCAAATAATCCATAATGCACCTAGCGACATGTGGCCCAGTATTGTCCTGCATCAGTAAAAATATGTCATCAACAAATGGTGCCTTTACCGATCATTCCACGATGCACAATTCGGTTTTTCCACTCAGAGAAATTCCTGCCCAAACTATGACCGAATCTCACCAGAAGTTTTCCCGTTGCGCAATCTCCGCTGAAGAGTATCTCTCAACTGGTCGTCTCCAGACTCTGTTACGTCCATCTGGAGATCTCAGACAAAATCTGGACTTATCAGTAAAGAGAACACTGCTCCAGCCAGCCTCGGTTCAAATTTGGTAAATACGAATAAGCTCTAATCGGCATGGCTTGTGCTCTACCGTAAGCCACGGTACTCGAGCGTTGCTTCTTGTTCTCAGACCTTACTTACTTATGATGGCGCCACTAGAGCGTCGTGCTCCTGGGCCTTACTTAGAATGCCTCTCCAGCCAGCCCGATCTCTAGCCTGCTGTCTCCAATTTCGCACTCCAAGTTGACGGATGTCTCTCTCTACCTGATCGCTCCATCGAAGATGAGGTCTACCTTGGCTTCTGACTCCCTCGGGTTTGGCGTTGAAGACTACGAGCTGGAGCGTCGACGTCCATTCGCTCTACGTGGCCCAGCCATCTTAGTATTTGGATTCGAATTTTTCTGGTTAGGCTTATGTCGCGTACAGTTCGTTGTTGTATCTTCTTCTCCAAATGTTGTTTTCGCGATTTACGCAGACAGGACCATAAATCTAACGCAGAACTTTTCTCTCGAAGACTCCAAGTGACTTTTCATCCGATTAGGAGAGGGAAAATGCTTCTGCATCATATACCAGAACCGGAATGATGAGTGTTCTGTACAGTGTCTCCTTGGTTCTTCTCGATAGGGCTTCATTCTTCAATTGCGTATTCAGCCCAAAGAAACAACGATTAGCAAGTGTTATTCTGCGTTTGATTTCAGCGCTGATGGTAACAGCAGTACCCAGGTAGACAAATTCACTGAATACCTCGAAGTTATACCTATCAATGGTCACGTTCTGACCAAGTCCTTAGTGAGATTGGACTTTTGTTGATGAAAGCATATACTTCGTCTGTCCTCATTTATTTTCAGTACCATTTCGCTGGTAGCTGACTCCATATTAGTGAATTTTAATTGTCGATTTATTAAAGATGGTGCCCGATGTGCTGGCATGGGTGTTGCGAATGACATTTTCCAGCACAATGTTAAAACAGCTGCATGACAATGCGTCGTCGCCTTGTCTTAGCACTCTTGTAGTTTCGAAGGTTTCAGTAGTGTCTCTACCAACTTTGGCGGAACAGCGAGCATTCTCCAACGTCATCCTAATAAGGCGTATGAGTTTAGCAGGGATTCCAAAGTTAGATTTTCCAGGTCTGAAGCCGCTTTGGTAAGGACCTATTAGTTCATCAGCAAACGGCTTGAAACGTTCACATAAAACGCTGGACAGGATCTTATAGGCGATGCTTAAGACATGCCTCTATAGCTGGCGCAGATAAGGCAGTCTCCTTTTTTGTGAATCGGGCAGATGGTACTGAGATTCAACTCATCGGGCATACTTTCCTCCGACCATATTTTGCAGATAAGTTGGTGAATGCTCCTTACCAGGTCATCTCCAGTGTGTTTAAAAAGCTCCGCTTGTACGCCATCACATCCAGCTGCCCTATTCATCTTTAGTCTGGTGATGGCTACATTGATTTCATTTTGGTCGGGCGGGTGTAGTTCGTGGTCGTCATCTAGATTAACTGGAACAAGTTGATCTTGGCTGTCATCGCCATTTAACAACCGGTTAAAGTAGTCTCTCCAGATGGCTAACATCGCCTGCGTTTTCACTATGGTGTTTCCATCCTGATCTTTGCAGGGCCCAGGGCGGCTTGTGAAACCAGATGTAGACTGTTTCACCCTTTCTGCAAAAACATCTCTCCATCTCCTCGACTTCGCGTTGCTAGTATTCCTTTTTCTTCTTTCTGGATTTCTGGATGCTCTAGTATCTCTCTGGAGCCACGACTTGTATGCCTCCGTTTTAGCTTTGTTTGCCTTGAGCACATTCGGAGTCGAACCAGGAGTTTCTGGGGGGAGGATGTCAGAAGCCCAATACCTCTGACGCAGCACTTCTTATGGCTTGTTGACATAGCCGTCATTGGTCATCCGGGTTCATGTCATCAGTCGAAGGATTTCTCGCAAGCTCAAGGGATACGCGGTCGGCATAGGCAGCGGCGGTCTCCTCCGATTGAAGACGTCCAACATTGAATTTCCTAGGTGTAGTCGGTGTTCGCCTAAGAACTTCCATGGAGATCCGTACCCTAAGTTTTGCACCGACTAGGTAGTGGTCCGAATCGATGTTTGCTCCTCGGAATGTACGGACATTCATAATGCTGGAGGAGTGTCTTCCATCAATTACAACATGGTCGATTTAGTTGCAGGTTCGACCATCTATGGATCGCCATGTGTCCTTGTGGATGTCGGGACGTGGGAATCGTGTGCTGCTCAGCAGCACGTTTTTTCCTGCAAAATCGATGAGCCTGAGTCCGTTGTCGGAGGTAGTGTCGTGCAGGCTGTGTTTTCCAAACGTCATACCAAAGATGTGTTCCCTCCTAATTTGGGCATTAAAGCCTCCACAGAGGATTTTAATGTTATGTTTTGGGCATTGCTCATATGTTTTGGCGAAGAGCTCGTAGAAACATTATTTGGTAGCGTCGCGTCGTCTTTCTCTTCTGTAGGGGCATGGGCGCTTATTAGGCTTATGTGGTGGAATTTGGCCTTAATGCGGATTGTTGTCACTCTCGCTGAATACCCGGAAACTCAAGACCTTTTGCCTAAGTCTTCCTCTGACAGCAAGTCCGCACCCAAACAAGCGCGATCTCCCATCAAGATGGCATTTTCCATAGTAAAAATTCCATCTTTATGTCTTTCTCAGGCCCGGTCCATCCCATCGCATCTCCTGAAGAGCAGTTATATCTGCGTTGAGACTGTCGAGGGTCTCGGCCTTACGCGGCCTGTTTAGTGTACGCACATTCCACGTACATATACGTAAATCGTTGTCCGTTTATGGTTTGCGGAGGGGTCGCCAACATTTTTGGTTTGTTCATCCGAGGCATTTTTTGCGATTTTCATCACGATTAAATTTCCCTTTCATGACCGGCTTGTGAGGCCTGTGCATGACATATAGATCTTGGTGGTGGTTGGATCTTCAGAGCGTATCTTTCCTCCTGCTCGTAGTTCCTCAGAAGAGAACTCAGGTATCTACAACCAATGGATCCAACTCTCGTCGTTAGTTTACCTTTCGGCTATCCAGCAGGCACCGCTTGGAGGTGACGATGCGATTTTGCCCTTGTTCTCAGACCACCTTCCACTTATCGTCGCCTAATCGTTTGAGAATTCACAGTTGTTTCACATACCGTTTTGAGCCTGTGAAACCATTTCGAAGACTTTGAAGTAGCAGAAGTTGCTCTCAGCCGACCTTAATCTTGACGCTTTGCGTGATGGAGTATGAATTTCTGAACCTTTGGATGGATTTTCTGACAGTTGGTTCTAGGTTTCTGGTAAAGAGAGCGGCATACTGCACACTCCTTCCGTTCTTAACTAAAACTACTGCACGTGCGACTTTAAGTATCTATTTTGTTTCTGTCTTGCCTTGTAGTTCTTCAATCTTCTTATTTCTAAACATTAGCGCTCATCTCTACACCATCAAGAATACAAAACAGCTCATTATTATGATTTATTTTGAATAGGTTAATAAATAAATAAACTTCAATTCTGTCCTCTAATTTTCAGATTTTGGACGATATTAAGATTGAGCAAGAAGATCTTACTGAAACAACAATCCAGGCCATTCCGCATCGACTAAATGCAAATTCCTTTTTAGACGAGCAACAAGAAGTATTTAGCGATTCATCATGTTCTTGGATCACATTCTCAGAAAACAGCTTTATAACAGGTATCTACAACCTATGGATCCGATGGATCCAACGCTCGTCGTTAGTTCACCTTTTGGCTATCCAGCAGGCACCGCTTGGAGGTGACGATGCGATTTTGCCCTTGTTCTCAGATCCCCTTCCACTTATCGCCGCCTAACCGTTTGAGAATTCACAGTTGTAACCGCTGTTTGATTCCCATTTCGAAGACTTTGAAGTAGCAAATATCGGTCACCTCGCGCAGAAGTTGCTCTCAGCCGACCTTAGTCTTGACGCTTTGCGTGAAGGAGTATGAATTTCTGAACCTTTGGATGGATTTTCTGACAGTTGGTTCTAGTTTTCTGGTAAAGAGAGCGGCATACCGCACACTCCGTCCATTCTTAACAAACTGTTGCACTTGCGACTTCTTCTGACTTAATTATCACTTCATTTTGCATGAAAATCACAAAAATAATAATAAATAATCCAATCGCAACAAGGCCATAAAAAGTGACTCACCAAAACATTTACAGGAGCACGAAAGCAAAGTTGTATACTCTACTCTACTGGGTACTCGTATACGCGGGACAAAAAAGAAATTCTTGCAAGTATTGCACCACTTCAACTATTGGAGCATAGAGCAGCAACAAGATGATTCACCTATCCCGGTTTGCCACAACTGGCCTTAGCTGTGGCCATAATTTTATTCCTTGAGATTGAGTTTCTTTAACCACTGATGATTGACATCCAAGTTGTGTTTGATATGCTACCCTGATGATTCCATTCGAAAGATAAAGATTGTTTTAAGGTCATCAGTAGGGTCATCCATGTCCTAGGCAATTGGTTGTTTCGGAGCCTTGGACAAGAGGAGCGGGAGAGATCCAGAGTCAGTAACCCACTGCGGGGATGTGAGAGCTAACGTTGGCGCTATAAGGGCTCATCCGCTACCTTCTCTATTTGACTACCCTGACTAATAGTTGTGAAACCTAGCTCCGAATGTGTCGAAGTAGCTCAATGGGGTGCCTACCATGGTGACTGTAAGGTTAGCGTCGCCGTTGGTTCACTTAATTGTAAGCTCATCCGCCGCTCGCTTGCTTTCTGAGGGGTTCGTCCAGAAAAAACTGCTACCCAACAAGAGAAACAGAGGAGCTTTATGGCAGGGCAATTATAGTGTTGCTAGTCAAGTCCGGGTGGGCAAGCCCAGTACCC
Source organism: Platycheirus albimanus (assembly GCA_916050605.2). NCBI lineage: Eukaryota > Metazoa > Arthropoda > Insecta > Diptera > Syrphidae > Platycheirus > Platycheirus albimanus. The sequence goes on along the minus strand of OU696696.1, from coordinate 21,346,479 downwards.
GATGGCTACCACTAGGAGGTAAAATAAGCACAATTAATGCTGTTATGTCCGTAGGTGACATACAAATAAAATAGTTGTTATATCAGGTTAAGATATATTATCATCTACAGTTTATTAATTATTAAACAAATAAGAATTCTTTTCAATAGCACACAAGATGAAAGATGCAAATGCTTGAGAGTCAGTTCGTAATCTAAGAGATACAAAAATGATTTTAGAATATCAGGTCAGCCAACCTTAGGGCAGGGTTGGTTTAAGTATGGTCATCTAGGTGTCGGATGATGTAACAGTTACAACGCTGGGCATCGTTAAATTAATACCAATCAGAGTACCCTATTCATACCGCACCTAACCATCATAAAGATTGTTTTGCTGTATTGTAAGGTCAGGTTTCCTCAACGTTCAGTCTTTTCAACACCTCTTCCCTTGAAGATGTCTGCACCCAATTTTTTTGCCCAGCAGTCCCACTGATCTTTAGAATATACTTCTGACATAGGTTTATGAAGCCCTGCAGTCTGCTCGAGGTGTTGGCATAGTATTTCCATGTTTCAGAAGTATATAAGAGCACAGATTTAATTTTGGATTCGAAGTTTGAAATTGGTTCCTAGCGATATTTTGCTGAGGGTTCCAAACAGGAAAAAGTATTCCAAATGCAACGCGGGCTTTGTTTATTCCCTTGTCAACTTCCAAGTCCGTTCCGCTATCGAGTGCCTTATAACTACCCATATAATAAAAATACGTTACCTCCTCTATATTTTCCTGCCTTAGAACAAACTGTTGTGTGCCTTGGCTCGTTGTCATTAGTTTGGTTTTATTAACGGTGATGCCAGCCACTTCTCCATTCAGTTGCAAGGACTGAGATGGTCGACTTAAACTAGCCGTATTCTTTGACTTGAGTCACATATCGTTAGCATAATCTATGTAACTAAGTTAGTTGAATAGTCTCAATTGGAAACCGTGTCTTTCATGTGTACCCACGGTGCGTGTCATCATCACATCGTCAATTGTTTGCAAGAACAGAATTGGTGACAAGGCAACTCCTATACCCCTCACGATAAGCGATCTTCAGATGCATTTACGATTTATTCGATCGAATGCTTTCTCAAAATCTACAAACATATCCCGCAAAAACGTCTGCTTTTTAAATCTACCCCAACGATCTACGACAATTCCTATTCCCCCAAAAATAGCACCAAACCTAATACCAGAATTTAATACTCTTGCTTAAGTATCTATTTTTGTTTCTGACTTGCCTTGTAGTCTTTCAACCGCTCATTTTCTCAACAAAACAGCTCATCATATGACTTATTTTGAATAGGCTTATCTTAGAACTATAAATTGTCGAAAATAAAGCTTTAACTTCAATTCTGTCCTCTAATTTTCAGATTCTGGACGACATTAAGATTGAGCAAGAAGATCTTACAGAAACAACAATCCAGGCCATTCCGCATCGACTAAATGCAAATTCTTTTTTAGACGTGCAACAAGCAGTTTTTAACGATTCCTCATGTTCTTGGATCACATTCTCAGAAAACAGCTTTACAACTAAAACAACCACTAACAATCACAATATTATCCCATCATTTCATGGAGGGTCATCCGGTATACAAAAAAGCTGCTCTCAACGTAACAGTCAACTCAACTCAACTCAGCTGCATCGGAGAAAATCAAGTCTAGAAAAGTCCTTCCGTTGTATGAGAGTAGTAATAGATGCGACAGCCAAACCTGATGTACATGCTGTTTTTGGTAGACAAATAGCTCAAAAACTACGCACTAGCAAGAAGGATGTGGCAGAAGTAAAAATTGCTAAAAAGCTTATTGATGATATTTTGCAAAATTTAACAACTGGTTCATACAATTCAGAGCCAATAACTATAATTTAGATCTCATTTTGCTTACAAGATTTTTCTGAAGAAATCTAGCAGAACTTTGTATTATTATACTTTTGTAAATATTTAACTAGAACTAAGAGATGAATCAGTCATATAATTAAAAAAACTAATTCGAAGCTATAAGAAAATGTGTTTTTAACAAAAGATACAATTTGATACTCGACAAGAGTATGATGGAAAGAAGAGCAGTCCACCTTGTTGAACTAAAATACTCAATGTAAGTATGATTTAATTAATTTTATTTTTATGATTGGATTGATAGAAGCGATTTCGTATTTCGGTGCTGGAAGGGTACCAGTTCCATTTCACAACACTTGTAGTGAATGTACTCATTGCGAGGGAGGTTAACCAATTCCTCATCATTGTCCAGCCATCCAGTCTTTCTTAAGAACGTGTTAATATCTGTTATTAGACTCTGTGACAACTCTTGAAAGTATTTGAAATATTATCGTCCCAGAGTTCTATTTACAGGTGACTCAGTTCATTTATCTAGGTAGTTATCTGTCAGTCGATGGTGGAACAGACCTGGACGTCAACAGAAGTGCTTTCGGAATACTTTCTCCAGTGTATAATTCTACTTAAATTTCGCTTCGCACCACGTTCAAACTCTTTGAATCCAACGTGAAATCTGTTCTGCCACAAAACCATATCCAACAATGAACTGTAGCTTAGGACTAGTCAAATGATATGAAGCAGAATAAGTGGTTACCATACACAGAGGAAACCGCATGAAAACATATCAAAGAGGTGCGAAACTTCTACAGAAGAGCGAAACAGTCTACATCAGGTTCCACAAGCCGCCCTGGGCCCTGCAATGACCAGGATGGTAACACCATAGTAGAAACTCAAGCGATGTTAACCAGTTGTTGAATGGCGATGACAGCCAAGATCCCACCCAAAATAGACTTGTACCAGTTAATCTAGACGACGCGACGGCCATGAACTACACCCGCCCGACCAAAATGAAATCAAAGTAGCCATAACCAGACTAAAGATGAATAAAGCAGCTGGATGTGATGACCTACAAGCGGAGCTTTTTAAGCACACTGGAGATGACCTGGTAAGGAGCATACACCAAATCATCTGCAAATATGGTCGGAGGAAAGTCAGGGTCATGTAAAGCGAATGGACATCGACGCTCTAGCTCGCAAAGTCATCAACGCCAAACCAGAGGGAGTCCGAAGCTAAGGTAGACTTCATCTTCGATGATAGATCGAGCCCGCTGAAGGGGCATACTGAGCAAGGCCTAGGAGCACCACTCTCTAGTGGAGATAACATAAGTAAGCAAGTTAGTAAGCTTTTAATGGAATCCTCTAGTTGCAATGGAGATCAAATGCCATGAAGGAAGCTCACTCCCGAAATTCGCAGTCGTTGTAATAGCTGAGTAATCGTGCCAGCAACAGAGAGAGAGACGGAAGGATCTGGTTGTCGCTCTATGCTCCAGGAGGAACTTCAGTGTTGCTGCCAACAGTAGCTTCCGAAAAACAAGAAGAAGAGTTCTATTTCTTAGTTTACAGAGGCTTGAGCAATGATAGAAGAAGTAGGTTATATCCTCATGTTCATTCTCGATTTTGCAGCTCTGCTGATGTCGTATTCTGTGAGACGTTGTATCTAAGCTTGTATTATCCAGTTAGCATGCTTACTAACGTTGAACCTTGCGGTTTGACTTTACATTAACCATTAGCATGAAGTCGAGGACAGAGATGCTTTGACAGAAAAGCTCCATCGAAGATGAGGTCTCGCTTATGTCGCTAGGCTTATGTCGCTCTACAAGACCATAAATCTAACGCAGAACTTTTCTCTCGAAGACTCCAAGTGACTTTTCATCCGATTGGGAGAGGGTAAATGCTTCTGCATCATATACCAGAACCGGAATGATGAGTGTTCTGTACAGTGTCTCCTTGGTTCTTCTCGATAGGGCTTTATTCTTCAATTGCGTATTCAGCCCAAAGAAACTGCGATTAACAAGAGTTAGTCTGCGTTTGATTTCAGCGCTGATGTTATTGCCTGTTTACTGCAGTACCCAAGTAGACAAATTCACTGACTACCTCGAAGTTATACCTATCAATGGTTACGTTCTGACCAAGTCGGTGGTGGGATTGGACTTTTGTTGATGAAATCATATACCTTGTTTTAGCTCTCTGGTTTCGTGTTGGTTTCGAAAGCTTCAGTAGATTCCCTACCAACTTTGCCGGAACAGCGAGCATTTTCCAACGTCATTCTGATAAGGCGTATCAGTTAAGCAGGGATTCTAAAGTTAGCTTTAAAACCGACGAATCGATGTTGTATTCCTTGTTTTTCTCCAGGGTCTGGCGTATTGTGAATATTTGAAAACAGCCATCGCCAGGCTTAAAACGAACAAAGCAGGCGGGGTCGAAGAACTACTAGCGGCACTGTATAAGCATGCCGTATTTGAGCTTGTCAGCAGAGTTCACCAATTTATCAAAAAAATATGGTCGGAGGAAGTATACTCGTCTGTTGGAATCTTAAAACCTTCACATTGCGCCAGATTCTTAAGAAAACCGAAGAATTTAACAGTAGGCACCACCACAGTGCTGTAAACACGGACAAGACCGTCTGTGCGGAAATCAAACGTAGAATAACTCTTAATAAAACAACATCTAGATTCTAGAAGAACCAAGACGCTTTACAGAACATTCAACATCCCGGTCCTACTATACAAAGTCTAACGGCCAATGATGAATTATATAGCGACATTAGCCTAGGAAGAAAAATTCAAATTCAGTGTTTAAGATGGCTGAATGTTCAAGAACGCTCCTGCGTTTAAAATATTCAACGCGAATCAGAACCCAAAAGAGACCACATCTTAGATGAAGACTATGATGAGGGAGGTCTTCGACTACTTGGTGTGGCTAGACATCAAGCCAGTATGAGATTATTTAATGAACTGGCTCAGATCTCTCCATACGTACGTCCGTTACGCAGGTTATTTATGTATTCAACTTCAACAGTGTTGTATGTGCTTTTATATTGAACTGCAAGATTATTAAAAAACAAAACAATTTGCTTTTTTTTTAAGGAAACGTATTTTTAATTTAAGATTTTGATAAACTCTCGCTAACTCGAAAGTTTGTTGTCGAGTAACTCGCGATTAAGTTTGCTTATTCGGAAGTACATTCGAGAACGAAAGAATAGTTCTTGTATTCTTTCATCGCAGTCAATTTTTGCCTTCGCAGTTACCTCGAGCAAATGCTGTATATAATTTGGACTGATATATAAGCTCAAGCCTTCTCCGTTTACAGCATTATAAACGTTTTCCAGGTAAGCTAATTGGTTAAGCAGTGTTGTGTTTGGCCTAGACAGTCTACCTTCGTCCAAATGATCAACCGAATTGTTTTCGATTGGATCTGTATGCTCAAGGTTGGGTATTTCGTCCTTCAATCGGTGGCAAATGTACCCTGCCAAGTTTTCAAACCCATCATAATCTAATGGCAGGTTTTCTTCTGGCTCTAGATCGTCAAATATGCGTTTGTTGACTATAACAACTTTGAAGATGTTTCCTAAAAAACATGAAAATATGTATTAGTATCATGGATCTGCTTTAAAATAGATAATTAAAGTCAAACCTGAAAGTAAAGCTTCTTCGAATCCTAAATTTGGTGTATCATTCACACCATCGTTATCCTTCTTCGAAATAACACCATTGTTGCGACCAACAATGTACGACTTGAGCCTGTATTTAAATTCTTGGCGATCCGGTTCGTCAGGAAGACCATCTTTAGACCTTATGACTTCAAAACAGTTTTCCAGAGCGTCAAGGTTCAGTCGGTAAGTCATAATAAACCTTACATTGAAACGCTCCCTTACATCTTGTTGTAATAATTTCAAAGCGTTGTTAGATTGCACAATATCTTAAAAAAATAAATAAATACGTTTACGTTACTTAAAAATGAATTGCTGCTTTATAAGGAGAGAAAATAGAGATTTTCGCATAATAGACATCGATGGAGATCATCTGCATGAACTGTTGCAACTGGCACTCGGAATACAACGATCTAATCGATAGCAAAAAAATATGCTTCAAGCTGGTGACTTTAGCGCTAGAGTTGGAAGGGAACAAATTGCCCCTATAATGAAAGGAGAATTTCAATATTTTTGCAACGTTATAAGGGGAAACGCTACCATCTTTATGAAATCGACACAATTACTTGGGTTCGCGGACGACATTGACGTGATAGGAAGAAACAAAGTGAGCAGTATCCGGTGCCTTCACTACTATGGAGTCAGCAGCAAGCAGAATGGGATTGAAAATAAACGAGGAAAAGACAAAGTATATGGCTAGGTGCTGTATGAATTAGGGTAGACTCAGATTGGTATCAACCTGACGATGCCCAGCGTTGCAACTGTTTCATACGCATCAATTTTGCTTGTTTTACCTCCTAGTGGTAGCAATCGGGTACTGGTCTTGTCCATCCGGACTTGACTTCCTCAACCTATAAGCGCGAGTTTTGAATACGGAAAAATAGCAACAGTAGCAATTGTCCTGCCATAAAGCTCCTCTGCTTCTCTTGTTGGGTAGCAGTTAACCTCGACGAACCCCTCAGAAAGCAAGCGAGCGGCGGATGAGCTACCAATTACGTAAACCAACGGCGACGCCAATAATCAGCATGGTAGGCGGATCTTAGGTCATTGGGTCCTTTCACTACTGTAAGTCAGGGTAGTGAAATAGAGAAGGTGGCGGATGAGCCCATATAGGGCCAACGATACTTCTCGCATCCCCGTAGTGGGTTACTGACTCTGGATTTCTCCAGCTCCTTTTGTCCAAGGAGAGCAGCATAGGGCCTGGTCCCTTTTCTTGGATATGGACGACTCTACTGATGACGACCCTAGCAAACGAAACAAGGACAACGAATTTCGGTTCTGCACGTGGAATTTTCGGACCCTAAACAGACCACGTGCAGCAGAACAATTAGTAGAAACCCTAAATGGTGTCAAAGCCGACATCACAGCCATCCAAGAAGTACGATGGTGAAGGCACAAGGAGTATGAAAAACTGTGACATCTACTACGGCAAGTGCTACAGCACAAGAACACAGCGGCTATTTGGATGCGGATTTGTGATAAGAGGAAGGCTTAGGGAAGAAGTCTTAGGGTTTCGTGGCATTAGCGAACGCATTGTCACAATCCGCATTAAGTCCAAATTCAGCAACATCTCGCTGATCTGCGTCCACGCCCCCACGTAGGAAAAAGCTGACACAACCAAAGAAGAACTCTACGATCTTCTCGAGAAGACGTGTGATGAATACCACCAAAATCGGAAAGGAGGGTAGCTTTGGCTCGACTGTCGGAAAGCATAGCCTGCACTACTACACTTCCGGTAACGGACACAGGCTAATCGACTTTGCTGCGGGGCGAAGTGTTATCACAGCTAGCAACACCTTTCCAACACCTTAATATACAAAAGGGGACTTGGCGGTCTCCTAATCTTTTAATGATTAGTCACAGCGCGAGCGATAGGAAGTTAGAGAGGAAGGGAAGATGGTCCATGAACATTGATCTTGAATGTTTGAAGATCAAAATGGCAAGGGAAAATTGTACCAGGCAATCCATTCCACATTCGTGTTGTACGGCTAAAGAAAGAATCCCTATATTTCACGGTACGTCCGCAATTGGGCTCAAGTGTAAACTGATGAGCGTTCCTAGCGACACAACTGTTACGGGGGAAATGTTTAAGGGGTGGAACGCAGCTGGCTACCTCGAGTGTGCATTTTTGTAAAAGAACCTGTAAAATAAGGAAAGACATGAGACATTTCGACGATGTTCGAGTGACGGAAATGTTTCCATAATGTTTTTCTCTCCTATCAATTTTAACGCTTTTTTCTGAACTCTGTCGAGCAGGTGGAGAAATGTTTGAGAAGCACCTGCCCAGAGATGGGAGATGTACTCGAGTTTAGGGCGTAAAAACGCTTTGTAAATTGTAGCCAGATCAGAAGGGGTGAAAACCTTCTTGCATCTATTAAGAAAGCCTAAGCATCTTGCAGCATTCTTGGCAATCTCAAGTATATGATCATTCCAACGAAGATTGTCACTGATACACATACCGAGTACTGATAGCTTTTCGGCCTCCTCGATGCAAGTACCATTCATGGATAATGGCTAAGGATGTTTTGGGTTTCATTATAAAACAGTTATTATTCAAAGAAAATATTTTCCGCATGGAACTAATTAATAATGAATTAGAAAACTTAAATGGCAATGGAGTTAATGAATTAAGTAAATCATTCAGTGATAAAATAAGTAACGCGTTAAGTAAAATGATAGTGTCAAAAACAGTGAGAGAGGATACGAGTAACATGAATTGGTTTAATCAAAGCTTATTAGATATGAAACAAATGAAAATCTATCTCCACCAAAGGGCTGCCTGGACGAACAATGCGGATGACTGGAGTAGATACAGGCTTTGTCGGAATAAGTATGCGCGTGAACTTAATCTTGCAAAAAATAATTTCGTCGCGAACAAGATTGATCAAGCCACTGACCAAAAAACAATGTGGAAAACAATAAAATCCTTAGTACTTAATGAAGAAAAAAATGATATCGTTGAAATACCCACTATAAAAATGATATCGTTGAAATACCCACTATAGTAATATTTCTATAAAAAATAAAAAAGAAATAGCTAACGAGTTGAATCGATTTTTTGTTGAAAGTGTAAAGGAACTAAATAGCAAAATACAGATTGAAGAGTATAAAAATTTAATAACTGTTAATAATGAAATTGTATTCAAGTTTAAACCTATACAATTGAGTGAGCTAAAAAGAACAATAGAACAAATGAATAATAAGAGAGATTCTAAAGGTTTGTCAATAAAAATGATTTTATGTGTGTGGGATATTTTAGGAACTCATTTTTTAAATATAATAAATGAATCATTACGAACTGGAATATTTCCTAATTATTGGAAGGAATCAATTGTAGTTCCCATTGAAAAAGTAAAAAAAACATTAAAACCGGCAGAATTCCGTCCTGTTAATATGCTCATGTTAGAAAGCAAGATACTGGAAAAAATAGTTCATAAGCAATTGCAAAACTATATGGAGACTAATCATTATCTGAGTGATTACCAGTCTGGATTTAGACAACAACATAGCTGTGAATCTCTCCTTAATCTGGTTGTAACACAATGGAAAACTGAGCTGAATGAAAGAAAAGTAATTGTTGCTGTGTTTTTGGACTTTCAAAGGGCTTTTGAAACAATCGATAGAAGTATACTACTACAAAAATTGGAACGATATGGTTTAGGAGGTGTCGAGCTGGGATGGATAAGGAGCTACTTATTAAATAGAACGCAGCGTACTAGAGTGGCTAGCGAACTGTCCGATGTACTGGAGGTAAATCTTGGTGTTCCACAAGGAGCTGTTTTGGGGACACTACTTTTTATAATTTATATAAATGATTTTGAAAAGGTCCTTCATCATGCTAAAGCCAGACTTTTTGCCGATGATACTTTATTATATGTAACTGGAAAATCTGCTGAAGAGTGTATCGATAAACTGAATGAGGATTTGATTAGAGTAAAATGTTATCTTAATATGAATAAATTTAAACTAAATACATCTAAAACTAAAGCATTGATAATTAATGGTGATTCCGTCCAGAATATAATAACTAATAATGAAATAATTCAAAAAGTTGAAGAAATAAAGTACTTGGGTGTTATTTTAGATAAAAAACTATGTTTCGAACCACATATTAATTATATTTGTAAAAAAATTGCAAAGAAAATTGGTTTTTTTCAAAGAATAAGACGTAGATTATCAACAATATCTGCCATAAATGTATATAATGTTATTATAAAGCCTCATTTCGAATATTGTTCAACTATACTTTTTTTGGGAAGTAATCAAATGTCAGAAAGACTTCAAAAATTACAAAATAGAGGAATGAGATGTATTTTATTGTGCAATATGTTAACACCTATTAGAGATATGATAAATTGTTTACAATGGCTAACTATAAATAAAAGAACAATTATGAATGTATTAATGTTTATTTTTAAAGTAAAAAACAAAATGTTACCAACGTATTTATTCAATCAAATAGTTTATGTATCTGATGTACAACCATACAATTTAAGAAATGCTAACGATTTTAGATTGCCCTTCTTTACAACGAATAGATGCCAAAATATGTTGTTCCATAAAGGTTTTCAATTATTTAATAGTTTACCTAGTGATCTAAAGACTGAAAATAATGTGATTTCATTTAAAAAAAAGTTAATTTTACATGTAAAGTTTAATTATATTTAACATAATTTATATTATTTTCTTTTTATTTTATATTATATATATTTTTTTGTAACAAAATAGCTGAAGCTAAATAAAGTATCAAATCAAATTAGGCGACCTCAACGAAAAACCTGGTTTCGATGATTAGTGCAGGCTCGCACACTTGGCAGTTCTGCAGGCCAGAACCAGAGCTGCCAAGAGAGCTTCCCGTGCGGTATACCAGCAAAAGAGGAAGGAGGAACATCGGCTTTTCAGAAAGAAAAAGAGAGAACTGGAAAAACGAATCTATTGAGGAGAGCTACGGCAGAAGCAATGTTCGAAAATTCTACCAATTCGTCCAAGGGTTACAAAGCCCGAGCGGAAGCCTGTAGAGACGAGGGTGTTAAACTGCAAAGACAACCAACTATTCGCTGTCAGGCAAAATGATCCATTGGATTTGGACGATGATGAACAAAACTTCCATTTACCGAACTGTAGGCTATACAGCGACATCGACCTAGTTAAGAAGCTGAAAATACAGCGGCTTAGATGGCTGGGCCATGTGGAGCGTATGGACGAGTCCGACGTGTCTTCAATTCCAACCCGGATAGCCGACGCAGTTCTAGAAAACCGCATCTAAAGTGGCGCGATCAAGTGGAGAACGACCTCAACCAACTTGGTGTGTGCGCAACTGGAGGCCACTGTATTGTTGGTTAAGGCCGTGCTCCACAATTGACTGTCTGAGCCACCTTAAGTAAGTAATAAAAAAAAGCGCTTAATCGAATTTATAAATATTCTAACCTCTTTGAAATGGTAGTAAAGCGGTTCTATTAACTACTCGCATATTTAAGACCATTTCCGTCATATTGTCCAGTACTTTGTTTTGTGATTCCAAGTGAAGTCCGTAGGCGGAGACTCTTTGCGAGGAACGACCGCGAGGTGACCTGGAGTTCATTACATCGAACCAATCATTCGTCTGCAAAACATATACAAAATATTATTGACAAGGTTCCTACTGTATGTTGGGTTTCTTGAATGATTTACATATTTAAATAGCTTATAGCACTCGTCCCAAGAATCATCTTCAAGTTGCAAAAGGTCAACAGCTCGGGATATTGCTTTAGCAACAGTGTTTGAAAACAATTGTATTGCCAGTTTGGCCTTATGTCTTTCAGCTTGAACAACATTCAAGGATTTAGCTGAAATCTTGTGGGTAATGTTCAACTCATCCGAAGTTAATGAAAGGAGCTTCATAATGATATCCTTTTGAACTACATTTCCGTTCAGCAAAAACCCGTGATCAATAAAATAATTCCGTAGCAGTTTTACTAAGCGTGGAACGTCGGCAAACACGTATATTTTTGTGTTTTTATATAAAAACCTGTTAAGCAAATAAGATAGAAGATAAAAGCTATAAAAAGAATGTTTTTATTTCAGTTCCTTACCAAGGTTTTTCTACAATGACATTGAGCTCAGTATAGAGTTGTCTGTTAGCCCCACCTAAGTCACTTGATATTGCAACAATTGTGAAACCACAAGATTTAACAGTATCAACAATTTTAAACAAACAATCTTTGGTCATCTTGAAGTCGAAATTGTAGAAAATGGGTTGCTTCCATTTTCCTACTAAACCTGATGTGAAAAATGGTATAAGTGAATTTTTAAAATGATTTTAATTTAACAATTTTACCCCTTAGCATCGCTACTTGGACATAAGATGCTGGATTAAGGGTTGTGTCTGCAGATCGGTCATAGCAGTATGTTTCTTTGATCTTCATTTCACAAAAACTTAGAATACAAAGCTTTTGGTTTTGTGTTAGCTCCTGCGCTGCTTTCATAATTTTTGTTATTGGCATCATGAGACCTGGTGTCATATCCAGATTCTGGATATACTTTTGAAGTGTTTTGATGGCAGGAAGAGGAAAGTTTTTCTTCCTCAATATCTTGTATGCTCGAGAGCTTGCTGAATAGAGTGTTATAGATCGAGCTATATCCTCCTCTGCCCATTTTGCGCTTTTCATACCCAGTCGAAGTTTTTTTATTTGACCCATAGTAAAAACTTGAAGCAGTTTTTTTTCCACATTCGATTGATATAACTTGGTCCTTGTCAGCTTAGCCTTTAATCTTTTGATTGTTCTTTCACGACTCTCTAGCTTCTTTTTGAGGGTGTCATTTTCTTCACGTAAAACTTTTCGAAATGTATACCTAATGTTACGAATTTATAAATAAAACAAAACTGTGTGACTTAATGTACTTACACTTGGTCAGTTAGCTCATCAATTTGAGACTCTTCTAATATGGTGTTGTTGGAACCATCTACAGTTTCTTGTTCTTCTGCTACTTCCAGCCACTCGCTCACTATTTCCTTTTTAATTTCTATTTTCTTTTTTTCTGAAAGTTCTGATGTTGATGGTTCGGGCTTGATGGAATTTTTCTCTAGATAAACCGTTGGAACTGCATCAGGTTTCAGAAAATGGTATGCTGTAAAACCTATTCATAGAAAATTCTTCCTAAATTTAGCTTTGAATTGTTACTACGTAGGTATATCGTGCAACTTACCCGTTTCAAACTTCATATTATTTTCAAAATCGTCTCTAACAAAATGCAAACTGCAAATGCGAGCAGTTAGAACATTAATGTGTGTTTTTTTTTTGCAGAAGTCAATCCACTGCTTTGTAATATTTAAATTCTTTCTCGGAAATTTATGAAAACTGGAGTCGGGTGTTTTTTTCTTACGCATGTCGTTATTACAGCCAACTACGGAACACCCACCCATTATGTTATTTAATTTATCGAATAAATATTAATACTTTTAACGCTGAATCGATTTGAAATTTGAAAAGTTTGTAACATTCAATTATTTATTATGATTCAAAAGAAAACAAAGTGAACTTTCCGCCAAATTTACCAAAATCTCATTTCTGTGTGCCTGTGACGCTACGTTTATTTGACCAACGATACCGTATGTCATTATCATAAAGTAACCGCATAAATGAGAACAAAAATGGCACTGTACAAAATTGACAACTTTGGAATTACAGCGACATCTAGGTTGCTTAAACTTCTTCTATTTTTCACACGAGGTGGCTAGTGGAACTTATTACTTTGACAATCACTGACGTAACACGGTGTCTTCATTGAACAGAAAACTTTCTCTGTTTCTGTTTTCCATTCCGTCAAAAATCTGTCCGTATTTTTAGGGTGGGCAAATTTATGTCATGACAGACCAATGACACATCTTTTTGTAAGACCCAGATAATGAATCAAATCATTAAAGTAAAGCAAATTAGGCTCAAAATCATCGCAACTGGACCCTGATTTATTTTAGGCATCCACTTTTTTCTTTTCTACCACATAAGTTGACCTTAATGCTTTTATTTTTTTTTACTTCTTGCCCATTTTTTGAGCAATATCAGCTAATGCTGCTTTTTTCCAGTCAGTCCTCTTATTAGAACTACTTTTGTTGTTCCACAAACACTCATATTTTTCATAACGAGACATCACACATGACGCAGTGGAAGAAATAACAAAATAATTTAATTTTTGTTTTTATTATTTTTAGTTGTCACCCAACTTTGACAAACAAAATGTCAAAATCTGTCTGAGTTTCTGTCCACAAAGAAGACTAGACAGAAAGCCAGATAGTTCTGTTGCAGCACATTTTCTGTTTGCAATGAGGTGGTCTCCATTGAACAAGTTATCAGACATAACAGAAGGTACGACAGTTTTCTTGCCAATGGAGACAGCGTGTAAATCACTCAATCGGTAAAAGATGAAAAGGCACTTTTGACATAATATCGATGGGGATCCGAAGAGAAACATCAAACGAAATGACGTGAGGACACACAAAAAAATTCAACTTCGTTTGCGCCTATCTTTATTCTTTAAAGAAGCGCCAAATATAAAACATTTTCCTGTGTAATAAATAAAAAGTTTTTATTTATTAAATCAAATAGTTTGAGAGTGTTGTGAGTGTTGAAATTGCAGGCAAATTAGCTTTTGTTTGCCCTCCACGTTCGGTAAATGATACTCGAGATTTGGCAGCTGTCAAAAGGTATAGAGATCAATTGCTTAAAGTTGTTATAATACATTAAAGTGTATTCATAAATGTCATAATTCGTTTACTGTCGGCATAATCCTTAAAAATAATTTTTGTTTGACCCGGAAAAAATGTGTCATTTACGATTTGTAACTGAGTGTTGAAATTGCAGGCAAATTAGCTTTTGTTGCCTTCCGGGCAAAGCGATGCGCTTTGCCACAGAAGTTCCTGCATTATTTCCTGCCGCCAGGCGTCGCATTTAGTAAATGATGATTGCCTTCTGTTTCTTTTTTCTTGTTGTTATTGACACAAAGCCAAAGTAGTGGTAGTGGGAGAGGCTAGGCTAGCACACATGTATAGTGGAAATAAAATAAAATTTTCAAATAAATAAAAACAACGTCGCCTACCGCGGGCGGCTGAATAGTTTTTCGTTTCTTATATCTTTATATTGGTGGAACTAGTTTTTTATAATTGTCGAAAGAACAAAAATAAAGCACCGAAATTGTATATTTAAATAAACCAAAGAAAACGTAAGTAATTACCTTATTTATACTTATTTTATGTGAGTGCATTAGATTTACATATGTATGTAGGTTGAAGGAGAAAAATATCTCGTTAAACAAATAATTGTGGAATAATGTGCATTTACGGGGAAGATACTCTTACAATGTTAAGAATTAATTGCCTGGCCTGGCCATCATAAACAAATGACCTCGGTGGGAAACAAAGGCAACTTCTGGAGAGGATTGATTTATCAGCCCTTCAAGCTATTGTTCACATATTTTATTTATAAATTTTTATTTTAGAAGGGTGTTTATTCTGGTTTCATTTTACTATTTAATCTGACGGAGATTCTCAGCATGCAAAGTAAAGCTTGCTCTAGAAAACATAATAACGCACACGCTAAACTCTGCATTCCATAGTGACATAAATACTACTCCACAGTCCACAACTCAACTACATTTCGACATTTTTCGAGTCTGTATTAGAGGGTATCATAAATCTGGGAGGAAAATAGGTCAAAACAAATGAGATTTGGTTGGGAACGGTGTTTAATCTAACAGATTAAATCTTTGTATTAATGGCAGTCAAGGAAGGTTTTATTCTGGCTTAGACAACTTGATATATTTTCCAATTTTTCACACGGACGAAATGGTGACGGATGTCGATGTGCTTTGTCCTTGGGTTATACATATGATTTTTTGCCATATTCGCTTTGGTTGTCACAATATAATTTGATTTGTGTTTGATCATTTTCGGTACCCAACAATTCTTTGAGAAGTTTTCCTATCCAAGCTGCCTCCTGGGTTGCTGCCGAAAGAGCCATGTATTCAGCCTCAGCACTCGAAAGCGCACCCGTCCGTCGGCTGCTTCTTACTGGCCCAAGAAATTGCACCATTTTCAAATTTAAAAACATATCCGGTGCATGATTTTCTGTCATCTATGTCAGAAGCCCAATCAGCATCACAGTATCCTTTTTTTGAAGTGAAACTTCTTTAGAATAGAGAAGTATGCGAATACGTCAAAGAGAAATGTCAAATCACTACTTTGAGGGAAAATAATTAAATTCTTCATGTTGTTGTTGTTGTTTCCAGTTGTTGTTTTCCCTCAAAGTAGGATTTCACATTTGATTTTGACTATAGGAGGGAGAGAGGAAGAAGTATATTGCCGTTTGCTTAAAATCTCTATCGTTGTGATTTCAAACCGGATGCAACGGAAAAAACGACAGGTAAGAGACACAAACACAAAAATTGCACACTGTTTAATACGTGCTTGTATATGAGCATTTAACGTGTGTTAGTGTATGTGAAAACTACGTGAGCTACTGTACTCTGTATGTAATTTTTAGTAAGATGTCAGCGTGGTGTGTTCTAATTTAACTGTGTGTTTGGGAGTATTTTTATATCTTGTTGTGCTAAATAATAAATTTTATAAGATGCCGAAAACTAATGCCGAAATGTGTCGTCAATATCGACGCAAAAAAAATGAAAATAAAATTAAAATTAAAAAAAATCCAGGAAAAAGTTCAACAGAACGTAGTCGCGAGTTTCGTGCACGTAAAAAACAATTATTGAACAATCAAAATAGATGTTCAAATATAAGTGTTAATGTGACTGATGTAAGAAATATTAGTGTAAATATTTTTGAAGTGAAACTTCTTTAGTAT
This sequence comes from Platycheirus albimanus, assembly GCA_916050605.2. Lineage (NCBI taxonomy): Eukaryota > Metazoa > Arthropoda > Insecta > Diptera > Syrphidae > Platycheirus > Platycheirus albimanus. Next base: position 21,330,152 of record OU696696.1, on the reverse strand, counting down.
GGGGTTATTTGAAACTTTTCGAAACGGAAATGCGCCCTTACACTTTTAAGCAAATAAATCAAGCAAATTAATAAATCGCAACAAGTCTGAAAGGAACGAATGAAGAAAAAACCATGACACAATATTTTATATTCTAGCTCTCATTTTCTCCTATGCTATGTAGCCTCTCACTCTGGTCTAAAAAGCATTGTGCATTAAGGTGGCTTTACATGGAGTTGCAAATGCAGACGAAAACGCAACAACAACAATCATAGTGCAGACGATGAAAACGAACATGTTCATCTTCACTATAATTTTCAAGCTGCATCTATAATTTTCCTATAATCTGCATCCATGAAGACCGTCTGCATTTTTGCCTTCCCTCTCTATCACACAAGTATGATTTATTGATTTTGCATCCTCTTTTTTTGCAACTCAGGGCTTGCAGCTTCATGTAAAGACACCTTTATATGTTTGCGTGAATGTCAAGCTTAGGCGAGTGAGCAGGCGCGTTGGTAGGGTACGAGATACGAGTTAGTAAGTAGGTGTTAATACGTGATTTGCATGCAAAGCCTTAGACAAAAGTCAGCGCGGTGCATTTAATGTGTATATATGTATATTAATACTAATTTGTGTAACATATACATATCATATAACAAAAACCGTAAAAACCTATACGGAAAGCGTTTGAGTTTTGTGCAGGCCGAATGAAATAATTAAGGAATGGTTTTTCTTAAGCCTCTGGGGTAACACTGTAACAGGAGAATTTTGAGAAAAATATTTTTATGAGCTTAGTTCAAAAAGAATGCTTAAGAAAAGTATTTAACGGAAATTATTGTCATTAAAAAATTATTAAAGTTCTCAAAAGGAATCCTGAATTTTTGAAATATTTTGATGATTTTTAAAAAGCTAGTGGCGTCGGCGTGGACGCAAAGGAGCCAATAAACAACCCTGCTCTTCAGATCTAAAGCGAAAGAGCAAGCGTTTCGGTACGTTTGTATATGGTAGAATGTGTGTCAAAACCACAGAGGACCTAAAGGAGAGTGAAATCTTTCGTACGTATCACCCTCCGACACCCATTTCCGGTTTTTTTTTTTTTTATTATTTGAAATCGTGTCTGTGAATAAATGCAAGAACAACAACACAAAATCATATCATACCAACTGTGCGTGTTTGCGAGTTTTTACGCACACATTCGCAGATGGTATGATTTATCTGTCAAATCAGCTTGTAGGCAAAATCCCATTTCCAGCCTACATTTAACTCTCTTTCATATATCCTCTCTGGTCAAAACTTTTATATATACGTGTTGCAAAGTTTAAAAGTAAGCCGAAAAATGGTGTTATAAGGATTTTTCATCTCGTTCTCTCGTAAGTTACTTCTTTGAAGTTTGACTGTGAATTACACACACATATTTATATCCTATTCCATAGAATGGGTATATTGTATTTGGTGTGGAGTTTGTAACATAGAGAAATAATACCGTTAGGTATAGAAAAGTATATATAATCTGACTCAGAATCAAAAGCCTAGCCGTGTCCGTCCGTCCGTCCGTCCGTATGTATACTCTCTAGAGGTCGCAATTTTTGCGACCTCTTTGGTTCAAGAGTAAGGCCAAGTTCTTGAACCAGTAAAATCCGCCCACAAACACGCCCACAATCGCCATTTTTGTTGAACAACCTTAATTTGGTAAAATTAAATTATGTTTTTTGTACAGTTACGATAAAAGCATAACGCTAAAATTTGGCACACGTAAGCTTTAGGTAAACCTTTTTCCAATCAAATAAAAATATTTCAGTTTGGGCGTGGCTGACGCCCATTTTTCATACAAAACCATCAATATTGTTTTTATAAAATAACAATTGTTATATTAAAGCGAAAAACATTAAATTTTGTGGGTATTACTGTCACAAAAACATCTTGTGTATGAAATCAAAAAAATTGATTTTGGGCGTGGCTGACGCCCACTTTTCATAAGAAACTATAAAAAAATTGTTTTTGTAAATAAACGGTATTTATAATGAATCCGCAAGTCAAAATTTTGCGTCTCTTAATAGAAACTAAAAGGTTTGTGTATGAAAAGAAATTTTTGAACTTTGGGCGTGGCTTACGCCTACTTTTCATGAAAGAACGAAAAACGCAGCCTTAAGAATTTAAGGCATTTCCAATGTTTAATTTAAACCTTTTTCCTTCCGTTCGTTATTTGAGAAATATATCTCTACATTTTCTTTTGTAAATTTTTTCAATACGCCCACTTTTAAAGGCGTGATTTTGGTAAAATACCTTTGTTCAGGTAAGATTGTTTAAAAACTACTCGATTCAGCTGTAGTCTTACACATATGCCTAAATACTGATCAAAGCGCAGTTAGTGCTTCAAATTTTTAAGACACGCCCACTTTTAAGGGGCGTTTCCGTCAAAAGTCGTATAATGCATTAATTTTTTTAACGTTTTTTAACTATCGGTCGCAGTTTTGAAGTAAACAGATGAACACTTGGATTTATATTCCTTGGTTACGTAGCAGAGTGTGGTCTAAGAATTGTTAAAAAAACACACATAATCGCTATTTCCATTCCAAATCTAATTTTTAAAAATTTAAGTTTTGTCTTGTTTTGTTCAAATCGATCTGCAAGAATAAAATTGAATGTCACTGAGCTCATAACAATTGCCTTGGCAATAAAACGTTTTAACTTTGGGCGTGGCGCACTCCTTTTTTTTTATTGCGCCAGCACTAATTGAACATCACACCGCATAAAATTAATGTTATTGAATTTTTTTCTGTCTGCTAAAGAAGAATTTTGTTTCTGAAACATCGGCTGTTTGCGGAAGGCAGACTCATGCACATACAAAAATATGGGGAATAGGGTATCCAACAGTTCGTTGCAAACGTACTGTAGCTCTTGCTTATGTTTTTTTACTCGATTAATGCGAGGCAATCGTAAAAGAGTCACCAGTAACTAATAGGAACAAACAAAAATATTATGGCTGATAAAACGTTAGTTTTGAGGGGTGCTACGGCAGAAGCAATGTTCGAAAGTTTTACCAAAGGGTAAAGCTTTCGTCCAAGGGTTACAAAGCCCGAGCGGAAGCATGTAGAGACGAGGGTGGGAATGTCGTTGTAGATACACAGTCGGTGCTGAGAATTTGGAACAAATACTTCTGCACTGTTAAACGGCAAAGACAACCAACTTATCGCTGTCAGGCAAAATGGAACATTCGATTTGAATGGTGATGAACAAAAATTTCGGTCCTCCCGACCAAGAAGAAGTTCGGATAGCAATATCTAAACTAAAGTCCAACAAGGCTGGGGCGGATGGCCTTACGGCTTAACTCTTCAAAGCAGCGGGAGATGACTTGATGAGGAGCATACACCAACTCATCTGTACAATCTGGTCGGATGAAAGTATGCCTGACGTATGGAACTTCAGCATCGTGTGCCCTATTCCCTATCCACAAGAAAAGAGATATACTGAACTTATACTACAGAGGTAAAGGTTTCAAAAATATCGCCTATAAAATCTTGTCGGCCATTCTGTGTGAACGTCTGAACCCTTTCGCACGTGAACTGATTGGCCCCTATCAGTGTGGTTTCAGGCCCGGTAAGTCAACCGTCGACCAAATTTTCACACTTCGGCAGATTTTGGAAAAGACCCAAGAATTCCAGATCGATACTCACCACTTCTTTATCGATTTTAAAGTCGCCTATGACAGCGTGAACAGGAACGAGCTATACAGAGCCAAGTCACTTCCTGGCATCCCTGTAAACTCGTTCGATTGTGCAGGATGACTATGGAGAACACGCGCTGCTCCGTCAAGGTTGGTAAGAACACCACCAACTCATTTAATGTCGAGAAAGGCTTACGACAGGGTGACGCGCTGTCATGTAACCTCTTCAACATCATTCTTGAGGCAATCGTACGCAACTTGGATGTCAACACCAGCTGTACGATTTTTCTTAGATCCGTTCAATTACTTGGCTATGCTGATGATATTGGCATTGTTAGAAGAACGAAGTGCGCAGTTAGTGGAACATTCGCAAGTATTGAAGTGGAAAATGGGTCTGGCTGTAAATGAAGGTAAAACAAAGTATATGCTGTCCTCGGGTGAAGTAGATCATCACCGTAGGCTCGGACAAAACGTCACAACGGACAGATATAACTTTGAGGTTGTCAAGGACTTTGCCTATTTGGGTTCCACTATAACCTCTCAGAACAACATCAGTGAAGAGATCAGTCGAAGAATCACTCTTGCCAATCGCTGTTTCTTCGGGCTAAGAAGGCATCTTAGTAGTAAAGCCCTCTCTCAAAGGACCAAAGAGACACTATACAAGACTCTTATCATCCCAGTCCTGCTGTATGGGGCAGAAGCGTGGACACTGACACAATCGGATGAATACCGGCTGATGTGCTCTGAGAGAAAGATTCTTCGGGTGATATTCGGGCCAATGGAGTATGGAGGAGAAGATTCATTGACGAACTGTACGGGCTATACAGCGACGTTTGACTTGGTTAAGAAGCTGAAAATTCAGCGGCTTAGATGGCTGGGTCATGTGGAGCGTATGGACGAAAACGGTCCTGCCCGACGAGTCTTCAATTCCAACCCAGAGGGCCGACGCAGTGAAGACCCCATATAAGGTGGCAGAATCAAGTGGAGAACGACTTCAACCAACTTGGTGTGCCTAACTGGAGGCAACTGGCTAGGGACCAGCCTAGCGGGCGAGGATTGTTGGTTGAGGCCGTGGTTCACAATGGACTGTCTGCGCCACCTTAAGTAAGTAAGTAAGTAAATGCCACTTTCGGAGTTTTGTCTGTCATCAGGTTATTTTTGTTTCAACAAACAGTTCTATTTACAAGTAGATGGCGTTGCTATGGGTTTACCTTTAGCTCCACTTGCTGATAATCTGTGGATGTAGGTTTTTGAAACATGACACATTCTGCATCCTAAAAAGCTCCAACATTGTGAGTATAGTCTATCAAGAAAAAGCACACTAATAGATACCCCCATGCTACTTCCCACCACCACCCGGCAAATTTAAGATCTGTGGTCTCGACACTGTCCGCGCGTTCAAAGAATATGTGACAATGACCATTGTGCCACGGTTTAAGAACGAGAGCAATCTCGACAAAAAAGCTTCCTTGCCATACGTCAAGGGTGTGACAGATATAATTGGGAAAGTTTTAAAAACATATAATATACCACCAAAAAAGGTGAAAACCTATCTTCTATCACCCAAAAACCACTTTCCTCTACAAACACCAGGCAGTCCCTTGTAGCTGTGGGTCTTCATAATATGTTGGACAAACTCAAAGAAGTATTGCCACCCACTTTAAAGAGCACATAAGTGCTGTTAGCAAAAAACAGCCAGAAAAGTCGTCAATCTGTGAGCATATCTTGGACAATCGAGATGAACATCACTGGATTCATTTTGCCCAAGCAAAGGTTTGAGCTCAGGAAACCCACTACATCCCATGGTTAGTTCACGAAGTGATTGAAATAAAGCGCCATCAAAATTTCAATCGGGACGACAGTTTTAAGCTTTCTCGATCATGGGATCCCGTCATCAATACTTTCGAACATCCCAGATCAAACTTAAAACACCCTGTGTGCAGTGAGTATTGTTAGCTCCCAACAACCTTCACCTCAACAACAACAACATCATGAAACAGAAAAGCCTACGCACCGCTACATCTTGCATAGCCCATCTAACGCATAACTTTTCATCAGCACTTTCCCGGTGACCATTTGCAGCGATAAATTGGACCTTTTCATTCTTACCCCAAGTTAAATAAAGAGTTTTCAAATAAGAGGTGTTATTTTGAATAGCCCTCTATTTCGGTAGTTGTCACTTTTGAAGCTGTAGTTTTTTTTTACCTTTGACAAGTAGAAACTACCCCGTTAATCGCCATTAATAAAAATGGAACGATACAAGCCTCGGTTTAACAACCCATTGAAATTATTAAAGTTGACTATACAAATGGTAAAAAATTGGGCAGACGCTCCGTAAAACAAAAACATTTTATGGTGGTCGTAAAGCACCTTGTCGGACCGCAATCCAGAAATTGGTGGACAAATTTGAGCTGTTAGGACAAGTTAGCGATGAGAAGAATTAAAGCCGTGTACGCCGCCCAAGAACAACTGAGAATATTGCTGCTGTAACCCAAATTGTTGAAGAAAACCCAGGTTTGTCCATTCCTTGTCGTTCTTTGAAATTGGGCATTCCACAAACGTCATTACAATGTGTTTTGCATAAAGACTTATAAAGTTCAGTTAACACAAAAACTCAAGCCGGCAGATCATCAACAACTTCGTGTCTTTGCTGATTGGGTCCTTGAAATGCATGAAAATGATCCGGAATTTCATCGAAAAATCATCTTGACTGATGAGGCCCATTTCCACCTCGCTGGCTACGTCAACAAGCAAAATTGTCGCATCTGGGGCTCGGAAACCCAAGATTTATTGTTGAAAAGCCTCTCCATCCTCAACGAGTAACTGTGTTGTGCGGCTTATGGTCCGGTGGGCTCATTGGACCTTACTTTTTCGAAAATGAGGCTGAAGCAACATCAACGGTGAATGGATTGCGCTATCGAAAGATGATTAATAATTTCTTATGTCCGGAATTGGATGGTATTGATCTGGACAACGTTTAATTTCAACAAGACAGCGCTACGTGCCACACAAGCAACGAAACCATCGATCTTTTACGGAAAAATTTCCGAACCGTGTTATCTCTCGAAGACTTGATCACAATTGGCCACCGAGAACTTGGGATTTAACACTTTGCGACTTCTTCCTTTGGGGCCACGTGAAAGATAAGGTCTGCGCCAACAGCCAAGCGTCGATTCAAGACCTCAAAGATGGAACTCGTGAAGCTATTGAGGGCATACAGCAGCCACTTTGCTATTTGGTGATGGAAAATTTCATGAAAAGTATATTGTTGTGTAAGCGTAGCCGTGGCGGCCATTTGGCTGACATTTTGTTTCATTATTAATGGCATACACTCGTCTTTACATTGAAATAAACATCCTATCAATTAGCTCAAAAAATGCCATTTTTTCTTTGAATATCAAAATAAAACCTATTATTGGAAAACCCTGTATTTTTGAGTGTCAATCGAAATTTTTGTTTCTTTAATTTTTTTTATCCAGAAATAAGTAGTACCCCGTGGCGTAGTGGTTAGTGTGTCGAAATGCCACCCAGAAAGTTCTGCCTTCGATCCCTGACGACTCCACCTAAGTTCTTTTCCGGGGTACTGCCTCTTGCGAGGAAGTGACAAATCCTCCAAGAGTAATTAATGTCATGGAAAGTGCTTCTCTGTTATCCGTTCAAATTTGGCGGCAAATTGTAGGCCCCTTCCATTCCTGCAGAATATCAACGCACAAACAGGAATGGTGGAGAGTGTAAGTCACAGACCCCAGCCCCGCTTGGAGCTGTTGTGCTAAAAATATGTTTATTTATTTTTTTATCTAGAAATAAATGGAAACACAAAACCAAGAAATACCCTTTTCCGCTTCATTGATAAAGATTATTGTTTGAACAACGATTGAGTTTCTCCTTTAACCTACGAGTTTATATTGACCTGGGTTGACGACAAACCTTTACCTTTTTTCAGACGACCCAGACCTGAAACGAATTTCCTAAATAAGTAAATACAACCAACAAAACAATTCACAATGACAAGGCAGAAAAGGCGGGGCAAGAAATCTAAACAAAGCAAAACGCAAAAAAAAAGATCGACCAGAATGAAAAACTACCAACGAAATACCCTTTCCTACAAAAATGGCAAACAAAAACAAGAAGTAGATCCAGAGGCATTAAAGCAGAAGAAAAGAGAACATATGAGACGATATCGTAAAATTAAAATTGAAAGAGAAGAGCGGATACTCAAGAAAGCTCAGACGTTGATTCTTCTTCAGAATCCAGCGATGTCTTTTGAAGAATTAGAGATTTTAAAACAAGCTGATGAAATAAGAGCTAAGCGAATGAAAAGGAGTGAACAAACAAAAAGACGTATGCAAAAGCGAAGGTCTGAAGCTTCACCTGAAGAATTAGAAGCAATGAAATTAAAAGTCTTGGCCAATCGACAAAAGCGGTTAGCTGAAGCTACACCTGAAGAATTAGAAGACATGAGATTGAGAAACTTGAAGCGAGTCTCAGAACGTCGACAAGAGAAACGAAAACAAGAAATATTGATAGAAGAAAGAGCCGCAGAATTACTAAGCAAGAAGGATCAAGAATTGTTGCCAGACGAAAAAGAGGTTTTAAGATTGGCAGAAGAAATAAAACACAAAAGAATAAAGGAATTGGAATATAAAAAACAATATAGTCTTAAAAGGAAACAAAATTCCAGCCTAGAAGAACAACAAGCACGAAACCTTGAAAAAGTTAGACAACATCGGCGAAGGGTAGCAATGAGATTGAAACAAGAAGCATCATTTAAAATCAAAGAAGAACCATACAGTGAAGAAGGAAAACTTCAAAGTGCACTTTTGAAACAATTTGGGATGAAAAATGCAACAATATTGCTGAGTCGTGTAAGAGTTTTGTTGAAAAAGGAGACACTCGAAGAACCAGATGTATCTCATATTAAAAAGGAAAGACAAGTGCGAAATAGGGTTGTATACAGAACAGCCAAACAAAAAGAAGTATTAGACCCGGAAGAATTAAAGAAAAAGAGAACAGAACAAATGAGGCATTATCGCAAAAAAAAACTAGAAAAAGAAGAGTCGATACTTCAAAAAGCTAAAGATTTGCTTCTTCAGAATCGAGAAATGTCCTTTGAAGAAAATGATATTTTAAAACAAGCTGACGAAATAAAAGCCAATCGAATAAAAAGAAGTGAAAAAACAAAAATTCGTTTTCAAAAGCGATTGGCGGAAGCAACACCTGAACAATTAGAAGAAATGAAATTAAGAAATCTGCTATATCGACAAAAAAGACAAGAACGACGAAAGCCCAGAGCAAATAATGAAGAAGCAAAGATTTTAAGTAAATCGGAAAAAGCCAGGCGTTATAACCGAAGGCGAAACCTTTTTGCCACACCTGAAGAAATAAAAGAAAGAAGATTAAGGCACTCGGAGCAATCCCGAAAATACTACCAAGAAAAACGTTTTCAGGAAAAGTTGATACTAAAACAAGCTATGGAGCTGCTTAATCAGAATCAAGACCAACAACAACAACAACTGTCTTTGGAAGAAAACGAAATTGTGAAAAAGGCTGAAGAAATCAAAGCTAAGCGATTGAAAGCACTACAATGTATCCGAAGACGTAAAGCTGCAGCTACTCCTGAAGAATTAAACGCAAAAAGATTGAGAAACTTGGAACAAATCACAAAACGTCGCCGAGAGAAACGAGAAAAGGAAGATGCGGTACTAAAAAAGGCTACGGAATTATTCTTACTTAGCCAGAATCAAGAAATTTCTTCAGAAGAAAAAGAAGTTATGAGATTAGCTAAACAAATAGAAGAGGATCGCTTGAGAGAAAGTGAACATAGGAAACAGTTAAGAATAAAAAACCTTACAAGATTGCCGCGACGAGAAAAGGTTAAATTAAGTTTGAAGATTAAGAAGCCGAGGATGCCGAGGATGCCGAAGACGAAGAAGATAAAGACACCAGAAGAATTGGAAGTCCTTCGACTCAAACACAACGCCCAAGTAAACAGATATCGTATGAAAAAGAAAAGCTTACAAGCTACACAACCAAACACAAAAAGGAGAAAATACAAAAAAAAAGAAATATTAGATCCAATAGAGTTAAGGCAGAAAAGAACAGAACAAATGAGAAAATATCGCAAAAAAAAATTAGAAAATCAGGAGTCGATACTTAAAAAAGCTCAGGTGTTGCTTCTTCAGAATCGAGAGATGTCCTTTGAAGAAAATGAGATTTTAAAAAAAGCAGAAGAAATAAACGCTCAGCGAAATAATAAACGTATGCGAAGGCGAAAATTCAATGCTACACCTGAACAAATAGAAGAAATGAGATTAAGAAACTTGAGGCAAATTTCAAAACGTCGCAAAGAAAAAAAAGATAAAGAAGATTCGATACTTAAAGCAGCTTTGGATTTACTTAGCCAGAATGAGGAATTGTCTTCCGACGGAAAGGAACTCTTAAGATTAGCAGAAGAAATTAAAGCTGATCGCTTGAGGATAAGTGCTCATAGGAAACTCTTGAGGCAAAGGCTCGCTAAACGAATCCAGAATCGAGGCCAAGTAAGATTGTGTTTTTATCTGTATCTTTATCTATCTACTATATTTTATTGCACTCGTGCTAATCACAAAGAAAACATAATTACTTTTATAGAAGTGCAAATTTGTTCCATAAAAACCAATCTTCACCGATAGAAGATTGGGAATATTGAATCTTTGAATTGTTGTTTTTAGTGTACAAATATGAAGTGTGTGATGTCAATAAAAAGACATAAAAGACAGCCTCATTAATTTAGAGAATTTTGTATCTTTCTCCTTCGAGGAATCAAACTGTTTCTTACTTAATTAAGGGGGCGCAGACAGTCTATATTGGACCTTGGCCTCAACCAACAAAACCCACCACCAGTTGCCTCCAGTTACGCACACAGAGTTCGTTGAGGTCGTTCTCCACCTGATTGTGCCACTTTATATGGGGTCTTCCAGAACTGCGCCGGCCCTCTTTGTTGAAATTGAAGACTCGTCGGGCTGGTGTGTTTTCGTCCATATGCTCCACATGCCCCACCCATCTAAGCCGCTGTATTTCCAGCTTTTTGGTCAGGTCAATGTCGCCGTAGAGTTCGTCATTGATTCTTCTCCTCCATACTCAATTGATACATAAAGGACCGAATATCGCCCAAAGAATCTTTCTCTCAAAGCACTCCAGCCTGTATTCATCCGATTGTAACAGTGTCCACGCTTTTACCCCATACAGCAGGACTGGGATCATTAGAATCTTTTGAGAGGGCTTTGCCTAAGATGCCTAAGCCTAAAGAAACAACGATAGCCTTTCTCGGCATTAAATAAGTCTTACCAGCCTTGGTGGAGCAGCGCGAGTTCTTCATAGTCATCCTGCACAATAGAACGAGCTTAGCAGGGATGCCAAGAAATCATGGCTCTGTACAGCTCGTTCCTATTCGTTCTGTCATAAGCGTGTCGATAAAGAGGTGAGTGGTAACCATAGATCTGGAATTTCTGGGTCTTTTTTAAAAGCGGTCGAAGTGTGAAAATTTGGTCGATGGTTAACTTACCGGGCCTAACCAATCAGTTCACATGTGAAAGCGTTCAGACGTTCACACAGATTGGCCTGCAAGAATTTATAGGCGACATAACGGAGACATACCCCTGTAGTAGGAGCAGTTCAGTGTATCTCTTGTCTTGTAAATAGGGCACACGATGCTTGGTTTCCATTCGACAGGCATACTTTCATCCAACCCAATAATTGTAAAGGTATGTTGGTGTGAGCACCTCAACAAGATATATCCCGCTGATTTGAAGAGTTCAGCCGTAAGGTCATCCGCTCCCTCAGCCTTGTTGGATTTTAGTTAAGATATTGCTACCCGAACTTCTTGGTCGGGTGGATGGAAGTTTTGTTCATCATCGTCCAAATCGAATGGATCATTCCGCCTAATAGCGATTAGTCGGTTGTCTTCCCCATTTACCAGTTTGCAAAAGTGTTCTTTCCAAATTATCCGATTGCGCATCTTCTACGACACTCCCACCCTCGTCTCTACAGGCTTCCGCTTGGGCTTTGTACCCCTTGGGCGAATGTCTTACCCTTTGGTAGAACTTCCGAACATTGCTTCTGCCGTAGCTCCTCTTAATAGATTCTACCATTAGTTTTTCCAGTTCTCTCTTTTTCCTTCTAAAAAGCCGATGTTCCGATGATAGACCGCCCGCGAAGCGCTCTTCACAGCTCTGGTTCTGGCCTGCATCATAAGCTGATAAGTTTGGTTTTTTGCCGTAGCTGCATTTTTAATGGCCAGACGCTGGGTTTATCGGGAGGTTAGAGAAGACAGGTTTGGCAAAGGTTTTGGTGGTCTCTTGAGATTGCAGCTTCGCAACATCAAATTTTCTCACAAGCGGAAATGGCAGTCTGCTATCGATCGCAATATGATGAATTTAGTTGACAGTATGATGATGAGGAAATCGCCAAGTCCCTTTTTGTATATTAACGTTTTGGAAATATGTGCTAGCTGTGATGACACTTTGCCCCGGAGCAAAGTCAATTAGCCTGCGTTCGTTACCCGAAGTGTTATCGTGCAGGCTGTGCTTTCCGATCCAATGTTACTCTTCTTCTTCTTTCAGATTTTCGATTTAAAGTCACCAAGAATAATCTTAGAGTCGTCCTTCGGAAATTCATCATACGTCTTCTCGAGAAGATCGTATAACTCTTCGTTAGCTGTCTCATATTTTTCTTCACTTGGGAGCGTGGACGCACATCAGTGAAATTGTTCATGATTTTCGACTTGATGCCGATTCTAACAATGGGTTCGTTTGTGTCACGAAACCCTAAGACTTCTTGCAAATAAATGAGTCCAAATAACCGCTGTATTCTTGTCCTGTAGCACTTGCCGAAATGGATGTCACAATTTTTCATACTCCTTGTGCCTCACCATCCCATTGCACTTTTTAGATGGCCTTGACGGTCATTCTGTAATTTGCAAAACAATCATCAATCAGACGATGACGTAAAAGATATCGTTGATTACTTATTTGCTTCACGTAACCTGCTAGTTTGGGGAGTTATGTATCTTTAGTTCAGTTAATTTATTTACTGTAGGATTTACCTTCCTTTTTTACTTGCGATTATAGGTACTATAAGGCAAGTTATGCAATCGTAAAAAAAAAAAATTTTTTTTGACAATCAAACATAACATTACGATGATAGAGAAGCCTAAAAAAGTGGGTCCGACAATTCTGTCTGTCTGTCTGTCTGTCTGTCTGTCTGTCTGTCTGTCTGTCTGTCCGTCCGTCTGTATCGGCACCTACAGCCTAAACGGCTGGACCGATTTGCTTCAAACTTGGTAGATAGTATTATTATGACGTCCTACAGAGGGGTTTTTGGAATTAGCATTCTAGCTCCAAAACTAACGGTACCTGCCATACGATTTTTAAAGAAAAATTAATTTTTCTCAAAAACGGCTCCTACGATTTTAATAAAACTTTCTGAATAGTGTTTTATGTGCAAGCTTTATGTTTTGGTTGGAGTAGATTTTTTAGGAAAAGTCTTATAACGGTACCTCCCATAGGACCGCTTTTTTGAAATCCGATTTTCTCGGAAACCACTTGACGGATTTCGATGAAATTTTTAATGTAGAAGCCCTTTTATAAAAGAAATAATAAAAATTCTTAAATTTTTCAAAAAAATTTTTTTTGAGTTTTTTAAAAAAGTTTCAAAAATTTTTTTTATTTTTTGTTTTTTCCAAAAACGGTTTAATACATATTTTTTTAATTTTCTTTTTCTGATAAAAACTACAAAGTGCAAGAAGTTGGCATACTCAAAAAAAATTTGGAATATATTTTCGAAAAGTTTTTCAAAAAAAACTGTTTTTTGAAAAAACTGGTCGAACGATTTTGAAAAATTTTTTCGTAAACATTCAAAAACGTAAAAGAAACCTGATGGCTTACTTCATTTTCTCCAAAAAACGTTTTAGGTATTGATTTTTAAGTGATTTATAAAATTTCATATTATTTTTTCAACGCTTTTTTCCCAAAATCTCATGCACCGAAGACCATTTTACCACATTAGAGCAAGTTCGTACGACCCAGTCGTGCACTTTATTATAATATGCAGCATCTTATATTCCTTTATATAGAACGATACTGCTTTGTTCTAAGCTCTTTGCTTTCCAGTGCACATTATTATAATGTGTTTGCAGCCAAGGTTCTAGTGGATATCCACTGTCACTTCTGACAAATAAAAAAAGAAAAACAAAATTTAAGCTAAACAACTCTAAGTTCAATTTTAATTCACATATTAATTCAATTAGCAATACAATTGGTAGGTAATACAATTGAGAAATTAAAATAAAATACAAAAAAAAAATAGAAGAAAATTGAAAATGAAAGATTTTAAGATTATTTACCAAACTCAGGTCATGATACAAGTATACAAGGTAGATAGCGCATTTAAATTCTCATTTCTCTTCGTTCTGCGCACTACGTCATCGGCGCGCAATGGAGCTTACGCGTTACGCTTTCTCGTTTTAATTGTTGTTGCGTTCTACGCTCTATACGTTCTACACATTGACATACTATCCATAAATATAGATGGATGTAATGGAGTTTGACGTTTTGCATTGTATTATGCGCAATGCCATTATCTTTATAAGTTGTATCATGGGTTTAGGTTAATAGTTTTATGTACATTTCGTTACAGTCACCTGGAGTAAATGTTTCTATTACCCACCAGCCAAAAAGTTTAGTTATGGTCTCGTTCATCGAATGTATTTTCAAAAATGTGTTCGATGGATACAAATCTTAAGATAAACATGTTAGTATGTTCTGTACTGTCGTTAACAATTGTCAATCAAAGAGAAATCTATCAGTTTTCAAAAATCAAAGTAAAGTGATAACTATTGAGCTATCGTGCAAACGCTATAACATTACAATTTAAAAAAAAGTTAAAAATGATTCCTACCGAATATCAGGTCTTACTATCGCGGATCTCAAATCCGTATTTGATGAAAAGCAACAACATCTAGCAAGAAAGGCGAACATAGAAGAAGTACGAGTTGATTTACATGCACTAAAACAAGAGAATGAGGAACTTAAAAAACATGTTCATTCAATGCAATCGAATGTTCATTATCTCGAACAACAAATCGGAACAGTCCAAAGGCAAAACACGGATTAAAATTTTATTTTTAAAATTGCATCCAACAGCGAAATAGATCAAATGCAACAGGTCACTGAAATTTGTGTCCAGCTGTCAAATGATAACATAATTACGCTAGAAGTCATAATAGAAACAAAATTATTTAATCCAAAATTTAAAACCTCTATTTGTAAATTCAAATCTTGACAGGATTGATATGAAATGATATTGACAAGACGATGACAGCTGTCACAGAGCGTCATGTGGAAGGCATTAGGAGGTGTTCCGAAAACGTGCAACAAAATATCCAATATCACAGGGATAATATAGAGGAAAATAATTCAAAAACAAACTTAAAAAAAAATAAAAATGAAAATGAAAATATTTAATGTGGTCGTAATATCGTTGTTTACAATGTTGGAGCACTAAAAAATAAGCTATTATTTAATTAATTGAATTTTGAGATACATAATATTATTATTTGAAACTCATCTAATGAAGGAGGACTGCAACGCAAACATTGCCATTGAATTCCAGCTAAAAAGACGGCAATTAAAGGCAGATCAAGTGGAATAGTTCTTGTGGCAACTAAAGAAAATATATTTGATCTAAGCGAGCTGAGGATAACGGAAGAAAAAAATATAGTTATTGAATTAAAAATCAATGATAGGAGCCTGTTTATCGTTCCTGTGTATTTAAATTGTAATAACTGGCAACAAGACTTAGAATCTTTGTACGATGTCTATGTACTTATGTAATCTAAATTCTCTTAATATTATGGTCATAGGAAATCTCAATGCAAAAACAGCAGATAAAGAGACAGAGAGTTTAAATAGCATCGTCACCTCCACGCGGTGCCCGCTGGATATCCGAAAGGTGATGAACTAACAACGAGCGTTTGGTCCATCGGATACATAGGTTGTAAATACCTGAGATCTCTTCTCAGGAACTAGGAGCAGGAGGAAAGAAACGCTCTCAGCACCCAACTACCAACACGATCTACACGTCATGCACAGTCCTCACAAGCTGGTCATGAAAGGGAAAGGATGTTGTGATGAAAATCGCTAAAAATGCCTCGGATGACCAAATCTGTTGACGACTTTACCCCCCGCCCCTCAAACGAAAAACGGACAACCAGTTTTAACGCTGATATAACAGCCCTCCAGGAGATGCGACGGGCTGAGAATTACAGAGGACTGTAACTTCTAATTTGAAAAGCGCCACCTTGATGGGAGATCGCTGTCAGAGGAAGACTTAGGTAAAACGTCTTGAGCTGTCGCGATGTCAGCGAGAGAGTGACAACAATACGCATTAAGGCCAAGTTCCACCACATAAGCCTAATAAGCGCCCATGCCTCTACAGAAGAGAAAGACGACGCTACCAAAGAAAGTTTCTAAGAGCTCCTCGCCAAAACATATGAGCAGTGCCGAAAATATGACATTAAAATCCTTTTGGGAGAATTAAATACCAAAATTGATAAGGAGGACATCTTTGGTATGACGCTCGGAAAACACAGTCTGCACGACACCACCTCCGATAACGAACTCAGGCTCATCGATTTTGCAGCGGGAAAAAATATGGTGCTGAGCAGCACACGATTTCCACGTCCCGACCTCCACAAGGGCACACGGAGATCTCCAGATGGTCGAACCTGCAACCAAATTGACCATGTTGCGATTGATGGAAGACACTCCTCCAGCATTATGAATGTCCGTACATTCGGGTGAGCAAATATCGACTCAGATCACTACCTACCTAGTCGGTGCCGGATTTAGAGTACGGATTTTCATGGAAGCTATATTAGGCGAACACCAACTACGCCGAAGAAATTCAATATTGGACGACTTCAATCTGAAGAGACCGCTGCTTCCTAAGCCAACCGCGTAGTTCTTGAGCCTGCGAGGAATCGTGCGACTATTTATAACATAACACTCATCGTTGCGGTTGTTGTTTATAGAATAGGTTTATATAAACATAAATTTTTCTTTGGTGGGTGGTATTAGTATCCGTCTCTATCATCATTGTTTGCTGTACTCTTTTCGTTTTCGAAGTTATAAATTTACAGTATTGTCAGGCGCGACAACACCGGTCCTGCTATATGGTGCAAAATAATGAACCCTCTCCCAATGTGATGAAAAGTCACTTAAAGTACGAGATTGGAGATGGCATGCAGGCTTACGAGGCGTATTAAGTAAGGCCTAGGAGCTCCACGCTCTAGTTAAGCCATGATAAGTAAAGTAAGTAAGATGACAGCTTACAAATGCTTATAGAAAGTTTGACTATGTTTTGTTTGCGTATTTTATTCGGAATTGTTATGACTGTCACTCTGTATTTTCAATGAAATTTGCAGAAGAACACATTACAAGAACAAGTAAATCTACCTCAAATGACATGTATTTTAAGTGTGTTAGTAAATCTCCCTGGCTTTGTAAAATAGTATTACCATTAATTGTTATCCGCGGTAGTTTCTCCTTCAACCTAGAAGTCTTATCGTTATTGGTACAAACATTCGCTTTCCCCAGATTCCGTCCCGAAATTTCAACTAGGAAAAAGAAACAATGAGGTTGAATAGCGAGCAGTATGTCAGGCAATGTCGCCAAAAAGGACAAGAAAAAGAAGAGTCGATTTTGAAAGAAGCATCGAAAATGCTTAGCCCAAATCAAAGAATATCACCAGAAGAAAATGACATCTCGATAAAAGCAGAAGAGACACAACCTCAACGATCGGAAATGAGTAAGCGAAAGGCTTCTCACAAAGAAGAATCAACTAAGAAATTACAAAAAGCAGAGTCGGACAAACGCAAACGTCAAACGCGAAGAGCTAGAGCTACTGCCGAAGAAAAAGCAGCGCTGGCATTAAAAAATAAGAACACTGTTCAAAAACGTAAAGCTAGAGCTACAAGTGAGGAATTAGAAGCAATGAGAGTGAAACGCGTGGAGCGAAACCGCCTTTGGCGCTGTAAAAAACGAGATAAGGAAGAGTCGATCTTAAAAAAAGCAAAAGAGTTGCTAAATCAGAATCAAGAAATGTCAATGGAAGAAAAAGAAATTTTGAGAAAAGCAGATGAAATAGAAGCTAATCGAGTGAAAAGGAATGCAAAATCAAAGTTATATATTGATAATCTAAAAGCTGCTGCTACAACTGAGGAATTGGAAGCAAGAAGATTGGAACGTAACAGACGTTATCTTCAAAAGAAACGAGAAGACAAAGAAGAAATTGCATTAAAAGCCAAAAATGCTGAAAAGAAGCGTAAAGCTAGAGCTACAACTGAGGAATTAGAAGCAATGAGAGTGAAAAAAAAGGAGCAACATCGGCGTTGGCACGAAAAAAAACGAAATAAAGAAGAATCGATCTTGAAAAAAGCAAAAGAGCTGCTAAATCAGAATCGAGAAATGTCAATGGAAGAGAAAGACATTTTAAGAAAAGCAGAAGAAATAAAAGCTCAGCGTTTGGAAGCGAAAAAGCGAAACTGCGAAATGGCAAAACAATTAAAAAGAGTAGAGTCGGAGAAGCGCAATCGTCAAATTCGAAGAGCTAGAGCTACAGCCGAAGAAAAAGCAGCGCTGGTATTAAAAACTAAGATGTATGCCCAAAAACGTAAAGCTAGAGCTACAACTGAGGAATTAGAAGAAATGAGAGTGAAACGCGTGGAGGGACTCCGTCGTTGGCGCCTAAAAAAACAAGAACAAGAAGAGTTGATTTTAAAAAAAGCGAAAGAGCTGCTAGATCAGAATCAAGAAATGTCAATGGAAGAGAAAGACATTTTGAAAAAAGCAGAAGAAATAAAAGCTTATCGAGTGAAAATGAGTGAAAAATCAAAGTTGTATAGTGAAAAGCGAAAAGCTGTTGCTACAATTGAGGAATTGAAAGCCAGAAGATTGAAACGTGTCAGATCTAATCTTCACAAGAAACGAGAAAAAAAAGAAGCAATGGCATTAAAAGCCAAAGACGCTGAAAACAAGCGTAAAGCTTTAGCTACAACTGACGAATTAGAAGAAATGAGAGTGAAACGCCTGGAGGCACGCCGTCGTTGGCGCCTAAAAAAACAAGAACAAGATGAGTCGATTTTAAAAAAAGCAAAAGAGCTGCTTAATCAGAATCAAGAAATGTCAATGGAAGAGAAAGACATTTTAAAAAAAGCAGATGAAATAAAAGCTTATCGAGTGAAAAGGAATGAAAAAACAAGGTTGTATCTTGCAAAGCTAAAAGCTGTTGCTACAACTGAAGAATTGAAAGTCAGAAAATTGAAACGTGCCAGGTACATTCGCAAAAAACGACAAGAAAAAGAAGCAATGGCATTAAACAAAATGTTGTTAAATCTAAATCAAGAAATGTCAACGGAAGAGAAAGACATTTTAAGAAAAGCAGAAGAAATAAAAGCATATCGAGTGAAAAGGAGTGAAACTTCGAAGTTGTATTTTCAAAAGCGAAAAGCTACAGAAACAGAATCACAAATGTTAGTTCGCTTGGAGGAAATAAAGCTTTCGCGACAAATGAGACAAGAATATAAAGAGCCGATTTTACAGAAAGCTATAGAACTGCTTAGTCAGGATCGAGAAATGCCAACAGAAGAGAAAGACATTTTAAGAAAAGCAGAAGAAATAAAAGCTCAGCGTTTGGAAACTTATAAGCGAAAATGCGAATTGGCAAAAAAATTGAAAAGAGTTGAGTCGGAGAAACAAAAACGTAAAAATCGAAGAGCTAGAGCTACAGCCGAAGAAAAAGCAGCGCAGGCATTAAAAAATAAGATCTATGTCCAAAAACGTAAAGCTAGAGCTACAACTGAGGAATTAGAAGAAATGAGAGTGAAAAGCGTGGAGAAACTCCGTCGTTGGCGCCTAAAAAAACAAGAACAAGAAGAGTCGATTTTAAAAAAAGCAAACGAGCTGCTAGATCAGAAACAAGAAATGTCAATGGAAGAGAAAGACATTTTGAAAAAAGCAGATGAAATAAAAGCTTATCGATTGAAAAGGAATGCAAAATCAAAGTTAAATTTACAAAAGAAAAAAGGTGTAGCTACATCTGAGAAAAGAGAAGAAAAGGGTCCAAACAGCTCGGTGCAAATCATACAAGGTCGTATTACACGACAAAGACAGAAAAAAATTGGAGAAAAAGAAATTTTGAGAAAGGCAGAACTAACAAAAGCTTTGCGATTGCAAAATTGTGAAAAAGAAAAGCAGAAATCAAACAACCAATCTATATTAAGGATCGAAAACGTTGCAGAATGGCTCAATGAAGACCAAGTAAGATTGTTTTTCAATATCTCCTTTATAATAATATGTAACTTTTTGCATGCAATGTTACTCTGATGTTATAATTTTCTCTTAGACCAAGTCTTACAAAATGATAATTTGATATGATATTATATGAATTATACCTTTATAATTCGTTCACATAATTATTTGCCGTTAAGACACACAGCTTTGTTGTTGAGAAAGCAGATGTGTTCTCGTATTCGCCTTTGTCTTTGTACCAAATCTTAATAATTTTCGGTACTCCACCTCAAGTTCTGAGGGAGTCACTGTAGATGTCAAACTCACTAGCTACGTCATCGCCATTATCTCTCTGCACACCGCTGTGTGTTTTGACAGTATGTAATACATGACAATTTTACACCAAAGTAAAACCGATATTATTTGCGGTCAAAACGCGCAGCATCGTAGTTGTAGAAGCAGGTGAGTACTTACACTTATTTTTTTACCAAATCTTACTAATTCTCTCTTCTCCACATCACGCCCTGGAGTTTTTCGCTTTGACGGCAAATAATATCGGGTTTATTTTGGTGTGAAAACACAGCGTCTTTGTTGAATAACTGTCTGTTATCTGACTAACAGTTCAAGATGTAGCTGCATTCCTGCATTTCGTAAAATATGTAGTCGGAAGGTGCGAACAAATTGGAATATCCAACTTGCTCGCCAAAGCTTTTAAGAAAGTCAAAGCTGTTTTATCCAGAAAACAGAACAGACCTTTTTACAATCATGACAAATTTACTGGCAACTAGACTACCAATATTTTTGATGAATCTGTCTTGGACCTGGACCCAAATGAAAGATGGACAATTATATTTTCAAAAGAACTAGGTCATGAATTCTTATGCCTGATGCCAAAAGCAGAATTTAGACTGTTCGTCTCGAGGCCTCAAATATAATAAACGGTTGGATCACAAATTGTTGATATGAACAAAGAAAGTTCTAGAAACATACTTCTACTTCAAATGAAAATTAACTAAGTATCTTGTCAAGCAATCCTTATAAACTCTTTTCTACTCCAGACAATTTTGGGGTAATAATCGCAAATCTGGCTGAAAACATTAATGATTGGTCATTGCAGTGTATCGATAAAAAGTTGTCAAAAATTGCTATCTCCCGAGAAGCCTTATGCCTTATTGGAACGTTGTTCAGGAGTAAGCCAGCCTATTCATTATGAAATGGCAAACCAAAGTGAGCATAATACATGTGACAGCTGTCAAAAAGGCCAACTCCCAATAAAGTTGTGATGCTTTTTTATACTTAGGCTGAGGTAGGCTCGTCGAAGTCCAGGGTTGTTCCCAAAGAAAGCGAAAACTCAGGGTTGAAGAGTGTTGAACTCCGAAATAACAATGTTTTTTATTTATCAAAATATCCTTAACAAGTTACCTTATATACGGACTTAATAATAAAACTAAATTAATGATTCGATGTACAATATAGTATTAAATAGCTTAAATAATTTGGCCTCTCAGGTTTATCCTACGACAAGAAGCGATTCCAACTATATTTGGTCTATAGAGTTGCCTCTATGACAAATATTGGTTTTAGGTCTGTAGAGATTCTTGAAAAGAAGAGCTCCACGACAAGAAACTGATTAGGTCTGCAGAGATTCCTGGAGGAAGCGCTCCACGACAAGAAACTGATTAGGTCTGTAGAGATTCTTTGAAAAGAAGAGCTCCACGACAAGAAACTGATTAGGTCTGCAGAGATTCCTGAAAGGAAGCGCTCCACGGCAAGAAACTGATTAGGTCTGTGGTGAAGCTTACGACTGCAGCAACCCCACGACAATAAACGGATTAGGTCTGTAGAGTTTCTTACAAAGAAGAGCTCCACGAAATTAGGTCTGTGTTGTAGCTTACAATGGCAGCTACCCCACGACAAGAAACTGATGGCCTAATGCCTTTACTTCAAAATATATTAAGGTTTCTGCTGGTATTCCCCGCAGCGTACCTTCGAGATCTCGTATTCCCGGTATTCTATTAAATAGAATCGTATGCCAATGGCTGGGAGCTCGAGTCTGATTTTCCATACAAATTCTGCTTATACTTATGGAATATTACAGTAATAAGGAAGTGTGAATTATAACATTAAAGATAAAAATATTAGTACTAAAATAATTCCTCTTGTTTGTTGGATGTTTCTGCTGGTTATCATATGTGTGTTCGGAGTTGGTTGGTAGTCCAAATCAGTGGTACGGGGTGGAGGGGTGGTCGGTTTTGCTTAACTGGCTGGTCTCTGATGTAAACCTAATGTTGTGAAAAAAATCGTCGTGGTGATTGTGACGGCGGTCGGTGGCGGTCGGTGATGATGGTCACACGCTGATGCAATCATCATGTTGATTGAGGGGCGGTGTGACGGCGGTCGGTGATGATGCGGTTACCGGCTGGGAATGTGCATTCCTCTTGGTGATTGGAAGCGGTGGTCATCTTTTGATGCTTTTCCTTACAAAAGTATCGTGGCGATCAGGGTCGGCGGTTGGTGGCAGTGATGGAAATGTGTGACTTCGTTACAAAGTATTGCCACGTCCAAAAAAAAACACCCTTTATATAACCAACAACACCCTTCAACCATTGGCCCGATAATACTATTTAGTTCAGTTGAGGACCCCATCCTATAATTGAAGCATCCGTTGTTAAAATAGGTCACCACTTTTGTGTGTAGTCTCTCGACCTTCGTTAATGATGGGAGCCTTCAATATGTGCTTTGTCTCAGGCGTTTTTTTAACTGCCTCTGACTGGCTTTTGGCTGGTAACGTCATAATGTTTTGGAAGTGTTCCGCAAACTTCCTTTCTAGATTGCTGGGGTCCTGTGTAGCTAATAGGAAATCGTCTTGATATACCAAAACTCGAATGCCTTCTTTTTTAGGATTTCTACAATCCAGCAAGAGGATACACAACAGTCCTTGTTAGGCTCGAGGGAAAATTGATAGGCCATCCTAGCGATGCGAGTGTTACGAGGAAAGGAGATGGCCCATTTTTGGGCCCAGTGCGTCCACTAATGAATCTAGTATCAAATGAAAGGTGATATTAAGGACATTATGTGGGTGAAATATTTTTAAAATCGTTCGTGGGGTTTTTGAGATATTTGAGCTTGAAGTTGACTAATTCAGAAGCAGAATTTCACTTATTTTTCCGACAAAACTGCTTATATTTTCCGATGTAAGATACATAGAGAAATAAATCTGGTATCAAATGAAAGGTATTTTGTTAACCTTTTCATCGTATTAAAAATTATTTTTGTACATATCCTATATTCTCCAATATTTTGTTTTAAGTTCTTAGAAATCAAGTTTTTTGTTCTTACTTTTTAAACGTCAATATCTTAAAAAGATCGGCAGTGATTCCTAATTTTTTAACATCATTATAAAGATTATTTATTTACCTTTAATTTGATATATAATTTAGTGCCCTTTATTAAATACAAACTTAGTTTTGAACTAACTTACACTAAAAAGTATATTTACATGCACTATAAGCTATGCACTTTTTTGTTTATCGTTATTTTTTATAATTTCTTAACCAAAAATAGCAAAACATGTATTATTTATTACTTACTTTAAGCCCGATAAACAACATTTATATTGATGACAATCTAGGTGATGTTATTTAAGAAAACATGCATCATGCTACTTCGAAAATATAGTCTTACCGTTTTCTTTTTATTTTCAGAAGAAGTTTATAAAAGACACATAATTATGTAGATGTAATAACTTATAGTCTTTATTTTTTCAATATTTATATGTACAAAAAGGTTTAAAACTAAATGATTTTTATTAAAATGAGACATAACTTTTAACTTATATTAAATGCGAAATGGAGTTATTGCATTGAAATAATAGATTTTTATAATTCATTTTGGTTTGATTACATACATAATAACCTACGTCCTACATTAATTATAATATTAAGTATTATTTCAGATTTATTCTCCTTCAACTTCATTGTCTATTAAAATAGAATTTAAAAATAAAGCTGGAGCTATGTTCATATTTTGTTGGTGACGAGCAAATCCTAAGTACCACAAAATACTCATAACATGAGCGCAGCAACCAACAGTTCTCATTCCTACAAGACAATTGCAATAGTACGCTTCTATTGCGTTGCAACTATTGGCTACATCAGATTCATTACTGACAAGGATGTATGTAAAATATATTTTCCCACTGATGTGTCGAGATTTAATGCGACCTCTAAGTAAATAATTGTTTCCAACCAGGCTTTGATGTGTAGAATTAATTCTTAATACATTTTCACAAACTTCTATTATATAACTTCCATTGCTTTTAAGATGTTCCCCACAATAAGAGCGAGCTTGTTTGATTTGATAATTTCCCAATGATATTTTACGAAGCTCTGTCAAATCAAGCAAAGGAAAGTTATTTAAGCTTGGAATGTGTCCGTTAATTCTACGAAACACTGCCCTAGTTCTATTTAAGTTATTTTCCTTAACAAAATCGCCTAAATGGTTGGGAGTATTTAATCTACTCAAAGCCAACTCCAGTAAAACGCTGGCATCTGTATTGTCTTCTAACAGAGGATGGAACTTATTAAGGATTGCAGCTGCAATTTTAAAATCATCCATTAAGTGAGGAGTAGCTAAATTAAAAAAGTTTTGGCGGAATACTTTAAAATCTCTTTTAAAGCGTCCATTGACAACTTCCACAACCCATCTTACCATTGTAACACATCTTGTCTTGTTAGCTTGAGCTGTTGTCAGCTGATTATTCCCTTCCAGAACAGTTTCAGGCATGTGAGCTTTGTACCCATAAGATTCTAGGCTTGAAATAGCATCCCTGAAACCTCTGTCTAGGATAAAAACATCATTTTCTCTAACAAAACGCCTCATGTTCCCATATTCATCTCTAAAAAGATTTTTAATAATTGTTGCATCAGAATCAGTTGCTGCATAAGGTCCGTATACGTCAATTATATAGCCGTCACAGCATGTCATCATAAAGGGTTTGACTAAATTCTGAAACTTATGCAGACTATATGTTGCTTTTTGGAAACTATAATTTGAACTTTTTTGGAGGTAAACATAAGTTCCGTCACATATGATAATGGCTGGTTGGTCATTTTCATTTAACTGTGTGTTGCCAAAAAGTCCATTTGGAATCATATTGTTTCGACTAGCTACGTTCTGAATAGACATATGTTCCAGACCTAAGTTAAAGGGCACAAAATAATTTAACAAACTGCTCCTAGCTGTAGACAAGTATCGTTCTAGTGTTGCGCGAGGGACGTTTAAAAGGGATGAAAGCCTACGATCGCTATCACCGGATCTTAATTTTGATAAAAAAGTAAATAGTTCAATACTTTTCAATGCGGGAACAAAGCTGTGCAGTTCTGTAAACTGCTCTGAGCTCCTACCTATCCAATAATGGCATAAAAAAGGATTCATACTACCTATGTTATTAAAATCAACTGGCTTTAAGGCAATGTCAGTAAGTGTTGACATCATTTCATCCATTTGCTCTCCAGTAAAGTCACTTAAAGCATTACCTTCTACGAGATTTATCCAATCACCCGATGTAAGATGGAAGTTACATATTCTGGTACTTTCCGGCAGATATAATTTGTGGTCAATTAATAACCTTTCTCTTATTTCCTGTGGAAATCGAAACCGTTCACTCCTTTGGCAATCGGCAAACACGCATCGTCTTTCTGTTGATGCAACTCTTTTGTAAACAGCTGAATTTACTTTTGGCTGTGCTGGCAATGCATTCTGTTCAGGTTCTTGAACGATATTTTCCCTTGCAACAGGAAGCAAATCATCTTGTCGATTAGCATCATGCACCCGACTTCTGTTTGCAGCCCTATTAGCACGCAGCCAACAGGGAGAACAGACTTTTGTTAAATTAAGGTGCTAATATATAATTTATAATAAGCATAAGGATTTTAGTTTTAACAAATGTTATACATTTACCTGATTGTTTGGAATCCATTGCAATAAAAAAGTTCTTTCCATGCATTCTTGTGGTACGTTTCGTGATCTACGAGATCTTAACGAAAGTCCACAGCACAAGCAAATTCTAATGTGACCATATTCTCGTATTGGATTACTTGTTAAAGTGATTCTTTCCAAAATCCGAAAGCAATTAAAACATATGAAGTCGGAATCAGATATCTTAAATAATAATTAATACAAATAAAACAGGAAAGGATATAAGGAATTTGCAGATCTACTACACGTTATCCTATTTTTTTCGTACTCAATTTTTATTTTTATTAATTTTATTAATTTTTTTATTAATTTTATTATTTATTAATTTTCTCATTTTATTAGCAAAACATAAAAAAAGAAATACTGAGTATGTGTTTGGATTTGTTTTTATTTTGCTTTAAAAAAAAAATTAGCAGCTACTATAAGTATAGAAAAAATACGGTTTTTGTAAATTAAAAACATTGATATACTATCTATAATTTATTCTTAGTATGCTAAAAAACTGATCTTTTCACTTTTTATAAAAAAAAACAACGACTTACTTGTTCTGGAGATATCCAATTAACTAAAATTGATCGACGCGGATTTGAAAGCATTTCAATCCTACGAACTTGCAAAATATTTTGTTGTAAATGTATTCTACAATTAACACATTGACCACTATTCATTTTCACTTTTTTTTACGCACTTTATATATTTACATACAATGCATCGTAACTTAATACGTAATAAATAATGCTTTTTAGTTTAAGCTGTTTAATTTTTTCTTCAATATGGGAACACAATAAACTATTTAATTTAGCGGAGCTTACACCTGCAATTAAAAGGCGCGTGGGAACTCTCAATACCAAAGTGTCACGTTATATTGTACGAGAGGCATTATCAGATCATGTTTATTATCTTAAACAAAAGAAGAGAGGCTTAATCGAATCATATTTACATTTACAAAAATAAAAAGAAAACGGTAAGTTATTTACATGGACTATATTTTCGAAGTAGCATGATGCATGTTTTCTTAAATAACATCACCTAGATTGTCATCAATATAAATGTTGTTTATCGGGCTTAAAGTAAGTAATAAATAATACATGTTTTGCTATTTTTGGTTAAGAAATTATAAAAAATAACGATAAACAAAAAAGTGCATAGCTTATAGTGCATGTAAATATACTTTTTAGTGTAAGTTAGTTCAAAACTAAGTTTGTATTTAATAAAGGGCACTAAATTATATATCAAATTAAAGGTAAATAAATAATCTTTATAATGATGTTAAAAAATTAGGAATCACTGCCGATCTTTTTAAGATATTGACGTTTAAAAAGTAAGAACAAAAAACTTGATTTCTAAGAACTTAAAACAAAATATTGGAGAATATAGGATATGTACAAAAATAATTTTTAATACGATGAAAAGGTTAACAAAATACCTTTCATTTGATACCAGATTTATTTCTCTATGTATCTTACATCGGAAAATATAAGCAGTTTTGTCGGAAAAATAAGTGAAATTCTGCTTCTGAATTAGTCAACTTCAAGCTCAAATATCTCAAAAACCCCACGAACGATTTTAAAAATATTTCACCCACATAATGTCCTTAATATCACCTTTCATTTGATACTAGATTCATTAGTGGACGCACTGGGCCCAGGTTCCCTAGGAAAATGGGCCATCTCCTTTGTTAAGGGGAGGAATGTGTCTGGCTATTCGCTGGAGTGCACTGTTTACTGTTTACATTACGGCGAAGTTCAAGTGAAGAAATAGTTTCCGCAGTGGTTCTCTCACTCATCAATTATGAGGTGTTTTTTTTAAACTTGTTTCGGATCTCAATCTCGCTACTGTTATAAACGATAAACTGCCACTATCACAACTGTTTGATATCCATCCGATCCCGTTACTGTTTCAACTAATGGCCGTGGTTATCGTTGCGCCACAGGGTCCATGCTCCATCTGCGTTCTGACAATATCGTAGAGTCCTGAATCGGAAATTGGGTCGGGGCAATCAGCTGATACGATATCGTCTAATTCATCAGACCGCGATTGGTTCTGCCAAATCAGAGCATGTACGTTTGATAGATCGCGTTTCTGCGACTCGACCGCATACATCCGAAACCTTTTAATGCGGAACGCTAAATGCTTCGTACCCATCATCACCAACGCGATCTGCTTAAATACTCTGGCAATTACATCGTGACGGTCTTCCGGTTCTTATCCCCAACGTAACTCCCTTTCAGTCTCGTCAAACTTCGGATTACACGTTAAAGTGATAAATATGTCCAATGTTCCATAGTTGGATACATACGTCATCGCGTTTTGTGCATACTCATTCAAAAGGTGAGGACTTTCAGCATGAGTCGCTGATAAAATAACCAGTTGCCCAAGATTTTCCTCATTTCCATTTCCAGTGCTCAATGCATCTCGCAATGGGATATAGTCATGGCCTCGTAGCTTTGCCTGGTTTAATTTTATCTGCAGTAGTCGTTCACTGTCGACTTTGACACACATATC
Source organism: Platycheirus albimanus (assembly GCA_916050605.2). Classification (NCBI taxonomy): domain Eukaryota; kingdom Metazoa; phylum Arthropoda; class Insecta; order Diptera; family Syrphidae; genus Platycheirus; species Platycheirus albimanus. Next base: position 21,301,700 of record OU696696.1, on the reverse strand, counting down.
ATGGTAAATTGCATGAAGCTGAGAATCTTGTTCCGGAAAGAAGTGTTCCAACTGTCGAATGCCATAATTTCGCTTTCATACACATACACAAATACACACATACACACACATGCACGCATACATCAATATTAAAAGTTTACACAAAAACACGGGCTTTTTAAAATAGTAACTGCATTTGTTGGTATACGAACAAGTTCCTCCTTCAACCTGCGAGTTTTATCGTTATTGGTTCAAACAACTGAGAAATAGAAACAATTAGGCTACAAAATACATTTTGAGAAAAGCAGAAGAAATAAAAGCTTATCGAGTGAAAAGGAGTGAAATTTCAAAGTTTTATTTATACTAAATCGAAAAGCTGCTGCTACACCTGAAAAAATAGAAGTACAGAGATTTTAAACTCGGTGCCTACCACACAATCTACCAATATGATACATGGAAAAGATGAGTTAGTCCTTAAAAAAGCTATAGAATTGCTTAGTCAGAATCGAGAAATGTCAATTGAAGAAAAAGAAATTTTGAGAAAGGCAGAACTAATAAAAGCTTTGCGCTTGGATATGAAATCCACCCAAAAAGTAAAAGCTACACCTCAAGAAATAGAAGCAAAATGTTTGATTCGGGTGGAGCGAGTCAAGCTTGGGCGAAAAAGAAAACGAGAATATGAACAGCCGATTTTACAGAAAGCTAAAGAGCTGTTAAATCAGAATCAAGAAATTTCAATGGAAGAGAAAGACATCTTGAGAAAAGCAGAAGACATTAAAGCTAAGCGATTGGAAAAAACAAAGCGAAATCGCGATCGTCTTCGAAAGCAAAGAGCAAAAACGAAGCAATATGGAGTCCAGGCATTGGAATTGACATTTCATCTGTCAAAGTAGAAGTGCAACTTTTGTTAAGCTCTCGGTATTTTTGTTAATTTCAAATAAAGTATTATAGTAATTTATTCAGTAAAACGGCTTAAAATACTCTTTTTCAATCGAATTCATTGTAATAATTGAAGATCATCGATAATTACACTTATTCGCCTAAATTAACGAGTTTATAAAACAAAAAAATTGAAACCAACAAGAACCAATTTTGCAATCAACTGTTTCAAAGCAGATGAACCGTAAACGCTATTTAGCGGAAACTTCACCAGAACAAAACAACACCAACAAAAGGAATTCCTCTGACGTTGCATTAACCATGGGAGTAGCAAATTTATCTGTTTCCGAACTCAAACAAATTTTCTACGACATTCTTGATGAAAAGCTTGAGAATCTAGCCACAAAAAACGACTTCAAAACACTTTCAAGTGAAATAATGTCTTTAAGAGCACTTAACTCGCAACTGAACAACCAACTAACCGTCATGGCCGACAGATGTGAACTTCTCGAGACTCAACTGGAGATTCTGTCTCGAAAATCTAATGATAAGTCAATTGTGATTCATCTTCCTTTAGACACAGAAACCAATGCAATTCAATTTGCTAAACAGACTTGCGAGGGGCTTCTGAAGTTAAAAGAAGGTGATAAAATCGAAGTAAAGAGCTCCCGCCAAATTCGTAACAACAACACTGAACGCGGTACCGTCATCATAGAGCTCTCTTCTGCCGAAGTCAGGGATAAAATCATTGCTGTCGCACACAAATTAAAAGGGTCTGGAATAAGTATTTTTCGCGAACAATCTCTATTATTCCGAAAGAAAAGACAATGTCTGGTTGCCACGAAAAACAAATTGCTGGAGATAAATCCAAATGTTAAAATTTTAATTAAAGGAGACAAAAAACTACTCATTAACGATCACAGCTTTGTTTACAAAGTTTCACGAGGTTTGATTGTCAAAACTACAGCAGCGATGACATTTGTGACAAAAGCCTTTGGTGATATGTGCAACGAGTTATTTGACTGCAGCGAGGGAGCGAAGTTGGTAACAGTTCCATCTTCCAGCTCTGTATCGCAACGAGCGCCACCTGGTAGTCATCGTCTTCAACATTCAAGGGCGAGTAATCACTAGGTAAAATCTGTCGTCTGCCGTAATTTAGATATTAATAGTTTTTTAAAATTAAATATATGTTCATATAATATCACTGGTCTTCAAAGCAAACTTTTACAACCTGATTTTTTTAAATTTATTCAACAATTTGATATTATAATTCTAATTGAAACCTTTGTAGAACAAAAAAATGAGAATGCATTTGTTAAATACTTTAAAGATTTTAAGGTAATGTTTAAATCAGCAGTTAGATCAAATTTGCTTGGAAGAGCCAGTGGGGGTATGTTATATGGCATTAAAAAACATTTATTTGATAAAATAGTTAAATTTAAAATTGTAGAGCAAAAAATCATTTTTCATGTAGTTAGCAACTCTTTAAATTACTTTATAATTCCTACATATTTAAACTGCAACAATTGGGTAGTTGAATTCAATGAATTAGTAGACTTTACTAATAACCATTACTTCGAGCATGTTATGATAGTAGGAGATCTCAACGCTAGAATTGGCATGTACCAAAACTCACTTGTCAATAATTTACAATCACTAGCGGAGCTCAATGTCATTAGAAATTCTAAAGACGAAATTTTCAATCGTAATGGAAAAAGTTTAACGGAATTTTTTGAAACATTTGGATTAGTTGTACTAAATGGATCCTCGAAAAGTGATTCAAACGGCGAACTCACCTTCGTAAGTGGTCAAGGTGAATCGGTCATTGATTTTGCGGCTATATCTAGCAACTGGTTAACCAATTTCGAAGACTTTGAGGTAGCATCCGCCAATTTTTCAGGACATTTTCCAATAGTTACGAAAATAAAATTTCCGCATTTAGTTCCAAGATCTACAAATCCGGTCAGCTTTATTAAACTTAAATGGTCAGATAAAAATGCACCTCTTTTCAAACGACTTTTGACTCGTAATTTAAATTCCTTGCTCCCGCAATCTCTACACTCGATTGAGGAAACATGCGAAAGAATTCAACAAGTCGTTAAATCATCTGCTCCTTTTGCTGTCAATAATACGCACACATTTATATCTAAGAATAAATGGTATGACAAAGACTGCGAAAATATTCGTAAACTTTCTTTTGTTTATCTTAAGCTTTTTAGATCGTCGAATACGCAATTTTTTAAAACCATGTATCTTAAAATAAATGCTAAATATAAAAAGCTTTGTACAGATAAAAAGAAAGCTTACCTAAAAAATCTTGCCAATCAGTTAGAAAACTGCTCTGACTCCAAGTCTTTTTGGAATATTGTGCGTGAACTTGGTGGACGTGAACAAGGTATGAAGTACTCATTGGAAGCTGAAACGCTAGCAGCTCATTTTAAATCTCTGCTTTCAGCGGACAAAGACCTTCATACCTTCGATTACGCGCTACCTAACTTTGCAGTTAACGAACTCGATGTGGATATATCACTTTCTGAGTTGGAAGCATCGCTTCAAAAAATGAAAAATAATAAAGCTCCGGGCTCAGATGGTATACCGGTAGAATTTTTCAAAAACAGCACGATTGAATTTAAAAATTACATCGTTTCTTTCTTCAACAAATTATACGCAGATGCTGCTATCCCAAGTAGTTTCAACAAATCGGTTATTTTTGCGATTTACAAGAAAGGTGATGCGAATATTGCGGAGAACTATAGGGGAATTTCTATTTTAAACTCAATTAGGAAAATTTTTGCGTCTATTTTATACGAAAGGCTTAAGAAATGGATTGATGATAATAATGGTCTAAGTATCTTCCAAGCTGGTTTTCGCCCAGGTTACTCAACCATGGATCATATCTTTGCTATTACTAGCATTGCTCAACATCATATCCACATCAAAAAGAAGAAGCTTTACACTTGCTTTGTTGATTTTAAATCAGCATTTGACAAAGTCAATAGACAAGCACTTATTTATAAACTTTCATGTATGGGCCTATCGCATAAGTTTCTCTCAACGTATGCAAGTTTGTTAGCGTCGTCAAATGCAAGGGTATGGGATGGTTTTGAGTTTTCAAATGAATTTGAAACAGCCGCGGGCGTTCCTCAGGGATGTATCCTTAGTCCATTAATGTTTTCTTTATTTATTGATGATATATGTGACCTTCTTCCTGGTGGAGTTCTTTTTGCCAATACAGTTATTAAAGTACTTTTATACGCGGATGACTTAACGATTTTTGCGGACAATCCTTTTACGCTACAATTACAATTAAATCGACTTTCTTTGTTTTGTGAGACTTGGGGTTTAGAAATTAATGTCCAAAAGACTAAAATTCTCATTTTTGAATCAAGACAGACGCGTAGACGTCCTGAAGAAAATTGGTTTCTCAATAATATGCGTATTGAGGTTATACAAGAATTCAAGTATTTGGGTGTATTATTAACCTACAATTTGAGTTTTGTGAAGCATTCCAAAAGAAAAAGTGTTGAAGCCAAACTGGCATTAAATCTGATGTGGCCAAAGTTTTTTTCAAACGAAAATATTGATCTTGCGTCCAAATATAAAGTATTTAATGCAACGGTTAATTCTTGTCTGACTTATGGTGTTCAAGTGTTCGGATACTTAAATCTTGAAGCTTTTGAAAACGTTCAAAGACACTTCTTTAAGCGGCTCTTTCGTTTGCCAAATTCTACTCCGAATTATGCTATTTATGTTGAGTCAGGAATAACACCTATCCATATAAAAAATCTGAAGGCTAGCGCGGACTTTATCGTTAGAGTGATGAATAAAAGTGATGTGTGTCTTCACAAAAAAATTTAAAAAAAATTGTTGCAGACAAATGCCTCTCCTTTCAAAGAGTGGAATCAACTCGCTCTTTCCCAGGACTATTCTTTTAATTTAACAGAGAATAACGTGGAAGAATGGCAGACTCAGTTCGCAGTTTTAATCGCAAAACTTGACCATGCTATGTTCTTAGAAAATCTTTCCAAGGCTAATTCATCTGTTTCGAGAAATATTTATAGAAATTTAAATCACCAATTGAACTCAAGCATCAATTACTTTCGAAGTGAGTTTTCAGCCTTCCAAATAAGCATAATCTTCAGAGCTAGAGTTGAGATTTTAAGTTTAAATTTTATACCTCATCGGGAAGATTTGCCGCAACTTTGTGAGCTTTGTAATAGAAGAGAGAACGAAGATATATGTCACTTCCTAGCGGTTTGCCCTATATTACAAGAATTTCGGCGATTATACTTTTTGGAAAGCTCTATCACAGTGAATAGACTTTATGAAATATTAAATGGAGGCTTGGGTTGGCTCAGTCTATATGAATTTTGTCGGGATGCTCTAAACTACCGTAACAGCTTTTTGTGATATCTCTTATTTCATGTTGCAAATCATACAAAATTGCTCTTTTGTGTTTCAAATCACCTTAAAATTGATGAATGATTTCATGCTCTTATCCTTTTTTTAAGTCTATTTTCGTTTTCTTATGGAGATTTCAAAATATCATAATAAAAAAAAGAAAAAATAATTGTACCTACTATTTTGTGTTTCAAATCAAGTTAAAATTTATTAAATTTCTATAAACATTTTGTTAAACCCTAATACTTTTTAAAAATCTTGTTTACTATTTTTGCATTCTTAAATTTATTATTATATGTATATGAAATGTCATTTCAGGCAGACGGCAGTTATTGCCAAGTCCTTATTCTTACGTAAAAAAAATTGTAAAACAACATATACGATGAAAAAATAAAGAATTTATCTATCTATCTGGAGTCCAGGCCAAGTAAGATTGTATTTTCAAAATATATAATATATCTATCTTCTATGAGATACATAACAAGTTTGTTTAATATAAAACAAATTACTTTTAACAATTGATTGGTTTTTTGAATGAAACAACAACAACTTGTGTGTGCTTCCACCAAGTTCATAGGCTGGAGTTATAACTATTTCACGGGGACCAACCCGATAATCAGATTCCTTTAGTGCTCGATCGCTTTATGTTCAATGTAATTTCTTAAGAGCTTGTACGAGCTGGGCTTGAAGAAGCGACCAAGACACAGACACACATGAAAGTTGCAAGCCAATTACAGGTTTTCTCGTTCTATCGAATTACACTCAACCGATTAGTATTTTTATGAGCAGATACAAATGTTTGTTGTTGTTTATCCAGGGTTCTTTCTTTTATACTTTTAAAGAGGAACAAATTTGTTCGATAAGTCCCAATCCTAACTGACAAATGAAATTTTGAACCCTTTGCAATGCTGTATTTATTAAACACACAAGAGTGAAGTGTGAGTCCCCACGAAATCTCCAAGTCCCCAGTGTCCAGTGTAAACAACAAATTACTATGAATTCATACACTTTTCGTTCTGACTTGTGCATTCAAAGTGCTGCTGTTTAGTTTACAAATTTTATGGAGAATTTAATATTTTTTCTTTGGATTACATTGCAGCAGTATAAATTGAACTTAATATCTCCAAAAGGAATATGTTCAAGTAGTAAATCATGTGATTAAATCGCTCGGCTTGGGGGTTTTTGCTTTGTGAAATCTCTTTGGAGATCATACCCATCTGGGGGTGTTGCTGTTTTTTTGACTGTATAGACTAAAATGTCGATTGTTGCGAAATAAATTGTGTTGGTTTTGGTATGGCATGATTTATGGTCACTATTTTTATGCAGGAATTTTCATTTCTTTGTTGTAATAACTTACTTAAGGTGGCGCAGACAGTCCATTGGGGACAAAGTCCTCAACCAACAAACCTCGCCAGTTAGGCCGGTCCCTAGCTTGTGGCCTCCAGTTGCGCACACCAAGTTCGTTGAGGTCGTTCTACACTTGATCGCGCCACCTTAGATGGGGACTTCTAGAACTGCGTCGGCCCTCCGGGTTGGAATTGAAGACTCTTCAGGATGAAGTTCGGCCGTAAGGCCATCCGCTCCAGCAGTTTTGTTGGAATTTAGTTTTGATATTGCTACTTTTTGATAAAGGTGTCATTTGTTTACCAATGAAACGGTTTCAGAAGACTTCCGAATACTTCTGCACGCTTCTTTCCCTCCCATGGAAAATGCTATGAGTTGAAAATGTTACATCTGCCCCTCTTTGATTAAAATTTGCAGAAACACTGCAATGTACCATAAATATTAAAAATTTATAAATAAATCTCTAAAATTTAAATAAAAGTCTGTGTAAGTAACTGCTATACTGTTATTCGCGCGAGTTTCTCCTTCAACCTACGAGTTTTATTGTGATTGGTACAAATATTTGCTTTCCCCAGATGCCGACGTCAGGCGATGTCGCCAAAAAGCACAAGCAAAAGAAAAGTCGTTGTTAAAAAAAGCTATACAGCTGCTAAATCAGAATCAAAATCGCATAAAGCTGCGATCTCAACTGAGGAATCAGAAGCGATCAGATTGAAACGCTTGGAGCGAGTCCGGCTTTGGCGAAAAAAAAATCGTAATAAAGAAGACTCGATCTTAAGAAAAGCTAGAGAGCTGCTAAATCAGAACCAAGAACAAATGTCAACGGAAGAAAAAGACATTTTAAGAAAAGCAGAAGTTATAAAAGCTCAGCGAGTGAAATGGCGTGAATCTTCAAGGCTAAATATTCTTCAACGAACACCTGAAGAAAAAGAAGCAAAAAGATTACTTCGCTTGGAGCAATCCAGGCACTGGTACCTAAAAAAACGCGAAGAAGAAGACTCGATCTTGAAAAGAGCGAAAGAGCTACTTAATCAGAATCGAGAAATGTCAATGGAGGAGAAAAACATTCTGATAAAAGCAGAAGAAATAAAAGCTTTTCGAGTGAAAAGGAGTGAAACTTCAAAATTGTATATTCGAAAGCGAAAAGCTGCTGCTTCACATGAAGAAAGAGAAGCAAAGGGATTAAAAGCTCTGACAACGATACAAGAAAAAGATGAGCTAATCCTTAAACAAGCTATGGAACTGCTTAGTCAGAAACGAGAAATGTCAATTGAAGAAATAGAAATCTTGAGAAAAGCAGATAAAATAAAAGCTAAGCGATTTGCTATGGAAGCGAAACAAAAAGTTATAGCTACACCTGAAGAAATTGAAGCACAACGATTGATTCGCGTGGAGCGAGTGAGGCTTTCGCGTCAAAGAAGACTAGAATATGAACAGCCAATTTTACAAAAAGCTATGGAACTGCTTAGTCAGAGTCAAGAATTGTCAATGGAAGAGAAATACATTTTGAGAGAAGCAGAAGAAATTAAAGCTAAGCGATTGGAACTAGGGAAGCGAAACACGGAATATTGGAATCGCTATCGCAGTCGTCAAAAGCGAAAAGCTAGAGGTACACATCATGAAAACGAAGCAATGGGGAGTCCAGGCCAAGTAAGATTGTTTTTTCAAAATACATACATATTCTTCTAAATATAAAAAAAAAATTACTTTTAAATCCTTTAAAGGAGATCAAATTCGTTCTATAAGTCCCAATCCCAACTGACAGAAGGAATTAGAACAGTGAAAGGCAATTCAAACTATAATTGTCAGTTAATTTATATTACAAGAAAATACAAACGAACATAAATATTTTTTTATGTTAATTCCCTCTTCCTTACTATCCTACGAATATTTGCTGACTTTTATTGTTGACCACGTTTCTTAATAAGAGCAACCGACGCTGCATACTTCGATCCTAACAGTCGCTATTATAAATATGTATATTTATAGTTATTTCATGGAACATGTTATTCTGTTTGTGTTTCTCGTCAATGGCGGCGCTAGTTGTGTTATCTATTTTACATCAATTGCCTTCTATTGTTGTTTTTGCTTCCTATGGCAATCTAGACAAAAACCTCTCCAATCTGGTGCTTTTGTTCGTCGTCCATAGATTATTTTGTTATATTATTCTTTCGTCCATCTACTTTCAAGTTTTTCACAGTGAAATTTCATCTGGTTAAACCTTGCATGCTGTCAAAAGTGAATGACGTTTACAAAAATCAACAGAAAAATATATTAAAACACAAGAATCGAATTGAAATTTCTGTGGAATTGGTAGATTCTCTAAAAGCTAGTAAGTTCTGCTTGAAATACAAAAGTAAATTGTTATTAAAGCAAGTCTTGAATGCAACAAAATAGAATTTCTACCACAAGTGGTTTAAGTTGGCTAAATGGCTGTTTGGAAAATGAAGACTTCGAGACAAAACGATTGACTAGTTTTCATATCAGAGAGGAAACATTTTGTTTTCCGAAATGCTTTCAAGAAACCGCAGGTTTTCTTATTTTAAGCTTCAGTCGGCTACAAAACGTTCACACTGGACTCACTTATGACTTATCACTTATCAGTTCTCAAGTTTTCGTAGTCGTCGGAGATTTTTCAAACATTGCATATAGACATTCATACTGTACGGAGTGAAATACTACAAAGTACGAAGAAGACAGCCCTGGCTCCAAATCATGATATCCACCAATACAGCAATCAAGAATACTTTCTATTTAAATGATCTTTATATAATCATGCCAGCCTGCGAGCGTTATAATATGTACATTTTTATTTAGTCAGTCCACAGCGAGCAAGCGTTGAGCAAGCATACAAATAAATTGGGTTTTTTCCTTCAAGGTTTCCCAAATAAAAAATGGTCGTGTTTTTATTTTCATTAGGTGGTTAATTCTTACTTAAATGACGCCGCAACACATACAGTTCGCTGTTGACTTAAAACTGTCCTTGGAATTTCTTTGTCAGTGCATTCGCTCTACACGACTCTTCTGGCTAAGCTTATGTCGCTGTACAGCACGTAAAGTTCGTTGTTGTATCTTCTTCGCCAAATGTTGTTTTCTCTGTTTACGCAGACAGGACCATAAATCGTAGGCAGAAGTGCCTTTTCATCCGATTGGGAGAGGGTTGCTTCTGCAACATATAGCAGGACCGGGATGATGAGTGTTCTATACAGTGTCTCCTTGGGTCTTCTCGATAGGGCTTTATTCTTCAATCGCGTATTCAGCCCAAAGAAACAGCGATTAGCAGGAGTCTGATTTCAGCGCTGATGTTGTTGCCTGTGTTTACAGCAGCACCCAGGTAGACAAATTCACTTACTACCTCGCAGTTATACCTATCAATGGTCGCGTTCTGACCAAGTCGGTGGTGGGATTGGACTTTTGTTGATGCAATCATATACATACTTAGCCTTGTCCTCGTTTATTTTCAATCCCATTCTGCTTGCTGCTGACTCCATAGTAGTGAAGGCACCGGTTACTGCACGCTTTGTTCTTCCTATCACGTCAATGTCGTCTGCAAACCCAAGTAGTCGTGTTGATTTATTAAAGATGGTGTCCGATGTGCTGGCATGGGTGTTTTTCCAGCAAAATGTTAAAACAGCTGCATAACAGTGCGTCACCATGTCTTAGCCCTTTGATGGTGTCGAAGGTTTCAGTAGAGTCCCTACCAACTTTGACTTCACAGAAAACATTCTGCAACGCAATCCTGATAAGGCGTATCAGCACATGGCACGATATACTTCAACTGTATTAATACTGTCGTAGGCTTCTTTAAAATTGACGAACGGGTAGTGGGTATCGATGTTATATTCTTAAGTTTTCTCCAGCATCTGGCGTTATGTGAATATTTGCTCGGTTGCAGATCTTCCAGTTCTGAAGCCGCACTGGTAAGGACCCATTATTTGATTAGCAAACGGCTTGAGATGTTTACATAAAACACTAAACAGGATCTTATAAGTGATGTTTAAAAGACTTATGCCTCTATAGTTGACGCAGAGTAGTCGGTCTCCTTTTTTGTGGTTTGGGCAGATAGTACTGAGATTCCACTCATCGAGAATACTTTCCTCCGACCATATTTTGCAGATGAGCTTGCAAGATATGATCCTGATCAGGTCATCTCTAGCGTGATTAAAAAGTTCCGCTTGTAAACCATCGCATCCAGCTGCTTTGTTCATCTCTTGTTTGGTGATGGCTACTTCAATTTCATTTTGGTCGGGCGGATGTAAATCGTGGTCGTCATGTTGATTAACTAGTACAAGTTAATCTTGGCGGGATCTTGGCTGTCATCGCCATTTAACAACTGGTAAAAGTAGTCTCCAGATTTCTGGACGCTCTAGTATACCTCTGACTCAGCACTTCTTATGGCTTGTTGTCATAGCTGCCATTGGTCTTCCAGGATCAATCAAGCTCATGGGATACGCCGTCGGCATAGGCAGAGGCGGTCTCGGTCGATTGAAGTCGTCCAACATTGAATTGCTTCGGCGCTGTTGGAGTTCGCCTAAGAGCTTCCATTGAGATCTTTAATCTAAATTTTGCACCGACTAGATAGTGGTCCGAGTCGACGTTTGTTCCTCGGAATGTACGGACAATTAGAATGCTAGAGAAGTGTCTTTCATTTGGTTGCAGGCTTCCCCATCTGGAGATCGACATGTGCCCTTGTAGGTGTTGGGACCTTCGATTAGCCTGCGTCCGTTATCGGAAGTGTAAGCTGTTTTTTCCGATTGTCATACCAAAGCTGTACTCTCCCAATTTCTTCGTGAAAGTCTCCCAAAAGGATTTTAATGCCATATGTTTGGCACTGCTCATAGGTTTTTGCGAGGGGCTCGAAGGTACTTTCATTGGTATCGTCATCTTTTCCTTCTGTATGGGCATGAGCGCTTAGGTAATAATTTGGCCTTTTTGCGGATCGGTGTCACTCTCTTGCTGACTTCGCGAAATCTCAAGACGATTTGCCTTAGTATTCCTCTGACAATGATCTCCCATCAATGTGGTATTTCCCATTGAAAAAATTGCAGCTTTCTGCTACTCACAGGCCCATCTCATCGAATCTCCGGGAATGCTGTTATATCAGCTTTGAAACTAGCGAGGGTCTCGGCTAGCTGTTCTTTTTTTGCGCGCACTCTACTGCCTTAAAACTTCGTTTCAAAGAGCTTATAAAATAATTCAATCTGAAGACAGCAGCGGCGTCTAGTAGCTACTATTTGCAACAGTAAGTACTCCATATTCAAAGTATGTATATATTGTCCGGCTGCAAGTACTGCAGCACAAGATCTTTCCACCTTTCCCGCAACTAGCCTTAGCTGTGGCTATGACTGAATTCCTTGAGATTGAACTTTGTTCACCACTGATGCCCTCCATGTTGATTTTGGGCTTCCGACCCTACTTCCGTTTGCATCCAACTTTGTCTGCTTTCCACATTCGACCACTGAATCGTCAGAATTTACAGCAGACAACGGTTAACGAAGACCTGCAGTTTGCTCGAGGTGTTTTCATGTGTTTCAAAAGCATAAAAGAGCACAGATTTAACTTTGGATTCGATGGGTTTCAACTTGGTGACTAGCGCTGTTTTCCAAACTGTTCCAAACAAGAAAACAAATCCAAATGCAACGCTGGCTTTTTTTATTCTCTTGTCAACTTCCAAATCCGATCCGCTTTCGAGTGCTATGAAACTGCCCAGATAATTAAACTGTGATACCTCCTTTATGTAGTAGTCTGGCGAACGAGAAAAAAATAACGCGATTGTTGGGCTTTAGATATCTCTGGTAATTACATATCACATATTTTAAACTTTCCACCTTTATTTTCTCTCCAAAACTAGAAGTTTGGAGATATTAAGTCTGTTCAATGAATCTGAGCTGCACAGAAAAGAACAGAAAAGATCTGAAAAGTACAAAATTTGGTGTTCAATGAGCAAAAATCCTGTTCTTTTCTGTTCTACAATCTGTCACTTTGTGTTCAATGAAGTTGTCCAACACAGTTTAGAACAATATTTCCTACACCTACTTTTGAGGTGGTGCAAGTGCGTGAGAACTGTCAAAAGTGTCAGCTGACTTGTTTGAAATTATTTTAAAACTGAATTTTTGCAATTATTTGAAAAGTTGCGACGATATAAAATAAAATAAAATTATAAACTAAAAACTAAAATGGATAAAGTGCAAATAGAAATTAGGTCCGCATCAGGTCAAGTTTTGACTGTGGAGTGTTCTCCAAAAACGGGATCTGCATTAGAAAATAGTGAGTATTGTAAATTGCGTTTTGTGCAAATTCAAAACTTTGATCAAATTTCAGACAACGAACTCTGCACTCAATTGCTGTCCGAGAATTTTCCGAACGATGTGGACGCGGATTTTATTTTAAATCCACCACAAGACAAATCGCAGGAAGCTGCAAACAATAGCCAGGAACCTGCAGACTTGGCTTCAGAGAAAACAAAGGCAGTTTGGCTGGACAAGATTTATTTGAAATTTAAAATTTCACAGCTGATAGAGGAGCTGTCAAATACGAAACTACATTTTTCTGTTCTAACTTGTTCTGACAGTTTTCACACACTTGTGCTGTTCTGTTCTGTTCTGATCTAGTTTTTCTTCATTGAACAAACTAATTGTGTGGAAAGTCGCCACTATCGATCTCTTTCTCCAGACTAATAAAGATGTTTTATACAATACTGAGCGTAGATATCTTCCCAGCTGTTAAAATTTAAAAAAGCTAAGCAATGACTTCCTCTTTTAAAAATTTGGAGACCAATAGGGGAGAGTTTTGGTTGATTCCCTGTTTTTTGTCTCGAATTCAAACAAATTCTCACCAAGGTCCTGTGGCGTTGCGGATGTAGTTGCAAACGTAAACGGACTCGCAAGGCCCTTTGCATCTCAAGCCACTTAATAAAATAGTAAATGTCAGTTTCTGATAGATTGACGTTTTATTTTCAAAGTATTGGCTATTTTGTCGTGAAGTCATTCGAGGCAGAACAACTACAGGCTACTGTTGTTGTCACGTTAACTTACAATCGATTTAGATTGAAAATGTGGTTCTCCTTTTTGAATTCAACAACAGTTCTTTTGTAGATTTACTGAATAAGCTAAACTTTCATTTAGTACTAGTTGCAAGTTCTTCTTTTCTGCAATGCATGCCCATAATCATGTTCACTTTTTTAAATCAATATATGTACGAGTATCTCCTTCAACCTTCATGATGATATAAAAAGATAAAGACTTTAATCTACTTACTTAAAATATCAGCAACATAACTTGTTTGCTTTGACGATGCTATAAAAATCTAACCTAAGCTTAACTTGAAAAACTATCGTTTTTACGAGCAGCTATTTGCCATTTACCAGTTTCAAAAGGAATGCGGATCCCTTAGTTTTTCTAACATTAAAACATAACTAAGGTAGACTAGCCATGGAAATCTCAGATAACAAATTAAAGAGTTCTTGTTCTTCAGAAACGCAAAAGCTAGAAATTAAAAATGATTTAAAAAAATGTAAAAAAAAACGCACTCCAGAGCAAAAATTGAGACATAACGAACTACAAAGAAAATATCACAAAAAAAAGAGAGAAGATGAAAGAGGATCTATGAAAAAATATGTCAAAAAACCAAATGCCAATGTAACACCTGAAGAAAAAGAAGCTTTGAGATTGAGAAGAAATTTCCTACAAAAGCAATATCGTCAAAAGCGATCTGCGCTTGCTACACCTGAAGAAAAAGAAGCTTTAATATTAAAAAGAGCACAGGAACAAAATGCAAAAAAACGAAATGCCACTGTAACACCTGAAGAAAAAGAAGCTTTGAGATTGAGAAGAAATTTCCTACAAAAGCAATATCGTCAAAAGCAATCTGCTCTACAAGAAAAAGATGAGCTAATCCTTAAACAAGCTATGGAACTGCTTAGTCAGAATCGAGAAATGTCAATTGAAGAAATAGAAATCTTGAGAAAAGCAGATAAAATAAAAGCTAAGCGATTTGCTATGGAAGCGAAACAAAAAGTTATAGCTACACCTGAAGAAATAGAAGCAAAACGATTGATTCGCGTGGAGCAAGTTAGGCTTTCGCGTCAAAGAAGACTAGAATATGAACAGCCAATTTTACAAAAAGCTATGGAACTGCTTAGTCAGAGTCAAGAATTGTCAACGGAAGAGAAATACATTTTGAGAGAAGCAGAAGACATTAAAGCTAAGCGATTGGAACTAGGGAAGCGAAACAAGGAAAATTGGAATCGCTATCGCAGTCGTCAAAAGCGAAAAGCTAGAGGTACACATCATGAAAACAAAGCAATGGGGAGTCCAGGCCAAGTAAGATTGTTTTTTCAAAATATATACATATTCTTCTAAATATAAAAAAAAATTACTTTTAAATCCTTTAAAGGAGATCAAATTCGTTCTATAAGTCCCAATCCCAACTGACAGAAGGAATTAGAACAGTGAAAGGCAATTCAAACTATAATTGTCAGTTAATTTATATTACAAAAGGATTGACTAGTCTTCATATCAGAGAGGAAACATTTTGTTTTCCGAAAAGCTTTCAAGAAACCGCTGGTTTTCTTCTTTTAAGCTTCAGTCGGCTACAAAACGTTCACACTGGACTCACTTATGACTTATCACTTATCAGTTCTCAAGTTTTCGTAGTCGTCGGAGATTTTTCAAACATAGCATATAGACATTCATACTGTCCCGTATGGCAACCATACGGAGTGAAATACTACAAAGTACGAAGAAGACAGCCCTGGATCCAAATCATGATATCCACCAATACAGCAATCAACAATACTTTCTCTATAAATGATCTTTATATAATCATGCCAGCCTGCGAGCGCTATAATATGTACATTTTTATTTAGTCAGTCCACAGCGAGCAAGCGTTGAGCAAGCATACAAATAAATTGGGTTTTTTCCTTCAAGGTTTCCCAAATAAAAAATGGGCGTGTTTTTATTTTCATTAGGTGGTTATTCTTACTTTCAGCCCGTCAGTTGAAGAACGTAAAATGACGCCGCAACACATACAGTTCGCTCAAAACTGTCCACGGAATTCTTTGTCAGTACATTCGCTCTACACGACTCTTCTGGCTAAGCTTATGTCGCTGTACAGCACGTATAGTTCGTTGTTGTATCTTCTTCGCCAAATGTTGTTTTCTCTGTTAACGCAGACAGGACCATAAATCGTACGCAGAACATTTCTCTCGAAGACTTTTCATCCTATTGGGAGAGGGTCCATGCTTCTGCACCATATAGCAGGACCGGAATGATAAGTGTTCTAAATAGTGTCTCCTTGGTTCTTATCGATAGGGCTTTATTCCTCAAAAGCCTATTTAGCCCAAAGAAACAGCGATTAATAAAAGATTGTCTGCGTTTGACAGCAGTGCCCTGGAAGAGAAATTCACTGACTACCTCGAAGTTATACCAATCAGTGGTCACGTTCTGACCAAGTTGGTGGTGGAATCGTACCTTCGTTGATGAAATCATATACTTTGTCTTGTCTTCGTTTATTTTCAATCCCATTCTGCTTGCTGTTGACTCCATAGTAGTGAAGGAACCGGTTATTGCTCGCCTTGTGCTTCCTATCACGTCAATGTCGTCCGCAAAATTAAGTAATTGTGTAGATTTATTAAAGATGGTGCCAGATGTGCTGGCATGGGTGTTCCCCGTATTATATTTTCAGGCACAATGTTAAAACAGCTGCATAACAGTGCGTCACCTTGTCTTAGCCCTTTGATGGTGTCGAAGGTTTCAGTAGAGTCCCTACCAACTTTGACTTAAAGGAAAAAATTTTGCAACGCAATCCTGATAAGGCGTATCTGGGCATGGCAAGATATAGTTCAACTCTATTAATACTGTCGCAGGCTTCTTTAAAATTGACGAACGGGTAGTGGGTATCGATGTTATATTCTTAAGTTTTCTCCAGCATCTGGCGTAATGTGAAAATTTGGTCGGTCGTAGATTTTCCAGGTCTACATAAGCAACGGCTTGAGACGTTCACAAACAATCTCATGGGCGATGTTTAAAATACTTATGCCTCTATAGTTGGCGAAAGTAGGCGGTCTCCTTTTTTGTGGTTTGGGCAGATAGTACTGAGATTCCACTCATCGAGAATACTTTCCTCCGACCATATTTTGCAGATAAGCTTGCAAGATATGCTTCTGACCAGGTCATCTCTAGCGTGATTAAAAAGTTCCGCTTGTAAACCATCGCATCCAGCTGCTTTGTTCATCTCTTGTTTGGTGATGGCTACTTTAATTTCATTTTGGTCGGGCGGATGTAAATCGTGGTCGTCATGTTGATTAACTAGTACAAGTTAATCTTGGCGGGATCTTGGCTGTCATCGCCATTTTACAACTGGTAAAAGTAGTTTCCAGATGCCTAACATCGACTGCGTTTCCAGATTTCTGGACGCTCTATTATACCTCTGACGCAGCACTTCTTATGGCTTGTTGTCATAACTGGCATTGGTCTTCCAGGTTCAATCAAGCCGTCGGCATAGGCAGCGGCAGCCTCTGCCGATTGAGTTCGTCCAACATTGAATTGCTTCGGCGCTGTTGGTGTTCGACTAAGAGCTTCTATTCAGATCTTTAATCTAAGTTTTGCACCGACTAGGTAGTGGTCCGAGTCGACGTTTGTTCCTCGGAATGTACGGACAATTAGAATGCTAGAGAAGTGTCTTTCATTTGGTTGCAGGCTTCCCCATCTGGAGACCGACATGTGCCCTTGTAGGTGTTGGAACCTGGGATTAGCCTGCGTCCATTATAGGAAGTGCAAGCTGTTTTTTCCGATTGTCATACCAAAGCTGTACTCCCAATTTCTTCGTGAAAGTCTCCCAAAAGGATTTTAATGCCATATGTTTGGCACTGCTCATAGGTTTTGGCGAGGGGCTCGAAGGTACTTTCATTGGTATCGTCATCTTTCCCTTCTGTATGGGCATGAGCGCTTAGGTATTATAATTTGGCCTTTTTGCGGATCGGTGTCACTCTCTTGCTGACTTCGCGAAATCTCAAGACGATTTGCCTTAGTATTCCTCTGACAATGATCTCCCATCAATGTGGTATTTCCCATTGAAAAAATTGCAGCTTTCTGCTACTCACAGGCCCATCTCATCGAATCTCCGGGAATGCTGTTATATCAGCTTTGAAACTAGCGAGGGTCTCGGCTAGCTGTTCTTTTTTTGCGCGCACTCTACTGCCTTAAAACTTCGTTTCAAAGAGCTTATAAAATAATTCAATCTGAAGACAGCAGCGGCGTCTAGTAGCTACTGTTTGCAACAGTAAGTACTCCAACGCAACTGGCCTTAGCTGTGGCCATGGCTGAATTCCTTAAGATTGAACTTCGTTCACCACTGATGCCCTCCATGTTGATTTTGCTCTTCCGACCCTGAGGACTTCATTCGAAAAGTTGTTTCGCTATATTGTCTTTAGGTTTCCTCAATGTACGGCCTATCCAACGCCACTTACGTTGCCTGAGGTTTGCATCCAACTTTGTGTGCTTTCCACGTTCGACCACTGAATCGTCAGAATTTACAGCATGCAACGGAAGACTTGCACTTTGCTCGAGGAGTTTTCATGTGTTTCGAAAGCATAAAAGAGCACAGATTTAACTTTGGATTCGAAGGGTTTCAACTTGGTGACTAGCGCTGTTTTCCAAACTGTTCCAAACAAGAAAACAAATCCAAATGCAACGCTGGCTTTTTTTATTCTCTTGTCAACTTCCAAGTCCGATCCGCTTTCGAGTGCTATGAAACTGCCCAAATAATTAAACTGTGATACCTCCTTAATGTAGTAGTGTGGAGAACGAGAAAAACATAACGCGATTGTTGGGCTTTAGATATCTCTGGTAATTACATATTACATATAATTTGTGCGAGTGCATTATAAAAAAAAAAAAAAAAAAATCACATATTTTAAACTTTCCACCTATTTTTTCTCTCCAAAACTAGAAGTTCGGAGAGATTTTGTGTAAAGTCTAGGTGTCGCCACTATCGATCCCTTTCTCCAGACTACTAAAAATGTTTTATACAATACTGAGCGTGGATAATATCTTCCCAGCTGTTAAAATTAAAAAAAAAACTTTGCGATGACTTCCTCTTTTAACAATTTGGAGACTAATGGGGGAGAGTTTTAGTTGATTCCCTGTTTTTTGTCTCGAATTCAAACAAATTCTCACCAAGGTCCTGTGGCGCTGCGGATGTAGTTGCAAACGTAAACGGACTCGCAAGGCCCTTTGCATCTCAAGCCACTTAATAAAATATTAAATGTCAGTTTCTGATAGATTGACGTTTCATTTTCAAAGTATTGGCTATTTTGTCGTGAAGTCATTCGAGGCAGAACAACTACAGGCTACTGTTGTTGTCACGTTAACTTACAATCGATTTAGATTGAAAATGTGGTTCTCCTTTTTGAATTCAACAACAGCTCTTTTGTAGATTTACTGAATAAGCTAAACTTTCGTTTAGTACTAGTTGCAAGTTCTTCTTTTCTGCAATGCATGCTTATAATCATGTTCACTTTTTTAAATCAATATTTGTACGAGTATCTCCTTCAACCTTCATGATGATATAAAAAGATAAAGACTTTAATCTACTTGCTTAAAATATCAGCAACATAACTTGTTTGCTTTGACGATGCTATAAAAATCTAACCTAAGCTTAACTTGAAAAACTATCGTTTTTACGAGCAGCTATTTGCCATTTACCAGGAAGCCGAGCGCGGAAGATGAGTTTTTAAGGATGGATGGATGGAGCAAAAATAAACTACTAACCTTTTAAAAACGACATAAAATCAAAGCTTTTGAATGCGGGTCCCTTAGTTTTTCTAACATTAAAACATAAATAAGGTTTACTGGCCATGGAAATCTCAGATAAAAAATTAAAGAGTTCTTGTTCTTCAGAAACGCAAACGCTAGAAATTAAAAATGATTTAAAAAAATGTAAAAAAAAACGCACTCCAGAGCAAAAATTGCGACATAACGAACTACAAAGAAAATATCGCCAAAAAAAGAGAGAAGATGCCAATGAAAGAGACAAAATTAATAATCATCGCAAAATGTTAAGAAAAGCACGCACTGCTGAACAAGTATTGAAAGATTGCGAAAAATTTAGACAGTATAACCAGAAGCGAAAACAAAACCAAACAATCAAAAGAAAACGAGAAGAAAAGAAAGCAATTCTTAAAAAAGCTTCTG
Organism: Platycheirus albimanus; assembly: GCA_916050605.2. Taxonomy (NCBI): domain Eukaryota; kingdom Metazoa; phylum Arthropoda; class Insecta; order Diptera; family Syrphidae; genus Platycheirus; species Platycheirus albimanus. Next base: position 21,281,904 of record OU696696.1, on the reverse strand, counting down.
AATTACTTAATCAAAATCAAGAACTGGCTTCAGAAGCGTCAGAGGTTTTAATATTGGCAGAACAAATAAAAGCTGCTAAGTTGCGAAAGAGGGAATATATGAAACAATTTTACCAAAAACGAAATGCCACTTCAACACCTGAAGAAAAAGATGCTTTGAGATTGAGAAGAAGGCTTGGAGCAAGAGCAAGACAAATACGTCAAAAGCAATCTGCTCTTGCTAAAGCTTCAGAAGCGTCAGATCCAGAGGTTTTAATATTGGCAGAACAAATAAAAGCTTCCCAATTGCGAAGAAGAGAATCTGTGAAAAAATATGTCAAAAAACGAAATGCCAATTTAACACCTGAAGAAAAAGAAGCTTTGAGATTGAGAAAAAGGTTCCTACAAAAACAAAATCGTCAAAAGCGATCTGCTCTTGCTACACCTGAAGAAAAAGAAGCTTTAAGATTAAAAAGAGCACAGGAACAAAAATGCAGGCGAGAAATCAAACAAAATGAGCGAGCGAAGCTGTATGGCTTATCAAGAAATACCAATGCTACCTCAGAAGATAATGAAGAAACAAGACGACATCAAGACGAATTTAAAATGTCGAACGCTGCAGGATTGCTGAGAACAGACCAAGTAAGACTGTGCTTAAAAAAATGTATATTGTTCTTCTAAACCCGATATTTTTTTTTTATAGTTGAAGGGTTCTACTTGTATTTTTTTTTACTGGTTATTATTGCCCTCAATATGAGGTAACAAAGTATGAGTTTTTAGGAAGTTTGGATAGGAAAAAAACTGGAGATACCGATACCGATACCGATATAGTATTCCACATTCTTGTAATGCCGCCAAAAAAGATTCTCTTTACTTAACTCAACCTCCAAAGTCAGGTTCGAAGGTGAATTGATGGGCATTCCTGGCGATGCTATTGTTAAGGAATGTATCTTGCTATTTCGCTGGAGCACTGTTTATCGAAGAATGTAATGTTCTTTTCACCTATCAAATTTAAGGCCTTGTAACCTTACTAGGAGAAGCAAATGCGTTTTAAGAGCACCTGCCCAGATTTGGGAATCGTATTCAAGCTTCTGTCGAATGTATGCCTTGTTGATTGTAGCCAGTTCAGTAGGGGACAAATTTTTCGTATATAATTTAGGAATCCTTAGCGACGCAGAAGGTTGTTTGTAATACATGATTTTTTTTTATAATCTGATAATTTATCAGAGCTTCCACGACCATAGAAAGAAGGGACGTTATTTCAATTGGTCGTTCAGCACACCTCTTCTCTTCAGAACTGTGCTAGAATACTGCTAGGTCCTAGGGTTTATGTATATCGAGATTTTTAAGAACTCTTGTCCTATAAGAACATTTACGCTCTCAATCACAGAAGGAGCCATATCATTGTATGATAGTTACGAAATGGCAGAAAACTGCTGCAAAACGATACCTATTAGGTTATCGAAGACCACGGCCTGTAATGCTTTTTTGTACTCAGGCTGAGGTTAGCTCATGGATGTCCAGGGTTGTTCCTAAAAAAAACCGAAAACTCATGGTTGAAGAGTGTTGAACTCCGAAACAACAATATTTGTTATTTACCAAAATATTTACAGATTATTTCATATACTTAAGGATAAACTTAAAATAACAATTCAATTCATATAATGTCTTAAATACAAGGTCTGGTCAGTTTACTCCACGACAATAAACGGTGGTCTGTAGAGATTCCCAAAGGAAGCGCACCACGAGGACTATAAACAGTCCCTAACAAATTGGTCTGTAATTTCCTCTACGACAAGAAACGGTGGTCTGTGGTGGAGCTTACAGGAGCAGCAGCCCTACGACAATAAATGTTGGTATGTAGAGTTTCCCAAAGGACTTCACGACAAAAAAAAACCGTCCCTAAGATCTTGGTCTGTAAAGTTGACTTTACGGCAATAAACGTGGTCTGTAGAGAAAGAATCCTAAAAGGCAGCGGTCCCTAAAAGTTTAGGTCTGTGGTGAAGCTTATAAATGTAGCAACTCCACGACAATAAACGGGTAACCTAACGCCTTCACTTAAAAAATCGGTGAGGTTTCTGCTGGTATTCGCCGCAGCGTACCTTCGGTTGAGATTCCCGGTACTCTATTTGAAATAGAATCTTCTTCCAATGACAGGGAGGTCGAGTCTGATATTCCATACAAATTGTACTTCTACTTATAGAATATACCTGTAAAAAGAAAATGTGAATTATAACATCAAAGGTGAAAAATACTTGTGAATGTGTAATTCTTTTTCAATGATGAATGTATTTGAGTGCTCTTTTGGTTTAGGAACTCGGAAGTGGAACGCAGTCCAAATCAGCGGTGCGGCGTAAAGCGATAGTCGGAATTGCCTCAGTGGAATGGTTGGTATTGCGTCACGTGATATGGATTTCATGTGAGAAAGTTCGATTTTGCGTCTCCTTGTTGGTCCTTCGAGGGAGGGCTGCCTTCTAAGCCCGATAAAACAGCGATTGGCAAGAGTGGTTCTTCGACTGATCCCTTTACTGGTGATGTTCTGAGAGGTTATAGTGGTACCCAAATAGACATAGTTCTTGACAATTTCAAAGTTATATATGTCCTACATAACGTTTTGTCCGAGCCTACGTCGATGATGTTCTGCATCCGAGGACAGCATATACTTTGTTTTATCTTCATTTGCAGCCAGACCCATTTTTGCCGCCTCCACTTCGATACTTGCGAATGCTCCACTGACAGCGCGTTTTGTTCAATATCATCAGCATCAGCTGGTATTGACATGCGAGTTGCGTACGATTGCCTCAAGAAGGATGTAACATGATAGCGCTTCACCTTGTCTTAAGCCTTTTTTGATATTCAATGAGTCGGTGGTGTTCTTACCAACCTTGATGAAGCAGCTTGTACGAGTTTGGCAGGGATGCCAAGAAGTGACATGACTTTATATCCCTAGGACGAATGTTTGTGCCCTTTGGTAGAATTTTTGAGCATTGCTTCTGCCGTAGCACGCCTCAATAGATTCAACCATTCGTTTTTCCAGTTCTCTCATTTTCTTTCTGAAAAGCCGATGTTCCTCCTTCTTCTTTTGCAGATAGACCGCCCGGGAAGCGATTCTTGACAGCTCTGGTTCTGGCCTGTATCGTTGGTTGCTAAGCTTCGTTTTTGGCCGTGTTCGCCAGCCTCCACTCATCATTTAACCATGCTTTTCGTTGTGGTCGCCTAATGAAGCGCAAAACATGAGTGGCTGCATTTTTGATGGCCAGTTTGCAATGTTGCCACTGGGTCTCTGGGTTTGGCGCAGGCACCGGGCTTGTCGAGAGGTTGGAGAAGAAATGTTAGGCAAAGGTTCCGACGGTTGCAGCTACGCAACATCAATTTTTCTGGTTATTCCACATTCGGACTTTAGCTACCACAAGGTAGTCGTTCGAGTCTATATGTTGGCCCCTCGGAAATTATAAATCTACTTTATGTTGCTTGTTCCGTTGTTAATTTTCTTTAAAAAATACAAGGCTTTCATACAAAAAAAAAAAAAATATTACAAAACTAATTGTAATTTCTTATTTTGAACTTGCAGGTTTTAGATGAAATTAAAATTGAAAAGGAAATTCTTCAAGAAACACAGATCAAGGCCATTTCAGCACGACCACTTACAAATGGGGGTCTGGGCATGCAGCAACAAATGGGTTACAACGATTCATCATCTTCTTGGCTTGATCTTTCACAACATAGCTTCATGACTGGAGAAACAAGTAGGAACCAAAGTTGTTTTCAATCATTTCATGGACGCTCATCTACTATGCAAGAAAGTCTTGGAAACAGCAGCAGCATCATTCAATCCACTAGCATTGATCGAAGAAAATTAGGTCTTGAAAAGTCTTTCCATTGCATGAGAGCACTAACAGATGCGACAGCGAAACGAGACGGATATGCTATTTTTGGTAAACAAATCGCTCAAAAACTTCGCTCCAACAAGAAGAATGTGGCAGAAATCAATACTGCTAAAAAACTTATTGATGATATTTTGCAAAAATTGGCCAGTGGTGTTTATAGTTTTGCAACTCAAACTGTCTAGGCAAAGGCCTTGAAGCCTGGATCTGGATCTCATCTTAAACAACAAACCTACCTGCGCACGTATTGGAGGCTTGACTTATAAGCGCATGTAATCTATGTAAGTAAGTATTTAGTTTCATTGTTTCAAAAAATTCTGCACAGCATCATCTTGTTGTCATACTGATTTTTAGAAATTTTCTTGGACTTCAAGAACTCTTTCAGTTGGTTATGTAAATTCCTAATCTTTTCTGGTTGTCTTTTTCAGACACTATCAGAGGCCTTATTCTGTCGACGGACAAGAAGAACAGTATCACCGAATGCAATCGGTGTAAGTATGTAGCCGATGTTAACATCCTAAACTATCCCTGAAACAGCATTCCCCAAATTTCATACATGTAAATATTTCAAATCCTTATCTAGTTTTAATTAATTTTAATATTTTTATACGGTAAATAATTTGTTGGTAAGCTAAATGTGTAACGAAAAAACAAAATCTTTTATTAAAAATATATTGAAATATATGAATGTCAACTATGTATTTTCTTTGTGCAAAGTATTGTTACAGTGAAATCCTAATCGAAATTTCTCTGATGATAGTTAAGGTTTAACTTTAAGAGCCGAAAGAGAACGAAAGCGATACTCTGTCCAACATAAATTGGCAGTGCATGTATTGTTGGGAAGCTTTTTTAAAATCATTAGCGTGTCATATTTTTGCACCATACTTAATTGAAGAAACCCCCCATACAAAGTTTTTACCCGCCACTGACTGTGATAACATCTGACGTTGATCCAACACGTCTTTTTCAACGCACATCTAAGTGTGCACTGTGGACTAATTTCTGTGTAATTTCATGAAAAAACAGAGGTTTCTGTTATGGAAAAAACCGATTGACAATTCGAAATAAATGAAAGCGTTATATTAGGCTTAGATTACAACGTTTATTTTTCTTAGCACTCACATAAGTCTTACAAAAGTAACTTACAGTTAGGTTAACACGATATATGCTGACAAAACACGATTACACTTGTAAGTTCCTCTTTCAACTAACAGCTTACGTAAATTATTAAAAAATACTGTAAGTCACTTACAGAGCCGTTAACATACAAGACATTTTTAAGTAATCTCAGCCGAGTCTGACAACAATCAAGGGAATAAGGGAGAGGAATTCTTGAACGAAAGAAATTATTGAACTTGGCAATGTCACTTCTATAACATTGATTCAAGAGTGGTTTAAGAGTTAACCCACCGGATTTCATGAATTAAATAAAGTTGATCCATTAATCATTTTTAATTATTGTCAACGTAACTTTTTCGTTTATGAAATCAGTTAAAATGAGCTATGAGATATTTTTTGTGGAGAAACTAGAACGTTGGACTTATGAGAAAAGCACATTGCAAATATTTGTAGGATAGTAAAATGTAAAAAATGTCGATACATTTTTCCCTGCAAACCAAACCGCAGTAATTTTCAAGAAAAAATACTACAACTAAAAATATCCTTCCAACGTATGCATTTTTTATTTACCACCTCCCCTACGACCATAGAATGAAGAATGTAAGAACATTAAACGATTCCTTTTTGAACTGTGCGAAGAAGAAATCCTTTATGAATTGCAAAATGTTGTCTCTTTTCGTGTTTTCGTTTGTCACTTTTTCAGTATTTTATGATTCAAAACATCGTCAACAGTTTTGATTTTCAGGTTGATTTGTTAGCTTGCCCCCTTTTTAATAATTAAATATAAACATATTTATAGTTATACTGGGAAGTTATGAAGTGTGTTTTTATTTTTCTAAATGTTAAAAACTCGATTTTCACAAGTGCCTAACAATCGCTTTATTTAAAAAATAAATAAACTTTGGCAAATCGGACGAGTGAGGAATCAACTAAATTCAAAGAAAGTGCTGCACATATTGCAATAATAAAAATACATAATGGCGAGTGATCATTTTCTAGTACTCATTGGTACGGGTTCCCCATACACTTTCAACAAGCGCTTCCAATCACGTTTTGTTGAATCAAAATCAAACTTGATCAAATTTTCTAATCTTACAAACCAAATTTCAAACTGTATACCAATATCTCAAAATATCAATAAAGAAGCAGCAAACATGAGAAATATAATAAGGCATCCGCCACTTCAATCTCATCTACGCATCCTCCACGCAATTCAAAGCAACCTATATGGTTCACTTCACAAATAAAAAATCTTACCCACCAATAACATATAGGTGCTTGGCTGCCAAAATCAAATGCGTAGTTCGCAAAGCAAAAGCAGACTCTTTGGCTGATTTCTCAATCAATCCTTCAATAGATTCCAAAATCCTTTGGAACAAAGTTAGAGCCATAAACGGCAACCACTCGCGAAAAAGTGTCACAGCTATCAGGCTGGCCTCTAACACAATAACTGACCCAAGTGATGTCGCTCAACATAGGAACTTTTCAATGGAAAAATATCCTGATTCCTATACCTAAGCCTAACTGTGATCCACAATCAATCGATAGTTACCGTCATATTGCTCCTGCCGTCATATCTAAATTATTCGAACAAATAATTGGGAATAGACTTCAATGGACTCTTAGGCCCAACAGAGGCACACACACCCTGTTGCACATGCTTGATCAAGCACTACATACAGAGTGAGCCTGATGAAACCACTCCGTGCTTTTATCCATGGATTTGGAAAAGGCATTCGAAAAAGTAACTACATTTCTAGTAATAAAACAACTCAACGATTGGGAAATCAACTCACAATTATTGGAAGTTATAAAGTCTTTCATGTCCAACAGAACAATCAGGGTAACAATCAACGGCTATTGTTCCTCAGACCACGGAATTGAAAACTGAGTACCACAAGGATCTCCAAATTCAATCATGCTATACAATGCCTACGTAAACTCATTGCTGGAAGACCTAAAAGCAGAAACACCAAACATAAGAGTAATCCAGACTCGCCGATCTGGCAATCCAGAAGAAGTGGCTCAGGCGCTTAGCAAAAAACTTCATTTAGTAGAAACATAGTGTCAAAAAACTGGCGCTAAATTACCTTTCGCGAAAATTGAGGTTCTACATATGTATATGCAGGAAAAAATCTTATACAAATACAAATATTTGCATTAATGAAATGTCACCCCCTAAAAGAAAAAGTACAAATCCTAGGGCTGACTTGCACCAAATCGTGGAAATGGTGTGCACACGCCAAACTTATAGCTAACAAGCTTAACAAAGCATTAAACCTGATAAAAATAATCTGCCACAAACAAAAGGGACCAAACCTAAACAGCAATAAACATAGCTCAAGCGCTCATAAGGGGTGCCGCATAGCCATCTACTCACACTGGAGGAAAGGTAATGATCATACAATACAAACGAAAATCAACGCCCTAAAGCTATTAGTTCCCTACCGTCCACACCCATTGTATATACATTTTTATAGTAATTTCATGGAACATTTTATTTAAGTTCTGAACGTCGTCAATGGCGGCGCTAATTGTCTTATCTACTTTACATCAAATGCCTTTGTTATGTGCGTATTATCACCAAGAAGTATACAACTAAAATACGCCCCAAGAAGTATACAACAAAAATACGCACCAAGAAGTATACAACAACAATTCACGCACCAAGAAGCATGCATCGAAATGTATAACCAACAAGCCACAACCCAAAGGTGGGCAGTGCGGAGTGTGAATGTATAATAAAGAAAATACATTGGAGGCACGGCTTAATACTTAATAGTGCAAGTGTATACAACTGGTGATACGGATAACACAAAAAATGGTATACCTACGGAAAATACTGCTGCCCTGATACTTGATAATCAAATCAAGACCCAAAATAAGGCTAAATGGGACAAGAAGGAAGAAGATGACTGTTGGACCCGGCAGTAAAAAACTGATGACAACGGAAGAAGATGACCATTAGACCCGGCATGGCAGAAAGAAAAGAAAAGACTAAAAATGCGTGTGCTGCAGAATTAGTATTAAAAAGTTATTTTATTGAAAATCGTAACTAGGTTAAGAGTAAAAATGTTAAGTTTAAGAAGTGGAGTATGTAATATAAATACTGCCCAAAATTGAAAATAAAGTGCCGTTGTACGAGTAACTAAACTAAAAAGACGCGTTTTCATTAAAACTCCAGACGATCTCTTTCGAAGCAGAACTCTTTCCAGGAAAGCCCCAGCACATCACAAGTCATCAAGAGAGAAAAAGATATACCCCAGGAAGCCGCCATCAGTCAAAGAAAAACAAGGTAATACAAAAAAAAAATTCCCCGCGGTAGATAGGTAGAAAACACCTTCTGACCCCTACTTGCTCATACATTATTACGTCCATGTATTATACATCCATCCGTCGATAGTTCGAATGAAATTCATTATAATGTACCTATCAAACCCCCTTCCTCTTCCCTAACGTCACCCAATAAATCATAGATAAAAACATAATTTTGAATCTCTACCTAGCCAAATAAAAAAGGACCAATCACAATACAAAATATGTAGCGTTGTTTAATCCCTTTAACTAAAATCATTTTATATAAGGTGGCGCCACCAGTCATTGGCTTTCCTAGCACCATGGACCTAAACCTAATAAGTATGGACTGCTAGTTGATTTTCGTTTCCATACAATATCTGAGAAATCGGTGTCGCCATAATAGCGCCTTACTTTTGAAGTTGTGAAATATTTCCCTACAAGAAACGTATTGCAATTTTTGACAGAAACTTTTTTTTTTAGTTTGATAATAATACGCGTGGAACTAACAACATAATTTATTGCCCATAGTTTTAATGGTTTTTTTTAATTTAAAAACGCGCGAATTAAGTTTGTTTATTAATTAGTTGTTTTTTTAAAAAGAAACAGTCAACCAATCTACTACGCGCCTACACAAAACAACGTTTATTTTAAGAAAACCGAACCTAACCATCAGAAAACTAATTTTAGAAAAATTTCAAATGAACCTAACGAAAGTAAAAAAACGGCTCTATGCAATAGCTCCTAACGTATTAACTCCTAACAAAAAAAAATGAAAAAAAACCTAACATTCCCATACAAATTTTAGGTGTTATTACAAATGAAGGAACACCTAAATGTTAGGTTTATTTTCATCAAAATTAGGACTTGTTGCATTGTTTATAGTTAGGAGTTATTTCATGATGAAATAACTCCTAAAACCATGGAAATGAAATAAATACTAATTAGGAAATATTGCACTAAAAATTTATGTTAGGAGTTATTTCATTAATGTTAGGACTTATTTCATTTCGCTTAAAATTGCATTTTATAAGTTGCGTTCAATATTTTTTTTAGAAAATAGTGCTTTACAAACGGTATTTTTTTTAGATTAACCGTTAATCTAAAAGAATTTCGTGTATTTAGTCACTTAAAATTGCACAAAAAATCAGTTGAATGTAACTATTCGAAGTGATCTGATCATTAATAAAAAAATGGAATTTGAAATAGTAAGTGGCAAAAGAAAAAACATTCAGTTATTATATGTGCTGAGTGAAAAACAATTATACATTAAAAAAGTTACCATACGCAACAAAACATATTATATATGTTATAGCAAAAATTGCAAGGCAAAAGTTGAAATTTCAAATAATGTTTGTTCAAGAGCAGTGAATTTTGTAAACCACAACCACAGTGATAACGAGGCCTTGTATAATGAACTAAAAGTTCTTAATGTTATAAAATCGGAATGTGTTGACGCAGGTCGAGTCTTAAGCGATATTAATGCTTTGAGTGGTATTCGAAATACCTTTCAGACGGTTTGTTCGAAGTGAGTTCATATAGGTCTAAGGTTCATAGGTCGGATTTGTATGTTTGTTTGTTTTATTTTAGCAATCAAGATGCGGCAAGGAACTTAGATTTTTCCAAAATTAAAAGGACATTGCAAAATTTGACAGCAAAAGTTTTCATAACTTCACCGAAATCTGCTCTCGAAGTTGTTGAAGCATTTCAAAGGGAGCATATTTGGAACAATTTTGGTGTAACTCTACACACAGACCAAAAATACAACTTTTTTAAAGCATGCATCAATGAAGATGAGTTTTCGTTTTGTATATTTGCTTCTGATAAAATAATAAAATTCATGGACGAAAATATTCCTCGGCCGAACCGGCAGTTTCTGGCAGATGGAACCTTTTCAGTGGTACCTGTTGGATGTTTTAATCAACTCTTGGTTATATATGTTGAATATTTCGAAAAGGTAAAATATCTAGTCATTGAAATAGATGAATACATTATAGTGGGCTGCACGATGGGCGCGGCGGGTGCGGCGGGCGCGGCGGGCGCGGCGGGCGCGACGGGCGCGGCGGGCGCGACGGGCGCGGCGGACGCGAAGGACGCGCCAACACGCGGCGCGACGGACGCGCCACCGGGCGGCGCGACGCGACGCCGCCGTCCGCGACGCCCCCCCCCCCCCGCGGACTCCCGAGAAGATATATTTTTTAATCATGTTTTTCATTTCTATATAGGTATTTCCTTTTTTATTTATCCTTCTAAACAAGAAGTCAAGGAAATGTTACTCAACTATGCTAACATACATTAACACAAATATTGTAGATTTGACATGTGAAAGCATAATGACCGATTATGAGGTAGCACTTCAGAATGCTATAAAATATTCTCTTAATGTTGGCCATGTTTACGGTTGTTGGTTTCATTATTGCCAAGCAATAAGGAGGAACATTAAAACAAAACATAAAGATTTGGCATGTTTTTTAAGAACATCTAAGGATGCCTCTGTAATTTATCATAAAATACTTTCCCTGCCTTTATTACCATCCACACAAGTAACAACAGTTTACGAAACAATTAAATCGAATTTGTCTAATTTCGATGCTGAAGGAAGATTTTCAAGCTTCCTTACATACTTCGAAGGTCAATGGATACAAAAGGTAAATGGTGTTCACTTAGATATTATTATTATTATTATTTTCATTTTTTATATTAACTTTCTCTGCAGGTCAAACCGCAAGGATTTTCAGTTTTCATGAGGAGCACTCGGACAACGTCAGCTGTAGAAGCATATAATGGAGTTTTAGGTCGTATGATTAAAAAAAACGGAAATTTTTTCAGATTTGTAAAATCCCTACAAATGGAAGAATTTTCCAAGAGCAGAGATTTCGAACTGCTTACATCTAGCGGCGGCTCTCATGGTTCTTCAAAACAGAAGAAATGTTATTACGAAGAGAGGTCGCGAAAAATTGAATCCGCTAGTAATGAATTACTTTCTGGGAAAATAACCGCAATGGCATTCATTAACAGGATGGTATTTCCCAAAAACTTTATTTGCGTCGAAATGGAGCCAGATGACGATGTTTTCCAAAATGATGACTTAGCAGAAGATGAGCAGCCCGAAAGTGATGACGACAACAAACCAAGCACTAGCTCCAAAAGGAAAGATGAAAATGATGATGATGAGTACTTGTGTATTATCTGCTATTCAGCACGACCAAATACTCTTTTATTGCCGTGCAAGCATTTAAAACTGTGTTCCGAATGCTTCGCTAACATACATCCAGATGAGGATCAGTTAATCAAATGCCCTGTATGCAGATCCATAATTCTGGACAACATTAAAGTTTATAATTAATTGCTTTGTAACTACCTTTAATCGTTTGAATTAATTAAATAAAATTCTTTTTCCCACATTAGGAATTCTTTCACCTTTTTTTTTTAGGATTTAATTCATTATGAATTAAATCCTAACGTTAGGTTTTATTTCATTTTTAAATTAGGAGATATTACATCCCCACTTAGGACTTATTTCATTTATTCGTGTTAGCAATTATTGCACTCATTGTTAGGAATTTCTTCATTAGGACTTATTTCATTAGGAATTAATACGTTAGGAGCTATTGCATAGAGCCAAAAAAACACCAACGACGACGATTAATTCCGAAAAACAAAACAACATAACTAGCTTGTGCAATGAACTCAACAAAACCAACATTTCGACGCAACACAAGAAACCCAGTCAGATATTAACCGAGCCAAACAAGAAACAACTCGAAGAGTGTCCTGGTTGACATACAATATGCAAACGCTGTGATTTCCTCAAAGGATAGCTTAAAAAACACCACCAATGACGACCGAAAAAATGCAAACGAGACTTCGAGTCATGATAAAAGCTGCAAGAGCGCAGATAAAATAATATTTCCGTCAAAAAGCAAAATTAGTAACTCGGACGACCATAGCACTATTCCGACTTCGAAGTTGTCGAAGAGCAAAACTGAATCTGAGCACTCAATTAAGCCAATAAATGCTCCAGCTCAACAGTCTGAATCAAAGGGTTCGTCGTTGCAGGGTCTGAAGTTCCTAAACTATCCAATGAAGTTCAGTTCAAGAAAAAAATTGGCGGAGAAAATCATCAAGCGCCCAGAACTGCCAACTGTCTCAGAGTCCCAAGCTTTGGTCAATCTGAAGGTGAAATTTCACTCTGATGCAATTTCGTCGGAGTCAAAGGTATCGTCTTTGAATGAAAATATGAAAAGCAAATTTATCAGCGATCCGTTTTCTTAAATGGACTCGAGTGATAAAGATATTGATGAAGCTGTCCCAGAGTTTGCTGCGGTGAGTATTTTTGTTTTTAATTATTAATTCAAGTGTAATTAATCTGTCCTTTTAAGAATGATCTTTTGTGAGGTTTTCCAGTTTATTCTTTGAATATGACTACACTCATGCTTGGTTTACTTTATGGAACGCATGCGAGTCATTAGTGCGTCTTCCTTTGTCTGTCACTGTTGGAGCTTAAGGCACGGTAAAGAACTCAGACCTTAATATAAGTAAATAAATATGTGCATACAAGCTACTCAAACGCTTTTTGAAATCCTTGCCATCATTAAGAGGTAAGAAATCTGATGTGAATTGACGTTAGAAAGTGCGAAATGTTCCAGTATTCCCTAAAAAGAAAAAGTCTGGGATGGACACATTTTGTTTTTAGTCACAACTGAAAACTGATTTATGGACTGGCTTATTAACAGTTATTGGCAGACAGTTTAAACCAGTAAATTTGGACCACATCAAATTTGTTCCTCAATGTTTGCTTGGAGCTAAAAAACAAAAATACTGTGCTATGTAGGGCAGACGCTAAGATACTAGGTACTGTTTGTCGCGAAATAGTTAAATTGCTTAAGTTACTCATCTTAATGTTAATCTTCCATTTTTCGAAGCACTAAATACATCTTAAAAAGTTCGTCGAACAATTAGTTAACTTTCCTTGTTTACTATCTAAGCGCTGTTGGTGTGACAGCTTTGGATGATAGCGTTTATGTGTGCGGAGGCTATGATGGAGTTACATCATTAAACACTGTGGAATGCTATAGTCCCAAAACAGACATTTGGAAAACAGTAAGTGGTTCGTTCTGGAATTTAAACTCACATTGTCAATGATTTTAATCTTGTTTTAGGTTGCTCCAATTATGAAATACCGTTCAGCAGGAGGTGTTGCCTCACTTGGTGGATTTATTTATGCTCTTGGAGGTCACGATGGTCTATCAATTTTCGATTCTGTCGAATGCTACGATCCAGTCAAAGATGTTTGGGTTAAAATGAAATCTATGTTAAGTAGATGCTGCCGCCTGGGAGTGGCTACCCTAAATGGAAAGCTTTACGCTTGCGGTGGATACGATGGAAATTCCTTTCTACGATCAGTTGAGGTCTGTGACCCGAACACCGATGAATGGAAACTAGTGACCTCGATGCACTGCAAACGAAGTCGTGTTGCTCTTGTTGCCAATGTGGGAAAACTTTGGGCTATTGGCGGTATGTATTGTTGTTAAAAAAAAATTTGGAAGTACCAATCCTTTTTTTTTTTAATTTTTAAGGTTATGATGGAGAGACAAATCTCTCCACTGTTGAGGTCTACGATCCCGAAACGGATGAATGGGTGTTTGTGCCACCTATGCGTGCCCACAGTGGTGGCGTTGGAGTTGGGGTGATAAGAAATAATTGAGATTATATTCGGGAAGAGACCTAACTCAATTGCTTGACCAGCTCCGAGCCAGCGGATTTGTGTAATATCGAGATTTTTATTGCTCTTCATTACATCTTTATAACTCTTGCTTTTTGAAAGCGGAAGAGGCTTCTCTCCAAAAAAAAAAAAAAAAAACATTTAAACTCTCAAGAATAGTAGGAATTATCTCACTCTGTGAAAATGTCGAATAAAAAGCAAACTGTGCTGCAAATGAATTAACTTTCGATTGGGAGATTACTGCCGGAGTGTATTTTTTAACAAGGTTCGGAACTGAAGCCGTATAGTGTCAATGCAAGAGGTAACCTGTATTTAACTTCGATGTAAACTCTTTTCCACACCACCCCAGAGGTAGAGTTTTAAGTGCGTTTTTTTTAATGTGGTTTCCCCTGTAGGCCTAATCCACAGATCAACGGACAGACACATATGGACCTACCTACCTATCGCACCCACCTTACTAACGTCTTTCTATCCGTCGGGGGAATATATGAGCTGATGGACAAAAATGGACTTACAAACAGACTTACAACAGACTAAAGCCTCCTTAGCAAGAGAAAGGTCCTCTGTTTCATTAAAATCAGTTCCCAGATCTATTGTACCCACGTATCTCTTTTTAATATCATCCCATTGAATGTGTTTTCGTATTGCCATTTCGTCCATCATCAAACAACAAACAACTTTTTTGTTGTCTCTGCCTAGGGTTACACTTTTCAATGTCAAAACCTCAAGAGATTTCAAAGTAAATCCCGGAGAAACATCAGTTTGAGAATACCAACTCCTAAGTGTAGAAGGTGCTGGTAGTTTTTTTTGGGTATAAGGACCTAATATAGTTATATGCTCTTGGACTATAAAAATGCATAGTAAGAGCAAACGACCTTAGTTGAACTGGGTATTTTCCACCAACCTTACCATTTGACAAATAATTCATAAGTTTGTTGTCAGTTTCATTATGAAAAGTCTGAAAAGCAAGAAAGAAAAATCGTAATTTTTGTTTAAATTGATATCAATTCAATACATTTTTATTATAAAAGAACAAACTTCTATTTTATATATATATGCATTTATAAATTCAATTTAACTTAATTAATTATATAAAAAGATAAAAAACTTTGTATTCTAAATGCATATTTCAATATTAGTACATATATACAATAAAATTTCGTAATTGATAGGTATTAAAACTAAAACGTAACGTTTCGTTTAATTTTTAACTGAACTTATGTACTACTTAAAATAAATATTTCTTAGTAAATACCTTCATAATTAAACATTTGTACTTATTAAGACATTCAATTTATTACTTATACTTACAATGTATCTTATTATTTGTTGTACTCAACTTATGTAATGTACTACTTAAAATAAATATTTCTTAGTAAATACCTTCATAATTAAACATTTGTACTTATTAAGACATTCAATTTATTACTTATACTTACAATGTATCTTATTATTTGTTGTACTCAACTTATGTACTACTTAAAATAAATATTTCTTAGTAAATACCTTCATAATTAAACATTTGTACTTATTAAGACATTCAATTTATTACTTATACTTACAATGTATCTTATTATTTGTTGTACTCAACTTATGTAATACTTAAAATAAATATTTCTTAGTAAATACCTTCATAATTAAACATTTGTACTTATAACGACATTCAATTTATTACTTATACTTACTTACAATGTTTCGTATTATTTGATGTACTACCTACTTGAAATAATACTTATAATAAAGTAAACTGAAATTGCAACACAACTTTTTTTAAGGAAAGAGCATTCGGTAAAACTTTATTTAAAAAGATTAATTTCATTGAGTTATGTTTCACCAAAAAATGAATAAGTATTACAAAAAGTCTTTTCTTAACAGTATTTAATTAACTGAATAACTTATATTTCTACTAAATATTTGTTTTAGTATATATGTATGTATTTACAGACAAGAAATAATATGTTCATAATTTTATTAATTTCATACCTAACTTAATTGTCAAGACATGGCGCCAGCCGTTTGGTGATGGAATTCAACTTTCTTAAGCTGCGATAAGTAGTTGTTGGAAATAAATAACATTATGTATGTTTGCATATATAAATAATTTGTAAAACAAAAAAAAAAAGAATACATACATACAAATTAATAGGAAAACACATAAAATTACCTGAATGGTTTGGGCTGCATTTTCCGAAATCATAATTTGATTCCTCAGCTCCGATATTAAACCTGTTAAGTTTCCTATCTGCTTTCTCTGCCTCTGAAGCTGTCGCTGTGTCGATTTTAATTCCCTAGATTTTTGGACTAAGCGCTGTTTCAACCGGACAACAGTACACTTTAGCGTTCGAGGGGTAGCCATCAAGTCATCAAGTTGAAGCCTCTTGGTTACGGTGCGTTTCCTATTCTGTACCGAAGACCTTGGAGTCAAAGGTTCCGGCAAAGTATTAGGCACTACCGTAGCATTCGAGCTAGAAGGTTGCTCAACAGCTCTACAACGGCAAACAAAAAATTTAAACAAATTAAATTAAATGACACAAAAGTTGGCATTTTTCATATACAATACGATTTAGAGATTGATGTGAAAAATTTTCAAAAAAAATTTTTTCAATTAAAATTGTTGTATCCATAGTAGGAGGACACTAAACAGATCTTAAATACGTTTAAATCATATTCTTATGCCAAATAGTATGGCAAGGATAGCGTTTTGAGTTTACCCAAAAATTTCTTCTCAACGTTGTTGAACATCAATTTACAAAACTACTTATTTTAGGAAAATGAACAGCCACTCCAATCTAATATATATAAGATTAATTGTTTGTACTTACGTTGCTTTTTCAGCCATAGGAAATATGGTTGGGACAGCATTCGCCACCAAACGAATTTTAGTTCCCAGATTTCTCAACATTGTTTTTTCGAAGTGGCTGCTGCAGATTTTAGATGTTTTCTTGGAGCGGTCGATTTCTTGTTTATTGTGTTGCCGGATAGCCTCAACCCACTCTTCCTTAAATGCTCCATTCTGATAGAGCCTATTTAAAAAACACTGAATTTAATAATTTTTTTTATTATAGGTACACTTGCACTTACTGATGGAACGAAATAACTCCATCGCCAGTGTATTTTGTTTTACAACCCGTAACTAAGCACTTCATTTTTTTTTTCTTTTAATTATAGTCTTTAATTATTTTAAATTGTTTGATTCTTTTCAAAATTTGATTTTTTTTAATGAAAACAAAAAAGCGCAATTCCGCAGTCAGCTGTTTATCATCTGTCAATATCATTTTGTTTCCATATTTGACTACCTTGAAAATAAGGCGCTAATTTGGAACCAACGTGAAGTTGGCTTCTAGCAGTCCATACTTATTAGGTCCATGCCTAGCACTAC